>QJPP01000438.1:0-600000 GCA_003996215.1 Jaltomata sinuosa
TCTCTATTATGGATAAGTAAAATGAAGATTGGTTATCGCTAGACTGTTAGTTTCTGGATTTGAGATTGAATAGATTAGTTGAGTTTGGATTCATGTCTCTGAGCATGCCTATCTTACTCCTTTCTCTCTTCTTCTTACACTTGAGGTTAGCCGGTATAATCCGTCCATTTCGTAAACTTATTATGTATACCACTGTTATTGCATGAAACCCCAGGTGCATTATTTCTTACTTCACCTGTCCCTCTGGTGTGTATATTCTGCTTACTGGCCTCACATGTGGCTCTTTTGGATTTCCCTGGCTATTCTTGTACCTTTCAGTTGATTTCTGTGACTTGCTTGCTTCTATTCTTGTCTGGTTAACTACACTTTTATCTTATATGTGCCAGTCGGCCTATGATCACCCTACTGGGTAACCTTATGCTCACATTTGTGCTCACTCGCCTACCCCCTACATCTTTGGTGCAGATCCTAGCGTGGGCCATCACCGTTAGATCGCTGTGATTCGTGCTTGGAGATCTGTTGGGGACTACTTCAGACTGAGGGTGAGCTCTTGGCGATCAGAGCTTAGCTTTAGTTTATCTTTTGCTTCATGTACTCTATTATCATTCATAGACATCTGTATATATTGTTTTGGATTATTTGCACTCCATGTATGTAGTTTGGGCTCTGTACTATGATACCAGGTCTTGGAGTTTTGTTTAGTTTCCGCATATGTATACATTTATAGTCCTTTTATTTGTTCTCTTCGTCTTGTTCTCTTATTTGTTAGATAAGTAGCCCACTACTAACTGTTCTGGGCTACGGGGATTGGTTCACCTACTGGGGGTTGTAGGTGCCATCATGACCGAGAAATTGGGTCGTGGCATTCATGCATCATATCATTCATTGTTTGAGGATCCATCCTTGTTTGTTGTTTGTTGATTGTACGCTCTGGTAGTATGGGATGCCGGAGGGTTTGTTTTCACTTGTTTGTGTTCCCCGGTTGTATGGGAGGGCGGGGGACTGTAGGTAGACTCTTGCTATTTACTTGTAGAATTGTTCCCTGTTACGGTTAATTATGAAATTAGTTACTGCTAGACTGTTAGTTGCTGGATTTGAGATTGATATGATTAGTTGGGCTTGATTCATGTCTCTAAGCATGCCTATCATTACTCTTTCTCTCTTCTTCTTACACTTGAGGTTACCGGTATACCGTCCATTTTGTAAACTTATTATGTATACACTGCTATTGCAAGGACCCCAGGTGCGTTATTTCTTACTTTCACCTGTGCCTATGGTGTATATATTCGGCTTGCTGGCCTCACATGTGGTTCTGTTGACTTCCCTCTGGGCTAGTTCCTGTTTACCCTTTCGTTGATTTCTGTGACTACTTGCTTCTATTCTGTCTGTTACTACGCTTTTATCTTATATGTGCCCAGTCGGCCTATGATACCTACTGGGTACCTTATGCTTCGCATTTGGTGCTCACCCTACCCCATGCATCTTTGGGTGCAGATCCTAGTGTGGGCCATCGCCGTTAGATCGCTGTAAGTCGTGCTTGAAGATCTGTTGGGGATTACTTCAGACTGAGGGTGAGCTCTTGGCGATCGGAGCTTAGTTTTAGTTTATCTTTTGCTTTATGTACTCTATTACCATTCAGAGACATCTGTATATATTGTTTTGGATCGTTTGCACTCCATGTATGTATATTTGGCTCTATACTATGATACTAGGTCTTGGGGTTTGGTTTAGTTTCCACATATGTATATATATATATACTCCTGTTATCTATTCTCCTCATCTTACTCTCTTACTTTTGCTTATTAAACTATTTTTCCGCTTATTTGTTAGATAGTAGCCCATTACTAATTGTCCTGGGCTACGGGAATTAGTTCGCCTACTGGGGGGTTTTAGGTGCCATCATGACTGAGAAATTGGGTCGTGACATAAAAAAGTACTCAATCGATCATACCAGGCTCGTAGATCTTGTTTGAGACCATAGAGAGCTTTTAACAGTGTAAAAACACGATAGAGAAATTTTGGATGTTCAAAACCAAGAGGTTGTTTTACAAAAACTTCTTCTTCTATAAATCCATTTAAAAAATCACTTTTAACAACTATTTGAAATAATTTAAAACCTTTAAATGAAGCATAAGCAAGTAATATTTGAATTGACTCTAATTGGGCTACAGGAGAAAATGTTTCATCATAGTCAACTCCTTCTTGTTGTGAGTATCCTTGAGCCATTAGTCGAGCTTTTTTTCTTACTATTTCTCCAACTTCATTTAATTTATTTGTCAAAACCCATTTGGTGCAAATGACAGATACTTTTTTATGTTTTGAAACAAGAGTCCAAACTTTATTTTTCTCTAATTGGTCAAGTTCTTATTGCATTCCTTTGACCCAATGATAATCTTCTAATGCTTCATCTACCTTTTTAGGCTCAAGTTGAGATATAAGAGTAATATTTGCTTTATTTTTGCTTGACGCCCTTGTTTTCATTCCTTCTTTTGGATCTCTAATAATGAATTTCTTTAGATAATCAGGCTCACTCCTCCATTCATTTGGGATTATATAAATTGTCTGATCAATCAACTCATCTAGGATAGTAGTTGTCTTGGTTATAGCAGCTTGATCAACTGATTGTGCTTTGCTCTTATGGTTTTACTGTATGTCTTCATAATTTAAAATTCTTCATCGCTTCTAGGATCAAACTTACCAATGTTATCCTTTTCATTTTTGTGAACAAAATACTTACATCTAAATGGATGAAAGTACTTGATGTTTGATCGGTTACCATTCCACAATTCATAAGGAGTTTTCTTTAAGATTGGCCTTATGAGATATTTGTTTAGCATATGACAGGTTGTACTACCGCTTCAGCCAAGAAATGGTGTGGCAATGAATGTTCAATAATCATTATTCTTTTCATATCTTGAAGAGTTCTAATTTTGCGTTTCACTACTCCATTTTGTTGGGGAGATCGTGGAGTGGAGAAATTGTGGGAGTAACCCTTTTCATTATAGAATTTTTCAAATGCATTATTCTTAAATTCTCCTCCATGGTCACTTCTAATAGAAATGATATAGTATCCCTTGTCTCTTTGAACTTTTTCACAGAAAAACTTTAAATTCTTTAAATCATCATCTTTATGAGCTAAAAACATGACCCAGGTAAATCATGAGTAATCATCAATAATAAAAAATACGTATCTTTTTCAACCAATAATTACAGTACTAGTTGGACCAAAATGTCCATGTGAAGAAGTTACAGGGGTTTAGAAGTGGTGACAAATTCTTTTGTTTTGAAAGAGTTTCTAGTTTGCTTACCCATTTGAAAAGCATCACAAATATGATCTTTTGAATAATCCAGCTTTGGCAGTCCAAGAACTAGTTCATCTCTAGAAAGTTTCTCTATGAGCCGCATACTAGCATGACCAAGCTTTTTGTGACATACCCATGACATATCTGCTTCCTGGTAACAAGGATTTTCCTAAGACATCATTAATGATGCATCTGGTTTTTCTGAAACGTACCTCAAGATCTAAGTCACACAGTTGATTGATGCTCAGTAGGTTGTACTTTAATCCCTTCACAAGATAAACATTAGTAATATCACAAGATTCATTAAAAAAAATAGTTTCAATACCAATGACTATTCCTTTTGAGTTATCCCCAAAACAAATAACTCCTCCATCATAGTCGGCTACTAATTTGAACAAGTATTTATTTCCTGTCATATGATTTTAACATGCATTGTCAAAATACCATTTTTCTTTTGACCCTTTCTTATGTTGTTCCTGTAAAAAATGATTACTTTCTGTTAGGTACCCAAGATGTCTTGGGTCCTTTAGGGTTAGAGTCAATTGAAGTTTTCTTCGGTCTCCACACCCAGTATTGAGATTTAGAGATATGAAATCTGCATTTAAAAATTTTGTGACCATTTTTACCACAATAATGACAAGGGTGATGATTATACCCTTCAGTTACATTATATGGGATCTCTTCATCACTATGTTTAGTTGACTTATTAGAGGGATTCAACTGATTAGTTAGACAAACATGATAATTCTTATTGGATCCAGATTTGTTACTCAATGATGCCTTTCCAGTTGACTTGTTTGAATGAGTTGACTGATTTGATCTTGGAGATCCTTTATCAGCTGACTTGTTTGAACAATCTGACTGGTTAGGTCTTGTAGATTGTCTTTCCTTCATTTGAAAGAGTTCATATTCATATACCAGCAGACTAACAATAGTTTGTTTTACCTTGCCAGTTCCTTCATAGGTTACTTACAGCTTATCCCACATTTCTTTGGCAGTTTCACAGCAGGATATCTTTTTATATACCTCACCACTGATGGCATTGTAAAGAACATTTTTTGCTTTGGAGTTTATCTGGATGGTATCCATCTGCTCCTCAGTGTAATTCTCAAGAGATGGAATCACTTCTGTTGATATTCCACTATTTTCCACATTCTTATCATCTTTCTTTGACTTGGTAATGGGAATATTACCAAGCGTGATAACTCTCCATACTTTCACATTATAAGACTTGATGAAAGTCTCCATTCTCATTTTCCGATGAGAGAAGTTCTTACCATTAAAGTATGGTGGCCTTGTTTGAGAAGTTTCCTCTTGGAACAGGGCTCAAGCATTTAATTAATGCGCCGTTATATTTTCTCACTTGAGGTTAAGCAAATAAGTGTGAAAGCTTGCTCTGATACAAATTGCAAGTTCAAGAGGGGGGTGATTTCCCTTCTTTTTCAGTTTTTCAGTCAAATGCCTGATTTGCTTAGTCTACTATCGAATATAGTAAAGACAGTAGTAAAAGAAGAACTGAAAATAAAGATAGACACATGATATTTTTATATTTGTTGGGATCCAGAATGGATCTTAGTCCAGTCCCCTTGGGTTGCAAGGGATGATTTACTAGCTCTTTTGGTATTTTAGGTTACAGAGTTTGAATGTAATTCCTACTACTACACTCAATTCTTTTTTTTTCTCTTATTTTCTTTTTTTTACAACAGCCTTACCAGCAATATGTTTTCTCTCCTCTCTTTTTTGTGTATACAATAAATCACTAAGAATTACAATGCTTGTTAAAAATAGAGCAAACAACTTTGAAAAGGTTCAGACTAGAAGTATATTCTTCTTCATTCTTCAAAGGCTCTTAAATAGGAGAAAAATGAAAGGACTTGATGAAGAAGGCGACCCAAGAGATTTGTCTCTTGGAAAAAGGATGTGGAATATCATGTTTTCCAGGAATAAGGTTGAGTCAAGAAGTGACTCACTGAGGTGGCACCTTGATGGATTCTTTTTGATATTTCTTGCCTTGTTTTTATGAACTCTCCCTCCTTAATTTCAAGATTTTACTTGGTAAAATCTCACAATCAATTGCATAGGATCTTCTAACTTAATTCCCTATACTTGACTTCAAATAGAATGCTTTTTTGAGGTATTATTGCCTTGTAGACTGCTTCTTCCTTAGGTACTTACCGTCTACTTTACATACTGTAGTATTGTCTATAGTCGTAGATCTGTCCAAATAATCTTTTTGTTTGAGTCTGTAGTCATAAATCAGTCCATTCCCTTGTACATATCTCTGTCTAGAGTATTTTCCATTCAAGATTCTTTACCATATACATTTTTCATAGTTGTTTCTATAGCTCTACTATATTAGAGTCAGTCCTTGCATAATGGAGTCTTTTTCCCATTTTTACAAAAAGAAAGATATTGAGTTGTGTCCGTCCTCGTCCAGTCCTTACAAGTCCCTTGCGAGGTTAAATATGTCACCTACCCTCAGTAAAACCCTATCATGTAAATATGACTACCTTTATGAGTTAGATGTCTTACCCCCAGAAATTAAATTGTCAGAAACCCACTTGCCACTACCGAACCAATATTCCGCTTTCGCCAAAAAGACATGCTCTCCATGGTTACAAATCCGTTCCTTGGTCCAAAATAAACCCAAGGGAGTCAAAGAATATGTTACTGTATCAAAGCTTGACCAACACCCTATTCTTGGAACTCAGGAGGAACAGTTTATCATGTTGCAGATACCAAAGGATATTCTGCGCCATTGGAAAATCCATGGCTTCACCCATATCCATTTTGGTTTGTTAGGGTTGCGCTAACTTATCATGGCAGGAAAGGCCAACCAGTTGTTGCCCATCTTTCACTCCTTGGTACTAGATACAATGAGTACCAACATGCGAACTTGGGAACCACAGAGATCACGCTAAATGCTAAGACACTATTTGTCACATTGTTTCTGAACTTCAACATGTCTCTATTTGATCCGTATTTTATGAAGGCATTCATGATCCAGGTACATATCTAAGGATATGCACAAGCTAGAGATGCCATACATGCAACTCTCCACTACCAGATAGCTTGGCGAGTCCATAACCATGCGATGGATCTCTCTATTCCATGTGGTGAGAACGCTCTACTCTTGAATGTAGATGCCACTAAAGGAACTACCATGTGCACCCAGATCCCGAGGAAGTTAGACAGAGAAGAACTTGTTAAAATCCTTCTTGATTCGTGGGTCACAAACTACGAAAAGCTGAGAGAACCTGTAGAACCTCTCTGCTCCTCTATACCAACGTTTGCCAAAAAAATGACAAAACTGTTTCTATCAGCTTTAACCACTAGCATCTTAAAAAGCCCAATAGAACCACCTTTGCCCATAAAGAAGGCTTTGAACATCACATGTTCATGATAAGCCCTTCCATCTCTAGTCATACACCCAAATTCCCATCTCAACAACCTTTTGAAAAAGATGGCATGATCCATGCTCCAAAAATACCCAAAAAGAATGGAATCTTGCCCACTGGAGAAAGGTCACCTACGAGTGATATAGAAGCAACGATGAACTGGCCAACTAAGAATGCTATCAGCCTAAACAAGGTGCTAGCCCACCTTAGCACATCTCTCAGAAGTATTGCTAGCACTCAGACCAAGACGATGAACAAAATTGAGATGATCAAGAAAAAAGTAGAGTAGGCTTCCACACAATATGCTGGACTCATCAAATCCCTTGAACGAAGGATGGCAACCCTTCAGTATGATATCTATCCACTTGGAACTTCACTATCCCACTTCTTTGACCAACAACACAAAGAAATGGTTTCCTTAAAAGAACAGATACACCACCTAAAGTACGGTAATTTTGACAAACCACATCCTCAGAGTCCACCTAAAAAATCCTACCTTTTCCCCCATGTCATAAAAGCCATACTCTCCACCAAAAGTGAGCCTACACTTTACTAGTTTCCCTTCTGTTTCACACAGCCCCATGTCTCTCTCTCCAACACATAAGAAAGAACCTAAGTTTGACATTGTTAAATTTGTCTAGAAACGTAAGGATGTTGCTGCAGCCCATAAGTTATCCGAGAGGTCTTACAAAATGATAAGGGGGTTTGATAAATATTCTAAAGAACTAGACCCATAAATCATGGTGATCTCAATCCACAAAGAACCTAATTCTCCCAGGCCAGGTTGCTCCAAATGATGACTCAATCCTTTCATATTTGAGTTCGATCATCTCAGATGCCAACTTATAGGTCCCTAACTATGCTATGACAAATGACGACTTGTCTATCCTCGATCAAGTTATTCCAGGTCTCTGTCCTTTAGAAGAAGATGATGTCCTAGGATCCACTACCCAGGATCCATGTGATATTGATCCTATAGAGGCATATTTAAAGCATAGTGAAGATTCCTCAGGTGACTCCAAAGGATCCATTACAGATATTGTCAGGCCCTCAATGGAACCTTCTGAGGAAGACTATCCACCCAAAATCATGATTAAACTTTGTAACCCCAAAATTTCTACGATGGAGGATATCTCTGACAACGTGGTGGATGACCCTAGAACAGAGAGATCTGTACTGAAGCAGGTCACTGAAGACAATCCAGTCATTGAGAGAGCAAGTGGTGAAAGCAAAACAGTCACTAGCTCTGACTGCTTAGGCTCAATCTCTAAATTACAAGCTAGATATAAGAGGTACATGTGCTACAGGAGATCTAGACTCCATAAGTCCCCAGGTGGAATCCCTGAGTCCACTTGGAGCACCGAACATATCAGATGAAAAGGCCCAAGCAATTGTCAAAAAAAGAGATGCTTTAGCTGCAACAGGATTGGACACTACGTAAAAGATTGTCCTTACTCTAGATAATCCAATGAGCCAATCCAGCTCTTTAATACAAGTATCTCACTCAGTTGAGGAGATTGCTTTGAATCAGGCTTCATCTTAAGAAAGGAACAAATGGAGGAATCTCTTTCCTCCATGTATGTAGGTAAAGAACATGGTCACGACCACTACCAAATTTCAGAACCAAAAGAAGTAATCCGCAATATTTCACCGATTGTTAGTCCTCATGTACCACTAAAAACCTATTCATCCTAATGGGACAAACTGGTCCATGTTATTACCTTTATGGACACTGGCATTGGAGCTTCAATATTAAACCCTACTATCCTTTATAAAAGATTAATGGGTTCCCTACATCAAGGATTTCAACACAGTGTCTGATGCAATATTGACCACTAAGGTCATCACAAAGCATCCAATCACAATTGAGTTCTTCCCAAGATGACCTCAAGTAGAAACCATGGGTCAATTCCATGGACCATCATTCCTATCTACGGTCCATAGACCCACCCGTGTTACCTGAAGCCGAGTCACTTCAGCAGTTTTTTCAAGTTTAATTCCCTGGGGTATTTTTATAATTACCCACTCTTTTAACTCCTAAGTGAGGTTGTTTTGGACTCTTTTGGTAGAGTTTTACCCCTAATTAGCCTAAGTTCCTTTCAAAACTCTCATTCATCTTCCAAAACAGGAAAATGGTCTTCTTTCTCCCAAGATCCAAGCTCCAAGTTAAAGATTCATCTTTAAGCCTCTCTTTTTCTCATCTAGGGTTAAGAAGGCTTCAATTCAGGTATGTGGGTATTAAATAAGGGATTATTTCACCCTTATTCCCAAAATCCCAAAGTTCTAAATTGATTTCATGAATTTCTAAATTAGGATTCTTACCCAATTCTCATGGACTTTTACAAATTGGCTTTTCTCATGATTTTTCTATAAAATCTAGTTCTAAATTGCATGATTTTACATGGGTTCTTACAAGTGAATTTTCTATTTCATGAATTGAACGCTAGGTCTAGTCAATTTTGCATGCATGGATTATTTTAAGTAAAGATGGAATGTTTAGAGAATATGACCTCAAGTATTATGAAATTGCATGCTAAATTTTTCAAGCTATGAATTTAGAAAGAATGTATGTTTTGAATTACGACTATGCTAAGCTTTTAAAACTTATGAAAGGAGATTTGCATGAAATTAGATATGTCCTTATGCTTTTCAAACTGTTTTAGCATTAGATATGTCACAAGTATTAAATGAGCTATATTTATATTTTGGGAGTAGTATAGCACCGAGCGATGAGGGTTCAAGACAACCCAATCCCAAGAACTACATTGGCAGTGAAGGTTAAGAGGGTCCTTGTTAGTTGCGAGTGTCTCTTCTAGCTTGATGGGCTTGTGAAAGAGGGTCCTCGTTAGTTGAGAGTGTCTCCTCTAGAGATTCCATGCTATGACATGAATGATGCCCTATGCCTTGGCAAGTATAGGGCAGCTTTTCCAACTAGGGCTACATAGTTGGATTCTATGTAGCTCACATGGTCTATTGTCAGTTATGAAAAACTCTCCTATGTATGTTTTCAAGTTATCTAGTTAGATGATATTCTACTTTGAAGTTTACCTTCTATTTTATACCTTATGCTTAATCTTGATATTTACTTATAATTTCTCTTTTATTCATGGACTCAGTTATGAGCATGTTTAGGTACATTTATCATGATTTTGCATATGCCCACATATTCAGTACATCTTATAGTGTTGTTGCATATTCTTGCGCTGCATCCTTTTATGATGCAGATTCAGGTTCCCATCCTCAGGCACATGGCTAAAGTTTGCTGGCCATTCAGTGATTGTTGGTGATTCCTCATCTTTCGAGGACTAGTTATGAGTCTAGTTTTGGTTATCATTTTTTAGTACTTAGAGGTAGTTGGGGTCTTGTCCCAGCAACTCCTTATGTAGTATGTAGAGGCTTTTCAGACATAAGAAATATCTAAGTTTCTTATTTTCGGTTGTGTTCCTCCTAGATATTAATCTATTTTGGAGTTAATTGCCGATATTATCATTTATATTTCCACAATGAATCTTATGTTTGTCTAAATTACGCTATGAGCAAGGGTTAACTTGCGAGCACTTGTGGTCTCGGGTCTAAGTTACATCTAGGGGATAGCTTCAGGTGTGATAAACTTGATATCAGAGCATTAGGTTTAAGACTCCTAAGGTGTCTAAAATCGCATCGAGCAAGGTAGCTTTCATGGGTGTGAAGCGCGCCATACTTATGAAAGGGGGACTACAAGGTGTTTTAGGAAAAACTTCCCTTTGCACATGATAAATATCGTGCAATAGAGTTTAACTCGATTACTCCTCTAATCCAATCCTTATGAATTTCAGATTATGCCTCTTCTCTGTGCTATGCCTCGCTAAGTCAATGCCTAAAATGATGAGCCTTCAGTTCCAAACCTCGATGTCACAAATGCAGAGTTCAGAAATGCCATTCATATGCTAGATCAGACTATGGCCGCCCAGGCCAATCAGCGAGCACCTATTCTTGCTAACCCTCATGGTGGGACAGTTGGTGCCTGAGTTTGGGATTTCATCCGTATGAACCTACTCGAGTTTTGGGTTCCAAGGTTAGATAAGATCTACAAAATTTCATGGATGTAGTGAAGAAGATCTTAGAGGTGATGCAATTTGATAGTTTGAATAATGTTGAGCTAGCGTCCTATCAACTTAAGGATGTAGCTCACATTTGGAATCATCAATGGAAGGATTCTAAGGCTAGGGATGTGGTCTTTATAACTTAGTGATACAACCTAACTTGCTAGTGATATTGTCCTCTCTGGGCCTAGACCTACACGACTTTAAAATGCATCACTACAGAGTAAGGTCTGCTTACTTATATACCCAGCATCTCTCATGTGTTTTGCCGATGTGGGACTTCTAATCCTAATCTGTGGTATTACATACACCCCTTCTTATGGACTCATCATCCTCGCTGAGGTTTTCCCTACTGAATAGGATTTGCCTAGACTCAGGACTGAGGTTTACCTCGCCTTATCGGGATTTGCCTAAACTCAATTTGAACTCTGGCCCATATCAACAAGGCTAACATAGGAGTGGCTCTAATACCATTTTGTAATGTCCCAACCTGCTAGTGATATTGTCTGCTCTGGGCCTAGACCTGCACGACTTTAAAATGCATCACTAGAGAGTAAGGTTAGCTTACTTATATACCTAGAATCTCTCCTGTGTTTTGTCGATGTGGGACTTCTAATCCTAATATGGGGTGTTACACTTGGGAATTCTTTGAGAGGCATTTTGTTGATTGGTTCTTCCCTACGGAGTTGAGGGAGGCTAAGTCTAAAGAGTTCATGAATTTGTGGCAAGGCACTTTGTCAGTTTAGGAATATGGATTGAAGTTCACTGAGCTTTCTAGGTATTATCCTTCTATGGTTTGTGTTAAAAGTCATCTCGGTGAGTGTCTCAGTTGGTTCAGGTGTATGCTTTTGGTGTGGTCAGGTTGGACACAAGCTTATGGATTGCCCTTCAACTAAGAGGGGATAGGGAAATGGTAGGACTCAGTCTTCTTCAGAAGTCTTAGGAGGTTGACCGGCCCAATAGGGCACTGCTTCTGGTTTGGGTGGAGGTCAGTGCCATAACCATCTCTATGTTATCTCATCTTGCCAGGAACAGGAGGGTTCCCTTGATGTTGTTACTAGTATGTTGAAAGTCTTCTCTCTTGATGTTTTTGCTTTACTAGACCCCAGAGCCTCCTTGTCTTTTGTCACCCCCTTCTGTTTCTTGCAAGTTCTAAGTTAGTCCAGAAGAACTCTTAGAATCCTTTTTGTGTTTCTTTTTCTTGTTGGTGTATGTGTTCCATCTTGGCTTCTAAGATTTTATGAATTGCGAGGTAATGATTATTCATGCATAATAGTTAGATGGGAAATATTGGTAGGTATCTCTCTAGAAGTTATTGAAGTTGAAGCTCTTATATAGGCTAAGGGATAGGGGGGAAGTCTTGGATAGGGTAAACTGCAAAACCATAAAGTGACCATAGTTATAAGCTTGAATATCACAATAGAATACTTGTGGGCCCTTGTTTTGTGTGACGAGTGACCCTTTAATTAGGAGCTTAAGGTTAGTTGGTTGATGTGATAAGAAGGAATTCTATTCTTGGGAGGTAAATCTAGATGCAAGAGATTTAGTCAAGATAGGCTTGAACATAGTGAGAGTAGGTAGTTAGGCTCAGACCTTAGTGTCTATATATGTGCTGGTGAAAATTTTAGTTGAGAATGGTAAGTGTGGTAGTAATTTCAGTTTAGAATAAGATAGTTTTCCCTATAGCTACTCATCTCTGTTTGATGTTCCTTTTAGTTAACTATGATTTTTGAGGATGCATCAATTCTCTATGTGTTTCAGCTAAGTCCCTACTCCTAATCCAAGCCAGATATCCCGTCAGATATTCAGCTTCATGCTTCATCAGTTGTTTGTATGCTCTCAGTATGCATCCACCTCTCAGGAATCCATCTTAGTTTATATTTCAATCAGAAATCAGTTACCATATTGTCTCTTCAACTTTTTCTTAAAAAACTAGTTGAGGGAACTACTTGGGAAGCAACCATGATATCCAAGTCCCTTCATCACTTTCCTTCCGATAAGTTTCTACTTGAGGTAAGAGTTTCATCCTTAGTATGTCGCTTCGATTCTATTCCATTAGTTTCTCTCATGATTCTAGCATGCATTTATGTTTTCCTAAGTTAATTCAGTCATTTTTATGATTAAAAGCTCATATTTATGCTTATCCTTCAGTTTTCATGTATTTTTGTTGGTTTGGGTGTTTGCTCTCCAGTTTTTGTTACCTAGTCTTCATTCGAGGAGGAATGATCCTAAGGGAGAGCTATTGTAATAGCTCAGAATTCAAATCAACTTTTAAACTTGAATTTTTGAAATTTTCTAAAGTTTCCACAGATCACAGACAGGATCACGGTCCGTTGTTCAGGACCACGACCTATGGTTTCATTTGTGGTTTGACCTCCTATTTTGCCTTCTCCCAGTCTAGGAGTCACTTTATGGACCGTGGTTTAGGACCACGACCCATCTTGTGACTCGTGGTCCAGATGATGAGAGGACCCTCCCTCAAAGGGTCCTGGAAACTATAAGTCAGATGACGACCCATCGTCTCATTCATCGGGCCATCCTGTTGGTCGTGATTCTAGAGGATCATAGGATCCTCACTTTCCAATGTTAAAACTACGACTAAGTTGACGACCCATCATTTAGAATCATGGGTCATCCTGCCACCCATAGTTCTTGAGGATTAGAGGACCCTCACCTTCCCAGGTAGAAACCACGAGTCAATTCCATGGACCATCATTCCCATCTATGGTTCATAGACCCACCCATGTTACCTGAAGCTGAGTCACTTCATCAGTTTTTACAAGTTTATTTCCCTAGGCTATTTTTATAATTACCCACCCTTTTAACTCCTAAGTGAGGTCATTTTGGGCTCTTTAGGTAGGATTTTACCCTAAATTAGCCTAAGTTCCTTTTAAAACTCTCATTCATCTTCTCAAAGTGGAAAAAGGTTTTCTTCCTCCCAAATTCCAAGCTCGAAGTTAAGAATTCATCTTCAAGGCTCCCTTCTTCTCATCTAGGGTTAAGAAAGCTTCAGTTCAGGTATGTGGGTATTCAATAAGGGATTCTTTCACCCTTATGACCAAAACCCAAATCTTCTAAATTGATTTCATGAATTTCTAAATTAGGGTTCTTACCCAATTTTCATGGGCTTTTACAAATTGGATTTTCTAATGGTTCTTCTATGAAATCTAGTTCTAAATTTCATGATTTTACATGGGTTATTACAAGTAAATTTTCTATTTCATGAATTGAAGGCTAGGTCTAGAGAATTTTGTATACATGGATTATTTTAAGTAAATATGACATGTTTAGATAATATGACCTCAAGTATTATGAAATTGCATGCAAAATTCTTCATGCTATCAATTTAGAAAGAAAGTATGTTTTGAATTATGGCTATGCTAAGCTTTTAAGACTTATGAAAGGAGATTTGCATTACATTAGATATGTCCTTATGATTTTCAAACTATTTTGGCATTTGATATGTCAATAGTATTTATGAGCTATATTTATGTTTTGAGAGTAGTATTTAGCACCGAGCGATGAGGGTTCTAGACAACCCAAGCCAAAAACTATGTTGCTAGCATAGGTTAATAGGGTCCTCGTTAGTTGTGAGTGTCTCCTCTATCCCTATGGGTTTGTGAAAGAGGGTCCTTGTTAGTTGAGAGTGTCTTCTCTAGAGGTTTCACGCTATGACATGAATAATGCCCTATGCCTTGTCAAGTATAGGGAGGCTTTGCCTATGAGGGATACATAGTTAGATTCCATGTAGCACACATGGTGTATTGTCGGTTATGAAAAACTCTCGTATGTACATTTTCAAGTTATCAAGTTAGATGATATTTTACTTTGAAGTTTACCTTCTATTTTATACCTTATGCTTAAATCTTGATATTTACTTATGATTTCTCTTTTGTGAATGGACTCAATTTTAAGCATGTTTTAGGTACATTTATCATGTTCTTGCATATGCTCACATATTAAGTACATTGTATAGTACTGACACATATTCTTACGCTGTCACGCCCTGATGTTACTCCCTAGATGTAACACGGGACTCGGGACCACGAGGATCCCAAGATAACCCTTGGTCATAGCATTCTCAAGCATAACAAAATATAAGCAGAAGCATATTATGGAAATCCAATAAGGAACATCAATAAGGGTCTAAGAGCAACATAATATACAGTATCCAAAAAGGGAACTCGAATACAAACTATGTCTGAAAGACTCTAGTCACAACATAAAGAGTTGCTAGGACAAGACCCTAGCTAATTCGGAGCATAGAAGTAAATCTAACATAAGGAAGATCATAACTAGTCCTCGAACCATGAGAACTCACCACGACTAACTAAGGAAGTGGCCTGAAACTCTAGTTACAAAGCTGAGAAGGGGTACCTAAGTCTGCATCATAAGAGGATGCAGCGCAATATGCGTTAGTACTATGGAATGTACTAAGTATGAGAGCAATGCATGACTCATTATAAAATCAATTTAAAACATGATTGAAATGAATTTATTACATCAAGAAGACCGTAACTAAATCTCGAGGTATAAACATAAGATATGGAGTGAAGCTTAGGTTTTATAGTGTAGATTTATACATAAATTCATAGATTGAAAATAAACATGTGGGAGTTTCTCTTAACCGACATTAAACCATGCTGAGCTTCATGGAGTTTAGTGTCTTGCACCTATACTGAAAGAGTTGTCCTAACTGGCCAAGGTTAGAACCATGTCATACCAGGATCCTGTCATAATAAGCCTCAACACGGGCAACCTATGGTAGCAATGTAGTTTTGGACTTGGGTTATCTGAACCCTCGTCTCTCGCTGCTAATTACTACTCCCAAAATATAATAATAACATGAGCTCATATATATGTGACATATCTAATGCCAAACTTGATCATACTTATTCATGACTTGTTCATATCCCAGATCGTCATACTACTCATGAGTTTAGTTTAGAAAATGGCCCATGAGCATTAATGGAACATCGGGTGTCTTGCCTTGCATCATATTTCATATCATGGAAAAACTTGCATACTTCATGACTTGTAAAATTTGCATAGCTCTAGTTCAATTTTCATAAAACATATATTTTTATAGAATCATAAGTACTAGGCATGCAACTTCATAATTTCATAATGGACATGATATCTAATCATGCCTACATTCTCTTGAAAACATGCAAATTAATGGGTTTATGCTAGAAATCAACTTTCATGCTTGGGCTTTTAAAATGAACAAGAGAATCATAATCAAATCATGGGTAATCAAGAGGAAACCATGAATTAAACATAGAAACTGATTTCATAAACTTTCCCTAATTTTGGATCAAAACTCTAATTTCATAGCTTCATAATTCAAAATAAGAATTGGAGAATTTGGGCACAAGGGTGAAAGGAACCCATTGTTAAAGACCCACATACCTTGGATGAAGATTACCCACTTCAATGGAAAAGATTTAGAGACTTGACTTCGAGCTTGAAGGAGGATTTTTCCTTTTTGGGAAGAGAATGAGGAACTTAGAATAGACTTAGGATAATATGGGTAAAAACCCTTCTAAAAGTAGTCAAAACGACTTCACTTACTACATTATAGGGTGGAAAATGACCAAAATGTCCCTGGGAATTATATAAGAAAAAGATGGAAATTGATCAACTTTCAGTGACCACGACTCAGTCTACGAGTCGTGTTTTGGATGACGGGTCATCATCTTCAGTCATAGAACTTAGCTGGGAAAATCAAGTTGCAGCTTCACTTCTACGGGTCAACAGGACGGACCCGTGGAAGTAATGACGAGTCATCATTTGGAGTCGTCATTCACAGGCTAGGCTGACTTGGTCAAACCACCACTCAAGACTATAGCTCGTCATCCCAATGAGGAGTCGTAGACTTGACTCGTAGATCATAAAGGGGACTTAGGAAAATGTTAATCCTCAGAAGATATTCCACGAGTAGACAAGACGGACCCATCGTTTGAATGATGAGTCGTTTATTGGACTCACGAGTGGAACTACGACTTATAGAATAAACTACGGTACGTAGAAACCACTCGTGGTTCTAAGGCCAGAGGCTAAATCGATCATAAGGCATTCCACGAATCCATTCCATGAGTCGTGGTTCAAACCATGATCCATGGTTTGGACCCGTAGTCCCTGGAATTTAGAATTTTATAAAGTTTCCATCTTGGATAGATAGATACATGTACGGGGTGTTACAATATCCCCCCTTGGGATCATTCGTCCTCAAATAAAGGCTAGTAAAGGGAACTGAGGGGAAAATAGCCCAACCAAACATCAAAACATAGAAATCCCGGGGTAATCATAAAACCTGATCCTTTCAACTTGAAAACATGATAAACTAACTTCGTAAAACACGGATGCATGCAAAAATCGTGAGGGGAACTGATGGAGTAGATTTAGAGGGACATACTAAGGAATAAACTAGTACCTCAAGCTGGAATTGAATCTGAAGGAAAGAGATGAGGATATTTGGCCTTCATGGCCTCTTCCGCTTCCCAAGTAACACCCTCAACAAGCTGATTCCTCCAAAGGACTTTTACCGAAGTGATTTCTTTGTTTCACAACTTCCGAATCTGTTAATCAAGGATCTCCACAGGAACCTCCTCATAAGTGAGACTATCCTTCACACTCACATCTTCCAAAAGAACAATCACACTCGGGTCGCCAACACACTTCTTCAACAAGGAAACATGGAAAACTGGATGAACCACTTCCTACTCCGTTGGCAACTCCAACTCATAAGCAACAATACCAACTCTCCTCGAAATCCGATAAGGACCCACAAAATGAAGACTAAGTTTTCCTTTCTTGCCAAATATCATCACACCCTTCATGGGTGACACCTTAAGGAAAACCCAATCATCGACTTCAAATTCTAACTCGATTTTTCTCACATTCGCATAAGATTTTTGTCGACTCTGAGCGGTCTTCAACCTTTGCCGAATAAGCTGAACTTTCTCCTTGGTTGCGTGCACAGAATCTAAACCAATCAAGGCTGCCTCACCAATCTCCAACCAACCAATAGGAGATCTACACCTCCGGCCATAAAGTGCCTCATTTGGAGCCATCTGGATGCTAGAGTGGAAACTGTTGTTGTAGGCAACCTCCATAAGAGGTAAATGGTCATCCCAATTTCCTTTGAAGTCAGTAACACAAGCCCTCAACATATCCTCCAAGGTCTGAATAGTACGCTCGGCCTGGCCATCTGTCTGAGGGTGGAAAGCTTTGCTAAGCTTCACCTTAGAACCAAGACCTTTCTGAAATGATCTCCAAAACTGAGATGTAAACTGAGGACCTCTATCCGAAATGATAGACAAAGGAACACCGTACAATCAGACTATCTCTCGAATGTAGAGTCTGGCATAATCATCCGTTGTATCTGTAGTCTTACTAACCAAGAAATAGGAAGACTTGGTCATCCAGTCAACGATCACCCAAATGGAATTATGCTGCCTTCGAGTACGAGGCAAACCCATAATAAAGTCCATATTGATTGCTTCCTATTTCCAAGTGGGAAGATCAATATCTTGAAGCATACCACCTGGCCTTTGATGCTCCACTTTTACCTGTTGAAAGTTGGGACACTTAACCACAAACCTGGCTATGTTCTTCTTCATACCATTCCACCAAAAGACTTCTCGTAGATCACGGTACATCTTAGTGGCACCCGGATGAATGGAGTATCTAGAATTCTGAGCCTAGGACAAAATCTATTGTGTCAACCCATCAACATCTGGCACACATAAGCGACCCTGATAATGAAGCACACCATCTCCCCCTTGGGCAAAAACCTGGACCCTTAAGCTGAAGTAGAATGGGATCTTGGTCTTTCTTGGCTTTCACCTCAGCCACCAAGGATGATTCGGCACCATTAGTCAAAATCACACCACCTTTGATCGAGTCCATAAGGCGAACTCCCAACCGAACACGCCTATGAACTTCTTTAACCAATTCCTTCCTTCCATCTTCAATAGAAGCTACACTTCACATGGACAGCCTACTTAAAGCATGTTTCACAACATTGGCCTTACCCTGATGGTAAAGCACACTCATATCATAATCCTTAAGGAGCTCAAGCCATCTCTTTGTCACAAATTCAATTCCTTTTGAGTGAACACATATTGAAGACTCTTCCGATCGGTGAATACATCCACATGCACACCATACAAGTAGTGCCTCAAAATCTTTAAAGCAAAAACCACGACCGCTAGCTCAAGATCATGAGTAGGGTAGTTCTTCTCATGCACCTTAAGCTGTCTCGAGGCATAAGCAATCACCTTGCCCCATTGCTTCAAAACACAACCCAAACCAATTCTGGAAGCATCACAATACACAAAATAATCATCAAGGCCCTCGGGTAGCTCCAACACTGGAGCTGTAGTTAATCGAGTCTTCAATTCTTGAAAACTTTTCTCACAAGAGTCGAACCACTGAAACTTTACCTTTTTCTATGTCAATCGGGTCAATGGGGAAGCAAGGGAGGAAAATCCCTCCACAAATCTCCTATAGTAACCAGCCAAACCCAAGAAGCTTCTAATATCGGATGGAGAAGTGGGTCTAGGCCAGTTCTTTACCGCCTCGATCTTTTGAGAATCAACCCGAATACCATCTTTAGTCATAATATGACCTAGAAAAGAAATAGACTACATACAAAACTCGCACTAGCTAAACTTAACAAACAACTGTTTATCCTTGAGAGTTTGCAACACAACCCTCAAGTGATCCACATGCTCCTCCTCACTCTGAGAGTAGATGAGGATAGCATTAATGAAAACAATCACAAACATATCCAAATACTATTTGAACACACAGTTCTTCAAGTCCATAAAGGTTGTAGGATCATTCGTTAGACCAAAAGATATAACAACAAACTCATAGTGACCATACCGAGTCCTGAAGGCTGTCTTCGGGATATCACACTCCCAAACCCAATGCTGATGATAACCAGATCTAAGGTCAATTTTGGTGAAGAAACTAGCACCCTGAAGCTGATCGAACAAGTCATCAATTCTAGGAATGAGATACTTATTCTTGATAGTGACCTTGTTCAACTGACAATAATCAATACACATTCTAACATATCCATCCTTCTTCTGAACAAACAAAACTGGGGCACCCCAAGGAGAAATACTAGGCCTGATGAAACCCTTATCAAGCAAGTGTTTTAGCTGATCTTTCAACTCCTTGAGTTCTGCGGGGGCCATTCTATAGGGAGGAATAGAGATAGGATTCATATCCGGAAGAAGATCTATCCCAAAGTCAATTTCCCGCTCAGGAGGGACTCCAGGCAAATTATCGGGGAACACTTCTAGGAATTCGTTCATAACATGAACAAATTGAATATTCAGGGTCTCGGACTTCATGTCCATAACTCAAACTACATGACATACATAACCCTTAGAAATCATCTTCCGAGTCTTAAGATAAGATATGAAATGACCCTTCGAGGAAGAGGGACTACCTCACCATTCTATGACAGGTTCATTAGGAAAGTTGAAACTAACCACACGAGTGAGGCAATCAACTGAGGCATAACATGCATACAACCAATCCATACCAAGAATTACATCAAAATTAGTTATCTCCAACTCTACTAAATCCGCTGAAGTGACTCTATGAAGGACTGAGATAGGGCAATTTTTATAGACTCTTTCGGCTAGGACTGACTCACTAACAGGAGTAGAAACATGGAAGGGTTCTAAAAGAGATTCAGGATGAATCTCAAACTTACAAGCCATATAAGGGGTTCCAAAAGATAAGGATGCACCGGGATCCAACAAGGCATACACATCAAGAGAGAAGACTTTCAGCATATCGGTAACCACATCTAGAGAACTCTCCTGATATTAACGGGAGGACATGGCATAAAGATGGTTCTAGACCTGACCACCAGAACTAGAAGCTGCATCCTGCCGGGCTAGTCTACCACCTGAAGTTGCTGGAGTAGACTGAGTCCTACCACCTCCCTTCCCCTTCTCAGCTGAAGGGAAATCCTTAAGCAAGTGCCTAGTCTGTACATAACCATAGCATGCACCCGTGCCTAAATGACACTCTCCCGAGTGATTCTTCCCAAACTTGGTACAAACAGGTAAAGAAGGCACCATAGCAACACTTCCCTGAGACTGGGAATAAGAACCAGATCCTCTACCACCCTGATCATAATGAGACCTCTGGGCCTGTATAGGAGCACTGGCAGAAGAATGAACGGATCCGGATGACTTATTCTTGAAAGAAGAGTGATGTCCACCTCTAGACCTATGATGACCAAAACCTGATCCCTCAGATCTACCCCTCTTTTTCTCCTTAGCCATCTCCTTAATCTTATCACCCTCGATATGAAGGGCATGAGTCATGAGATGAGAGATATTCATGTCACTCAACAACAAGGAAAACCTACACTCCTTCTTCATTATATCAAAAACACCATAGATGAACTTGCTCATTTGATCATGCGGGTCCGCTACCATGGAGGTAGCATATATAGACAACTGAGTGAACTTCAAACCATATTCTTGCACTGACATCAAACCTTGTCTCAAGTTCACAAATTCCTCCACTTTTGCTTGCCTCAACTTACGGGGAAAGAACCTATCAAGAAAGGCTCTTTCAAAACACTCACAGGTCATGGGGATCGCATCCCTCACCCTAGCCTCCTTCCATTGCGTGAACCAAATATGAGCCACATCCTTGAGTT
Source organism: Jaltomata sinuosa (assembly GCA_003996215.1). NCBI lineage: Eukaryota > Viridiplantae > Streptophyta > Magnoliopsida > Solanales > Solanaceae > Jaltomata > Jaltomata sinuosa. The sequence continues at coordinate 21,485 of QJPP01000438.1, forward strand.
GATAGGATGCAAGATCAACACAGTCAACCCCCTCTACTTACATAACCTCAAAGATCTTCTTTACTTCATAAATAAAGTTGAGTGGGTCCTCACCCACTTTCAAACCCCGAAACCCCAGTGGGTTCATGCAGATAAAGTCACGAACTCGAGTTGCCACCCCACCTTGAGGATGAACGGGGGCAGAAGCCTGTTGATTTGCCAAAGTCTGAGCTAGTAGGTGAATAGCATTCCTAAACTTATCATTTATGACATTGGGGACCGGAACTTGAGGAGCGACATTTCAAGCGGCTCGGGGAGGCATAGAACTTCGAGGAGGCATAATCTGAAACATATAAGATAAGAATTAGAAGAATATTAGACTTAAGATCTATCGCACAATGTGATCATGAAAGAAGTGAAGTTTTTCTAAGACATCTGATAGCTTCCCTCTCATATGTGTGGAATGCTTCACATACATGAAAAAGACTCTACTCGATGCAGCTTTCAGACATCCTAGGATTCTTGATCCTGAGGCTATGATACCAAGTTTGTCATTCCCTAAGGTTACCCCCTAGATGTAACACTGGACTCGGGACCATGAGGATCCCAAGCTAACCCTTGGTCATAGCATTCTCAAGCATAACAAAAGATAAGCGGAAGCACAATACAGAAATCCATTAAGGAACATCAATAAGGGTCTAAGAGCCACATAACATACAATATCCAAAAAGGGAACTCGAATACAAACTATGTATGAAAGCCTCTAGTCACAATATAAAGAGTTGCTAGGACAAGACCCTAGTTAACTCGGAGCATAAAAGTAAAGCTAACATAAGAAAGAGCATAACTAGTCCTCGCACCATGAGGACTCACCACAGATGACTAAGGAAGTTGCCTGAGACTCTAGCCACGAAGCTGAGAAGGGGTACCTGAGTCTGCATCATAAGAGGATGCAGCACAATATGCGTTAGTACTATCGAATGTACTAAGTATGTGAGCAATTCATGAATCATGATAAAATCAATTTAAAACATTCTTAAAATGAATTTATCACATCAAGAAGACCGTAAATAAATATCAAGGTATCAACATAACACATGGAGTGAAGCTTAGGTTTCATAGTATAGACTTATACATAACTTCATAGCTTCAAAATAAACATATGGGAGTTTTTCTTAATCAACATTAAACCATGCTGAGCTACATGGAGTTCAGTGTCTTGCACCCACACTGAAAGAGTTTTCCTAACCGGCCAAGGTTAGAACCAAGTCATACCAGGATCCTGTCATAATAAGTCTCAACACGGGCAACCTAGTGGCAACGTAGTTTTGGACTTAGGTTATCTGAACCCTCGTCTCTCGGTGCTAAATACTACTTCCAAAACATAATAATAACATGAGCTCATATACATGTGACATATCTAATGCCAAACTTGATCATACTTATTCATGACTTGTTCATATCTCGGATCGTCATACTACTCATGAGTTTAGTATATAAAATGGCCCATGACCATTGATGGAACATCGGGTGTCTTGCCTTGCATCATATTTCATATCATGGAAAAACTTGCATACTTCATGACTTGTAAAATTTGCATAGCTCTAGTTCAATTTTCATAAAACATATATTTTCATAGAATCATAAGAACTAGGCATGCAACTTCATAATTTCATAATGGCCATGATATCTAATCATGCCTACATTCTCTTAAAAACATGCAAATTCATGAGTTTATGCTAGAAATCAACTTTCATGCTTGGGATTTTAAAATGAACAAGAGAATCATAATAAAATCATGGGTAATCAAGAGGAAACCATGAATTTAAACATAGAAACTGATTTCATAAACTTTCCCCAATTTTGGATCAAAACCCTAATTTCATAGCTTCATAATTCAAAATAAGAATTGGAGAATTTGGGCACAAGGGTGAAAGGAACCCATTGTTAAAGACCCACATACCTTGGATGAAGATTACCCACTTCAATGGAAGAGATTTGGAGACTTGACTTGGAGCTTGGACACTTGAGCTTGAAAGAGGATTTTTCCTTTTTTGGAGGAGAATGAGGAACTTAGGATAGACTTAGGATAATATGGGTGAAAACCCTTCTAAAAGTAGTAAAAATGACTTCACTTAATACATAATAGGGTGGGAAATAACCAAAATATCCCTGGTAATTAAGTAAGAAAAAGCTAGAAATTGGTCAACTTTCAGTGACCATGACTCAGTCTACGAGTCATGGTTTGGATGACGGGTCGTCATCTTCAGTAATAGAACTCAGCGTGGAAAATCAAGTTGCAGCTTCACTTCTACGGGTAAACAGGATCGACCCGTGGAAGTGATGACGTGTCATCATTTGGAGTCGTCATTCACATGCTAGGCTGACTTGGTCAAACCACGACTCAAGACTACGGCTCGTCGTCCCAATAATGAGTGATAGACTTGATTCGTAGTTCCTAAAGGGGACTTAGGAAAATGTAAATCCTCAGAAGAATTTCCACGAGTAGATATGATAGACCCTTCATTTGAACAACGATTCATCGACTGGACTTGTGGTTTCTGGGAACACTTAACAGCTCTCAGGTCTAGTTCCATGAGTGGAACTATGACTCATTGAATAAACTATGGTCTGTAGAACCCACTCATGTTTCTCAGACCAGAGGCTAAATCAATCATAAGGCATTCCACGAGTCGTGGTTCAAACCATGATCCGTGGTTTAGACCCATAGTCCCTGGAATTTGGAATTTTCCGAAGTTTTCATCTTGCATAGATGGATACGTGTATGGGGTGTTACATAATATTGCATCCTTTTATGATGCAAATTCAGGTTCGCATCCTCAGGCACGTGGCTAGAGTTCGTAGGCTATTCAATGATTATTGGTGAGTCCTCATCTTTTGAGGACTAGTTATGAGTCTAGTTTTGGTTATCGTTCTTCAGTACTTAGAGTTAGCTGGGGTCTTTTCCCAGCAACTCCTTATGTAGTATTTAGAGCTTTTTAGACATAGACAAATATTCGAGTTTCTCATTTCAGATTATGTTCCTCCTAGATATTTATCTATTTTAGAGTTTATTGTTATATTGTAATTTATGCTTCCGCTATGAATCTTATGTTTGTCTAAGTTATGCTATTACCAAGGGTTAACTTGGGATCACTTGTGGTCCTGATTCCATGTTACATCTAGGGGGAAGCCTCAGGTAGTACAAACTTGGTATCAGAGCATCAGGTTCAAGAGTCCTAGGGTGTCTGAAAGCCCATCGTCTAGGGTCTCTTTCATGGGTGTGAAGCGCGCTACACTTATTAGAGAGGGACTACAAGGTGTTTTAGGATAAACTTCCCTTCTTATATGATCAATATCGTGAGATAGATTTCAACTCTATTAATCCTCTAATCCAATCCTTATGCATTTCATATTATGCCTCCTCGTTGTGCCATGCCTTGCCAAGTCAATGCCCGAATGATGAGCCTCTAGTTCCAAACCCTGAGGTCACAAATGCGGAGTTAAGAAATGTCATTCATATGCTAGCTCAGACTAAGGTTGCACAAGCCAATTAGTGGGCACCTGTTCCTGCTAATCCTCATTGTGGGATAATTGGTGCCAGAGTTAAGGATTTCATCAGTATGAACCCTCCCAAGTTTTGGGGTTCCAAGGTTGGAGAATATCCATATAATTTCATGGATGAGGTGAAGAAGATCTTAGAGGTGATGCAAGTTGATGGTTTGAATGGTGTTGATCTAGCTTCCTATTAACTCAAGAATGTAGCTCACAATTGGTATTCTCAATGGAAGGATGTTAGGGCTAGGGATGTGGTCTCCATGACTTGGGAATGCCTTGACAGGGCTTTTCTAGATTGGTTCTTACCTAGGGAGTTGAGGGAGGCTAAGGCCGAAGAGTTCATGAATTTGAGGCAAGGCTCTCACATAACTTTCTAGGTATGCTCGTTCTATAGTGGCCGATCAGAGGGATAAGATAAGCAAGTTCATTTATGGGGTCTCAGATTTGGTGAATAAGGAGTGCAGGTCCTCTATGATTTTGGGTGACATGGATATTTCTAGTCTTATGATTCATGCTCATCAGATTGAGGGAGATAAATTAAAGGAAATGGCAAAGGAGAAAAAGAGGGTCAGATCAGAGGGTCCAAGTTTTAGTCATCACAGGTTTGGAGGCAGACACTGTTCTTCATTCTAGGAGAGGTTATCAGGAACCATGTTTTCTTTAGCTAGTGCTCCTATTTAGTCCCCCAAACCGCGTCATGATCAGACAGGTAGAGGAGTAGTGTCTTATTCGCAGGAGAGTGTTACAAAGGGAACTCCTTACCCTACTTGCAACAATTATGGTAGAAGTCATTTCAGTGAGTGTCTAGTTGGTTCAAGTGTATGATTTGGGTATGGTCAGGTTGGACAAAAGAATAGGGATTGCCCTTAAGCTAAGAGGGGATAGGGAGATGGTATTACTCGGTCTGCTCCAACAGCCCCAGGAGGTCGACTGACCCAAGAGGGAACTGCTTCTAGTTTGGGTGGTGGTCCGTACCAGAATCGTCTTTATGCTATGTCATCTCGCCAGGTACAAGAGGGTTCCCCTGATGTTGTTAATGGTATGTTGAAAATATTCTTTTTTGATGTTTGCGCTTTACTAGACCCCAGAGCCTGCTTGTCTTTTTTGACCCCCTTTTTGTTGCTTGCAAGTTCAAAGTTAGTCTGGAACAACTCTTAGAACCCTTTTTGTATTTCTTTTCCTTGTTGGTGTACATGTTCCACTTGGCTTCTAGGTATGGATGAATAGCGAGGTAATAATTATTCATGCATAATAGTTAGATGGTAAATGTTGGTAGGTATCTTTATAGAAGTTATTGAAGTTGCAGCTCTTAAATAGGCTAAGGGATAGGGGAGAAGTCTTTGATAGGGTAAACTACAAAACCGTAAGGTGACCATAGTTTTAAGATTTAATATCATGATGGAATACTTGTGGGCCCTTGCTTTGTATGACTAGTTACCCTTTGATTAGAAGTTCAAGGTTAGTTGGTTGATGTGATAAGAAGGAATACTATTCTTAGGAGGTAACTCTAAAAGCAAGAGATTTAGTCAAGATAGGCTTGAACATGGTGGGATCAGGTAGTTAGGCTCAGACCTTAGTATCAATATGTGCACTGGTGAAAATGTTAGTTGCTAATGGTAAGTGTGTTAGTAAGTTCAGTTTAGAAGAGGATAGTTTTCTCGTATAGTTACTCCTCTTTGTTTGATATTCCTTTCAGTTAACTACGATTTTTGAGGATGCATCTATTCTCTATAAGTTTCATCTAAGTCCCTACTCCTAATCCATGCCAGATATTCCATCAGATATTCATCTTTATGCTCCATCAGTTGTTTCTATGCTCTCAGTATGCATACACCTCTCAGAAATCTAGCTCAGTTTATATTTCAATCAGAAATCAGTTACCATGTCCATTCTTCAGCTTATCCTTAAAAATCTAGTTGAGGGAACTACTTCGAAAGCAGCCATGAAAGCCAAGTACCCTCATCTCTTTCTTGATGATCCAGTTTTCGCTTGAGGTAATACTTTCCTCCTTAGTATGTTGCTCCGATTCTTTTCCATTAGTTTCTCTCATGATCCTAGTAAGTATTCATGTTTTTCGAAGTTAATTCAGTCATGCTTTAAGTTAAAAAGCTCAGTTTTATGTTTATCCTTCAATTTTCTTGTTTGTTGGTTGGTTTGGTTGTTTTCTCTCCAGTTTTCCTTACAATGAACCCAAGGGGGAAGTTCTCTTGTGTTGCAGCATATTTGAGCCGACAATCTCGATTAAAGCATTATCGGTTTAACAACAAACAACTAAGCTAAAGCTTAAGGAGGTCATACTATTTCTAGCTTAGACCCTTAAATGGGTGATTCCGTCGACATGAGCTATTTCTAGCCTCAATCTAAATGGAAGCCCAAGTTCCCACTAGTACTTTCACATCCGAAGGTATGAAATTCTCTTTCAAGCAACAACATAACCAAGTAAGGAAAATCAATGTTTACAACCACCAATTTTTGGATTAAAACTTGGTGAAACTACTAGACCCATGTAAAATGAGCAATTATAAGCAAGAATTAGCAACACCCACACCCATTTGGCAAGCACCTATTATCAACAAATCCCTAGACAATAAAATTAGATACTCATTCTAAGGGAAATAGATATACCAAGTGTGTAAGTCAAATTCCTCTTCATTCAAGTGTAATTTCAATCTCTAAGCTCTGTTTTGTACACAAATGGTGAACTAATGTCACACCCCGAGGCTACCCCCTAGACGCAACACGATGATTAGTGTCACAAGTGACTCCAAGCTAACACATGGCATGGCACATCTATACAACAATCAGGTTAAGACATGCACTGTGCGGAAGCTAAACTAGTTTTTATATTCGAAAAATGAGAGGAACCCAAAAGACTGAATATATAAATAATTTAGTGCTGATTGAAAACAACACTAACAACTGCTGAGTCTAGTCTATGTCTGAAAGCTATCTAACTGAATACGAGTTACTGGGACTTGCCCCCAGCTAACTCTAATAAGTCTAAAACTGAAAGTAAATACTTAAATGAAGCCTGTCTATTGTCCTTGAACTAATGATGACTCACCACTGAGCTGCTGATTGCAGACCGAAAATCAAACTAGGTGCGATCTGGATGCTAAGTGCCTGAACCTACATCATAAAACAATGTAGCACAAAAGTATGCGTCAGTTCTTTGAATGTACTGAGCATGCAGGATATGTACAAAGATGGACAATATAGAACTGAATATGAATATAGATATATTGCAACATATCTGAAAGCTGAACTGAATGCAATGACCAAGTATAAATCATGAAATAACATGTTAAACTGAATACTGAACATAAATGTTGGATACAAGGTCAATGCATATGAATCTGACTGTAGGAGACACTACTAACTGACATACCCCAAGTTGAGCTAACTGTGGGACCAACCTGTAACCCTGGATGGAAGGGAGTTCATACCTTTCCAAGAGTATGAATAAGTCTGACATGGATCCACTACTGATGTCCACAAGGGACAATGAGGTACAACCTAGTCTGACAGCTGACTCCTTTGAAACTACGGTGGCGGCGTAGTTCTGGGACTTTGGGACTGTTACTAAAGGTCATAGCCTAAACTGACAGCTAAGCCTTCATCCCCTCGTTCGCTCGGTACTAAGTCTACTCCCACTAAATGTAAGTAATAATGTATTAAAGTAATGGATAGCTCAAAATACTGATAAATGACTGAGAATGCAACATCCATATGATGAAGGGTATGGCATTCAATTTCTGAAGCATAAGCATATAACTGATCTGCCTAGCAAGTTAAAATCATGAAAATACTAGAATTTCTACAAGCTAGGATTTCTGAGAATTATTCATGAAACTATACTAATTCTTCAAGAGACATATAATCAATACCATAAAAGCTGTAAGAATTGAATTACAATAATTCCCTAAGATTTAGGAACCCTAGGTCTGACATGCTCATGGAGAAAAACTAAAATTTAACTGGAATCTAGGGACCTAATAGGTTAAAGGAACCCACTAGTGAAATCCCACATACTTGGTGAAGAAATCCACGGAGAAATCCTTGTATTTTTGGGGCTGAACTTGATGAAGACCTCTGCTTGTTCTTGGGAGAAACTAACGCCTCTTTTTGATTCTTTTCTATCTAAGTCTGATGATTTTAGGAGAATGAGGGTTTTAGTTAGTTTTAGGCTACTTAATTAGGCTTAGGCAATATAAAACAAAGTAGCTTAGGCCTTAAAATAGAAAGGAAAAGTTCGGAATACCCCTGGGAAAGTTAAAAGAAATCTGCAGGAAAATCGCGACTCAGGGATCATGACTTAGTTGACGGACCATACTCCTGGATGACAGACCGTTAACTGAGTTGTGGTTCGATCCAGGCATCTTGGGGGTCCTCTGGTTCCAGGAACTATGGCTCCATAGGACGAACCATACTCTAGGATGACTATTCGTTATGTGACCTGTGATTCCTGGGTCCTTGACCTAGTCTAGGGATTCCACGAGTCAAAGGACGGACCATGATTCTGAAGTACGGTCCGTAGTCTGACTCGTGGTTTCTAAAGCTAGAACTGAGAGTCTACTAGACTTGGGATTACAGTTTGATACGATGGACCATGGTTCCAAACTACGATCCATGGTCTTAACTGTAGTCCCTAGGACATGTACTAAAAAGCTACTAGAACTTGAACTACGAGTTGAGAAGATGGACCATGGTTCCAAACTACGATCCGTACTCTGAACTGTGGTCCCTGGAGAAAAACTGTTGGGCTACTGGAACTTGGACTATGGTTAAAGAGGACGGGCCGTAGTTCCAAACTATGGTTCGTACATTGAACCGTGGTTCCTGGAAACTTGAATTTTTCTGCAAATTTTTATTTTCTACTGGTTTTTCTGAGCTTAGTCAGGGCTTGGAAGTTATAGGGTGTTACAATATCTCCACCTTGGGATCTTTCATCCTCTAATGAAGACTGAAGAAGCTGAATTTGAAGGGAAAGAGCTGCAATCCCTACCAACAGAGTACTAGAAAATTATATCTAACTGAACTGTGTTCCATAAACATGCAAGTATGCTGAAATGCAAGGGTAACCGATGGATCAAGGTGTTGATACTTAATTTCACATGAGTAGACTGAGAGACTAAAGAGGAATTATTTACCTCAAGATGAAACTGAGTCGATGGGAAAGAGGTGGGGGTACTTGGACATCATGGTTGCTTCTTCTTCCCAAGTAGCTCCTTCTACGAACTGATTCCTCCACAAAACTTTCACTGAAGCGACTTCGTTATTTCTCAACCTACAAACCTGACGGTCAAGAATCTCCACTTGAACCTCCTTACAGGTGAGGCTATCATTCACTGTTATACTCTCTAAAGGTACTATCGAAGTCGGATCACCCACACACTTCTTAAATAGGTAAATACGAAAGACTGGATAATTGTTGCTAGTTCTAATGGCAGTTCTAACTCATAAGCCACATTACCAACCCTTTTCAGGATTCTGTAAGGACCTACATATCTGGGACTGAGCTTCCCTTTCTTGCCGAACCTCATTACACCCTTCATGGGTGATACTTTTAGGAAGACCCAATCGTCAACTCCAAATCCTAAGTCTCTTCTCCTAACATCTGTATAGGACTTCTGAAGACTCTGAGCTGTCTTTAGCTTATCTTTGATGAGCTTAACTTTCTCCATATCCTCATGTACCTAATCTGGTCCAATCAAATCTGCTTCACCTACTTCAAACCAACCAACAGGTGACCTACATCTACGCTCATAGAGGGCCTCATATGGGGCCATCTGAATAATGGAATGGAAGTTGTTACTGTAGGCAAATTCTATGAGAGGTAGGTGATCATCCCAACTACCTTTGAAATCGATCACGCAAGACCTCAACATGTCCTCTAAGGTCTGAATGGTATTCTCTGCCTGACCATCCATCTGTGGATGAAATGTTTTACTGAGATTCACCTGAGTACCAAGACCTTTCTGAAATGATCTCAAGAAATGAGAGGTAAACTGAGGACCTATATCCGAGGTGATAGACAAAGGCACTCCATGCAACCTGACTATCTCACTGATGTAGAGTTTGGCATAGTCTTTCACTGAATCTATAGTTTTCACTGCCAAAAAGTGAGCTGACTTAGTGACTCTTTTCACTATCACCCAAATGGAGTCATGCTGCCTAAGAGTATGAGGTAGACCTGTAATGAAATCCATGTTTACCACTTCCCACTTCCAAGTAAGAATGCTAATCTCCTGAGTCACACCTCCTGGTTTCTGATGTTCTACCTTAACCTGCTGACAGTTGAGGCACTTAGCCATAAAATCTACAATATCCCTCTTCACGATGTTCTACCAATAGACTTCCCACAGATCACGGTATATGTTAGTAGCACCTGGATGAATGGAATATCTGGAATTATGGGCTTCTGAAAGGATCTGCTATCTCAACTCACCCACCTTAAGAACACTTAAGTGACCCTGATAATGAAGTACACCATCTCCCCCTTGGGAGAAGACCTCAACTCTTTGCTGATGAACTGGAACCTTCAGCTGAAGCAATTTGGGATCACTATCCTGTTTCTCCTTAACCTCAGCTACCAATGAAGATTTTGACCCATTCTGAACTATCACACTACCATTTGTCGTGTCCATAAGGTTAAGTCCTAGGCGAGCAAGCCGATGAACATCTCTGGCCAGTTCTCTCTTCTCTTCCTCAATATGAGATACGCTACCCATAGACAGTCTACTGAGAGCATCAGCCACTACATTGGCCTTACCCAGATTGTAGAGCACATTCATATCACAATCCTTGAGGAACTCAAGCCATCTCCTCTGACGAAGATTCAACTCATTCTGGGTGAACACGTATTGGAGGCTCTTGTGATCTGTGAACACATCAACATGAATACCATACAGGTAGTGTCTCTAAATCTTTAGGGCAAACACAACTGTTGCAAGCTCGAGGTCATGAGTCGGGTAGTTCTTCTCATGAGCCTTAGCTGTCAAGAAGAATAAGCTATGACCTTACCATGCTACATCAAAACACAACCCAGGCTGACTCTAAATACATCACAATAAACCACATAATAGTCTGAACCTTCTGGAGACATGAGTTGTAGTCAACATGGTCTTCAGTTCTAAGAAACTCTTCTCACACTTATCTGACAACTGAAACTTGACCTTTTTCTGCATCAACTTGGTCAATGGGGCATCTATGGATGAAAATCTTTGTACGAACCTCCTGTAATAACTAACCAAACCCAAGAAACTTCTGATGTCTATCAGAGAGGTGGGTCTGGGCCTGTCCTTTACTACCTCAATTTTATGAAAATTAACTTGGATGCCATCATTAGACATCACATGACCAAGAAAGGTGACTGATTTCAACCAGAACTCACACTTACTGAATTTGGCAAATAACTGATGACATGTATGCTCCTCCCTATTTTGAGAATAAACAAGGATATCATCAATGAAGACAATGACGAACAAGTCAAAATACTATTTGAACACCCTATTCATTATGTCCATGAAAGCTGCAGGAGCATTGGTTAGTCTAAAAGCCATACCTACATATTCATAGTGACCATACCGAGTCTTGAATGTTGTGTCCGGGATGTCACTATATTTGACTCTAAGCTGATGCTAGCCGAATCTGAGGTCTATCTTGGAAAAGAAACCAGTGCCCTGAAGCTGGTCAAACAAGTCATCAATCCTGGGGATGGGGTATTTATTCTTAATTGTGACTTTGTTCAACTGACGGTAGTGAATGCACATCCTGAGAGAACCGTCTTTCTTACGCACGAACAACACTAGAGCACCCCATGGAGAGATGTTGGGTCTGATGAAGCCCTTATCTAGCAGGTCTTTCAACTATCTATCAATTCATTAAGCTCTGCTAGAGCCATTCTATAGGGAGGAATCAAAATAGGCTGGGTATCTGGAAGAAGATCTATACCGAAGTCGATTTCCCTTTCGGGAAGAACCCTGGGAAGATCTTCTAGGAACACTTCTAGAAACTCATTTACTACTGGGACTGACTCAAGAGTTAGGGTCTCGGAGTTTCAATCCTTAACCCGAACAAGGTGATGATATAACCTTTGGAGATAATTTTTTTGGCCTTAAGGTAGGAGATGAATTGACCTACATGCACTGAATTACTGCCCTTCCACTCTAGGACTGGCTTATTAGGAAACTAAAACCGAATGATCATAGTTCTACAATTGACTGAGGCATAACAGGAATGTAACCAATCCATGCCCAGAATGATATCAAAGTCTACCATTTCAAACTCTACAAGATTTGCTGAGGTAACTTTCTGGGAAACTGTGACTGGGCAATTTCTGTATATCCGTCTAGCTATAACTAGGTCACTAACTGGAGTAGAGACTGAGAAGGGTTCTAGGAGAGTTTCTGGACTAATACTGAAGTTTACTGCTACATAAGAAGTGATAAAGGAAAGTGTATCCCCTAGATCTAGCAATGCATAAATATCAGTATTAAAGACTCACAACATACCCGTGACCACATCAGGAGAGTCCTCCTGATCCTGTCGAGCCTGAAAAGCATACAGCCTATTTTGGTGCTGACCACCACCTGTACTAGACAAGGCACCCTGCTAAGTGGGGCAACCTGCTGGAGATGTTGTACAACCAGTCTGAGTTTGCGGGTGAACATCCTTACCCTTCTGAGAAGCTGTGGGACGATCCCTCATCATGTGTCCTGGCTTACCATATCCAATGCAATTTTTGTTGCCTGCCATGCACTCACCTTGGTGGTTCCTACCACACTTCTTACACACAGGGTTAGTGCGCCCACTAGTAACCGTACCTTAGGACTTAGAGCCAGATGATCTATCCCGACAATCCTTCTTGAACTTGGGCACTGGAGCACTAGTAGAAGATGGAGTTGGTGCTGAATTTTTCTGGCGATATTGAGAGTAGTTGCCATCATCTGACCTCTGCTTAAAGTGTTTGTAGTCACCTGTCCTAGCCCTCTTAGCATCACCCCCCCTTTCCTTGATCTTTTCCTCCTCAATCTGCTGAGCATAAGTGACCAGCCAGGAGAAATCCATTTCCTTAATAAGCATTACAGTCTTGCATTCCTTCAACACATCATCAGACACACCGAACACAAACTTGCTCGTACGAGCTCTAAAGTCAGCTACTATTGCCGTGGCATACTTGGATAGCTAATATAACAACATATCATTCTAAAGAATTCATACTGCCTGTTTAGATTGTCTATCTTGGCCTTTTTTATAGCAATAGTACCTTCATGAGCAGTTTGAAGTGTGTCCCATATTTATTTAGCATCTTGACATGAGGAGATTCTATTATATTTATCAGGTCCAATGCCACATATCAGAATTTTCCTAGATTTAGTATTATTCTAAATAGTTATCTTGTCAGCAGCATCCCATTCCTTTCTTTCTTTGGGAGTTGGTTCCTTCCCATCTTCAGCTGCTTTCATAGGAATAGTAGGAATATCCAGAACAACATTCCATAACTCAGCACTTTCTCCCATAAGATGGTCTATCATCATGTTCTTCCACCAGCCATAGTATTTACCATTGAACAATAGTGGTCTTGTTTAAAAAGAGCCTTCTTGAGTAGTTGGATAGGCAACCATTGGATCTTTTTCAAGTGTTAACCTTTAACAAAAAGTACTTCTCTGATACCAATTGAAGAAAGATTGTGCCTGCTAATTATCTCAGGGACCAGGTCCTCAACAAAATTCCACTTAAAGCAGTAAGTAAATTGACAAACAAAATTTACGTGAAAAACCTCCTAACTCCAGGAGTAAAAACCACGAACTTCAACTTTACTAACACCTTCAAACTTATGATTACAACTCAATAATCAAATGAACTATCTCTAGTACCTAGTCTCAAACAATAAAATATATTGTCTCTTCTCTTAAATTCTCAAACTCTCTCAAACTCTCTCAAGAAGTCAAACTCACTTCTTGTTACAAGCCTCTCAAACTCCCTCAAGAATTCAGACTTGCTTCTTGTTACAGGACTCACAAACTATAGCTAAACTCTGCTATATTTTCAGTATCCACGAATACACCAAGTTGTTAAGATGAATCTCTTCTGAATCTTCTTGGGCCTCCTTTCTTATGAACTCCTCTTACTTAAGAATAACTCTTTCTCTGTGTATGCAAAAGCGTTTCTTGAAAATTGCCTTCTCTTGTTCCTTTTATGGAAGTCTCAAGACCTCCTCTCCTTAATAGAAAAAGTATAAACCTTTCCTTGTAGGACTTGGTGGCCGCCCTTGAGTCAAGTCATTTTCTTGTAGGACTTGGTCTTTAACCTTTCCTTGTTTGACATGGATATGGTGACTAATTTTTATGGTTAGTTTCTATTATTAGCTTTTTACCAAAAATATGTTTTGCCTTATTATCAAAACTTGTTCGACAAGGGTTCTTCATTACCATTTATGGCCACAGAGAAATGAAAACAAGCACAAAGGATATTATTAAAACCATATTTCGGACTCAAACCAAAAGCTTAAACCCAATATCTCTTTGATAAATTTCAAAACTGAAATTTATTCTTGGAAGGAGAAAAGCACTGCTGAGCTAATTTTTAGCAAATACTTTAGCGATAAAACTAAAGAAAATCTTTCAATTACTTACTAGATGTCCAGAAATCATACCATTAACTATAGATAAATCTACATGAATGAAGAACTACTTTATGTCAAGTTTATATTCATAATCAACTGCACAATATTGCCAACCATATTTAAAATGTCAAACTTCATTGGATATCTTCAAGCAAAGTCTCTATTTGGAAACACTTTTCATGCACATAATCTAAGTTAAATAAAACCAAATGACCAAAAACTGTTTATGTTTCACTTTTTTTTGTACCCAAAATTAGTCTTCTAAAATGGCCAATGCCAAACAAAACACACATAATCTATTGAAACGAGAATGAATGTGTGATAAAATAAATGAGGAAGGAGTATTACCGAATGTGGTGCACCAAACTTAGGCTATGCTCATCATCAAGGATTTTTGGCTATAAACTCAAACTTGCTCATTAGACTGGATTCAAATCAGAAGACAAGAAAACAAGGGAAAACGGTGAGAAGGTAGTAGTGCAGTGAAGAGGAACTTATCCTTTCAAGGGTTATCTTTTTAAGAACTCCTCCTTTTAAGAACTAATTTTTTATGGTCAAAGAGGCTAGTATTTATAGTAGAAAAATATGAGGGCCTCGGATTTGAAAGGGTTTCTAGAGAGATTTTAAAATTTTAAAATTGAAAATCAAAAATAGGGGAGTCAAGATTCTAAACACTAGCAGAATTGGAACATGTTTTAGCCATATTAATCTTATCATTCAACCACAAAGAAAAGTTAGTAATATTGTCAAGATCATTCCAATTAATAGGGCTCCTTTTTCAAATTATTTGAGAATCATGACAGCGAAAAAGCATATGTTCTACAGTCTCATTTTCTAACCTACTTCTCTTACTAACACTGTTGACATGATTTATTCATTTCCTAATTATATTATTTACTGGTAAGGTATTAAAAACACAGCTTCTTAAAAAATGCTTATGTTTATTTTTCATTTTCATTGCCCATAAAAAATCCCAAAAAACTTTTAAAAAAACATGGTTTCTAGATTGAGAAATATTACCACTATGATCCCTCTGCATGTTTAAAAAATATGGTTTCTAGATAGACCGATCTTACCTCATAGATACTCAATTTTGTAAAGTGCCAAATTAGTTTATCCCTAGAACCTGTATTTGATAAAGGAATAGTCAAAATATTAGCAATATCAATCAAACCAAATAGTCAATTCATTTTGTTGGGACGCCTATGATTGATGAAGCTTTTGCAATAAGAAAAGCTATGGAAAAGAGATACAAAATGGATGGAGGAAACTCTATGCCTTCTCTAATGCGAAAAGTGTAGTAGATATACTGAAGAAAAATGTGAAGGCTACTTGGGACATAGATGTAGCCTGTGAAGATATTTGGACTATGTCTGCATATCTAGAGCACGTCGTATTTATACATATTCCTAGAAGTTTAATATTGTAGCTCACAACGTAGCTAAATATTTAACATTGTTGTTGTATGGGTTGTCTTAGGAAAGAATATTCCCAAGATAGATTGTGAATGATGCTGTATAATTTTTTGAACATATTATATCCATAATGAATGAATAGATGAAAGTTTTGGAGGAAAAAAAAAGATTGAGGGTGAACAAGCACAATCCATGTGTTGCCTACATGGCACACATGTATTGGTTGATTTATGGCGTCTTGAATTGCCACATATTCTTGCTCAATTTGGCTAATTTAATAATTTCAATTGTAGCTATTTATTAGGAAAAATAGCCACAAATCATCAAATTTAAAATAATTGATTTGCAAAAAAATGATTAATTTATAAAAAAATGTTATTCTTAAAAAGAAAAATAAGATGAATTAGTAATTAATTAACTAATTAAGCTTCCTAATTTGGAAAATTATAAAAGATACTTATTTGCAAGAATGAGAATTTTAATTAACTAAAACCGGTTTAATTTTTTAAAATACCTTATTCGACATAAATTAATTTCAAAGGACACAAAACATGAAATAAGTATTTGTACACATTTTTAAATATTTAAAAATTATGAAAATAATATTTATGAAATAATTTTCCAAATGGAGCGGCCAATTACCAAACCAAAATAATTTCAAAAATTATTTATTATCATTTTTTAAATATAGAAGCTTAAGTAATTAATTAAAAATATGGAGAGCCAAAATTGGGTGTCAACAAGTACCCATGTAAAAATTTGCCTCGGATGTCCCTACATCACTGAAGCCTTGCAACTTCATCTTCTTAATCTTACGAATATATAGGTCTGTATTTTTGTCAATGTCGATTACCCCAGTTGCATCAGTAGACTTATAAGAGTCAAAATAAGGGATGTCAGCTTTTGCACACAACTTGCTAATGAGGATTAGGTATGGCATTGAATTAGCGGCTTGACGTGCCATTTTCTTGATCACCACCGATGTTATTTCTCCAAAGTTCATATGCACCCCCAACATGATCCAAGCAACTAGTATAGCTCCCTCATGGATAATTTTCTGATCATTTTTGGAGGGTAGGAAATGGAAGCGAATGAAATCATACCGTAGCTTAGCTTCAAAATGGAGGTCCTAACGGGGAATTACACCACCAAACCTAGCCCATAGAGGTTCACCCGGGTCAATAATATTTGCAGCCCAATCAAGCTGTATATTCTTTGGAGCAACTTTTGCCTCCTACTCAGTCCCCGAGGCGACTGGTGCACTCAAATAGATGGAGCTGATTGCTGCAGGAGTAATATCAACCTCATTGCCCCTAACCATCATAGATTCCAAGCAAGGAAACTCGTTGTTGTTACTCGGATACTTTATAGCATCTTGTTTGGCTTGGTAAGCCGCATAGAATTCATGGACCACTTTTGGGTAAAATCCTCCCGACACATCTAGAAAAGGGGACAAATCTCTCACGGTGAATTGGTGAGTGATGTTGGGAAAATCATCCCCAAGTGCCTCCAAATTAAATCTCGTCTCTAGTGTGAAGGATCAATTTTCCTTGTACTTGATGTAATAAGGCCTCATGCCCTCCACAAAAAAATTAGTATGCTCCTCCTCATTGATTTGAACTGGGGGGCTCAGCAGTAGCCTCAAGAACTTTCTTCTTGCCCTTGCTTTTGCTTTTTATGGTGCTTAGAGTTGGGGGTGTTCTTGTGCATCGGCAAGAGTTTCCCCTGCTGGAAGACATGATCTGCAAAAGGAATGTGAGTGCCAACAAAACCAAAACAAAAATCTTTTTGTATTTTTCAATAATGAAGGAAGAAAATACTACAAGAAGTTAATGGAATAAAAAGAAATCAAATACACAAAGAAAATAATAGCACCAGGTTAACTGCTGGCATGTGCTTTTCACATGTGATTTGCAAGTGAAGACTCGTAGCTCACATGTGAATTTGCACATTCTATGCAGAATAGTTGTACATTGGGAATTGCATATGCATTGGCACATGCATTTGGCATAAGCCAACATGTGGAATGCATATGCTTTCGCACATACCTGACAGTAACCTAGCAGCTCTTCTTTCACATGCGTCGCTACCTGCATTTCACATGTGACGACTTGTGATGCACATATGGAACATGGGTGGAAAGAAGTGTTTAATTTTCAATTTCCCTGCTTTTCACTTGTCCTGCACATGCATTTCCCAAGGCAAAACTTGTGGCACGCAAGTGCCTATAGGTATGAATAGATTTCAACAATACTAAGGCATGGTAAAGCAACCAGTTGACCAATTTTTAAGTTATTCAGGTACTCAGACTTTCTCAAAAAGCTTCATACTAATACAAAACCAAATCATCACAATCACCTGTGCTTAACGACTTTCCTTAAGAAGTATGTTACCCTATCTATCATTGGGAACATCAAGATATATGATTAGCCTGAAAAGCACATTCAAATGCAACAATATTCACTCTTACTCAACCAACGCGCTCACCGAATAATTCATAATCGATAAACCTACCAAAAAGCACAGTGAGACACAATTTTAGCCCAATCACAATGATATTTCAATCAAACACGTAGCAATGATGATTTACCCTTAAGAACAATGTCACTCAATCTATCATCGGGCCAAATCATGCATTACTAATGAGTGGGTTACTCAGACTTTACCCCATACTCAAAAAATTTAGGATAAAATTCATCAGAAAAAACATGCATAATCCTTGAAAAAAGATCTACCAAGTTTTTCACAACCCATACAACCATATGACCCCAAACTGAAGTTCAAAAATTAGATCTCAAACAATAATATACTATGGTATAATTCAAGTAGCATGATTCACTAATAATACTCCCAAAACACATAATAATAATGATTTAAGATAAGGGAGCATACAAAAAGTGAAAAAATAGAGTGACGAGTGAAAAATTTAAAGCATTCGAGACCCACAAATGGTGACCCACTATTTACCTTTGACAAAAAATAAGCACGGTGGTGGCGGTTCACTGGTGTTGGAGCGGCAAAGAAAAAAGTTTAGAGTGTGCAAAAAAGTTTATGACTGACTACTTTTCAAAATGGGTAGAAGAAGGTTTCTTTAAGAAAGTAAGAGAGAAAGAATTTATAGAATCCTCTAGAATCACATAATATTCTATTTTGGTATTTCCAAAGAAATCACTTGTGACAATGTTCCTCAATTTTTCGGAGAGGAGATGACTAAATCATTTTAGACTATTGGGTTTCTTTTGGATAAAAGTTAGTTTTTAGGTGTGGAGCCCACTTTTTGTTGAAACATTCTCCATTGGGAATTTCATCGATTCCGTTGAGTCCAGAATACTATTTTTGGTAGGGTAGCATAGTTTATTTGTGTCCATGGGGACCCTACATGAATCCCGAGAGTCCATCCTAGACATTTCAAAGTGGAGAAAGTAGTTGGTTTTGTTGCAACTGCTACAACAGTACCCAAGCCTTCGCCTATGCAAGGGGTTGGCTGCATGCACGCAGAAAAGGCACTAGTCATCACCTCCTTTTGTCCTTCACCTTCATGTGGCCTTGTCCACCTATGCATGTACGCATACACATAGGAGGGGCACTGGGCCTTGTTTCCCCTTGCCCTTTGAGTTTGCGAGCTCTACGCTGCCTAAGTGAGGTCGCGTGCATGGTGGACTGCCTGCATGCGTGAAGGCCTGTGCCTGCAAATATATATATGATCAACTTTATTTTCTTCTCCCAGACTGCAAATTCTTCCATTGTTTTTGAGCTCCTAAATAAGTGTCACGCCCCGAGACTAACCCCTAGACATAACATGGATCCGAGACCATAAGTGATCCCAAGTTAACCTTTGGTTGTAGCATAACTTAAGCAAACATAAGAACTATAGCAGAAGCATAAATGATGATATAGTCCATAAACTCCGAAATAGATAAATATCCAGGAGAAACACAATTTGAAATAAGAAACATGAATATCTGACTATGTTATAAAAGCCTCAACATACTACATAAGGAATTACTGGGACAAGACCCCAGCTAACTCTAAGTACTGAAGAACGAAAATAAAAACTAGACTCATAACTAGTCCTCGAAAGATGAGGACTTACCAACAATAATTAAATGGCCTGCAAACTCTATCCACGTGTCTGAGGTGGGAACCTGAATCTGCATTATAAAAGGATGCATCGCAAGAATATGTGTCAGTACTATAGGATGTAATGAATATGTGAGATAAGCAAAATTTGAAGTAAAACATGCTAAATGTACTTAAACTGAAATCATGCTATGATAGTAAAAGCTACAATGTAAAAGACTCAATGCAAACGCATAAATGATATATATTTGTAATCCATAAGTAGTAGTAGAAATCAAAAAATATGAAGGCAAAGAGTCAATACATTTAAAAGCTTGAAACTATTTCTGTGGGAGGTTCTCTAACCGATATAGACCATGTGAGCTATATAGAATCCGATATATCCGCCCTATCGAGAGGACCCAATATACCTTGCCAAGGTATAAAGGCCTGATTTGGCATGATCACTAGTTTTTGATGCCCAACTTAGGGGCTAAATAAACCTATGGGGGAACATAATTCTGGGGCATAAGGTACTCTCACCCTGTCCAACTTGGTGCTAAATACTACTCCAAAAAATATACATATAGCTCATATAGTACTTATGGCATATCGAATGCCAAAACTATTCGAAAAGCATAAAGACATATCTGATGTCGTGTAATTCTCAATTCATAAGTCTTAAAGCTTAGAATAGCCATATTTTAAACATACTTTTTTTTCTAAATTCATAACTTGAAGAATTTGACATGCAAATTTCATGATACTTGAGGTCATGTTATCTAAGCATGCCAACTTTACTTGAAAATATGCAATTCAATGAAATCATGCTAGAATTCATCCATAATATATGGGATTTTGAAAACACTTAAGAAATCTCAATTAAAAACATGGGTAAGGTATGAGAAACTATGAATTGATGGTTTAAAAAAAACCATAACTTTTCCCTAATTTGGGTAAGAACTCTAAATTCACAATTTGATAAATCAAAGTAAAAACTTAGGGTTTTAGGCATAAGAGTGTAAGGAATCTCTTATTGAATACCCACATACCTGAATTGAAGCTTCTTATATCAAGGATGAAGAGAAATAGAGACTTGGAACTTGGAGCTTGAAGCTTGAGAAATCTTTTCAACTTTTAGGATAGAATGAGTGTTTGAGATGAAACTTAGGCTAATATTAGCGATTCATTCTATAATTATCCAAAATGACCTCACTTAGGAGTCAAAAGGGTGGGTAATTACAAAAATAACTCATGGACTTAATTTTAAAAAAAACTAATTTTGAAACTCGGCTTCAGGTTCAATGGGTCCTTTCCAAGAGCCGTAGAAGTAACCACGGTTCATGGATTAGATTCGTGGTTTCTGAGCCAAAAAATAGGCTGTGGTTCATGTTGCACCAGTTCACAGGATGGTGCGTAGAATTATCTATGGTTCGTGGAACCCACTCGTTGTTCGTGGGGAAACTGGCTACCCTTTGTCTGAGTTTCACTAATTGGTTCCATGACTCGTGGAACCATCCACGAACCGTGAAACTGACTCGTGGTTCTTAGATATGAGGATGGTCTACATTACTGGTTTCATGAGTCACTTCCATGACTCATGGTTCTATTCACGACTCATGGACTTGACTCGTGATTCCAGGAATTTTCAGAATTTTTAGATATTTCAAGTTTAAAATTTGGTTCGGATTTCAGGATGTTACAATATCTCCCTCTTGGGATCACTCATCCTTGAATGAAGACTAAAGAAAACTGGAGAAAAAACAGCCCAGCCAACAAACAAAACATAAAAATTCAAGGATAAACCTAAAAACAGAGCTTTTTAACTTAAAACATGACTGAATGAACTTCAGAAAACATAAGTGCATGCTAGGTTCATACAGAAACTGATGGAATAGGATCAGAATGACATAATGATAAAGCTCAAATCATGCTCTCCAATTAGGAGGCCACGAAGATCGTGATAGTAAAATAAAATTTATAATTTCCCAACGGATATCGGGGTCGTACCCAAGAGAACAATGTAGTCGCGATCGAGCTAATAAAGAATAAAAGCAACTTATTAAAGTTCAATTAGGAAAGAGGGGAAAAAATATCTATAAAGGGGGGCTTTATGAACTACAACTAAAAGATAAAGAAAAACAAATAAAAGATAGATTGATCAATGGCTTTCACCTTGCTTTCACCAAACAAGGATAACAAGGGAGAATTGGAAATGGGAATTCAATTCACAAGACCTGCACCCGATCAACACTTGAGTAGGCTTAGCTAAAGGTGTAGTTGACCGTCATTCGACCAATCAACACACAACACATGTGTTATCTCGAATCACCATGAGTAAGCAATAACTAATAATTTACTTGGGTGAGTTGGGTTATCTCTAACCCCAACTTTTAGATGGGAATTTTCGGCAACCAAATTCTCTCCAGCCTTGGTCTAGAGTGGAAATCCCAAATTCCCACTATCAAACCTTCCCAAATTTAGGGTAATCCTTTCTCAAGCAAAAACCCAAATTAGAAAGCTAATTCAATGTTTGCAACCATTAACTATAAATTCAAGCATCGAAGATTCAAGAGACCCAAATAATCAAACAAGAACAAAATCTATATACGAATTCAATAACCTAACAAGTATTATCTCTAATATAAAGACAAAATCTCAAGTCAACAATATACCACTAAAATAGCAATTAAGAACAATAGTTAGAAGAATGGAACTTAAGATTTTACAATACAAAGCATCCAAATCATCACTTCTATGGTGTTGGTTGATGAACTTGCTCTCCAAGCTTGACAAAAGTTCCAAAGATTAACCAAAGATGTTTTTCAAAATGGCTTGGAAGTGTTTTATGTGAATTGGGGTTTCCAAAAGTGGGAATTTCCAAATCTATCCTACAGCTGATGACGCCTTCATCGCGATCACGTGCATGCCTATCGCGATCGCAAGGTTCCACTTTTTCCTTAACCGCGATTGCATGATCCACTATCGCGGTCGTGTTGCTTTGAGTTTCTGCCAACTCATCGCGATCACGTGGCTCTATCTTCACGATTGCGATGACCAATTTGATGCCAGTGTCCTGCAGCTCCCTTTTTGCTCCATTTGACTTATTTTCATCCGAATTCTTTCCGAACACTTCTAAAACATAGAAACCTGTAAAAATAGAAGAAATTCGTGTCAAATTTCACTATTTATCCACTTTATACTAGCAAAGGTATAAGATTAGAAGCTAAATAAGTAGATAGAATACCAACTTATCAAACACCCAAACTTGAATTATTGCTTGTCCTCAAGCAACATAAAAATTCTAACTCAAGAGGTAAACAACACAAGTGCAAATGACAATACCACAAGCCAAAGAAAATCCATTTCAAACACCAAGCGTTACTTCGGTTGGTACTAATGAAGAGTCAATCACATGATAACTTACTTTAAGCATCCCCCTGATTTCAAAAAACTATTCAATTATGCAATGGCAAAATAAGAATACGCAAGTGACAAAAACCAATCCTCAAGATGTGACTTAAACCACTAGCTTACCAAAATATGCTCATTTGATTCATTTTTCGAAGTTTATCAATATCACAAACTATTCTAATTATCATGCCCTCACAAGAACGAAAGTCCCAAAAACACCTTATGTACAAAGACAATCACAAGGGACAAATACAAACACTCTCACTCATAAGGAAGTTCAAGTGCACACATGTCGAACCATAGGCTTGCCCTTCATGTAAATCGCCACTAATATAGGGCAGCAAAACTCAAAATCACAAAGGACTTGCGGGTTATGATGTTGGCTAGGGTTAAAGTGAGGATCGCATTTGGTTCAAGTGACTACACCTCTCTAATGATATTTTATTCTCATTTTGAATACCGCTCACATATTTCCATTTCAACTTCACCTTATTTCTCCCTAACACAACCCAAGAGTCTCCTTTTTAACTCATGATCATTCGACTTCTTATATCACCTTCACTTGGTAACACCTATATTTGCTTTCCATTTTGCTCATAGGATAGAACTTTTGGAACAATTTTCAATTCTTACTTAAGGTGCTACCTTGCACATTGAAGCGCACTTCTTTTTTTCTCCTCATTTGAACTAATGCACCCCCAAACTTAGGCATTTGCCTATGTTATCTTTTTTTTCTCCCAAACTTAGGATTTTAGCCTACATTTCATTTTCAAGAAATTAGGGAGGATGGGTGACAAGATAGAGGTTCCAAAAAGGTCAAGGTGTTAACCAGATGCCAAAGAATGGTCACAAGCTCAAAAGGGTTCACTAAGATTTGATGTCATTGGGAAGTCATTTTGGTGAAGTGGCTATCAAAAAAGGCCTAAGGTCATCTTCCAAGATTGGTTACACCTAGAATTTTGCCTTGAATTACATTCGGGGTAAGTTCTAGACGACACACATGTACAAGAATTATTCAACTAAATCTCACCACACATGACATGCGAATTATTCAAGAAGGATCAATTTTTAACTTCTTAAACAAGAACAAAGATGAGCTATTCTACATTATCACCACCAATGAGTCAAGATTCACAAAAAGAATAAAAGAGTTGTCACAAAATCACTCTTTGCCATGCATTTTTCATAAAAAGTATTGAGGGGTATGCCTATTTCACTTAACATGGAAGACTACTTCATTGGTACCAAACAACTCAATTTTCAACAAAAACCTCAAAAGATGATGATTTGCCATTAAGAATGGCGTCACTCAGTCTATCATTAGGACAATTCACCTATCTAAATTGGTATGCCTACACAAGGTGGATCAAAACAAACATCAACAATCTCTGGGCTCATGCGATTCACACAAGTTGAAGTGTGTGTCGCACGTGCAATACACACAGGCCAATCAGTGGGCTTGTGCGAAGCTCATGCGGTTTTCACATCGATATCTGTGGTACAATATCCCCTAGCTCAGGCAAGTTCCTTCTAGCCTATCAGTTACTCAGACTTCCCCTGGACCACAACATTCAACACACTTGCTATAAAAATAAAAATGAAGAAGATACAAGAAAAGAACTAACTAACAACCTAAGCCATCAACTCCATCCATATCAACAAACAACCCGACAAAGGAAAAACTTAACAAAAACAAGCCCGACAAGGTCACATCAATATCCAACAATAAAAAGGAAACAAACCTGACAAGGGCGCAATATCCAAAATAAAACAACATGCTAGATAGAGTGCTAGTCACCCCCAACTAACAACGTGCAGGTCCCTCAGTGCAACATAATAAGAGAAGAGTTTTAGGGGGGATTCCTGAAGGGTGTATCGCTTAGAACCAAAACTGCTAGGTCCAGAAAGGACCCAGTCTCCCTCATTAGCATCCTCATCAGTGTCATACCCACATAGCTTCCTCAAGGTGCTCATCATCTTTGTGAGGAACTTGGTTTGCTTCCTATCATGGTCCCTATGCTTTTTCTGCTGCCTTTACACTTTAGCCAACCTCTCTTTGATGTGTTGATGATGGCTCGCTACACTAGCTAGTGTAGGGACACTGGGAGTAGTGGAGGGTGGTGGCCCTGATGCTGGTACGTTGGAAGTCTCACCTGGACCCGAAGGGAAGCTTGCTACAATCTGACAAAGATGGGCATCCATGCCTTATACCTTGATGGAGATGTGGTAGAGTATTTGAGGCTCAATTCTGAGAGGACCAATAGTCTCAGTAGCAGCACCTGACTCACGTGCCTCGCTAGACTCAGAAAATACACCAAATGAAGGTGAATCCACATCTATCTTCCTCTTCTTCAATGCCTGCATAGGGCCTTTCTTCTTCAAAGGGTGGATCATTTTCTAGGGCTTACTCTCATCTCTTCATCCCTCTTTGCAACCCCAGCTTGGTAGGAAAAATATGTGATCAACAAAGGGAAAAGCTGACTCTTGTTACCTCCGAGCAAAACTTGTTGAATTTCATGAACAATCAATTTCCCCATATTCACTGTGAGTCCCTCCATTACAACACAAATCACCTTTGCTTTGTCGGTGGTCACGTCGGACTCATTCTTGGATTGTATAACTTGGGCACAAATGATGGAAAGCCAAGTTCGAGATTCAAGGTTAAACTCTGATGACTCAATTCTTGTATTCAACTCTATCCATTGAGGGACCGTGCCATCATGTAGGTGCTCCACAAACTAATTTGTCCCCATTTCTATAGCTCGGGCTTTGTAGGTGCCATTGTAAGCATTCAGGAGGTTGTAATATCCAGTGATCAACTCTGAATCATGAACTAATTTGCCCCACACCAGCACCATCAAGTTTTTGGTGAAGTCTATCTTAGCCGCATTGGCATGGAACTCTTGGACCATGGCAAAGTTTGCCTTGATAGGTTCGGCAGCGAAGCAAATCCACCCACTGTCAACCAACTTCTTATATAAGTCGGTCAATTTCTCCTCCAATCCATCCAACACGATACCTTGCTCCCTCGTGATTGGCTTCATCAAGATATGGTCATATAGTTAGGAACACTTGAAGGAGATGAAGGTTCCTTGGTCAAAGTACTCTTCGTCGGCCACTTGGTTGGCATTTTCATGTTCAAATTCGGCCATTTTCAAGCTTAAAGTACCTACACAAGGAAAAAAATTGTCAAACAACAATATAGGGATGTAAAGCAATGTGTTAGGATAAGATTAGGCTATAGAAAAAACCTAAAAATGATCCCAAGCAAAGTTGGGCAGAGTTGCTTTTTCGGGGTAGTGAAAACTGGTCATCGCAATTGCGACCTATTCCATCGCGACCGCGAGGAAAAAAATTATTTTTTTTGAAAATTAAGTCATCACAATCGTGGAATGTGACATCGCGATCATGAAACTCAGTGAAGTTGGTCATCGCGATCGCGATGATCATCTTCTTGCCCATAAAATTTTTGTTCAAGCATTTCATCGAACAAGTGGTCTGCACCTTTTTGAACCCCATTTTTACACCATATGGGCATCACTTTTTAGCCCAAAAATCAGTAAACCAACAGATTTATAACCCCCCACTAGATTTTACACATAATTTCATACCCAACATCCAATTTACACATTATGAAGAAAGCAATGATTGACACCCACTTGGGTGTTTGAAGTACTTACTCAAACACAATGAGGGTAGATTAAAGAAGAGAAAGTGGATATCATACCTGAAAAGTTGCAAAGATGCTTGTGAAATTGAACTTGATGGTGGATTTTTTTATTATTGCCTTTGGAGAGAAAAGAAGCCAAGTTTCAAAGTAAATTTGTGCTTTTGAAATAGCTTATTTGAACTTTAATACCTGGAGACTGTTCGGTGCCTCGCGATCGCATGGCTTTCTCATGCAATCGCGATGAGTTAAATTGACCCAAATCCCCACGATGGCAAAGTGGTTACGTGGTCGTGTTAAGTCAGAGAAAATTTACCTCATCGCGATCGCGGTGGTCAGGCATCGTGATCGCGGTGGTTAGGCATCATGATCGCGATGCTTTAGTTTCCACTGTATTTCTGAATTTTTGCATAGTGCACTATTTTATTGTGCGATGCCGGGTGCAATGGACACTTTGTGAGGTAAGAAACACACCACATTCGCACATGCAAATGGTTTTGTTCAATCGACTATTTGAGTGTGCAACGGGCACTCTTCTAGGTGCAAAAAACACGTTTTCCAGAGGTATTTTTGGGTGTTTTTCAATACTTGGTTCCTCTTATCATTCCTTGGACACCTAGAACACACCAAAAAGAAACAAAAAGTGATGCAAAGCATAAAAACAATGGGTTGCCTCCCATCAAGGGCATAATTTAACGTCGCGGCACGACGCAAGCTACCTCACCCTTTAGATCTCCATTTGGAGGATTTGAACCTTTGACCCAAACTTGAATCAAATTTCTGGTGACATTCCCGAGGTAAAGGTTTGAACATAAGAAGGACATTATCTTGATTTCGCATGTCGCACTTTTTAGCCTTCAAGTGAGGAAGGACACTCTGCCTTCTTTCCACGACCAACTCAAAACCGGATAAACCGTCATCCACCCTCCTTCCAAGGTCTTCCAAAAACTTGATTATTTTGACTCTCGTTCATTCAATCAAACTTAAAGTCGAACAAAGGTTGAAGTGGGATTTAGGTGTCTCCACTTTCAAGCTTGCCTCATTCATAACATCCTCACTTAGAGATGCTATGACATCATGGTCCACACTTAGGGTAGTTGGTTGCAACACCACCTTTAATTCATTATCTTCCATTGTGTTTTCTTCATCTTGTGCCCTTGCATCCACAAAGCTTTGCTTTATGGATTACACATTCTCCTCTTGGGTTTCTAGCGAGGCCAAGAGTGTTTGGAGCTTGCCATACATGCCTTCTTTTCTTGCAAAGTCATGGTCCCTGTTAGGGTGACAAGAACCACTAGCAACATTGTTAGCACAAGAAGGGGGAGGGGGACGATCATTATTAAGGCCCGCTCTAGTGTCCATCACGACCACCACACAAACAGAAATTTCCCCCATCATAGGAGCGGGAAGGATAATACCTTCCTCTCCCAGGGCCAATTCTACACCTTTGTCCAAGGTGGGGTCCTCCACAATAAACACAATAATCATGAATATAAAATGGAATGCAACCACCAATATTTCTAAAATTCAAATAAGCCATGATGCCATCAACAAACTAAAACTAAACAAAAGAAAAATAATTATTCACAAAAATTCAACTAGAGTAAGTAACTCAAATTCTAAACTAACTCAATATGCCAAATTGTTCCCCGGCCACGGTGCCATTTTTGATAAAGCTCAAATCTTGCTCTCCAATTAGTAGGCCACGGCTAGCGCGATAGCAAAATAAATTTTATAATTTACCAACAGATGTCGAGGTCGTACCCAAGGGAACAATGTAGTCGCCATCGTGCTAATAAAGAATAAAAGCAACTTATTAAAGTTCAATTAGTAAAGAGGGGAAAAGATATCTATAAGGGGGGATTTACGAACTACAACTAAAAGATAAAGAAAACAAATAAAAGATAGATTGATTAATGGATTTCACCTTGCTTTCACAAAGAAAGGATAACAAGGGAGAATTGGGAATGGGAATTCAATTCACAATACCTACACCCGATCAACACTTGGGTAGTCATAGCTAAAGGTGTAGTTGACCATCTTTTGACCAATCAACACACAACATGTGTGTTTTCTCGAATCACCATGAGTAAGCAATATCCAATAATTTACTTGGGTGAGTTGGGTTATCTCTAACCCCAACACTTAGATGGGAGTTTTTGGCAACCAAACTCGCTCTAGCCTTGGTCTATAGTGGAAATCCCAAGTCCCCACTATCAAACCTTCCCGAATTTAGGGTAATCCTTTCTCAAGCAAAAAATTAAATTAGAAAGCTATGTCAATGTTTGCAACCATTGACTATATATTTAGGCATGGAAGATTCAAGAGACCCAAATAATCAAATAAGAACAAAATCTATATATGAACTCAATAACCCAACAAGTATTATCTCTAATACAAACAAAAAATCTCATGTCAACAATACACAAATAAAATAGTAATTAAGAACAAGAGTTTGAAGGATGGAACTTAAGATTTTACAATACAAAGCATCCAAACTTTCACTCCTATGGTGTTGGTTATTGAACTTGCTCTCCAAGCTTGCCAAAAGTTCCAAAGATTAGCCAAAGATGTGTTTCAAAATGGCTTGGAAGTATTTTATGTGAATTGGGTTTTCCAAAAGTGGGAATTTCCAAATCTGTCATACAGCTGCTGACGCCTTCATCGCAATCGCGTGCATGCCTATCGCGATCGCGAGGTTCCACATTTTTCTTAACCGCGATCGAGTGATCCACTATCGCGGTCGTGATGCTTTGAGTTTCTTCCAACTTATGACGATCATGTGGCTCTGTGTTCGTGATTGCGATGACTAATTTGATGCCAGTGTCCAGCATCTCCCTTGTTGCTCTATTTGACTTATTTTCATTCGAATTCTTCCCAAACACTTCTAAAATATAGAAACTTGTAAAATAGAAGAAATTTGTGTTAAATTGCACTATTTATCCACTTTATACTAGCAAAGGTATAAGATTAGAAGCTAAATAAGTAGGTAGGATACCATCTTATCATATACTAAGGAAGAAACTATTACCTCAAGCAGAAACCGATTAGGAATGAAAGGGATGAGGGTACTTGGCTTTCATGGATACTTTTTCTTCCCAAGTAGCTCCATCTACTAGTTGGTTCCTCCAAAGGACTTTCACCGAATCGACTTCTTTGTTCCTCAATCTCTGAATCTGATGATCAAGAATTTCCACGGGAACTTTTTCATAGGTAAGGCTATCCTTCACACCCACATACTCCAAAGGTATAATTAAGGTCGGATCACCAAGACACTTCTTCAACAAGGAAACATGGAAAATCGGGTGAACCGCTTCTAGATCGGTTAGCAACTCCAACTCATAAACAATACTACCAACTCTCCTCAGAATCCTATAAGGACCTACATAGCAGGGACTAAGCTTCCCTTTCTTACCTAACCTCATCACACCCTTCATGGGTGACACCTTTAGAAATACCCAATCATCCACCTTCAACTCTAAGTCTCTTTTCCTCACATCTGCATATGATTTTTGCCAACTCTGAGAGGTCTTCAACCTCTCCCTAATGATATAAACTTTCTCCATAGACTAATGAATTGAATCTGTACCATTCAAAGTTGCCTCATCTACCTCAAACCAACCAATAGGAGATCTATACCTCCGTCTATAAAGTGCCTCATAAGGAGCCATCTGGATGCTAGAGTGAAAGGTGTTATGGTAGGCAAACTCAATAAGAGGTATGTGATCATCCCAATTACCTTTAAAATTAATCACACAAGCTCTCAACATATCCTCCAAAGTCTGAGTAGTACGCTTTGCCTGCCATCTGTGTGCGGGTAAAAAGTTATGCTAAGCTTAACCTGAGTACCAAGATCTT
This sequence comes from Jaltomata sinuosa, assembly GCA_003996215.1. Lineage (NCBI taxonomy): Eukaryota > Viridiplantae > Streptophyta > Magnoliopsida > Solanales > Solanaceae > Jaltomata > Jaltomata sinuosa. Next base: position 52,062 of record QJPP01000438.1, read on the forward strand.
TCTGAAATGATCTCCAAAAATGGGATGTAAACTAAGTACCCCTATCTTAGATGATAGACAAAGGAACCACATGCAATCAGACTATCTCACGGATGTAGAGTCTTGCAAAATCCTCTGCTGAATCTGTAGTCTTGTCAGCCAAGAAGTGGGATGACTTAGTCATCTTGTCGATAATCACCCAAATAAAATCATGTTACATGTGAGTACAAGGAAAGTCTGTAATGAAATCCACATTGATCGTTTCTTACTTCCAAGTAGGAAGATTAATATCCTAAGTAATACCACCCGGTCGTTGATGTTCTACCTTCACTTGTTGACAGTTGGGACACTTAGCAACAAAATATGCTATGTCCCTCTTCATGCCAACCACCAGTAGACTTCTCGTAGGTCACACTACATCTTGGTGGCAGTGGGGTGAATAGAATATCTGGAACCATGAGCCTTAGTCAAAATCTTTTGTTTCAACCCATCTACATCTGGCAGACACAATAGACCCTGATACCAGAGCACACTATCTACCCATTGGGAGAAGACCTCTTCCCTTTGCTGATGGACTGCACCCTTCAACTAAAGTAAAATAGGATCACTATCTTGTTTTTCCTTCACTTCAACTACCAAAGATGATTCAGAATGATTAAACCACCATCCGACGAATCTATAAGGAGAACTCCCAATCGAGAAAGTCTGTGAACATCCTTGGCTAACTCCTTCTTTTCATCTTCCACTGAAGACACACTACCCATAGAAAGTCTACTCAGTGAATCTGCCACTACATTTGCCTTACCCAGATGGTAAAGCATACTCATATAATAATCCTTAAGAAGTTCGAGCCATCTTTTTTGACAAAGATTCAAGTCCTTTTAAGTGAACACATACTGAAGACTCTTATGATCGATGAATACATCCTCGTGAACACCATACAAGTAGTGTCTCCAAACCTTGAAATAAAAAACCACAACTGCTAGCTCAAGATCATGAGTCAGATAGTTCTTCTCATAAATCTTAATTTGTCTAGGAGCATAAGTAGTCACCTTACCACACTGCATCTACACACAACCCAAACCAATTCTAGAAGCGTCACAATACACAATAAAGTCGTGTAAGCCCTCGGGTAGAGCCAAAACTAGGGTTGTGGTCAACCTAGTCTTCAATTCCTTAAAGTTCTTCTCACAAAGGTCAGACCACTAAAATTTTACCTTTTCTAAGTCTACTCGGTCAATGGGGCAGCAATGGAAGAAAGATCTTCCACAAATCCCCTGTAGTAACTAGCCAAACCCAAAAAACTCCTAATATTAGAAGAAGAAGTGGGTCTAGGCTAGTTCTTCACTGCCTCAATTTTTTGCAAATCAACCCGAATACCATCTTTAGTCACATCATGACCTAGAAAAGAAACAGATTGCATCTAGAACTCACACTTACTAAACTTAACAAATGGATGAAGATCCTTGAGAGTTCACAATAAAACTCTCAAATGGTCTCCATGCTCAACATCACTTCGAGAGTAGATAAGAATATCATCAATGAAAATAGTCATAAACATATCCAAATAATATTTGAACACACGGTTCATCAAGTCCATAAAAGTTACAGGAGCATTCGCTAGTCCAAAAGACATAAACACAAATTCATAATGACCATACCGAGTCCTGTAGGCTATTTTCGAAATATCACATTCCAGAATTCTGAGCTAATGATAACTGGATCTAAAGTTAATCTTGGAGAAATAATTGGCGCTCTGAAACTAATCGAACAAGTCATAAATCCTAGGAATGGGATACTTATTCCTAGGATACTTATACTTATCCTAGGAATCGACCTCTTCTTTGTAATCAAGTCCTTCATGAACTTGGCATAACCGGGCATTTGTTCCAGCGCTTCCACCAATGGTATGTTTATTGAAATCTGCTTCAGCATGGTCATGAAGTTCAGGAACTTACCATCGTCAGCTTTCTTCTTCAAACGTTGTGGGAAAGGAGGTGGTGGTCGCGGCATCATAGTTGGAAGCTTTTCAGATTCCTTGCTTTTATCTGCGGGCTTTTGAGTTTCCTCCTCTACCACCTCTTCATCATCCACAACATCACCTTGAGTCTGAATTACCGAATATGATTCCGGTAATATTTTACCGCTTTTTATGGTGATCGCCATACAGCTCGCGTCATTCCTTGGGTGAATCGTGTCACTCGGCAAGGTACCTGTCTTCCTTTGGTTCAGAGATGTCGAGATTTGCCCCACTTGCTGCTCTAATTGCTTGATCGAGGTGGAATGTGAACCCACTAACTGACTCAATGCTGATAATTCAGTCTTCATCTCCTTTACTCCAGAGTCAGTTGATTCCACCTTCAGCAGCATCTTCGCCATCATGTTCTCAAATTTGGACGTCTCTGCCTCGTGGCCAGCTTTGTCCCGATTACCAAGTGGTATATACAACCCACCTCTATCGGTGCTGTTCCTCCAGTTTCCTTGGTCGCGATCTTTGTAGCCGCCTTTCTCATAGTGGTTGTCTCTCTGATAGTTCCGACCTTGGTTTCCCTGGCCGTTGGCCTGGAAACCCCCCAAATAGTTGGCCTCCTCATCAGATTCAACCCCTGCTGCTCTACCTTGCAAACCCACGGCTTTCACCTTCTCAATACTTCCTGACATCAAGTGCTTGGTCAAGAGGTCCATTTGCATTTTTAGATAGGCCATGTCTTGGTCCCGTTCTTCATCTTTTCTACGCTGTTTTGCTGACACAACAACTGCATAAGTACTAGCTGGTACTTCTGAATCACGTGTATGCCAGGCCCTGTTGGTTTTGGTGAGCCTGTCCAAAATAGTTGTGGCATCGGCAAAAGTGCGACCCATAAGCGCTCCACCTGCTGTGTTGTCCAACGTCGGCTTGGTAGCTGAATTGAGTGCCCTGTAGAATGTCTACATCAAAAACACATCGTTCAACTGATGGTTCGGGCATTGTGTTAGCTTATTCTTGAATCGCAGCCAGGTCTCGTGCAATGCTTCGTGAGGTTGCTGCCTGAAATTGCTAATCTCGTCCCTCAACTGTATCATCCTAGAGGGAGGAAAGAACCTTTCTAGGAAAACTCCTTTCAACACTCCCCAAGTTGCAATAGAGTCAGGGGTCAGTTCTGTCAACCATAATGCTGCCTCATCAGACAGAGACAATGGAAACAACCTGAGCCTGATCGCTGTCTGACTCACGCCCGGCAGTTCAAACGACTTGCAGATACCCATGAAGTTCATTAAGTGACGGTTTGGATCGTCACCAGCTGCTCCACGGAATACTCCTCTCAAGTTCAACAGCTGAATCATCGTGCTAGTGATGTTGAACTTGGCTCCGGGCGGTAGCGGTGGAACAACAATGGCGCCCATAGCGCCAACTCCATCCAAATCGTTATCCTCATCATGCAACTCAAGATCGTGCTGCAGACCTCCAGCATTCAAATTTTATTGGGCCTACAGTTCTGCAGCGAGCCTTGCTGCCTCTTGTTGTGCGGCCATATTCCACCTTAACGTTCTAGCAAGCTCGGGGTCGTAAGATAATGTTGATTCACTCGAGCGCCGGGTACTTGGCATGCACAACTCTGTACCCTGTCAAAAACAAAAACAACAAAAAATGTAAAAGCAGGAAAGTATGACTAAGAGTCAAATAAACACACCAGACTTAATTAACAACCGTATTCCCCGGCAACGGCGCCACTTTTTGATAAAGCCCAAACTACACATCAAATTAATGAAGCGTAAGCGGTCGTAGTCAAATAGAACCCAACAAAGGTTGGGGTTGAATCCCACAGAGAATATGGTGAAGATTAAGCCTTTAGTAAAGTATGTGACTAGTCGTCAATAGTTTCCGGTAAATAGGGGGGGTTTTGTGATCAATATTTGTAAACAAAACAAACACTTAACGTATGAATGATAATCAATAGGAGAGAGAGAACTAGGGAAGTATTTACCATGGCGTTAGTAACAAAGTCGATTCTAGGCTTAACGGGGTTCTTTCTATATGCGTGTCACGATGCGATTGAATTAATGATATCGTCTAAACGTTTCTCAACCAAATAGACAAATTTACTTTTCAATTCTCTCGAACTTGAAAAGGTGTGCTTTTAGATTTCAATCCTAAACATCAAGTAGATTAATCTAGTTACATCATTAATCATAAGATGAGAGTTGGTAGTCTCGAATCCTCGTCGTTAATCAAGTTTCCCGGTTTTAATCTCTTTACTCAAGCAAATTAAACCTAGGCATGTTCTAATGTTTGCAACCACTAGAAAACGTTAAATAATGTATGATTAACAATGTGACAGAACCTATATTGAACCCGTCGCTACCCGGAATCTATCTTTCTACGTTTGCCATGGCTCCCACAACCCTAGTTGTGAGAGTTTTAGTTAATCATGCTAGAAGAAGAAGAGAAGAAAGTCATAATCATCATAAAGAGAAAAGATCCTTACAATATAATGAAAACAATCTTCAAGTATTCCAAGAACAAGAAAACAAGAACTCAAGAACGATTCAAGAACACGAATTCAAGAAGTACCAAACGTGTTTCTTGATTTCCAAGTCGACTAAAATCTCTCCTAAAACTATTGGGAGAACTATATTAAAAAGCTTGGTTAATAAAATAAACCTAACATAGGGTATTTATAGGAGTCTAGGAAACAAATCCCAAAAACGTCTGGATTCCGCGTAGCGGACTGCCCAGGTGTGACGGCCAGGCTGACGGACCGTCACTGGCTTGACAGACCGTTGCCTGGACCGTCACCCTTAGATAGTGCAAGGCCTCCACTTGACGGTCACATGTGACGGACCGTCACATGTGTGACGAACCGTCACTCAGGCCGTCACTCTTAGGCAGAATGTTGTTTTTCGCGTATTTCCTTCCGTTTCCATGTTTGTCTCCATTTCCTGAAAATACAACATTAAAACATCAAAAACGACAACGGTTGCTTGAAAACGTACGATTGTTCTAAGTTAAAGGAGTAGAAAGTGCCATAAAATGGCGGCACATCAAACATACGGAGAACCCTTGATCCTAGCGAGTTGACATAACATATAGAAAATTCTGACGCTGACCACCACGTGAACTAAAAGCAGTTCCCTGCTGGGCTGGTCGACCACCTGGGGTTGTTGGAGCAAACTGAGTCCTACCACCTCCCTGTCCTTTGTTCAATGAAGGAAAATCCTTAATCCTATGTCCAACCTGACCATACCTAAAAAAACCCTCTCTACAAGCTAGACACTCACCGGGGTGACTTCTGCCATATTTATTGCAAACAGGGTAGGAAGGCTCATTTGCAGCACTCTTATGAGTCTGTGAACCTGAACCTCTACCTGTTTGATCCTGATGAGGCCTGGGGGCCTTAGTAGGAGCACTGGCTAAAGAATGTATGGGTCCTGATGACTTCTTCTGAAATGAAGAATGGTGCCTGCCTCTAGACCTCTAATGGTTAAAACCTGAATTCTCTGATTTAGAACTCTTGTTCTCTCTTGCCATTTCTGCCAATTTATCTCCCTCATTTTGATGAGCATGAGTCATAAGTCTAGAAATATCTATGTCACCATAAAGCATCGGACATGCACTCCTTCTTCAATAAGTTTGACAATCAATAAATAAACTTGCTCATCTAATCTCTCAGATCGGCCACCATAGAAAGAACATACCTCAAAAGCTGAGTGAACTTCAATCCATATTCCTGAACCAACATAGAACCTTGACTTAAATTCATGAACTCTTTGGCCTTAGCCTCCCTTAACTCCCTAGGGAAGAACTGATCAAGAAAATCCCTCTCAAAGCACTCCTAAGTCATAGGGACCACATCCCTAGACTTAGCATCCTTCCACTGAGTATACCAAATATGAGCTACATCCTTGAGCTGATAAGAAGCTACATCCACGCCATCAACACCAAAAAATTACATCACATCTTCTTCACCTCATCCATGAAATTTCACAGGTCTTCCCCAACCTTAGAACCCCAAAACTCAGGCAGGTTTATAAGAATGAAGTCTCAAACTCGGGCCATAACTGCCCCACCATATGGATGGATGGGAATGGTTGCCTGCTGATGGCCTGTGAGGCAGGGCACGATGAAGAGGCATAATCTAAAATGCATAAAGATTGTATTAGAGGAGTAATAGAGTTAAACTCTATCACACCATATGGATTATTAAAAAATGATGTTTTTCCAAAGACACCTTGTAGTTTTTGTCTCATAAGTGTGGTGCACTTCACACATATGAAAGAGACTCGATACGCCTTTCAGACACCCTAGAACTCTTTAACCTGATGCTCTGATACCAAGTTTGTCACGCCCTGAGGCTACCTCCTAGATATAACATAAACCCGGGACCATAAGTGATCCAAAGCTAACCCTTGGTCGTAACATAACTTAAGAAAAATTAAGAATCATAGTGGAAGAATAAATGATGATATAGGGAATCAACTCCTAAATAGATAAATATCTAGGAGAAAAATAATCTAAAACAAGAAACACAAATATCTGACTATGTCTGAAAATCCTCTACATACTACATAAGGAGTTGCAGGGACAAGACCCAGCTAACTCTAAGTACTAAATAACGATAAATAAAACTAGACTCATAACTAGTCCTCAAAATATAAGGATTCACCAACAATCATTGAATGGCCTGCGATCTCTAGTGCCTGAGGATGGAAACTTGAATCTGCATCATAAAAGGATGCAGCGCAAAAATATGTGTCAGTACTATAGGATGTAATGAATATGTAAGATAAGCAAAATCTGAAGTAAAACATGCTAAATGTACTTAAACTGAAATCATGCTATGATAGTAAAAGCTGCAATGTAAAAGACTTAATGCAAAAGCATAAACGAGATATATTTGAAATCCATAAGTAGTAGTAGAAATCCTAAAATTTGAAGGCAAAGAATCAATACATTTAAAAGCTTGAAACTATTTAAGTGAGAGGTTCTCTAACCGACATAGACTATGTGAGTTAAATGGAATCCGATGTATTCACCCCATCGAGAGGACCCAATATACCTTGCAAGGGTATAAAGGCATGACTTTGCATGATCACTAGTTTCTGATGCCCAATTGAGGGGCTAAATAAACCTACGGGAGCACGTAGTTCTGGGACTTAGGGTACTCTCACCTTATCCAACTCAGCGCCAAATACTACTCCCAAAAATATACATATAGCTCATATAGTACTTGTGACATGTCTGATGCCAAAGATGTTTGAAAAGCGTAAGGACATATCTAATGTCGTGCAATTCTCAATTCATAAATCTTAAAGCTTAGCATAAACATAATTCAAACATACTTTTCTTTCTAAATTCATAACTTGAAGAATTTGTCATGAAAAATTCATGATACTTGACGTCATGTTATCTAAACATGCAAACTTTACTTGAAAATATGTAATTCAATGAAAGCATGCTAGAATTCATCCTCAACATATCGTCTTTGAAAACACTTAAGAAATATCACTTAAAAACATGGGTAAGGGATGAGAAACCATGAATTGATGCTTTAAAACAAAACTCATAACTTTTCCCCGATTTGGGTAAGAACCCTAAATTTACAATTTGATAAATCAAAGTAAAAACATGGGGTTTTGGGCATAAGGGTGAAAGGAATCTCTTATCGAATACCCACATACCTGAATTAAAGATTTCTATATCAAGGATGAAGAGAAATGAAGAGTTGGAACTTGGATCTTGAAGTTTGAGAGAGTCTCAGGCTAATAGAAGTGAAAATCCTTCTAGAATTATCCAAAATGACCTCACTTAGGAGTTAAAAGGGTGGTAAATTACAAAAATAACCCAGGGACTTAATTTTTTTTTAAAAAAACTAATTTTAAAACTCGACTTCAGGTTCCATGGGTCCTTTCCATGAGCCGTAGAAGTAACCATTGTTCTTGGATTAGAGTCTTGGTTTATGAGTGAAAAGATAGGCTGCGGGTCATATTCAGTGAGTTCATAGGACGTTCTGTAGAACCATCTACAGTTCGTGGAACCCATTCGTGGTTCATAGGGAAACTGGCTACCCTAAGTCTGAGTTCCAGGAATTGGTTCCATGACTCGTGGAACCATCCACGAATCGTGAAACTGACTCATATTTCTCATACCTTAGGATGGTCTGCAGGACTAGTTTCACGAGTCACTTCATGACTCGTGGTTCCATCCATGGCTCATAGACTTGACTCGTGATTTCTCAAAATTTCAGAATTTTTAGAGATTTCAAGTTTAAAAGTTGGTTCAGATTCTGGGGTGTTACAAGTTGGTTCAAGGATTCCTTTTCATCCCTTATTTTCTGTTAAGTTCACCATAATTCCCCGCTCTTTTTTTTGTCATTTAAATCTTGCTATCTTTCTTTAAATTCAATTTAATTCCTTGTTAAAATCTCTTAATCAAGTTGTCTTTGGGGATGTTTTGGTCCCTGAAACGAGTCTCATTTGCACTCAAATTTTGGGTATGGGTTTATAAATCCATTGTGAACATGATTATGAATTTTTTTTATGTGTCATTGTGCTGGCCTCGAGGGTTATTTTCCAACCCAATTTCTGGCCCAAATTTTTGTATAGCAATATGAGTGTCATTCTTCTCACCTTGACACCTAGATTATGCTTGTGATGCCATGGAAACATTCCAGGGCTTATCAGAAGGAGAAGGCACATGATTAACAGTTCATGCTTGCAGTTCAGCCTCGAGGTAGGTTACGGTTTATTTTTCTTAGACTTGGCTTAGTGAAATTATATATTTTATAAATTACTTGAATATTAGGTTAAGTTTTAGGTTAGAATTAGGCTTAGATCCTGTTTCTTGTGTAATTGGCCAATCCAAGATTGTAGACTAGAATTACTGCTACTTATCTTTAGTTTAGCGTGATTTAGCCTGGTTTTGATAGACTAGAATCCTTAGGATAGGCTTGAGGTGGTTTTGTGATAGCGTAGGCTTTTTTGGTTAATTTTATGCTTTTAGTTCCATTTCCGCTTTTATTGTTGTTTATTGTGTAACTGTGAGTCCAAGGTCATAGCTCGGATTGGATGGAGTTCCAGGTTAGTTCTCTTGTTTGGAGGGTATTTTAACCTATTTGCCTTGTACATGTGCTATATTATCTTAATTTGGAAATTTACATGTTCATACTGCATTTACATAGCTAGTGGTATGGAAATGAAAGAAAATACCACATTTTTGGTTTAGCTTGAGATTTGCTACTCTTACTATGATTTTCGAATTTTCAAAGGAATTATCTCATATTTCATCATTAGTTTTAGATAAGAAAGAAAAGTACCACTTTTATGCATGTTCGAGGGATATTTCTAGACCTTTTCTACGTTTACTTTCTGTTGGTGAGTTCGATGTTCAATTTCGGGCGTCACGAGGAGTACATATCATGGTTTTACTTTTGTGCATATATTGATAAGTTTGAGGTTAAATTATGGGCGCCTAGGGAACCATATACCAGGTCTTTATATTTCTTCATTGGTCACCTCCTACATCATATCATTCCAGATACATTACATTTGGTTGTGTGTACTTGGATCGTCTATTGCCTTTATTTATTTTTATTATCTTCACCATCAACTTAGATAGTCTATTTTCTATTGATAACTAGATTTAGGTGGATTCCTGTAGCTAGTTTACTTTCTTATAATTTTTTACAACCTGATTTCTCAGGTCATGATGGCACCTACAACTCCCCTGCGAGCGAACCAATCCCCGTAGCCCGGCTCAGTTAGTAATGGGCTACTAGTGAAGCAAAACACACACAAGATAGATTAATGAGCGGAAAAATATAAGGAAGACATAAAAAGAGAGATAACAGGAAATATATATATACGCAATATAAACTAACCCACGACCTTGTATCATAGTATAGAAGCCACTACTGAAATACAAAGTACAAAGGGAAGTATAAAAAATAGAATATACAACTGTCTATGAATAAGCAAAAGAGTAAGTAGTGCCAAAAAAGAGATATGGTCAAACCCTGATCATCAGGAGCTCACCCTAGTCCTGGATGTACAAAACCTGCACGAGTATCCATGCAGTTAATGGAGATAGCTCACACTAGAATCTACACCAAGAAGATACAGAAGTGTAGTATGAGCACCAATTACAAAGCAACGGGTACCCAGTAGGCATCATAGGCTGAGTGAGCATATATAAGATGTAAGAGCAGTATAAAGCAGATAAGAAAAAAATTATTCATAGAAGCAGATAGAGAAAAGCACACGAAAGCTAGCCACAGATGGAAGACAATGAGAAAAAAATAATACTATGCTAGCCACAGAAGATATATCACATAACACAGGTGAAAGAATAGAGAACGCACCTAGATGCTTGCACAATAATATACATAGAGAGTTTAAGAATATGGTGGTATACCAGTAACCTCAGATAAAAAGGGAAGAAGGAAGAGCAGCTAAATACAAACATGCTTGCAATAAATCTAACAAAGTAAGGATAGTCGAACAATAACCCACAAGTAACTATAAAATGAACAAGTACTACAATAGGAGCTAGTACTAATCTACCTACAGTCCAAACAGGCGCCCATACAACCGAGGAACACATCCAAGTAAAAACAAACCCTCCGACATCCTATACTATCGTAGTGTCGACTCAACAAACAGCAACAAGGGTTGAACCGTACAAACAATGAATGATATGATATGGTATGATCAGGTGGTACCATATGCACCTCTTCTGGTTCCCGTGGGCCCAACATGTAAGACCTATGAAAAGCTTCCCCCGTATACCTGTAATACTCTGCAGCATACCTCTACTACTCCATATACCCCTCTTCTGGCACTCTCAGCTCGTAGCCTCTAGTCTCGATAGGCAAGGTCCATGGAGGTCTCTGCGACCACATACAACTCTCAATATCCCAATATCCATGCCCAAAATCTACTCGGGTCTAAAATCAGTATAAAAAAGGTATGTCTAGCACTCTGGCCAAGCCTAGCCTAGTATCATATAAAAATCAGTAGTAAATCATATTTATCACTCTGGCCCAGCCGAGTATAGAATCAGTGTGAAAAACAGTTATAAAACCCCTATTACTCCAACAGGATCCATAAAAATCAGTTTAAATCTATTTTAAGCCATTATAAGTGAAAATGGGCTCTCAAGGCCATGAAAGGTTTAGAAAATTGGTGATAGTTTGGCCTGCATTAATAATAATAGTAAATTAATGAAGAAAACCCTTTTCATGATAATAATGACATGCTCGAGTACAATCAATAGCCCAATAACTCATAATTAACCTACCGGCCCTGCACAGGCTTAATCCGCTCTACAACATAGATAACTAGCTTGTAAATCCTAAAGCGATGTTCGTGACTCATGGACATTTCCCAAATATCCCACCGTCTATGGTCCAAAGGCAAATCCAAGGCCATACGGGGCCACAAGGGGTGATACTACCAAACCAATTCAAATACTAAAATGAGCGTATGTTATAAGACAGATAGAAAGAAAGCGGACAAGGCTTGGGGTGCCAACCAAGTCAACCTAACCCAAAGATGCTGAATAATGAAGTTAAATTCTATATACACAAAGACTATGGTAAAGAAGTCGTAACCTACCTGGTGTTTGATCATAAGGTGTTGGGAATACAAAGCTCAAACATCTCCAAGAATCCCCGAATATCAATCACACTATCAAAAACGTAATCTATGCATTAAAACAAAGTTAATGATACCCATATTGCTAATAATTTAGCTGGGTCAAAATTTGGGTCAAAAATGAGCTCGTGGTTCTCGCAACCTGAAATCGGAAATGAAATTACTACAAAGTCCCCAACATTACCAGGAGCACATGCTCGAAAATTGAGCAGAGATTGAGCAACGGAAAGCTCAAAATAGCCCCAAAACTTTAGAGAATCAAACATGGAATTTAAAGGAAAATGAATTAAAGGAGAAAACTCACCAATCGAAGTCGAGAAGAAAGCCATGGACCAAAAATAATTCACCCCAATGCTTTTGAGTGGATCAGTACTAGAATTGGAGCTTTGGAGCTCAAGAAAATGGAGTAAAAACGTTTTGGGTGTGTTAGGAATTGAAAATGGAGAAGAAGGCCAACTTATAGGAGGCCAACACTGCCTAGGCGGACACGGCCATACGCACGTTGCCAGGCACACGCGCATGCCAGGTCCAGGCGTAGGCGATGTCATGTGCTAAGCCAGCGCACACGCACGCCGACAACCGCACATGCGGGCATGTGCACACAGCCCAGGCAACACACAGGTTAAGGCCAAGGAGTGGCTGGCTGGTCTGCACATAGCCTGCCCATGCTTGGGAGACGACCTAGCTTATGCCATGCTAGCAACCAGAAACCAGCAACCAGCAACAAGGCAACACAAGAAAGTTTTCGGATGGACCCTCCAAAATGCATTCGGGGTCCCGCAAACACAAATAAACTATGCTACTCAACTAAAAATGGCATTTCGGACTCAACAAAATAAAAGAAATTCCCAACGAAGGTTGATTTAATGAAAAGTGAGTCCCATGCCCAAACACAACCTTTGGCCAACTTATCCAAAACAAAACCCAATGGCCCAAAGAAAATCTAGAAGCCTCGGGACTCGAACCAAAGGTTCCTCTAGCCTAAAGTCGACATTCCAGAGCTAACAACACTGCCAAAATTTCCATATGAGGACGTCTTATAAGAATATTGACCAAAGTCAAACTTCCAAGTTCAATCGGCCAGAAAAAATAAGAAAGTAAGATAAATCCAAATCAAAAGCTCCCAGACCCCGACCAAGGTAAAACTAGACTAATGCCCATGCTCCAGAGCTAGAGGAACTATCAGAATTCAATTCTGAGAATGCTTTCTAAGTATGTTGACTGAAGTTAACGATTTCCTAAGTTATAGCTCTAAAACAATGAAATGGCCATAACGACCTAACGAATAGCCAGGGCACCAAACTACTGGTCCCAACAAGCCATAAATGACTTGGCGCCGCTACAGAAATACTCTATTAGTACAAAGAAAGTGAAAATATGGGAATGATAAGAAGGGTCATTATATCATTCACTACTAAATAGGACTTTCATCTGTTAAAGTCAAGAAAAGAGAGTACCTGAAGGCTCAAACAACTGCGGATACTGAACCCGCATCTCCCTCTCGATCTCCCTGGTAGGCTCCTTGACCGGGTAATGCCTCTTATGCACCTTAACTACAGGAATGTCTCTAGACCTCAGTCTCCTGACATCTTTGGCCACAATGGCTATCGACTTCACTACCAAGGTCAAACTCTCATCCAACTGCACCATATCCCACTGTAACACATGTGACTCATTCGGGACATACCGCCTCAATATTGATACAAGGAAGACTAGATGCATAGCTGAGAACATTGGAGGCAAATCTAGTAGATAAGCAACACTACCAACCCTCTAATGAATCTCGAATGACCCAATGTACCTAGGTAAAAGCTTGCCTTGCCTACTGAATCTCATCACACCCTTCATGGGCGATACATGGAGGAATAACCGGCCACCAACTGAACTCTGAGGTAGGAAGTCTACAATCTGCATAACTCTTCTACTTACTCTGGACTGCCCATAGTTTGTCATGAATCACCTGGACTCTATCAAAGAAATCACGAAGCAAGTCTATACTCTGTGGCCTAGACTCCAAACCATCAAACCAACCTGCTGGCGATCTACAATGCCTACCATATAATGCCTAAAAAGGTGCCATGCTAATACTCGAGTGATAGCTATTACTATACGCAAACTCCTCCAAAGGCATGTACTGATCCCATAAACTCCAAAGTCAAGAATACAAGTCTGTAACATGTCCTCTAGGACCTGGATAGTCCTATCAGACTGACCATCTATTTGAGGGTGAAATATAGTTTTAAGTTGAACCTCTATACCCATATCTTGCTGAATAGTCCTCTAAAACTTAGAGGTAAACTGAGTGCCACAGTATGAAATGATAGAAGTTGTAACCTTATACAAATGAACCACCTCACATAGATCAATCTGAGCCAACCTCTCTGCACTATAAGAAGAATGAATTGGAAAAAAGTGTGCAGACTTAGTCAGCCTATCAATAATAACCCAAATGGAATCAAATTATCGATAAATGTGTGGCAATCGTGCTATGACATCTATAGTGATCTCTTCCTACTTTCACTCAGGAATAGTAAGTCTCTGCATTAATCCACTAGGTCTCATGTGCTCTAACTTAACCTGCTAAAAGTTCAAGTACTGAGATACAAATTCTGCTATGTCCCACTTCATACTGCTCCATCAGTAAAGTTGCCTAAAGTCTCTATACATATTAGCTACACCATGATGGATGGAATATCTAGAACAAAGTACCTTACAGAGAATAAATTTAATCAAATCCCTAACTCACAGAACACAAAGGCAACTATGAAACATCAAGACACCATCAGAATCTAAAGTAGCCCTATCGGCCTCACCCTAAACAACCTAATCACAAATATCAAACAACTGTTGATCCTTAAACTGACCCTGCTGAATCTGATCAACCAAAGTAGAATGGACCTCAATACTAACAAGAACTCTATTGGGATTTGATAAGTCAAACCTAACCAAATGGTTAGTGAAGGACTGGATGTCCATGCCTAATGGCCTCTCTAAAACTAAAATAGAAGTTAGGCTGCCCATACTCACTATCTTCCAGCTCAAGGCATCCACTACCACATTGTCTTGCCCAGATTGTACAAAATGGTGAAATCATAGTCTTTCAGTAACTCAATCCATCTCTGTTGCCTAGAGTTCAGCTCTTGCTGACTCATGATGTACTAAATACTACGATGATCGGTGAAGATCTCACAGTGAACCCCATATAAGTAATGCCTCTAAATCTTGAGCGCAAAGACTACCGCTATAAACTTTAAGTCATGATTGGGGTAGTTACACTTATGAACCTTCAACTGCCTCAACGCATATGCTATCACATGACCCTGCTACATACACACACAACCAAGACCAATCGACGAAGCATCACAATACACTAAGAATCCCTGACAATCAATAAGTAATGTCAACACCAGAGCTAAAGTCAATAAGGCCTTAAGCCTCGGAAAATTATCCTTGCACTGATCTGACAACTGAAATGGAACATCCTTTCTAGTCAAGCCTGGTAAAAGGTTCTGCTATGGAAGAAAACCTCTCAATAAACCTCCTGTAGTATCCTGATAACCCAATAAAGCTGCAAACCTCGATAAGAGAAGTAGGCCTCAGCCAATCACAAACGGCTAAAATCTTCCCTGGGTCCACTCTAATCCCATCCTTAGACACCACATGTCCTAGGAATGCTAGTGACTCAAGCCAAAACTCATACTTTGAGAACTTGGCATAAAGCTGATAATCTCTCAAAGTTTGGAGTACAATCCTCAAGTTCTGATCATGCTCATCTCTACTATGAGACTATATTAGTATGTCATTGATAAAGACTATCACGAACAAATCCAATTAAGGCTTGAGAACCCTTTGAATCAAATCCATGAACTCATAATGGACAGAACGTGTCCTGAATGTTGTCTTAGGGATATCCTCTACCCTGGTCCTCAACTGATGGTAACATGACCTCAGATCTATCTTAGAAAACACAGTTAAAACCTAGAGCTGATCAAACAAGTCATGTTTATGCGGTATCAGATACCTATTCTTCATAGTAACCTTATTCAGAAATTGATAATCTATACACATTTGCATCAAACCATCTTTCTTCTTCATAAATAAAATTGGAGCACCCCAAGGCGATACACTCGTCCTAATAAAACCTATAGCTAACAAGTCCATAAGCTGATCCTTAAGCTCCCTCAACTCAATTGGTTTCATACGATATGGAGTAATGGAAATAGCCCTGGTTCTCGGCTCTAACTCAATGGCAACGTCTATATCTCACTCCAGTGGGAGGCCTAGCAGGTCGGTCAGAAATATATCTAGGAACTCCCTAACCACATGAACCAACTCAGGAGAAGAAGTGTCGACACTAAAATCCTGGACATATGCTATATAAGCCAAACACCCACACAAAATAAACCTCCTAGCCTTAAGACAAGAAATGATCCTAGATGGAACGCAGCTAATAAAACTCTACCATACAACCAGGGATACGCTGAGTACGTCTATAGTAATAATCTTGGCATAACAATCCAAAACTGCTCAGTGAGGTGATAATCAATCCATGCCCAAAATCACATCAAAATCTAACATATCTAGAATCATCAAGTCAGCCCAAGTCTCAAAATCAACAACAACTATTAAACATGATCTAACAATCTGATCCACTATAAAAAAAAAATTCCTACTGGGGTTTCAACAAATACAAGAATAGATAATAGCTCAATAGCAAACCCCAAATAAGGAAAAAAGTAGGAAGATACATACGAGCATGTAGAACCAAGATCAAATAATGCTAAAGTTGATTGGAAGCAAACAGAAATCATACATGTGATCACCGTATCTGAGGCCTCTACCTCTGTGCTACCAGGGACCGCATAAAACTATCACTGACCACCATCTTACCAACCTCTATCCCAACCACCTGTCATTCCATGCTGGGCACCACCTCAACCCTGAACAATGCCTTCTCTGAATGGTGGTTTCACTGCTCTAAGAGTATGAGCCGGCTAAGCGGCTGCATGAACTAGACCCTGATAAGGGCACTCTATGGCATAGTGACTGTTAACGCTCAAATCATTCTCTCCAATCAAGGAGGTCACGGCGATCGTGTAGTCAAAACAAAATTTATAATTCCCAACGGGTGTTGGGTTCGAACCCAAGAGAACTATGTAGTCGCAATCGAGCTAGTAAAGAATAAAAACAACTTACTGAAGTTCAAATAACAAAGAGGGAAAAGATATCTAAAGGGGGGATTTATGAACTACAACTAAAAGATAAAGAAAACAAATAAAAGATAAATTGATCAATGGCTCTCACCTTGCTTTCATCAAGCAAGGATAAAAATGGAGATAATGGCTTGGGAATTTTAATTCACAAGACTTGCACCCGATTGACACTTAGGTAGTCTTGGTCATAATTGTGGAATGCTATCTCTAGATCAACATCAACATTTCCGAATGATTTCGGTTAGAACATCATTCGGTTGGGTAGGTCATCCTATCTCTAGCTCAGAACCTTAAATGGGAGATTCCGCAATTAGAGCTATCTCTAGCCTCCAATCTAAGTGGATTCCAAAGTACCCACTAGTTAATCTTCCCAAATTCGAGAATTTCTCTCTCGAGCAAAAAACTAAATTAGAAAGCTAAGTCAATGATTGCAACCATTGACAATAAATTCAAGCATGGAAGATTCAATAGACCCAAATAATCAAATAAGAAACAAATCTATATATGAATCACAAAAACAACAAAGTATTATTACTAATACAAACCCAAAATCTCAAGTCAACAATACACCAATAATATAGCAATTAAGAACAAGAGTTAAAGATTGGAAACTAAAGATTTTACAATAAATTCCTCCAAATCTTCACTCCTATGGTGTTGGTTGATGAAGCTTTCTCCCAAGCTCTCAAAATAGCTAAAGGTCTATCTAAAGATGTGTTCCAAGATGGCTTGGAAGTGTTTTATGTGAATTGAGATTTCCAAATATGGGAATTTCCAAATCTGCCCCCCGCAACTACTTTCCTTCTTCGCATTCGCGTAGTGTCTACCGCATTCGCGAAAGGTCTCTCTCTGGTTGAACTTCGCATTTGCGAGTGGTAAAACATGTTCCCGGAGCTTTGACTTAGCTAGCCGTCGCGTTCACTGCTGGAACCCCGTGTTCGCGAAGGCATGTGATGCTGCCAGCTACTTTTTTCACCGAATGGCCTCTTTTTGGCTTGTTTTCATCTGAATTCTTCCCGAACACTTCTAAAATACAAAGACCTGTAAAATAGAAGTAATCCATGTCAATTGCACTATTTTCCACTTTAAACTAGCAAAATCATAGGCTTAAAGGCTAAATAAGTAGGTAAAATACCGACTTATCAAACCCCCAAACTTGAACTATTGCTTGTCCTCAAGCAACTTAAAGATTTTAACTCAAGAGGCAGATAACACTAGTTCAAATGACAATACCACAAGCCAAGGAATACCCATTTCAAGCACCAAACATGACTTTGGTTGGTACTAATGATCTTTCTTTGCCTTCACCTCTGCTACCAAAGATGATTCTACACCATTTTGGACAATAATTCCACCTTCGGTCGAGGCCATAAGTGGCACTCCCAATCGAGCAAGTCGATGAACATATTTCACCAATTCTTTCTTCCATTCTTCAATCAAGGCCACACTACCCATGGACAATCTACTTAAAGCATCCGCCACAACATTGACTTTACCTAGGTGGTAAAGCACACTCATATCATAATCCTTAAGGAGCTCAAGTCACCTCCTTTGTCGCAAATTCAATTTCTTCTGAGTAAACACATACTAAATACATTTTTGATCCTTGAACACATCAACATGCACACCATACAAGTAATGTCTCCAAATCTTCAAAGCAAATACTATGTATGCTAGCTCAAGATCATGAGTAGGGTAGTTCTTCTCATGAACCTTAAGCAATCTCGAGTTATAAGCAATCACCTTACCCCACTGCATCAAAACACAACCCAAACCGATCTTGGAAGCATCACAATACACCACAAAGTCATCTAGGCCCTCGGGTAGGGTTAATACTGGAGCGGTGGTCAACCTAGTCTTTAATTCTAGAAAGCTCTTCTCACAAGTGTCAGACTACTAAAATTTTACCTTTTTCTGAGTCAATCGAGTCAAAGGCAAACCAATGGAAGAGAAACCCTGTACGAACCTTCTATAATAACCAATCAAACCCAAGAAACTCTGAATATCTGACGGGGAAGTAGGTCTAGGCCAGTTCTTCACTGCTTTGATCTTTGGTGAATCCACCCGAATACCATCACTAGACACAATGTAACCCATAAATGCAACGGACTGCATCCAGAACTCACACTTGCTGAACTTAGCAAACAATTGTCTATCCTTGAGGGTTTGCAACACTACCCTCAAATGATCTGCATGCTCCTCCTCACTCCGAGTATAGATAAGAATATCATCAATGAACACAATTACAAACATATCAAAACACGGCTTGAATACATGTTTCATCAAATCCATAAAAGTTGCAGGAGCATTAGTTAAACCAAAAGACATAACAACAAACTCATAATGACTGTACTGAGTCATGAAGGCTGTCTTCGAGATATCACACTCCCAAACCCAAAGCTGATGATAACCGGATCTAAGGTCGATCTTGGAGAATAAACTAGCACCCTGAAGCTGATCGAACAAGTCATCAATCCTAGGAATGGGATACTTATTCTTGATTATGAGCTTGTTGAACTGACGGTAATCAATACACATTCTAAGAGAACCATCTTTCTTCCGAACAAACAAAACCAGGGCACCCCATGGAGAAATGCTTGGCCTGATGAAACCCTTATCAAGAAGATCCTTTAACTGATCCTTTAACTCTTTAAGTTCTGTAGGCGCCATCCTATAGGGAGGGATAGAGTTATGATTCGTATCCGGAACAAGATCAATCCCAAAGTCGATCTCCCGCTTGGGAGGGACTCCAGACAAATCCTTGGGAAACACTTCTGGAAACTCATTAACAACAGAAACAGGCTGAAGAGATGAGGTCCTGGACTCCGTGTCCATGACCCAAAAAATATGATTGACATAACCCTTAAATATTATCTTCCTAGCCTTAAGATAAGATATAAAGCGACCTTTCGAGGAAGGGGGACTACCTTGCCACTCTAAGACGGGTTCATTAGGAAACTTGAAACTGACAACTTGATTACGGCAATCAACAGAAGCATAACATGCATACAACAAGTACATACCAAGAATAACATCAAAATTAGTCTTCTCCAATTCTATTTGGTCCACTGAAGTGACTCTATGAAGGACTGAGATAGGGCAATTTTGGTAGATTCTTTCATCCAGGACTGATTCACCATTAGGAGTAGAAAGACAAAAGGGTTCTAAAAGCAATTCAGATCAAACTTCAAACTTGTATAAAACATAAGGGGTCACAAAAAATAAGGAGGCACCGGGGTCTAACAAAGCATACACATCGAAAAAGAAGACTTTTAACATACCAGTCACAACATCTAGGGAACCCTCTTGATCCTTACGAGAGGACATAACATAAAGGCAGTTCTGACACTGACCACCAGAACTAGAAGTTGTGCCCTGCTGGGCTGGTCTAGCTCCTGAAGCTGATATGGTAGACTGGGTCCTACCTCCTTGTTCCTTCTTAGTTTAAGGGCAATCTCTTATACGATATCTTGACCACAACCAAAGCAACTGCCTGATCTGGGTAAACACTCTCCAGCATGACTCTTCCTATATTTTCCATAAGTGGGGTAGATAGACCCCTTGGCAACCCTCCTCTGAGAAAGAGAACCAACTCCTCTGTCGGTCTGATCATGATGGGGACTGGAGGTCTGGGTAGGAGCACTAGCAAAAGAATGAACGGATCCTGATGACTTCTTCTTGATAGAGGAGCGATGCCCTCCTCCAGACTGATGATGACCAAAACCTGATCCCTCAGATCTATCCCTCTTGTTCTCCCTCTCCATCTCCCTAAGCTTGTCACCCTCAATCTGATGGGCATAAGTCATAAGTCGAGAAATGTTCATATCACTTAGAGGCAAAGCAACCCTACACTCTTTATTCACCATATCAAAAACTCCATAGATAAACTTGCTCATTTGGTCATGCGTATCCGCTACCATGTAGGGGGCATACCTAGAGAAAACTGGGTGAGCTTCAAACTGTACTCTTAGACCGACATCAAACCCTGTCTCAAGTTCACAAACTCCTTAATATTCGCTTACCTCAACTCTCGGGGAAAGAACCTATCAAGGAAGGCCCTCTCAAAACACTCCAGGGTCATGTGGACCGCGTCCCTCACTCTAGCCTCCTTCTATTGAGTAAACTAATATGAGCTACATCCTTTAGTTGATAGGATGAAAGCTATACACAATCAACACCAACAACTTGCATAACATCTAAGATCTTTCTCACTTCATCAATAAAGTTGAGCAGGTCCTCACTCACTTTCAAACCCCAGAACTCAGGCGAGTTCATACGGATGAAGTCACAAACTTGGGCTGCTACCCCACCTTGAGGGTGGACGAGGGTAGGAGCCTGCTAATTGGCCTGGGAGGCCAAATTCTGGGCTAACAAATGGATGGCGTTCCTAAACTCCTCATTAGTGACCTCAGGGGCCGATACTGGAGGAGTGGCATCTCGGGCGGCTTTGTTAGGAATAGCACATCGAGGCATGATCTGAAACTTTCAAGGTAAGGATTAGAGAAACATTAGAGTTAAGCTCTATCGCACGACATGATCATGAAAGAAGTGGAGTTTTCTAAGACACCTCATAGCTCCTCCATCATATGTATGGCGCGTTTCATACACATGAAAGAGACTCTACTCCATGTGGCCTTTTTACATCCTAGGACTCTTAAACCTGAGGCTCTGATACTAAGTTTGTCACACCCCGAGGTTACCCCCTGGGCGTATCAAGGGACTTGAGACCACAAGTTACCCAAACTAACCCCTTGGTCATAGCATACTCAAGCATAAAAAATAAACAAGAGCAGAAGCATAATAGAGGAATCCAAAAGTAGGCATAAGCATAGATCGTCAAGTCAAATGAGGGTACGACATAAGGAAAGAGATCTGAATACTTTCTAAGTCTGAAAGCCTCTACTCGTAACATAATGAGCTGCTAGGACAAGACCCTAGCTAACTCGAAGTACAAAAATAAAAGCTATCATAACTAGGATCATAAATAGTCCTCGACCTAAGAGGACTCACCAATAGCTGATGGAATATAGCTTGGGAACTCTAGCCACGTGCCTAGAAAGGAGCACCTTAATCTGCATTATCAAAGGATGCAGCGCAAGAGATGCGTCAGTACTATAGGATGTACAGAGTATGTGAGAGATGCATAAATTTAACGAAAACATGCTTAAAACTTTAATAAAACTTAATTCATGCATAAATGAAATTTCAAAGGTAGATACCATTAGTAGGATAGTAAATCATGAAACAAGCGTCTATCTCAAGTAGACATCGTAAGTTTAAATAAGTCAAAGCTTCATACGGGAGTTTCTTATAACCGACAATAGACCATGTGAGCTACATGGAATCTAACTATATAACCCTAGTTAGAAAAGCTGACTTGAACCGTGCCAAGGAAAGAATCACCATACCCAACTATATAACCCTAGTTGGCAAAGTTACCCTAATGCCCACTAAGGCATAGGACATCATAATCAATATGTGGATCCACTCTAATAACCCTATAGGGCACATCATAACCTACGCTGGCAACATAGTTGTGGACTTGGGTAATCAAACCCTCATCGCTCGATGCTAAATACTACTCCCAAAACATGCATATAGCTTATAAATTCATGAAGGTATAATCGAATACCAAATATTCTTGGAAAAGCATGAAGATACATCAGGTTCCATGCAATTCTCATATCATAAGTTCTTAAGGTAAAACATAGCCATAATTCAAATCATACTTTTCTTTCTAAATTCATACTTGAAGAATTAGGCATGAAATTTCATAAATTCATAAAGCCATGATATCTACTCATGTCCAATTTCACTTGAAAACATGTAATTCAATGGAATCATGCTAGAATTAAACTTTAATGCATGAAATTTTAAATCCAATAAAGGAATCATAATCAAATCATGAGTAAGCAATAAAAAACCATGAATTTAAGTATAGAAACTGATTTCATAAGATTTTCCCCAATTTAGATCAAAACCCTAATTTTATAAGTTCATAATTCAAGTTAAGAATTGGGGGTTTTGGGCATAAAGGTGAGAGGAACCCATTGTTGAATAACCACATACCTTGATTGAAGATGACCCACTTGAATTGAAAAGATTTAGGAGGCTTGAACTTGGAGCTTGAGACTTGGAGCTTGGAGATGAACTTTTCCTTTTTAGGAGAAGAATAAAGATCTTAGAAGGAACATAGGCTAATGAGGGTGAAAACCCTTCTTGCATTAGTCAAAATGACATCATTTAGGAGTTAAAAGAGTGGGTAATGAATAAAATACCATTGGGACTTAATTAAGAAAAAGCTGGAGAAATTGAACTTTAGGGACCACGAGTTGGTCAAGGTCCGTCATCCAAAAGGATGGGCCATCAAACTGATCCGTGGTTTTCCCCAGGCTTTCAGATGAGGCTACTGGAAGTGCACTCCATGAGTCACACTACGGTCCGTACTCCCAAATGACAGACCATCCTATTGACCCATGGTTTGCCACTAATACTTGTTGGAGCTACTGGAATTGCATTCCATGAGTCACATTATGGTCCGTACTTCCAAATGATGGACCATAATATTTACCCGTGGTTTGCCTTAAGAAACTTTGGCCCTCTGGACCTCAGGAATTATGAGTTGGATAATGGACCGTCGTCCAGAAGGACAGACCATCCTTTGACTCGTCATCTCTGGGACAGTTTGAGAGGTCTTCTGGAGTTTGGATGAAGGGTGCACAGGATGGACCATGGTTCCAAACCACGAACCATCGACTAACTTGTCATCTCTGGAAACTTGAGATTTTTCTGATATTTTAACCTAGATAGCTGGTTTGATTTCGGAGGTGTTACAAGCAAGAATCCGGGACTTCAATCAGATGAACCCTCCAGATTTTTATGGGTCCAAGTCAGAAGAGAATCCACAAGAGTTCCTGGATGACATTCAGAAGTTGACGGACATTATGGGTGTCACTCCAGTCGAGAGTGCAGACTTAGCCGCCTATCAGCTAAAAGGAGTGGGTTATACTTGGTACCAACAATGGAAGGAATCTCGTTGTGCAAATGCAGGACCAGTGACTTGGAATCTTTTAAAGACAACGTTTCTTGATTATTTATTCCCAATAGAGCTCAAGGAATCCAAGGTTCAGGAATTCATTAATCTAAAGCAAGATGACATGAGTGTGAAAGACTATTCCCTTAGGTTCACTAAGCTATCCAAGTATGCTCCAGTGATAGTAGTTGACTCCAGAGCTCATATGAGCAAGTTTGTGTCTGGCGTGTCCGATGATGTGGTCAAGGAATGCATGACTGCCATGCTCATTAAAGAAATGGACTTCTCCAGGTTGGTTACTTATGCTCAACAGATTGAGAAGGAAAAGATCAAGAAAAAGAGAGGTGATACTAAGAAAGCTAGGACAGGTAACTTTAGCTACTCTCAGCAGAGGTGAGAGGGTGGAAATCTCTCTCAGTTCCACAAGAATAATTCAGCTCCAACTCCTTCTTCTGCTAGTGCCCCAGCGCCTAAGTTCAACAAGGATCGATGGGATAGAGCGTCTGGCTCTAAGACCCAAGGTACGATTACTAGTGGGTGCACTAACCAAGTGTGTAAGAAATGTGGTAGAAACCACCAAGTTGAGTGCATAGCAGGTAGTGGAAATTTCTTTGGGTGTGGTAAGCAAGGCCACAGGATGAGAGAGTCCCCTGAAAATTCTCAGAAGGGCAGGGACACTCGTTCGTAGAATCAAGCCAGCTCTGCAGTAGCCCCAGTAGGTCTCCCCACTTAGCAGGGTGCCTCATCTGTAACAGGTGGTGGTCAGCTCCAGAACAAATTGTATGCACTTGAGGCTCGACAGGACCAAAAGGATTCTCCTGATGTGGTCACGGGTATGTTGCGAGTCTTTAATACTGATGTTTATGCATTGTTAGACCCAGGAGCTACACTTTCCTTTATAACTTCATATATAGCAGTAAATTTCGATGTCAGTCCAAAAATTCTCCCAGAACCCTTCTTCGTCTGTACTCCAATTGGTGACCCAGTTATAGCTAAACGGGTATACAAAAATTGCCCAGTCACTATTTCCCATAAAGTTACCTCAGCAGATCTTATAGAGTTAGAAATGCTAGACTTTGATATCATTCTAGGTATGCTTTAGTTACATTACTGTTATTCCTCAGTATATTATAGGACTAGGATCGTTCAGTTTTAGTTTCCTAATGATCCAGTCTTAGAGTGGAAGGGTAATAGCTCAGTGCCTGCAGGTCGGTTTATCTCTTACCTTAAGGCTAGGAAAATGATTTTCAAAGGGTATGTCTATCATCTTGTTCGGGTTAAGGATTCAAACTCTGAGAGCCCAACTCTTAAGTCAGTCCTTGTATAAATGAGTTTCCAGAAGTGTTTCCAGAAGATCCTCCCGGAGTTCCTCCCGAAAGGGAAATCGACTTTGGAATAGATCTCCTTCCAGATACCCAGCCTATTTCGATTACTCCTTATAGAATGTCTCCAGCTGAGCTTAAGGAATTGAAAGAACAGCTGAAAGACCTTCTAGATAAGGGCTTCAACAGATCTAGCATCCCTCCATAGGGTGCTCCAGTGCTGTTTGTGTGTAAGAAAGATGGTTCTCTGAGGATGTGTATTGACTACCGCCAGTTGAACAAAGTCACAATAAATAACAAATATCCCATCCCCAAGATTGATGACTTGTTCGACCAGCTTCAAGGTGCTAGTTGCTTTTCCAAGATAGACCTCAGATCCATCTATCATCAGCTCAGAAGCAAAGGTAGTGACACCTCGAAGACAGCCTTCAGGACTCGGTATGGTCACTATGAATTTGCAGTTATATCTTTTGGACTAACCAATGCTCCTACAGCTTTCATGGACTTAATGAATAGGGTGTTTAGACAGTATTTAGACTTGTTTGTCATTGTCTTCATTGATGATATACTTGTTTATTCTCGAAATGAAGAGGAGCATGCCGGTCTTCTGAGGGTCGTTCTGCAAACTCTCAATGACCTCCAGCTATTCGCCAAGTTCAATAAGTATGAGTTTTGGTTGAAATTAGTTGCATTCCTTGGTCATGTGGTGTCTACTGATGACATCCGAGTTAACTCTAGGAAAATTGAGGCAGTAAAGGACTGACCAAGACCCACCTCTCTGACAGACATTAGAAGTTTCTTATATTTTGTTGGTAATTACAGGAGGTTCGTAGAAGGAATTTCATCCATAGCTGCCCCATTGACCAAGTTGACTCAGAAAAAGGTCAAGTTTCAGTGGTCAGACGAGTGTGAGAAAAGCTTGTTGTAACTGAATACCAGGTTAACTACAGCTCCTGTCTAGACTCTACCAGAGGGTTCAGACGGCTATGTGATTTATTGTGATGCATCTAGAGTTAGCCTGGGTTGTGTTTTGATGCAGTAGGGTAAGTTCATAACTTATGATTCTAGACAGCTTAAGGCCCATGAGAAGAACTACCCGACTCATGACCTTGAGCTTACAGCTATTGTGTTTGCCTTAAAGATCTGGAGGCACTACTTGTATGGTGTTCATATTGATGTGTTCACAGATCATAAGAACCTCCAGTATGTGTTCACCTAAAGAGAGTTGAATCTTCATCAGAGGAGATGGCTTGAGTTCCTCAAGGATTATTATATTAATGTGCTCTACCATCCGAGTAAGGCTAATATAGTGGATGCTGCTCTTAGTAGAGTGTCTATGGGTAGCGTATCGCATGTTGAGGAAGAGAAGAGAGAGTTAGCCTGAGATGTTCATCGGCTTGCTCGCCTAGGAGTTTTCTTTATGGACACGTCAGATGGTGGTGTGATAGTTCAGAATGGGTCAGAATCTTCATTGGTAACGGAGGCTAAGGAAAAATAGGATAGTGATCCCATATTGCTTCAGCTGAAAGGAACCATTCATCAGCAGAGAGCCGAGGTCTTCTCCTAAGAGGGAGATGGTGTACTTCATTACCAGGGTCGCTTATGTGTTCTGAATGTGGGCAAGTTGAGGCAGCAGATCCTCATAGAAGCCTATAATTCCAGATACTCTATTCATCTGGGTGCCACTAAGATGTACCGTGATCTACAGAAATTCTGTTGGTGGAACGGCATAAAGAGGGACATCACAGATTTTGTGGCTAAGTATCCCAACTGTCAGCAGGTTAAAGTGGAACATTAGAAACTAGGAGGTGTGACTCAGGAGATCAGCATTCCTACTTGGAAGTCGTAGGTGGTCAACATGGATTTCATTACGGGTTTACCTCATAATCGCAGATAGCATGACTCCATTTGGGTGATAGTGGACAGAGTCACTATGTCAGCTCAATTCATGGCAGTTAAGACAACAGATTCAGTGGAGGATTATGTCAGGCTCTACATCAGTGAGCTAGTAAAACTGCATGGGTTTCCCTTTTCTATCATTTCAAATAGAGGCCCACAGTTTACATCTCATTTCTGGAAGTCTTTCCAGATTGGTATTCGTACTCAGGTGAATCTCAACACAACATTTCATCCGCAGATGGATGGTCAGGCAGAGCGTACCATTTTGACCTTAGAGGACATGTTGAGAGCCTGCATGATCAATTTAAAAGGGAGTTGGGATGATTACCTACCTCTCATAGAGTTTGCCTACAACAACAGTTATCACTCTAGTATTCAGATGGCCCCATATGAGGCATTTTATGGCCGTAGATACATATCACTGGTTGGTTGGTTAAAAGTAGGTAAAGAAGCCTTGATCGGGCCAGATTTGGTCCATGAGGCCATGGAGAAAGTTTAGCTCATCAGGTAGATATTGAAAATAGCTCAGAGTCATCAAAAGTCCTATGCAGATGTGAGGATAAGGGACTTAGAGTTTGGGATCAATGATTGGGTTTTCCTAAAAGTGTCACCCATGAAGGGGGTGATGAGATTCGGCAAGAAGGGGAATCTCAGTCCCAAGTATGTAGGTCCATATAGAATCCTGAAAAGGGTTGGTAAGGTGTCTTATGAGTTAGATCTTCAAGCAGAGCTAGCAGCGGTTCACCCAGTCTTTCATATTTCATTGTTGAAGAAGTATGTGTGTGATCCAACATCGATAGTACATTTAGAGAGTGTGGTTGTGAAAGATAGCCTAACCTATGAGGAGGTCCCAGTGGAGATTCTTGACCACTAGGTTTGTAGGTTAAGGAATAAGGAAGTCACCTCATTAAAGGTTTTATGGAGGAATCAATCCGTAGAGGGAGCTACTTGGGAAGCAGAAGCAGCCATGATAGCCAAGTACCCTCACCTCTTTCCTTCTGACCCAGTTTCAGCTTGAGGTAACAGTTCCTCTCCAGTCTTTCAGTTTCCTCTTATGCATGTCAGTCTCATAATCATGTTTTCCCAGCTATTCCAATATTCCCAACATACTTTCATGCACTTACAACTAGATTCAGTCAGATATCAGCTTATAGTCTTCAGTTGGTAGGGATTGCAGCTCTTTCCCTCCAAACCCAGCTTAGTCAGTCTTCATTCAAGGGAAAATAATCCCAAGGGAGAGATATAATAACACCCCAGAATTTAATCCAGCTTTAAAAACCCAGAACTCCGAAAAAAAGACTTAGAAAATTCTATCTCAGTCAAGCCCCACGGGCGTCCTGGACAAGACGGCCTATCAGGGTCCACGTGGGAAAGTGCCAGGGACTTGGTCCTAGCCAGCTCCAGCCAAATAGGGGACCCTATGGGCGTCGAAGGTCCAACGGGCCGTCTGGCAGCCCGTGAGGGGATCAAGCACCCTTAGCCCATCCCCCTTTGCACCAATGGGCATGTCGCCACGGGCATCACCAGTGCAATGGGCCATGAGTCTTCCCATGGGAATAGTCTAGAAGGCCATCTAGGTCTGCCCCATTTCGATGCCCAGGCCGATGGTCCAATGCAGATCCAATGCCCGTTGGGGGGCCCATTCAACGGTCAGTTCTCCTAAAATTTCTAGCTTAAAGTGGGGGCAGTCTGGTCTTTTCCCAATTCTTTTATTTTTGACCCTAAGTTATTTTGGGAGTAATTAAAGAGTTTTTAACACTATTTTCCCTCATTACTACTAAATCACTCGACACATAGCAAAATCAGACAAGAATAGAATGTTTTCTCTCAAGAACAAGGCAAAAGGGTTTCCTCCAAGTTCCTTTCAGAATCCAAAGGTTCCACCAAAAATCTTCATCCAGGTATGTGGGATTTCACTAGAGGGTTCATTTCACCTATTAGATCCCAAGAACTCAACTAGTTCCTTCAATTTCTCTATGATTGATTAGACCTAGGGTTAATAAACCTTAGAGAACTCTGCTATTCAAATTTATATGATGTTTAGTTCATGTTTCTTGGAGAATAATTACACTTCATGTATATAATTCAAAACCCTAGCTTGTGATAATTTTCAGTACTTCATAAATTATATTTGCTAGGCAAATCAATTGGATAACCACGTTTCAGAATTTGAATTCCATATCTTTCAGTGTGTTCATCTGCATTCTCAGATTATATTAGTGTTTTGAGCTACCCAGTATTGCAGTTGTATTTTAGCTTACATTCAGTTGGGAGTAAACTTAGCACCGAGTGGACACAGGGATGAAGGCTCACACGTCAGTTTAGGCTAACACCTTTAGTAGCAATCCCTAAGTCCTAGAACTATGACGCCATCGTATGTTATAAAGGGGTCACCCATCAGATTATGCTTGACACCCTTGTTCGTCGTGGACATAAGATAGTGGATCCATGTCAGACTTGTTCGTACCCTTAGAAAGGTATGAATAGCCTTCAATACAGGGTTACAGGCTGGCCTCATAGCTAGCTCAGCTTGGGTTATGTGGGTTAATAGCAGAGTCAGACTCATGTTGTATTGACCATTTATCCAATATTTACTTCAGTATGTTATATCTTTATGATTTATAATTGGTAATTGCATCCATCTTAGCTTTCATTTATGTTCCAGTATATCTATTTCTATGCTCAGTTATTATGTTGTTCAGTTTAGCCTATATCTCGCATGCTCAGTACATTTAAAGTACTAACGCATACTTTTGTGCTGAATCGTGTTATGATGTAGGTTTAGGCGCTCAGCATCCAGACCGCGCTTAGTTCGACTTCCAGTCCACACTCAGCAGCCTCATTGGTGAGTCCTCATAGTTCGAGGACAACAAATATGCTTTAATTATAGTCTTCATCTTTCAATTTTCAGTCTTGTTAGAGTTAGCTGGGGGGCATGTCCCAGCAACTCAGATCAGTTAAAAGGCTTTCAGACATAGATTAGACTCAGTAGTTGATAGCATTGTTTTTAGCCAGAACTATACTATTTACAAATTCCTTATATTCATATATATGGGCTCTCCCAGTTATTTCAGTTATTAAATTATTTTAGCTTCCGCACAGTGCATGTCGTAGATTAATTTTTGTATTGATATGTCACGTCATGGGTTAGCTTGGGGTCACTTAGGACACAAAGCACCGTGTCGCATCCAGGGGTTAGCTTTGGGGCATGAAAAACTTGGTATCAGAGCATAAAGTTTAAGTGTCCTAGGATGTCTGAAAACCACATCAAGTAGAGTCTTCTTCATGGGTGTGAAGCGCGCCACACTTATAGGGGAGAAACTATGAGACGTCATTAGGAATAACTTCTCTTCTTTCTTTTCCAGCTCGTTCTATAGAGTATGAAATCTATTTGATCTCCTTCTATTCTAACTCATGCTCTTTGCATTTTAGAAAAATGCCTCCCAGAAGAGCTAACGCTATGAATCAGCTAGCAGTTCCAGCAGACCCTTTGAATGAGAAGGCCACGCATGTCGAATTCAAGGCTGCTTTCCAAGTGCTTGCTCAGTCCATGACCGCCCAGGTCAATCAGCAGGCTGTGACACCAGCTCTACTTCAGACCAACACTGCTGCAGCAAGAATCTGAGACTTCAATCGGATGAACCCTCTAGAGTTTTATGGGTCTAAGTCAGAAAAGTATCCACAAAAGTTCCTGGATGACATTCAGAAGGTGACAGACATTATGGGTGTCACTCCAGTTGAGAGTGCAGACTTAGTTACCTATCAGCTAAAAGGAGTGGCTTATAGTTGGTACCAGCAATGGAAGGAATCCCGTTGTGCAAATGCAGAACCAGTGACTTGGAATCTTTTAAAGACAGCCTTTCTTGACCGGTTCTTCCCACTAGAGCTCAGGGAAGCCATGATTCAGGAATTCATTAATCTGAAGCAAGATGGCATGAGTGTGAAAGACTATGCCTTCAGGTTCACTCACCTATCCAAGTATGCTCCAGCGATAGTATCTGACTCCAGAGCTCGTATGAGCAAGTTCGTGTATGACGTGTCCGATTATGTGGTCAAGGAAAGCAAGACCGCCATGCTCGTTAAGGAAATGGACTTCTCCAGGTTGGTTATGTATGCTCAACAGATTGAGGAAAAGTTCAAGGAAAGGGGAGGTGATATTAAGAGATCTAGGACAGGTTACTTTATCTACTCTTAGAAGAGGTTAGAGGGTAGAAATCGCTCTCAGTTCTGCCAGAAAAATTCACATCTAGCTCCAACTTCTGCTAGTGCCCCAGCGCCTAAGTTCAAGAATGATCGATGGGATAGAGCCTCTGGCTCTATGTCCTAAGGTATGGTTAATAGGGGACGCACTAACCTACTGTGTAAGAAGTGTTGTAGAAACCACCAAGGTGAGTGAATGGCAGGTAGTGGAAATTCATTTGGGTGTGGTATGCCAGGCCACAGGATGAGAGAGTCCCCTAAAAATTCTCAAAAGGGCAGGGACACTCGTTCGTAGAATCAATCTAGCTCTACAACAACCCTAGCAGGTCACCCTACTCAGTAGGGTGCCTCATCTAGAATAGGTGGTGGTTAGCGCCAAAACAAATTGTATGCACATCAGGCTTGACAGGACCAGGAGGATTCTCTTGATATGGTCACGGGTACGTTGCTTGACAGGACCCAGGGGCTACACTTTCCTTTATAACTTCATATATAGAAGTAAATTTTGATGTCAGTCTAGAAATTTTCCAAGAACCCATCTCAGTCTCTACTCCAGCAGGTGACCCAGTTATAGCTAGACGGGTATACAAAAATTGCCCAGTCACAATTTCCTAGAAAGTCACCTCAGCAGATCTTGTAGAGTTAGAAATGGTAGACTTTGATATCATTCTAGGTATGGATTGGTTACATTCATGTTATGCCTCAGTCAATTGTAGGACTAGGATCATTCAGTTTGAGTTTCCTAATGAGCCAGTCTTAGAGTGGAAGGGTAATAACTCAGTGCTTGCAGGTCGGTTTATCTCTTACCTTAAGGCCAGGAAAATGATTTTCAAAGGGTATATCTATCATCTTGTTCGGGTAAAGGATTCAAACTCTGAGACCCCAACTATTGAGTCAGTCCTTGTAGTAAATGAGATTCCAGAAGTGTTTCTAGAAGATCTTCCCCTCCCAAAAGTGTTTCTAGAAGATCTTGTGTCTGTCCTTGGTCATGTGGTGTCTAGTGATGGCATCCGAGTTGACTCTAGGAAAATTGAGGCAGTAAAGGACTGGCCAAGACAAACCTATCCGACAGACATTAGAAGTTTCTTATGTTTGGCTGGTTATTACATGAGGTTCGTAGAAGGATTTTCTTCCATAGCTTCCCCATTGACCCAGTTGACTCAGAAAAAGGTCAAGTTTCAGTTGTCAGACGAGTGTGAGAAAAGCTTGTTGGAACTGAAGACCAGGTTAACTACAACTCCTGTCTTGACTCTACTAGAGGGTTCAGATGGTTATGTGATTTATTGCGATGCATCTAGAGTTGGCCTGGGTTTTATTTTGATGCAGCAGGGTAAGGTCATAACTTATGCTTCCAGACAGCTTAAGGCCCATGTGAATAACTACTAGACTCATGACCTTGAGCTTGTAGTTGTTATGTTTGCCTTAAAGATCTGGAGGCACTACTTGGATGGTTTTCATGTTGATGTGTTCACAGATCATAAGAGCCTCCAGTATGTGTTCACCCCGAAAGTGTTGAATTTTCATTTGAGGAGATTGCTTGAGTTTCATCAAGGATTATTATATGAATATGCTTTACCATTCGGATAAGGCCAATATAGTGTTTGATGCTCTCAGTAGAGTGTATATGGGTAGTGTATCGCATATTGAAGAAGAGAAGAAAGAGTTAGCCAGAGATGTTCATCGGCTTACTCTCCTAGGAGTTTGCCTTATGGACACGTCAGATGGTGGTGTGATCATTCAGAATGGGTCAGAATCTTCATTGGTAATGGAGGTAAAGAAAAAATAGGATAGTGATCCCATATTGCTTCAGTTAAAAGGTACAGTTTATCAGTAGAGAGTCGACGTCTTCTCCTAAGGGGGAGATGGTGTGCTTTGTTACCAGGGCCACTTATGTGTTCCGAATGTGGGAGAATTGAGATAGCAGATCCTAAAAGAAGCCCTTAATTGCAGATACTCTATTAATCCAGGTGCCACTAAGATGTACCGTGATTTGTTGATAATCTATTGGTGGAACGGCATGAAGAGGGACATTGAAGATTGCGTGCTTAACTGTCCAACTGTCGGCAGGTTAAAGTGGAACATCAAAAACCAGGAGGTGTGACTCAAGAGATCAGCATTCCTACTTGGAAGTGGGAGGTGGTCAACATGGAATTCATTACGGGTTTACCTCGTAATAGTAGACAACATGACTCCATTTGAGTGATAGTGGACAGAGTCACTAAGTCAGCTCACTTCTTTGCAGTTAAGACAACAGATTCAGCGAAGGATTATGATTGACTCTACATCAGCGAGATAGTTGTATTGCATGGGGTTCCCTTGTCTATTATTTCAGATAGAGGCCCACAATTTACATCTCATTTCTAGAAGTCTTTCCAGTGAGGTCTTGGTACTCAGGTGAATCTCTGCACAACATTTCATCCACAGACGGATCGTCAGGCAGAGCGTACCATTTTGACCTTAGAGGACATGTTGAAAGCCTGCATGATCGATTTCAGAGGCAGTTCGGATGATCACCAACCTATCATAAAGTTTGCCTACAACAATAGTTATCACTCCAGTATTCAAATGGCCCCATATTAGGCATTTTATAGCCGTAGATGCAGATCACCGGTTGGTTGGTTTGAAGTAGGTGAAGCATCCTTAATCGGGCCAGATTCAGTCCATGAGGCCATAGATAAAGTTCAGCTCATTAGGGAGAGATTAAAAATAGCTCAGAGTCGTCAAAAGCCCTATGCAGATGTAAGGAGAATGGACTTAGAGTTTGGGATCAATGATTGGGTTTTACTAAAAGTGTCACCCATGAAGGGGGTGATGAGATTCAGAAAGAAGGGGAAGTTTAGTCCTAGGTATGTAGGTCCTTATAGAATCCTGAAAAGGGTTGGTAAGGTGGCTTATGAGTTAGAGCTTCCAGCAGAGCTAGCAGCGATTCACCCATTCTTTCACATTTCCTTGTTAAAGAAATGTGTCTATGATCTAGCATCGATAGTACATTTAGAGAGTATGGTTGTGAAAGATAGCCTCACCTATGAGGAGGTCCTAGTGGAGATTTTTGACTGCCAGGTTCTTAGGTTGAGGAATAAAGAAGACGCCTCAGTAAAGGTTTTGTGGAGAAATCAGTCCGTAGAGGGAGCTACTTGGGAAGCAGAAGCAGCCATGATGGCCAAGTACCCTCACCTCTTTCCTTCTGACCCAGTATTATCTTGAGGTAACAGTTCCTCTCAAATCTCTCAGTTTCCTCTTATGCATGTCAGTCTAAGAATCATGTTTTCCCAGCTATTCATGTATTCCCAACATACTTTCATGCACTTAGAACTAGACTCAATCAGATATCAGCTTCTAGTCTTCAGTCGGTAGGGATTACAGCTCTTTCCCTTCAAACTCAGCTTAGTAAGTCTTCATTCGAGGGAAAATGATCCCAAGGGGGAGATATTGTAACACCCCAGAATTTAATCCAGCTTTAAAAACCCAGAACTCAGAAAAAAATACTTAGAAAGTTCCATCCCAATTAAGCCCCACGGTCTTCGTGGACATGACGGCCCATTAGGGTCCCCGTGGGAAAGTGACAGGGACTTGGTATGAGCAAGCTCCAGCCAAATGGGGGACCCAAAGGGCATCGGAGGTCCAACGGGCCATCATGCAGCTCGTGAGGGGAGCCAGCACCCTTAGCCCAGCCCCTTTTGCCCCAATGTTCATGTCGCCACGGGCATCACCATTGCAACGGGCCGTGGGTCTACCCGTGGGAATAGTCCACTGTCCAGGTCTGCCCTATTTTGATGCCTAGGCCAATGGTCTGCCGCAGGTCCAACGCCCATTAAGAGGCTCATCCGGCGGTCAATTTTCCTAAAATTTCCAGCTTAAAGTGGGGGTAGTCTGGTCTTTTCCCAATTGTTTTATATTCGACCCTAAGTCATTTTGGGAGTAATTAAAGGGTTTTTAAATCTATTTTCCCTTATTACTCGTAAATCACTCGACACATAGAAAAATCAGACAAGAATATAATGCTTTCTCTCAAGAATAAGGCAAAAGGATTTCCTCCAAGTTCCTTTCAGAATCCAAAGGTTCCACCGTAAAAATCTTCATCCAGGTATGTGGGATTTCACTAGTGGGTTCCTTTCAGCCATTAGGTCCCTAGAACTCAGCTAGTTCCTTCAGTTTCTCCATGATTGATTAGACCTAGGGTTTATAAACCTTAGAGAACTGTGCTATTCAGATTTATATGATGTTTAGTTTATGTTTCTTGGAGAATAAGTACAGTTCATTTATAGAATTCAGAACCCTAGCTTGTGATAATTTTCAGTACTTCATAAATTATATTTGCTAGGCAAATCAGTATGATAACCACACTGCAGAATTTGAATGCCATATCTTTCAATGTGTTCATGTGCATTCTTAGATTATATCAGTATTTTGAGCTACCCAGTATTGCAGTTGTATTTTAGCTTACATTCATTTGGGAGTAAACTTAGCACCAAGCGGACACAGGGATAAAGGCTCACCCGTTAGTTTAGGCTAACACCTTTAGTAGCAATCCCTGAGTCCCAGAACTATGACACCATCGTAGGTTCTAAAGGGATCACCCATCGGATTAGGCTTGACACCCTTGTCCTTTGTGGAAATCAGTTAGTGGATCCACGTCAGACTTTTTTGTACCCTTGGCAAGGTATAAACACCCTTCCATCCAGGGTTATATGCTAGCCTCATAGTTAGCTCTGCTTGGGGTATGTCGATTAATAGTACCTCCCACAGTCAGACTCATATTGCATTGACCATTTATCTGGTATTTACATCGGTATTCAATCCAGTATGTTATATCTTTATGATTTATAATTGGTCATTGCATCCAGCTTAGCTTTCAGTTATGTTCCAGTATATCTATTTCTATGCTTAGTTATTATATTGTTCTGTTTAGCAAATATCCCACATGCTCACTACATTCAAAGTACTGACACATACTTTTGCACTGCATCGTGTTATGATGTAGGTTCAGGCGCTCAGCATCCAGACCACACTTAGTTCGACTTCTAATCCACACTCAGATGCCTCATTGGTGAGTCCTCATAGTTCGAGGATAATAAACATGCTTTAATTTCAGTCTTTATCTTTCAGTTTTCAGTCTTATTAGAGTTAGCTGGAGGGCATGTCCCAGCAACTCAGATCAATTAGAAGGCTTTCAGAAATAGATTAGACTCAGCAGTTATTAGCGTTCTTTTCAGCCAACACTATACTATTTACATATTCCTTATATTCATATTTCTGGTGTCTCTCAGTTATTAAATTGTTTTAGCTTTCGCACTGTTCATGTCGTAAATTGATTTTTTATAGATATTTCACATCATGGGTTAGCTTGGGGTCACTTGTGAGACTAAGCACTGTGTCACATCCAAGGGTAGCTATGGGGTGTGACACATCCACTGGCAGCTAGTATCTCAACAGTCTGTCACAGCTTAATCCTGAACCCCCAAACAAACTAATGAACCATGTTTGGCTCTGTAGGAATGATCATAACCCCATATGGAAAAACCTAGTGAAAACATGTCTCATACTCAGATACAAACATATATCCCTACATCAATCTAGTAAACTACTCTCTACGATGCTCATGGTCACTCTAAGGTAAGAACTTGACTATAAAGGCCTTATAAAACTCTCTAAAAGTCAATTGAAGAGGTTGAGACAGTTTGCAAGCTGCATGAACCCTCTACCATAGCTTTGCTAGGCCCTCCGGCTCATAAGTAGTTTAACCAACCCCGTGGTTAGTAATGGGCTACTACTAAAGCAAAGCACACACAAGATAGAGTAATGAGTGGAAGAATATAAGGAAGACATAAAAAGAGGAGATAACAGGAAATATATATATATAGGGAAGCTAAACAATCCCATGACCTAGTATTATAGTATTGAAGCCACTACTGAAATACATAATACAAGGGGAAGTACAAAAAAATAGAATATACAACTATCTCTGAATAAGTAAAAGAGTAAGAAGTGCCAAAAATAAGAGATATGGTCAAGCCCCGGTCATCAGAAGGTCACCCTAGTCTTGGATGTCAAAAAGTTGCACGAGTATACATGCAGTCAACCGCGATAGCTCATACTAGGATCTACATAAGAAAGATGCAGAAGTATAGTATGAGTACCAATTGCAAAGCAATGGGTACCTGATAAGTTGGTAATCAACAAACTAATTAAGTCTTTAATAAGGAATTATTGTCATGTTTTGATGAGATTTAGAGTTTCTTATGACCTTTATTGATATGAATGGAGGTACTCTTGGTCAAAAGTACAATACAAGGAATTGAACCCAAAAGAGCTCTAAAGGAGTTGAACTGTGAAGTTGATAAAAAGAGATAACGATTCTGCTGAGATATGAGGCTATCATGCGACATGCACAATTGCTAGTGCAGACTGTACCTCACTTTGCACAGAGCTAGAATTCAGCTGAAGTTACTGGTCCACTAAAGTGGAGTTGTGTGACATGCACAATGCATGGTGTGACCGCATGTCGCATTGCTCATCTCCTGTAGGGCAATTTTGTCCACTTCTCTGTGATGATTTAGGAACCTTATAAAACCCAATTTGGGCATTTTACTCAATAGTTGTTGAACAATTTTTGATAGTTTAACAAGTTTTCTCTCCCAAGGAAAGATAGAGAGTTTTACTCCATTCTATTCATCTTGAACCTTGGATTCACTATTTTTGTACAATTGATCTTGGACATTGGAAATTTTCTCCATTAATGTAAGGGAATTTGTATTACCCACTTAGTATTATTTCTTATTCCCTTAGAATGAGTGGCTATTTTCCTTGTCTAGGGGTATGTGTAGGATTGGTACTTGATTATTAGGTATGGGTATTGCTTAATTGTATTTATAATTGCTAAATTAATATGAGTTTAATGAATTCTCCATGTTTTAACTCTAAAATTAATGGTTGCAATCATTGATTAAAATTACTTGATTGTTCTTGTTTGAGAAAGAGATTCATAGTTTCGAATGAGAATTCACTAATGGGTACTTGAGATTTCCATTTAGATTGAGGCTAGAAATAGCTTAATTAACCAGCAAACACCCATTTAAGAGTCTAAACTAGAGATAGTTTGACTTTCCCAAGCTTGTATTGGTTGGTTGATGTTGAAACCTTGGTGCTTGAACAAAGACCATTGGATAAATGTTTGCCATATTGAAAGATTAAAATTCATGACTAAAACCAATGCTACCTGTGTCATTTATTAAGAATTTTAATTATTAAGCAATCACCTTAACCCTTGTGTATGTCACATCAGAAACATACCCCTAATCGTCCTCTCTTTTGATACAAACTCGTTGTTTACTTTATTGTCTTGTTTTAATTGTGAATTGTGATAGATTTCCCAATTTCCTATTTCCCCCCATTTTACTTTTATTGTTGTTTGAATGAATACTCTATTGATGATTGATATATGACAATCTTATAGGAAACTCTACAATTCTTTGTGAGATTGATTCTGACACTCGTCGGGAATGGATATTTTGTTTTGCTCTAACGATCACAATCACCTCTGTATAGATAGTGTTACTTGAGCGTTATCAAAAATGGCGTTGTTGCTACAGAGTGGTTTTTGAGTAGCCTCTTTGATTGATGTTTGAAATCACTTTGTGAGTTTTTATTCATTTTTACATTTTTGTTTGTTGTGTGATTTGAACAGGTTGCATACATAAATCCCTCAAGCACCAATGCCAAATACTTCTCACTTGACCCATATGCACTTAATGAGGTGACTATAGTAGGCAATAAGTTAAGTATGTGGGAACCAAGAGGGAAATGTGTGCTACCTCCGCTAAAGAAATTTATGAATGGATGAAGATGGTGCACGAACGGATAGAGAGAACTAAATCGCTAAAAAACACTTCATGAATTCATAGACATGAGTGTGGTA
The DNA here is from genome assembly GCA_003996215.1 of Jaltomata sinuosa. NCBI lineage: Eukaryota > Viridiplantae > Streptophyta > Magnoliopsida > Solanales > Solanaceae > Jaltomata > Jaltomata sinuosa. The sequence continues at coordinate 91,254 of QJPP01000438.1, forward strand.
AACCACACGGTTGAAATGGTTAACACCATTGGTGTTGTTGGGGTTGTGAAATTAGTAGAAGATATGAATGGTTCTAGTGAAAATAGTAGGCAACATTGTCTGCAAATCATGAGATAGGTTCCCATGAAGGTCTCCAAAAAGCAATCCGAACTTCTGGGAGACAAGATCATGGGAATCAAGGTTGGAACATACAAAATATTGGTTCTAGAGTTGAAAATGTACTTGCGAGAGTGATAGAAAAGGTGGAGTCCACTGACGAAGGTGTCAGGGAGTTGAGTCATGATCCTGGGAGTCTAGCTCATACCGTGCACTCACACTTTGTCGCAATCAAACAGCTTGAAGAAAGAATGGTATGGCTCACCTCTAAATTCGAATCCAAGCAAATCAAGAGAGATGAAGGAATTGATGATATAAGAGGCCAATCTGATGCCATCAAAAATGCAACCCCAACAGCGAGTAAGCCTACAAGAAAAATGACTATGAGCAATGGTTTAAAAGGAAATATAGATCATCAAAACAAGGCAGCCTAGGTTTGCCAACCTTTTCCCAAGTGTCCACCTCCCTTTCCATAATGATTATTGCAAGAGAGGGAAAACAAGCAACATGGAGAATTTGAATCTGTGTTGAGAAAAATCATCATCAATATCCCATCGAGTGATGCTTTTGACAAAATGCCCGAGTATGCCAAGTTTGTGAAGGATATTGATAAGTCGCTAATCTACCAACTTATTGAGCCTATATCCATGAGTTATTGCTATGTTTTGAAGTGATTTAGAGGTTCTTATGGCCTTTATTGATGTCTATACAGGTACTTTTGATAGAAGATGAAGAACAAGGATATGGACCCAAAAATAGCCAAAAAAGAGCTAAGTGTGAAGAGTTGAGAAAAGCTAAAGAATCTGCCTTGAGATGCGGTGGATGTGTGACATGCAGAAGATGATGTGCAGTTCACACCTCCTCCACATGAAGCTATCAAAGTTTCTGAAGATTCTTCAAAGGAGTGTGTTCGCTGTGTGACGCGCACATACCATGGTGCAAAATGCACCACCTTTGCACGAAGCCCACAATTGCAGCTGAAGTCACTGGTCGAGTTGACGCAGGTGTGCGACGCACACATTGCGATGTGCATACCGCACATCGCACTGCACACCTCTCAAAAGGGTGCTTGAGAACATATAAAAGGCTATTTTAGGCCCAATTTATAGATAGAAGACTTGAGACCTGAGTTTTCAAAAATAGTTCTTACTTTGTAAACAAATTTCCATCTTTATTGAGAAGAGGGTTTCTATCCAAATCTCTTGGTTAACAAATTGTGTGCCTAATTTGATTCTAGAACTTGAGATTCAGCTATAATTGATGGAAATTTAAATTACCCAGATGGTATCTCTTCTTCTCCTACCATGTGTGGCTAAATTCTCTTGTCTAGGGGTGTATAGATGATGGGTGCTTAGATAATGTGTGTGGGTGTTGTTAATTCACCTTTATAATTGCTCTTTTTGACATGGGTCTAGTAATTTCACCAAGTTTTAATTCTAAAATTTGTGGTTGAAAATATTAATTTACATTACTTAGCTATGTGATTTTTTGGGACAGAATTTCATAGTTGTGGATGTAAAATTGCTAGTGGGTACTTGGAAATCCATCTTGATTGGAGGCTAAGAATAACTCTAATCGAAGGAATCTCCCATTTAAGGGTCCGAGCTAGGAATAGGACGACCTCCCTAAGCTAATGTTGGTTGATTGTTTAATACACCGATGATGTTCTAACCGAAATCATCATAAATATGGATGTTGATCGGAAGATAACATTCCACACCTATGACCAACGTTATTCATGACAATAGGTGAAAGTATAGGTGAATTAATGATTACCCCATCCTATAGAAAATGCCCCATCGGATATGCATCCCTAGTCTTCTAAATCATTTTACACCCATCTTTAGTTTTATTGCTTATTGTTGAATTGTGTTAGCAGTGAAAATTTTCCCAGTTCTCCCCCCATCCTTTTACTTGTTTTTCTTAAACCATTACTCTTGCTTTGAAATCAACTCATACAATCTCTAGTTGGATAAGTAAAGTCCCTTGGGTATGACCCCGATATCTGTTTGGTTTATAAATTTGGTTTCACTGCACGATCGTCGTGGCCTCCTAATTGGAGAGCACGATTTGAGCGTTCATCAAAAATGGCGCCATTGTCAGGGACTTGTGTGTTAGCTAATTTTTTATCATTGTTTTGAAGTCAACTTGAGAGTTATTGTTTGCTTTTACTTTTCTTTCTTGTTTGTGCTGATTGACTAGGCTCGCTATGGATGAAACCTATGATAATGAGAGTGTTGGTGGTTTTGACAAAGCCAACGCTATCGAGCCTATGTAAAGAGGTGTAGGTGCAATCCACCTATCCCCCATGGTGGGAAATGTTGTGTTCCACGTGACAAGCACCATGCTCCATTTGATTCAAATGAAGGGCTTATTTGATGGAGCAGCCCATAAGGATGCTAATTGACATATTCGGAATTTTGTGGAGATTTGCCAGCCATACATCATTTGAAACATCTCCCAAGAGTCCATCTAATTGTGCCTATTCCCCTTCTCTTTGACGGGGAAAGCCACGACGTGGTTGGAGAAATTGCCGGATGGTTCTATCATATCTTGGGCCGAGTTAGTTAAGGAGTTCACTTCAAGATTCTTCCCTCTGTATCATATGATGCAACTAAGACATGACATCATCAATTTTAGACAACTTTCAGATGAACCCTTACATGAGGCTTGGTTGAGGTTAAAAATGAAACGTATCTTATGCCCAAACCATGGGTTGTCAGATAATGTCTTGCTTCAACGCTTTTACCAAGCATTGAATTCCATGAGCAAGGCAATGGCTAATAACATCGGGTGTGGCACTTTCATCGATATGGGCTTTCCTATCGTCTCATCTTTCTTGGAATGGATAATGAAAACCAACCAAGCTTGGTATGCACGAGAGACCAATGTACCAACCCCAGGAGCAGCCTCATCTATCTTGGTTAATGAAGTTAAAAAGAGAAGAGAGATTCAAGATGAGATAATGGCCAAAATGATAACACAAATCGATCTCTTGGCAAAACATGTGATTGATACTATGAGGTTGAGTGTTGTTAATGTGCTAGAAATAAGAGTTAGTGATGATGAGCTTATGATGGTAGTTGATGGCAAGTTGTGTTTTATGTAAGTGGGTTCTCATCCCGGGTATAATCGCCCAAAGGAAGAGAACTAAGGTTGGAAATGAGAGGATCGAGACAGGTAGGGTGAGCAATGCAACTATTGAGGTTCTTATGTATCCCTAAACAAATTGAACCCCCTCAACCAACCAACCACAAGCAACCCCGAGCATTACAAGTTAAAGGACATGTTGTCCTTGGTACTGAAAAAGGTGGATACGACACATATCAGGGTACATGAGCTTAAAAGTGAAGTCTCCACACTTCATAGAATTTTGAGCTCTCATTCAACCTCCATCTACCAACTTGAAGCCCAAATGGACCATCTCTCAGTTCAAATGACCTTGGAGGTCAGGACACCTCTTCTTAGTGGCACCACTATGAATCCTAGACATGACGGGCATATCATGGCCATTATCACTAGGAGTGGCCGAACAACCGGTGAGATAAGGGAACTAGTTAAGTAACTGGTCACAAAACCAAAAGAGCCTAGTGTGTACATAGACAAGAAGCTAAGAGATGACGAGGTGGAGCATGAGAATGTACATGACACTCCGGAAGTAAGAAAAGAACCTGAGACATCAAGTGCCCTGAGAGATGTTAGAAGTGATAAAGATGAGGAGGAGGGAAAGACCCCTCCCCAAGTTGTCATTGATGACAAGGTGGACTCTTCTCTTGTACAAAGTATTCCGACCATAACACTCAAGGGACCTCCTCCGTACCCTTATCGATTAAATAAGAAGAAGGAAGAGCAAAAATTTGGCAAGTTTGTTGACATGTTCAGCAAGCTGTCAATAAATATCCCATTGGTCAAAGATCTAATACAGATGCCAAGGTACTCCAAATTTATGAAAGAATTACTTAAAAATAAAAGGTGGTTGAAGTGTGTATGATTCAGATGTCACACAGGTGTAGGGCAGTGATGACTAGTAATGTGGCTACAAAGAGAGATGACCCGGGTGCATTCACTATACCATGTATGATTGGTTTGTTTGTATTTCGAAGGGCCTTGTGCGACTTGGGGGCAAACATCAACTTGATTCCCCTTATAATTTTTCAGAAACTAGGGTTGGGCACTCCCAAGCCTACTTTTATGCGGCTACTTATGGCTGATAGGTCTATTAAGTGCTTTGTGGGAATCTTTTTTGATGTATTAGTAAAAGTGGACAAATTAACTCTTCATGTGGCTTTCGTCATCTTGTACTGTGTGGTAGATGAAGAGGTGCCCATTATCTTGGGACGACCATTGCTAGCCACTAGGCGGGTCCTTATTGATGTCGAGGTTAGAGAACTCAAATTCTGTGTGGGGAATGAGGTAGTGACCTTCAATGTTTGCCAACCTACTAAACCTCCACACGATTTGAGAGTCATATCAGTGATATAATTTGAGGAAAAAAAGGATGATACCCTTGGATAGTGTGAAGGGTGCAAGACACCCGCATTTGATTCACTGCAAGGTGAAAAACATGATGGCATATCTAGGGTGTCGATGGAGCAATTTCCCTTATTGGAATGGGACCATGCCAACCGGATTGGCATGTTTTCCAACAATGGTTGATGATTTAGGTACTATCATCGTGCCGCGACATAAAATCAAGCGCTTCTTGGGAGTCAACCCAAGTATCTTTTCTTTAATTTTCTTCACTTTTTATTGTTTTTGGTGTTTCTAGGGAGTTCATGAAGTGGGAAGAAAATCAGTGCAGAAAGGGGCTACAATGGGCCGTGCAGAACCTTATGTGAACTGCACAAGAAACTGTGTGTGTCGCACAATGACCCACATGCCAAAATAGAATGACTGGAAAGGAATTGAAAAAATTTTGAGGTAATGTGCGCTGGGCCGTGCGGACCGCATAAGCCCAGGTGCGTGTCGAACCTCCTTCGTATAGTAGCACAAATGCTTTGGCAAACCCAAAGGTGAAAGAAGTCATGTACGATAAGCCATGCGGTCCGCACCTTGCCTGGTGTAAATCGAATGTCGTGGTGCACAAGAGGTAATTTTGAGTTTTATATTGACCTAACCCATTGACCAACCCAATCCGGAGATGACCCAGCCAACTCTTCTTTTTCTATTTCTCTTAAAACCGCCTCTATCTTCTTTTTCCACCATCTTTCTCCACACTTCTACAACTTATCTCCCAAAATCCTCTCTAAATCCCTCAAACTTCCATAAAATCTTCTCTTTTTCTCACTCAATCTTCTACACCACTTCTCCACCATCGCCGCCATCATTCTCCAGGAGGTATTGTGGGTCACCATTGTTGAATGGTCAAAAAGCTTTTATTTTTGCTTTTCCCTTTATTATCTTCACTTGTGGTAAGTTCCCCGATATTAAATAGTTGTTTTTGTGATTGTTGGGAACTCATATTGTGAAGCATGCTTATTAGATTGGCCATATTTATTTGGGTGAGATCCAAAAAAATTTGGGTCTCCAATTTTGTGCCTTAATGATGAATTCTCTTAGTGTCAACTTGGTTGATTGTAAATCTTAACTATGCATGTTGATTGGTAGCAATGTTTAACCTTAAAATATGTGTTGGGGTGAAGTCTGAGTAACCCACTCGTGACTAGTGCTTGATTTGGCCCGATGATAGATTGGGTGACGTTGTTCTTAAGGGAAAATCATCATTTATCACGAGGTTTTGATTGATAGTTAACTATTGATGTGAATGTTCCTAATTATAAGCCCATGTTTCTTGTTGAAAATCTATGTGGGGTGTATGTGTGGTGAATGAAGGGTTGATTGTTTCTATGTTAATTGGTGCCCATGGTGCAAGAAGGGCTTGATGTTCCCGATGATAGATGGGGTAACGTACATCTTAAGGGAAGCCATTGAGTCATTTCTTGCTTGTGTTTGTGTCAATAGAAATCCGAGGAAGTCTGAGTACCCGGAAGTAAAAGTCATAATCCCTCTTCCCCTTTGTTTAAATGTAATTTGGTTGTTGTGTAGTGCCATATTCCGAAGAACATCTTGCTCAATGAATCATATGCATAACTCACAAGAACACAAGGAACTAAAAATTCCAATTGTGCCATTGTGCATTGCGCATATGATGCACAGATCTTGATGTGCGGTACGCACAAGGCCTCGTACCAAGTTGAAAAATCCCTGAAGGTTTTGTGGGCTTGTGCGACATCACATGCGATGCGTACTTCGTCTCATATGTTTCGCATGTTGTTCGCACCATAAAAGCAAACCAATGGCAGGAGTTAATTAACTCGTGCGATGGCACATGTGACTCACACTTCGTCTAGTGCATTTCACATGTGGTTCGCATGAGTCAACAAACCCCTACCCTCCTTTGCTTGGCACTTCGCTGAATTTCTCAATCTTTAGTAGTTGTGTAAATGTGTATAGTGCATGCCACTAATGCTAGTTCGCAGGAATATACCTTGCAATAGGCCCCATCAAAAATGACGTTACTTGAAACACACTCCAAATACAGGAGTCCCCACACAAGAAGCAGAGCATGTTGAGTCAGGGATTCGCTTCGGGCTCAAGGGGATGGAAACCTATTACCTTGAATTCAGGAAGCGCCCATTCTTGGAACAAAAGGGGTTCTACATAGATGATTTCCAAGAGGAATTCCCAAATATGCCAAAGATATTTCACATAAGAGCTTGGGAACATTTTGCCAAAACACTTGCCCTCTACTTTCCTGAGTTGGTACGAGAATTCTATGCTTTATACTGGGCCCGTCTTGACATGCTAAATACCAAAGGCCCACTAAGAAAATCACCATGCCTCAGGAAGCCATTCATTCTACCATATGGGATGATGAACCAATCCCCGAATCAAGGTTCATAGAACGCGTGGAGAGAAAGGATGAGGAATACAAATAGGTTGCTAGTGTGATTGCAGTGGGAGACCCCCTTTGGGCCACCACGGGGGGGCAGATTTATCGCTCGGATCTCAAATTTGAATATCACATGTGGCTCGACTTTGTGAGCACAAGGCTCATCCCGACCAGCCACACCACTAAGGTAACTATCAAGATGGGAATTTTTCTTGCATACATCATGAGAGGCCTCAGATTAAATAAGGGCAAGATTATAGCTTAACATCTCAAAAGGAAAGCACGACATGACTCCACATCCATGGCATTCCCCGTGCTCATCACTCTTCTATGTATCCAATCTAGATGCACCTTGTTTCGAGGACTTGAAAAGGATAATCAATCTAAAGGCATGGTTTTCCTAGACACAAAAAGGGATAAAGATGCTCCACACGTCAAGAAGAGGTAGCTCAGCCAAACCTCTGATGCCACAACACTTAGGACTCAAGGTAAAGACATTGTGCATGATCAAGAAAGGTATTCACCCCATCTTAAGAATCCTCGAGCACTATACATAGAGCATCAAGAGCCACTCCTTCAGGTGATTTACTCGAGCTTTATCAACTTACCAACAAAAATGAGGAATCTTTGCATAAGTTGGCCAGAGAAATCAAAGTTTTGATTTAATCTGCAATCAAATCACCCCTCAAACTTGTTATGTCAAGTGTGACCAAGCTGTGTGCTAGAGTGGAAACTATGCAAACAGAGGTTGAGAGGTTCAAGCAAATGATCCTGCTTGTTGAAGAAAATTGGGATCTTAACCTACCGGCCGGAAGCTCAAACTCTCCTGCAAGATCTGCTAGCCCTCCTGATAATTGGTGTACAAGTTGGGACCCTGATCAAGAAGGTAAATCTGAGATGCAAGAGAATGGGACACCGGTTGAGATCACTCCAGGTAATACAGAGTCGATCATCCACCATCACCTGGCACCTCCAACACAATATGTGAGGAAATGGGGACTTAAGCAAAAATGGTTCTCGTATCATGAGTTAATGACATGTGAGGACAGGTGGTTTGTGGAGCCCTTGGGCGGCCTTGAGGTCTGGTTGGATCCATCGATTCCTCCCTTGGAAGGGTTTCAGCTAGATCCAGCACATGCTTACATACCACCACTGGCACCACCAGCTCCACAGGCAACTCGACCATCTTATCAGTTCTACTCTCGAAGGAGGCGCCATCATCATCATTAGCCTACTCAGGGAGTTTTTGGAACTCATTATTATCTGGTTATCTTTTTGTGAATCGTGGGATATGCTTGTTTTAAGTTTGGGGGAGTCTGTAACTATTAACATGATAATGCTTGTTGTGATTGACATTTCCCTCGTCGGGCCTGAATTTTAGATTATGTTTTTGTTTTACTTTGAGCTTAATTATGCCCTCGTCGGGCTTGAATTTTATCGATTGTGTGTCGGGTTAGTCTTACATGCCCCATTGTTCCACCACCCGTGCTTTGCAAATCTGCTAAATGTTTATGCTTAGGCTTGTTCTTAAATGAAATTATGAGCATAAATTTGGTTATCGCCTTGTTGATAGTAGTGTAGAAATAAACTCCAAGGGTTTTCTTAATGCTACGGTTCTTTCCCAAGGAGCAATTTTTTTTTAATTTTCTTTTTCTTTTCTTTTGTTTTTGTATGTCAAACTGGGTTAGTGTTTCCCTATGATAGATTGAGAGGCAACTTTCTTATGGGAAAATGCCAAGTTTTAGTGTAGAATTGAGTCCGTAAGTGCTTGTCTCGAAATAGGCCCACCAAAAAAATTTCCATGGCAATTTGTTTTGAAAATGAAAGGAAGAAGGGAAATGAATTTTTGAGGAAAAGCATTCTCTTGTCATGACTTGCACACTCTAGATTTGGCTTGATTGACTCACAAACGAGTGTGTAATGATCTCGGAATAGCTTGTCAAAAGTCATTTGCCCCAAATGATTGTGGGACTAATGAATGAAATCTTGTGGCATGATGCCTTGTGTGGTGAGGCTGTACCTTAATTGTTGTGCATAAGTGTCATCTAGAATTTGCTCCGAATGTGATTCAAGGCAAAATTCTAGGTGTAACCGAGCTTGGAAGATTACCTTAGGCCCTTTTTGATAAGCCACTTCACCCAAATGACTTCCCAATGACATCAAATCCTAGTGAACCCCTTTGAGCCTGTGACCATTCTTTGGCACCTTGTCAACACCTTAACCTTTTTGGAACCTTTATATTGGCACACACCCTCCCTAATAGCTCGAAAATGAAAAGTAGGCTAAAAGCCTAAGTTTGGGGGGAGAACAAAAAAAACAACATAGGCAAATGCCTAAATTTGGGAGTGCATATGATAAATAAGAAGAAGAAAAGAAGTGCACTTCAAAGTGCAAGGTAGCACCTTAAACATCAAATTGAAAATTGCTCCAAAATATCAATCCAATGAGTAAATTAAAAAGCAAAAATTGGTGCTACTAAGTGAAGGTGATATAAGGTGTGAATGATCATGGGTTAAAAAGTAAAAATCCTGGGTTGTGCGAGGAAAGAATAAGGTGAACTTGAAATGAAAAACAAATGTGAGTGGTATTTGAAATGAGAACAAAGAGCATTAGGGAGGTGTAGTAACTTGAACCAAATGATATCCTCACCTTAACCCTAACCAACACCGTAACCCGCAAGTCCTTGGTGATTCTGAGCTCGGCTACCCTACATTAGTGGTGATCTACATGAAGGGCAAGACTATGGTTCAACACGTATGCACTTGAACTTCCTTGAGAGAGTGAGAGTCTTCTTGGTTCTCTTATAATCTCGTGTTTTGATAATTGAATAATTGTGAGTTGGATTCTCTCTTGTGGTGAGTGGCATCATGCACTTGAATTAAAGCATAGAGTCTCTATTTCAATTGAGGGGAATGAATGAGACAAGTTGTGTGGTGAATCTCGAGGCAAACCTTGACGATCCATGCCAATGACTAGAGAAGCTAAAATTTCTTGTTTTGAATGGAAAATTCCCTTGATTTTAAATGAGAAATGATCTCCTTTTGAAGAAAGTGCTGAAATGACCAATTGCCTTGAGTTTGTGGTGGTCCAAATTGAGATGATCATAGTAGTTGAGTCTTTTGTTTGTTTATTTTCCTTAAATTTCTAGTGTAGAGTAGTCTTTTGTGCCTTGATTGAACCTTAGCATAATTCATTCCTTGCTTTGTGAGTATCTTGCTTGAAGACAAGCAATAGTTCAAGTTTGGGGGTTTGATAAGTCGGTAATCTACCAACTTATAGAGCCTATATCAATGAGTTTTTGCTATGTTTTGAATTGATTTAGAGGTTCTTATGGCCTTTATTGATGTCTATACAGGTACTTTTGATAGAAGATGAAGAACAAGTGTGGACCCAAAAAAGAGCCAAAAAAGGAGCTAAGTGTGAAGAGTTGAGAAAAGCTGAAGAATCTGCCTTGAGATGCGGTGGATGTGAGACATGCATAAGACGAGATAAAGCTGTCAAAGTTGTTGAAGATTCTGCAAAGGAGTGCGGTCGTTGTGCGACGCGCACATCCCATGGTGCAAAATGCACCACCTTCGCACGAAGCCCACAATTGCAGCTGAAGTCACTGGTCAAGTTGATACAGGTGTGTGATGTGCATATTACGACGTGCGAATCACACGTCACACCGCACACCTCCCGAGAGGGCAAACTTGTCCTAAATTTATTTTATGCCTTGGGAACATATAAAATGTTATTTTAGGCCCAATTTGTATATAGAAGACTTGAGACTTGAGTTTTCAAAGATAGTTCTTGCTTTTTAAACAATTTTCCACCTCCATTGAGAAGAGGGTTTCAATCGAAATCTCTTAGTTAACAATTTGTGTGCCTAATTTAATTCTAGAACTTTAGGTTCAGCTACAATGGATGGAAATTTGAATTACCCAGATGGTATCTCTTCTTCTCCTACTTTGAGTGCCTAAATCCTCTTGTCTAGGGGTGTATAGATGATTGGTGCTTAGTTAATGGGTGTGGGTGTTGTTAATTCACCTTTATAATTGCTTATTTGACATGTGTCTAGTAATTTCACCAAGTTTTAATCCTAAAATTGGTGGTTGAAAACATTAATTTACATTTCTTAGCTATGTGATTGCTCGAGAGAGAATTTCATAGTTGTGGATGTGAAATTGCTAGTGGGTACTTGGGAATCCCTCTAAATTATAGACTAGGAATAGCTCTAATCGAAGGAATCTCCCATTTAAGGGTCTGAGCTAGGAATAGGATGACCTCCCCAAGATAATATTGGTTGATTGTTTAATACACCAATGATGTTCTTACCGAAATCATCAGAAATGTGGATGTTGATCGGAACATAGCATTCCACACCTATGACCAACGTTGTTCATGTCAATAGGTGAAAGTATAGGTGAATTAATGATTACCCCATCCTATAGCAAATTCCCCATCAGATATGCATCCCTAGTCTTCTAAAACTTTTGGTACACCCATCTTTAGTTTTATTGCTTATTATTGAATTGTGTTAGTAGTGACAACTTTCCCAATTCTCCCCCATCCTTTTACTTCTTTTGCTTAAAGAATGACTCTTGCTTTGAAATCAACTTATACAATCTCTAGTTGGCTAAGTCAAGTCCCTTGGGTACGACCCCGATATCCGTTGGGTTTATAAATTTAGGTTTGTTTCACGATCATCGTGGCCTCCTAATTGGAGAGCATAATTTAAGCGTTCATCAGATATGTGCACTATGAATAACATCAGAGATTGTGGGGTCGTTCATATGCCCCACAAAAGTAGTGCAATACTATAGGTTAAATTCGTTAATGATGAGGTGACTCTGGGTGTTTTAACTTTTGTGATGCAAATGGGGTGCATAGATCAACAAGATTGGTGTGTTATGACAATGCGAGTATGAAATTGATGGCGCTCACTACCTTTAGATGGTTGGAGCTTGGCCAGACCACCATCACAAATATGGAATTGCTCATGGCGGATCAATCGATGAAATATCCCATGGGGATTGGATGTGACATCTTGGTGAAAGTAGGTCGGCTTGTGTACCCAATGGACTTTGTTGTACTTGATTGTAATGGGGGATTTGAAACACCAATTTTTTTGCGACACCCAAGTCTAAAAACATGACGTACATTGAATGAAATGAACTTGGGAGAATTTAAATTCTCAGTAATTGAGGAAGAAACAACCTTTGATGTGTATAGGTCCATGAAGTAGCCAAATGACTTCCAAATGGCTTTTGCAATCAGCAAAACTGAGGAGAGCATTGACTTACATGTGAAATAAGGGTTCATGGATGATTTTTGGAAGTTGTTCTATTAAACTATGATTGTGAGGGAATAGAAGAGTACGATGAACTATGTTATGCGTTAGTGGGAATGGGTTCCTACTCATATCCACCGAAAAAACTCAATCTCGACTTGAAGAATCGACAAAATCCTTCCTCTAAGCCTTCCATTATTGAACCACCCATCTTAGAGCTCAAACCCTTGCCATCATATTTTAAGTATGCCTACTAGGGAGCTAATGAGAACTTGTCTATCATCATATCAAACAATATGAATGACAAAAAAGTGGGGGCATTGATCAAAGTGTTAAAGAGGCACATCCGTGCCCTTGGTTGGATGATCACTGATAGAATTGGCATACCCTCGGGAATACGCATACACAAGATCAATCTTCAAGAGGAATGCACTCCATAAATTGAACACCACAGAAGGCTGAATCGGCCTATGTAAGAGGTGGTTAAAAAAGAGATTATCAAGTGGCTAGATGCTGGAGTCGTGTTCCCAATATCTGATAGTACGTGGGTTAGCCCATTTCAATATGTGCCAAAAAAAGGTGGAATTATTGTCATACCCAATGACAAGGATGAGATGATAGCTTTAAGACCCGTGACAGAGTGGAGGGTGTGTATGGATTATCGAAAGTTGAATTCATGGACAAAAAAGGATCATTTCCCCCTTCCTTTCATGGATCAGATGCTTGATAGATTGGTCGGTCGTGGTTTCTACTATTTCCTTAATGGATATTCCGGTTACAACCAGATCTCGATTGCCCCATATGACCAAAAGAAACCAACCTTTACCTGTCCCTATGGGACTTTTGCATTTAAAAAAATGTCATTTGGATTGTACAATGCCCCTGCGTTATTCCAATGATACATGATGTCCTTTTTTTCGGACATGGTTGAAGATAGTATGGAGATATTTATGGATGACTACTCGGTTATTGGGGATGAGTTTGAAGATTGCTTAGAGAATTTAGAGGAGGTATTTAAACGGTTTGAGGAAATGAATTTGGTACTTAACTGGGAGAAATGTCATTTAATGGTAAAAGAGGGGATAGTGTTAGGACACAAAATATCCGAAAAAGGGCTTGAAGTTGACCAAGCTAAAACTAAAGTAATCTCCAAGCTACATTCTTTGAAAATTGTAAAAGGGATACAGAGTTTTCTGGGTCATGCCAGGTTCTATGGGCGCTTCATCAAGGATTTTTTGAAGGTGGCTTACCCCATATGTAAGTTGCTTGAAAAAGAAGCCAAATTCGACTTTGATAGTAGTTGCACGACGACCTTTCTCACATAGAAAGAATAGTTTAAGTCAACCCCAATCATCATTGCATTGTATTGGTCAGAAACCATTCGAGCTTATATGCGATGCCAGTGGTGTGGCTTTAGGGTGGTACTTGGCCAACAAAAAGAGAAACCTTTTCACCCAATGTACTATGCAAGCAAAATATTGAATCCAACCCAAACAAATTACACCGTAATGGAAAAAGAATTATTGGTCGTGGTATTTGCCTTTGAAATATTTTGGGCATACTTTTTGGAGACCAATGTCATCATGCATATAGATCATGTAGCGATCAGGTACTTGAAGACCATGAAAGATTCCAAGCCCCGACTAATTTATTAGGTCTTATAACTCCAAGAATTTGATTTTGAAGTAAAAGAACAAAAGGGATGTGAAAATCAAGTGGCTGATCATCTGTCGAGATTAGAATAAGAGGGAAGGCCCTTAGGGGAACTTGAGATAAATGATTCATTCCCCGACAAGCGTATTTCGGCTGCCTCGCATGATCTAACACTCTTATTTGTTGACTTCGCTAACTTCTTAGCAAGTGACTTACTTCCGGATGGTTTAAATTTGCATCAGAAAAAGAAATTCCTTCATGATGTTCAGAATTTCTATTAGTATAAACCCTACCTATTTTGGATTTACGCCGATGGCATGATTCAGAGGTGCATACCTAAAATCAGATGATGCCCATTCTTAAGGCTTGCCACTCTTCACCCATTGGTTATGGGGGTATGTGCATGGCTTCGAAGGTTTTACAAAGAGGATTTTAATGGCTGACACTTTTTCAACATGCCCATGATGTAGTGAGGGAATTTGAAAAATATCAAAGCAAAGGTTGCGTGTCTCGATGACATGAACTCCAATTGACACCAATCTTTGAGGTGGAGTTATTCGATGTATGGGGCATCGATTTCGTGGGGCCATTTATGAGTTTGTGTGGGAATAGTTCCATTCTAGTGGTTGTAGACTATATTTCAAAGTGGGTTAAGGCTTTGGTGTTTCCAAACAATAAAGGGAAGATCGTCACCACTTTTCTAAAAAATCATATATTCGCTAGGTTTGGCACCCCCTCTGCGCTATCATTAGTGATTGGGGATCCCACTTCTGTAACAAATTGTTTAGTGCTCTACTTGAAAAATATAGAGTCAACCATAAAGTCGCTAGCCCTTACCACCCAAAAACAAGCGGGCAAATGGAGGTATCCAATAGGGAAATCAAACCCATTCTTACAAAATCAGTAAATGTTAATAGAACAAATTGGGCTTGAAAGTATGATGATGCACTATGGGCCTATAAGACAGCATACAAGACCCGATTGGTATGTCTTTCTACCAAATGGTCTTTGGAAAAGCTTGTTATCTCCCAATAGAACTTGAGCATAAATCCATGTGGGCTGTGAAGAAGTTGAACTTGGTTTGGGAAAAAGCCACTTATGCTAGAGTTGAGGATCTAAATGAGATATATGAGTTCCAGATGCGAGCTTATGAAAAAGCCTCACTCTAAAAATCCCGCATGAAACACTACCATGATAAGAAAATTCTCAAGAGAGAATTCTCTCCCGAAGATTGGGTGCTCTTATTCAACTCTAGACTTCCAGTTTTTCCCTGCAAATTAAAGTCCAAATGGTCTGGTCCTTTAAAGTGTGCCAAGTCTTTGTAAATAGAGCAATAGAACTAGAAACTGAAAATGGCTAAAGTCAATGGGCAATAAGTCAAGAAGTATTTGGGAATACTAGACGAAGTCACACTCTTAGAAGCAATTTACCTCAATGAGCCATGAATTGGAGGTACCATCAATGACCGGTGATGTTAAACCAAGCTCTTGTTGAGAGGCAACCTAAATAGTCACCTTTATTTTATGTATATTTCCTTTTTGGTACTATTTTTTATGTTGTTTTTGTTGACATTTGTAGATAGAAACCAAGACAAGGGTGTTAAGCCATTACACGCATAGAACAGGTGAAATGCACCTCAAGAAGTGCGCCTTGCATCAGCCATCACCCTCTTTAACAGATCCACCCTCCAACATTCGAGGCCACATGCGCCAAGCCATGAAATAACACATCATACTGTGTGTATCGTACCATATTTTGCATGGAAGAGATAGAACACTGGAAAAATTTACAAGTTTAGGACCTTGACATGCGATTGGCATGTGGTCCGCATCATTTATTGTGTGCATCGCACGCCGGTTTCACATTACCAACTAGAACACTGGAAGTTCCTCAAAAAATTCAGCCTGTTACACCAGTTAGAGCATTTCACACATCCCATTGGGCACTTTTCACATCTTATCACACTACATTACGCAGATCACTTGCAACAACCTCTTCACCCGCTTGTGCGACTGATTAGGCATTTTGCCCCAGCACATGTGTGCTTTGCCCGATGCCCCAGGGAGTACTTTCTTCTCTTAAACTCAAGTTTCATTGAGGACAATGTCCCATTTCTATTTGGGGGTGCTTAAATTGCTTAGAGTTGCCTTGTTAATAGTAGAGTAGTTAATAAACTCCAAGGGTTTTCTTAATACCAAGATTCTTCTCAAGGAGCAAATGTTTTCTTTATTTTTCTTTCTTATTTTATTTTTGTGTCGAACTGGATTGGTCTTTTCTTATGATAGATTGAGAGGCGACTTTCATAAGGGAAAAATGCCAAGTTTTAGTTTTAAATTGAGTGTGTGCTTTGCTTCTCTCAAAAGGGATCCACCAAAAAAAATCTTGGCAAGAAGTTTTTGAAAATTAAAGGAAAGAGAGAAAATGAATTTTGAGGAAAGCATTCTCTCATCATGACTTACACACTCTCAGTTTGTCTTGATCGATTCACTAACAAGTATGTAATGAACTCGGAATAGCTTGTCAAAAGTCATTTGTCCTAATTGATTTTGAGACTAATGTGGAAAATTCTTGTGATGTGATGCCTTGTATGGTGAGGCTATCCTTTGATTCTTGTGCATATGTGTCATCTAGCACTTGCCCCAAATGTGATACAAGGAGAAATCCTAGATGTGTCTGAGCTTGGAAGATAATCTTAGGCCCTTTTTGAATAGCCACTTCACACAAATTACTTCCCTTGACATTGATCCTAGTGAATCCCTTTAATATTGTGACCTTTCTTTGGCACCTTGTTGACACGTTGACCTTTTTGGAACCTCGATTCTTGCACCCGTCCTTCATAGTCGCTGAAAAGTGAAACATTGGCTAAAAGCCTAAGTTTGGGGGGGAATTGAAATGATAACATAGGCAAAAACCTAAGTTTGGGAGTATATGTACTCAATATGGAGAACAAAAGGAATGCACTTCAAGTGCAAGGTAGCACCCTATGATTAAATTGAAAATTGCTCCAAAGTCCAATTCAATGAGCAAAAAAATGAAAAGAAAAGAATTGGTGCTACCAAGTGAAGGTGATACAAGGAGGTTGAATGATCAAGTTGAAAGGAAAAGTTTGGGTTATGTGATGGAGAAATAAGGTGAAGTCAAAGTTTGAAAATGTGAGCGGTGTTCGAAATGATAACAAAGAGAATTAGGGAGGTTTAGTCACTTGGGTAAAATGCAATCCTCACCTTAGCCATAGCCAAAATTGTAACCCATAAGTGATTCTGAGCTTGGTGACTCTACATTACTGGTGAATTACATGAAGGGCAAGACTATAGTTCGACATGTGTGCACATTGAACTTCCTTGAGAGAGTGAGAGTCTTTTCAGTGCTCTTATAATCCCTTGTACTGTGAATTGCATGATTGTGAGTGGGATTCTCTCTTGTAGTGAGTGGCATCATAAACTCGAATTGAAACATAAAGTCTATATTTCAATTGAGAGGAATGAATGAGACAAGTTGTGTGGTGAATCTCGAGAAAAACCTTGATGGTCCATGACAATGACTTGAGAAGTTTAATATCTTGTTTTGATTGAAAAATCCCTTGATTTGAATGTGTAATGAAGTCCTTTTGATAAAAGTTTTTAAAAGATCAATGGCCTTAAGAATCTGGATGTCATGCCCCGAGACTACCCCCTAGGTAGAATATGGACCCGGGCCTAAAAGGACCCTCAGTTAACCCTTGACATTAGCATGACATAGATATACCATATGAAACATAGAAGAAGCATAAATGACAACATAGGAAATCAACTCCAAAATTGATAAATATCTAGAAGGAACACAACCTAAAAGAAGACACACGAATATCTGACTATGTCTGAAAAGCCTCTAAACTGACATAAAAAGTTTCTAGGAAAAGACCCCAGCTAACTCAAAAATCTAAAAGGAAGGCATGAAAATAACTAATCAAGTTTTGGTCCTCTAATGATAAGGACACACCAACAAAAGCTAGATAACCGGTGAGGTCTAGCCACGAGCCTGAGGGACGGAGCCTAAATCTGCATCATAAAAGGATGCAACACAAGATATGTGTCAGTATTATAGGATGTACTGAATATGTGAGTCTATGAAACAACATGATAAAATGTGCTTAAAGCATACTTAAAACTGATACTTTGCATAATAAAAGAAATCAAGACTAAATACTATAAGTTAAGTGTAAAGCATGAAGTAGAATAACATAAAACTTGAAAGCTTGAAAGAACATGAATATGGGAGTTTCTCTTAATCGACATAAACCATGATGAGCTACATATAATCCAGTGTCATGCACCCACACTGAAAAAGGTTGTCCTAACAGACCAAGGTTAGAACCATGTTATAAATATCCTGTCATAAGCTACGAAGGGCAACCTACGGTGGCAACGTAGTTTTGGGACTTAGGTTATCTAAACCCTCATTGTGCGGTGCTAAATACTACTCCAAAACCAATACATATAGCTCAAATAATACTTGTGATATATATAATGCCAAAACATATTTGAAAAGCATAAGGACATATCTAATGTCATGCCAATCTCATATCATAAGTCATAAAACTTAGCATAGCCATAATTCAAAACAACTTTCCTTTCTATAATTATAGTTTAAAGAATTAGGCATGCAGTTTCATAATACTTTATGTCATGTTATCTAAACATGGCATTTTTACTTGAAAATATGCAATTCAATAAAATCATGCTAGAATTTATCATCAACATATGGGCTTTGGAAATCATTCAAGGAATCTTAATTAAAACATGGGTAATGAATAAGAAATTATGAATTGATGCTTTAAAATAGAATCCATAACTTTTCCCCAATTTGGGTAAGAACCCTAAATTCACAATTTGATAAATAAAAGTAAATACTTGGGGTTTGGGGCATAAGGGTGAAAAGAAACCCTTATTGAATAGCCACATACCTGAATCGAAGCTTTGTAAATCAAGGGTAAAGAGAAATGGAGACTTGGAACTACGAGCTTGAAGCTTGAGAGACCCTTTCCACTTTTGGGAAGATGAATGAGAGTTTTGAGGGGATTTAAGATAATTAGGGATGAAACCCTACTAAAGAGTGAAAAACGACCTTACTTAAGATTTAAAAGGGTGGGTGATTACCAAAATAACCCAGGGACATTATTTAGAAAAACTGACTTTAAAACTCGGCTTCAGGTTCCACAAGTCCTTTCCACGGACTGTAGAAGTAACCACGGCTCATGGATTTGAGTCGTGGTTCCTGAGCAAAAAATATAGGTTATGGGTCTGGTTCCATGAGTCAATAGGACGTCCATATAACCATCTACAGTCCATAGAACCCACTTATGATTCCTGGTCAAAGTGTTCCATTGCAGATCAAGTTCCACCAGTGAGCAATACGGGCCGTAGAACCAACTCGTGGTTCTTGGGGAACAGGCAGCCCTCGAGTCTAATTTCTATGAGTTAAAAGTATGGTCCATAGAACAAACTATGGTATATAGAACCCATTCATGGTTCTTAGATCAGAGACTGAATTTGTAGAGTACTATCCACAAGTTTATTCCACAGCTCATGGTTCAATCCATGACCCGTGGTTTGGATTCATAATTCCTAGAATGTTCAAAATTTTCAGAGATACTGATTTTAAAAGTTGGTTCAGATTGCGGGGTGTTACAATATCTCCCTTCTTAAGATCATTCATCCTCGAATGAAGACTAGGTAAGGAAAACTAGAGAGAAACAGCCCAACCAACCAACAAAA
Organism: Jaltomata sinuosa; assembly: GCA_003996215.1. Classification (NCBI taxonomy): domain Eukaryota; kingdom Viridiplantae; phylum Streptophyta; class Magnoliopsida; order Solanales; family Solanaceae; genus Jaltomata; species Jaltomata sinuosa. The sequence goes on from QJPP01000438.1 coordinate 110,920, forward strand.
CATAAAAACTCAAGAACACGCATGAAAACTGATTTCTTATCTTAAAACATTACTAAACTAACTGCGAAAAAAACATGAATGCATGATAGGACCATGAGGGAAACTTACTGAATAGAATCGGAGGGATATACTAAGGAGGAAACTATTACCTCAAGCAGGAACTTGATCGGAAGGAAAAAAGATGAGGGTACTTAGCTTTCATGGCGGATTCTGCTTCCTAAGTAGCTCTCTCAACTAGCTGATTCCTTTAAAGGACTTTCGCCAAAGCGACCTCTTTATTCCTCCACCTCCAAATCTGACGATCAAGAATCTCTATCGGGACTTTATCATAACTTAGGCTATCCTTCACACCCACATCCTCTAAAGATACTATCAAGGTCGAATTACCAACACACTTCTTCAACAAGGAAATATGGAAACCTGGATGAACCGCTTCTAGATCGGTTAGCAACTCCAACTCATAAGAAACACTACCAACTCACCTCAGAATCCTGTAAGGACCTACATAGCGGGGACTAAGCTTCCCTTTCTTACCAAACCGCATCACACCCTTCATAGGTGATACCTTCAAAAATACCCAATCATCCATCTCGAACTCTAAGTCTCTTCTCCTCACATTTGCATATAATTTCTGATGACTCTGAGCAGTTTTCAACCTCTCCCTAATGATCTGAGCTTTCTCCATAGTCTTATGAACTGAATCTGGACCAATCAAAGCTGCCTCACCTACCTCAAACTAACCAATAGGAGATCTATACCTCCATCCATAAAGTGCCTCATAAAGAGCTATCTGGATGCTAGAGTGAAAGCTTTTGTTATAGGCAAACTCAATAAGAGGTAAGTGATCATTCCAATTAACTTTGAAGTCGATCACACAAGCTCTCAATATATTCTTCAAAGTCTGAATAGTACGATCGGCCTGGCCATCCGTCTGTGAGTTAAAAGTTGTGCTAAGCTTAACCTTAGTACCAAGACCTATCTGAAATGATCTCCCAAACTGGGATGTAAACTGAGTACCCCTGTCTAAGATGATAGACAAAAGAACCTCATGCAATCAGACTATTTCATAAATGCAGAGTCTGGCATAATTCTCTACTCAATCTGTAGTATAATACCAAGTTTGTCATGCTCAGAGGCTACCCCATAGGTGTAATATGAGCCCAGGCCTACAAGGAGCCTAAGTTAACCCTTGGAATTAGCATGAAATAGATATAATATAAGAAACATAGCAGAAGCATAAAAGATAACATAGGCAATCAACTCCAAAATAGATAAATATAGCATGATCGGGTAAGAACCCTAGTTTCTGACAGCATGAAATTTGAAATAGAAGACTGAGGTTTTGGGCATAAGGGTGAACTAAACCCCTTCTGAATACCCACATACCTGGTTAAAGAATATTCTTGAACTGGAACTGTGGTTTGATGCTTTGGAGAAGAACCCTAGGCCTAAAATCTGGAGAAGAACGTTCTTTTCTTTTTTTGAAACTGACTTGAGAGGAAACTGATATGTTTTGAGGTTTAGATTTAATAAAATAAGCCTAGATCTATTTATATTCAGGGCTAAAAGAAGAATGAAAGGTTTGAAATACCCCTGGGATATTAAATGAAAAACTGCTAAAAAATACTGGTCGTCGGGTTCCACGGACATGAACCACAACCCGTAGAATGAATCACAGTTCGTGGAAAGGGTTTGTGGTTCCTGGGTGAAGTTTCTAGTCTCTGGAATGATTTCCACGAGTTGGTTTCATGACCCGTGGAACCTCCTCGTGGTTTTCAGGACACTTTTAAGCTTCTGGACTGTTTCCATGAGTTGGTTTCATGACCCGTGGAAACCTCCACGACACGTGGAACCTCCTCGTGATTTTTAGGTGAAAAAACTGATTTCCACGAGTTGGTTTCATGACCCGTGGAACCTTCTCGTGGTTTATGTCTATCAGTTTGACAGACAAATATATTTTAGTAAGACACTGATAACTTTTTGCTCCGGACTTGGATTAATGTGTGGTTGGTTGTGTTGGAAAGAAGACGCAAAGACCTTTAATTTAGTAGGTACTAGGTCACCTAAATCTTCATATTCTAGGAGTTATGATTTCTTGAAGTTGACCCTTGTTTAGTCTTACATTAAAACTTTTTTGGTTGGGGTGCTTTTAACTTAAATTGCTTATAGGAGTTTCTTATGAACATGATCCGCACCCAAAACACTTCCCACACTAGGGAATCGATCATGACACCTATGGAAAGTGGTTTAGTCTTAGCTTAACATTTTTGGGGTGTTACAATATCCCCCCCTTGGGATCATTCATCCTCGAATGAAGACTAACTAAGCTGAGTTTAGAAGGAAAGAGCTGCAATCCCTACCAACTGAGTACTAGAAATTTATATCTAACTTAGTTGAGTTCTATGTATGTGAAAACATGCCAAAATGCGAGGATAGATGGGGGAACATGGTACTGAGACTGAAATACACGTGAGTAAACTGAGAAGATTGAGAGGAACTATTACCTCATGATGAAATCGAGTGTTTCTCGAACAAAGACTTCGAACAAAGACTAACAAGGCTGAGGTAGTAGGGAAAGAGTTGTAATCCCACCAACTGAGTTCTAAAAGCTAGAATACTGACATGCCAACTAATTTCTGACTGAATTATGAACTGAGAAGGGTTCATGAAAAATAAATGTATACTGAGAGCATAGAAACACTAAGAGGGCGTGAAACTGAATGTCCAACTAGATAGTTGGCATGGATTGAGAGTAGGGACTTAGCTGAAGCCCAAAAAGAACGAATGCATTCTTAGAAAATCATGATTTACTGGAAGGAGCATCAAACTGAGAGGAATAACTATACGAGAAAATTATTCTCTTCTAAACTGAACTTACCAGCATGGACTGAACTGAGCATAGGGCCTTCTGGCCTTAGGAATAATTACTGGCAGGTATGAACTGGCCTGATATGAGGAGTCTACTATCTTGCCATCTGAGGTCACTGGACATAAAGTATGAGCACCCTGGGCAGGGAGTAAGAACAAGACTATTCCCGCCTTAAACAATACAGTTGACATCTTTTAAGCTTAGGAATACCCTTTTCAACTACACCCACTTTATCTGAATTCCACACTTGCTATTTGCAACTGAAATTTCATCAACACACATAGATTCTGAGGCCTGATCCTACTATCTTCTTTCAACATGTTCAAGCCTATCTCAGCTAAAACTCTTGCATCTAGAGTTGTCTCCCAAGAATGGTAGTCCTCCTTGTTTTATCCCTTTTCAGACTTAATTATTTATTTAAAAAGAGATAGTAAAAATGGTTTTTGACTTTTAAAATTATTTCAAACTTAAAAGAAAGTTTTAAAATAATTCTAAAACAAAATAGAGTCGCCACTTAATTTTTACAAAGAAATTAAGAAAACTTAAAAGAATTTCAAAGACTTAATCTTTTGTGAATCCACACGAATACCATTTCCTTTCACAACATGACCCAGAAAAGCCACATACTGCATCCAGAACTCACACTTGCTAAACTTAACAAACAATTGACGATCCTTGAGAGTTTGGAACACAACTCTCAAGTGGCATGTATGCTCCTCCTCACTTCGAGAAGAGATAAGTATATCATCAATGAACACAATCACAAATAAATCCAGATATTGCTTGAATACATGGTTCATCAGATCCATAAAAGTTGCAGGAGTATTGGTTAGTCCAAAAGAGATGACTACAAACTCATAGTGACCATACCAGGTTCTAAAGGTTGTCTTTGGAATATCACATTCTCTGACACGAAGATGATGATACCCGGATCTAAGATCAATCTTAGAGAAACAACTAGCATCCTGAAAGATCAATCTTAGAGAAATAACTAGCATCCTGAAGCTGATCGAATAAGTCATCAAACCTAGGAATGGGATACTTATTCTTAATTGTGACCTTGTTCAACTGTTGGTAATCAATACACATCCGGAGAGAACCATCCTTCTTATGCACAAACAACACTGGAGCACCCCAAGGAGATATACTAGGCCTGATGAAAACCCTATTAAGGAGATCCTTCAACTTATCCTTCAATTCTTTAAGTTTCGCTGGAGACATTCTATAGGGAGGAATAGAGATAGGATACGTATCAAGAATCAGGTCTATACCAAAGTCAATCTCCCACTCGAAAGGGACTTCGGGAAAATCCTCGGGAAATACCTAAAGAAACTCACTCACAACAGGAATTAACTGAAAAGAAAGGGTCTCGAACTTCGTGTCCATAACTCTAACAATGTGATACACATAACCTTTAGAGATCATCTTCCTAGCCTTGAGATAAGATATGAAATGACCTTTAGAGGATTGGGGACTACCTTGAAATTCTAAGATGGTTCATTAGGAAACTTGAAACTGACAACCCGAGTACGACAATCAACCATAGCATAACAAGCATGCAACTAATCCATACCAAGAATAACATCCAAATCAGTCATCTCCAACTCTACTAAATCCACTAAAGTGACTCTATGAAGGACTGAGATGGGGAAATTTCGGTAGATATTTTTTTCTAGGACTGACTCACAACAGGAGTAAAGACACAAAAGGGTTCTAAAAGCAATTCAGAATAAACTTCAAACTTACATGCTACATAAGGGGTCACAAAAGATAAGGAGGCACTAGGGTCCAACAAAGCATACATATCGAAAGAGAAGACTTTCAACATACCAGTAACAACATCTGGGGAACCCTCATGATCCTGACGAGAGGAAATAGCATAAAGGCGGTTCTGGCGGTGACCACCAGAACTAGAAGTTATGCCCTGCTGGGCTGGTTGACCTCCTGAAGTTGCTGGGGTAGACTGAGTCCTACTACCTCCCTGCCCCTTATTAGCTGAAAGTCAGTCTCTAATCATGTGTTCAACCTGTCCACAACCAAAGCATGCACCTGAGCTTAAACGACACTCTCCAAAGTGATTCTTTCCATACTTGCTACAAATAGGGTGGGAAGATCCCTTAGCAACACTATCCTAAGACTGTGAATAGGAATAAGATCCTCTACCAGTATGATCATGATGAGGCTTATGAGTGTAGGTAGGAGCACTAGCAGATGAATGAATGGCCCTGATAACTTCTTCTGGAATGAGGAGTGATTCCCGCCACCGGACTTCTGATGGCCAAAACCTGAACCCTCAGATCTAGCCCTCTTATTCTCCCTAGTTGTCTCCCTAAGCATGTCTCCCTCGATCTGGTGAGCATGGGTCATGAGTCTGGAAATAGTTATATCACCCAACAGCATAGCAGACTTACACTCTTTCTTAACCAAATCTGAAACCCCATAGATAAACTTTCTCATCTGATCATGCGAGTCTGCTACCATAGAGGGGGCATACCTAGACAACTGAGTGAACTTCAAACTTTACTCCTAAACAGTCATAGATCCCTATATCAAGTTCACAAACTCCTCAACCGTAGCTTGCCTCAACTCCCATGGAAAGAACTGGTCTAGGAAAGCTCACTCAAAGCACTCCCATGTCATAGGGACCACGTCCCTAGCTCTAGCCTCCTTCCATTGTGTATACCAGATATGAGCCACATCCTTGAGTTGATAGGATACAAGGTCAACACCATCAATACTAACCACTTGCATGATATCAAATATCTTCTACACTTCATCCACAAAGCCAAAAGGGTCCTCACCCACCTTCAAACCCTAGAACTCTGGTGGGTTCATACGGATGAAATCTCAAACTCGAGTCGTTGCCCCACCTTGAGGGTGAATGGAAGTAGGAACCTACTGATTGGCTTGGGCAGCCATAGTCTGAGCCAATAGGTGAATCGCATTCTGAAACTCCGTATTAGTGACCTTGGGAGCTAGAACTGAAGGGACAATATTTCGAGTGGCTCAGGGAGGCATAGCAAGTCGTTAAGGCATAATCTAAAATGTAACAAGAATAGATTAGAGGAGTAACAGAGTTAACTCTATCGCACGATATTGATCATAAAAGAAGTGAAGTTTTCTAAGACACCTCATAGCTTCTCTCTCATTTATGTGGTTTGCTTCACACATATGAAAGAGACTCTACTCAATACGACTTTCAGACATCCTAGGAGTCTTGAACCTGAGGCTCTGCTACAAAGTTTGTCACGCCCCGAGGATACCCCATGGATGTTACACATGACTTAGGACCACAAGTGCCCCAAGATAACCCTTGGTCATAGCATACTCAAGCATAATATACGATGAGCGGAAGCACAAAAGATAAATCTAGATTCACATAAATGGATAATAAGTCGAATAGGAATACAAAATCTAGAAAGAGACACAAAAACTATCTATGTCTGAAAAACCTCGATACATGACATAAGAGTTGCTAGGACAAGACCCTAGCTAACTTGAGGTACAGAAATAAGTAACCAACACAGAATAAGAACATAACTAGTCCTTGACCTAAGAGGACTCACCAACAGCTGACAAAGAGTGGCCTGGAAGATCTAGCCACGAGTCTGAGAAGGGACACCTGAGTCTGCATCATCAAAGGATTCAACGCAAGATATATCAGTACTATAGAATGTACTGAATATGTGAGATATGCATGAACATGATAAAATAGTTTAAAATATGCTTAAAATGAGGGTAAAAAACCCTCTTGAAATAGTCAAAATGACATCATTTATGAGTTAAAAGGGTGGGTAATATGACTAAAAAAACCCTGGGACATAATTAAGAAAAGCTGGAAAAATGGGTTGGCTTCAGGAATCACGGGTCGGTTCTATGGGTCATTATTTGAACCATGACCCATGGTTCTAACTCGTGGTTCTTGGCCAACAATTCAAGTTGCAAAAGGCAATTCTACGGGTCAATAGGACGGACCCGTAGAATGGATGACGGGTCGTCATTTGGACTCGTGGTTCTGGGGGAATTAGCTGGTCTCTGATCAAACCACAACTCAAAATGATGGGTTGTTGTTCAAATGATGGGTCGTCGAACCAAGTCATGAAACCTGGGGGACTTGTCAACCCTCTGATCTGGTTCTACGAGTTAATAGGATGGACATGTGGTTTGAACCACGGGCCGTAGAACCAACTCGTGCTTCCAGACCAAAGACTGAACCAACAAAAGGAATCACGGTTTTATTCCACGACCCGTGGTTCAAACCATGGTCTGTGGTTTAGACCCGCCATTCCTGGAAACATGAAATTTTTTTGAGTTTCAGACTTATATAGCTAGTTTGATTTTCGAGGTGTTACACCCAATATACCTTGCCAAGGTATAAAGGCATGACTGGCGTGATCACTAGTTCTGATGCCCAACTGTGGGAATAAATATACTATGGTGTCACTTAGTTCTGGACTTGAGGGTACGCTGAACCCTAGTCCAACTCGGTGTTAAATACTACTCCCAAACTTGATTTTGATAGCTCATTTAAAACTGAAATTCTGGAATGCTGCATCAGAACTAATTTACATATATGATTTCTGAAAGACTGTACAACTGAAAACTATTCATAAAGCATGTGGACATATCTAGATGGCATACTAATTATCAAACTTACTAAATTCATAATCATTAATGACATATCTGAAAGTCTATATTTAAAAATATATTCGTGTAAAACATACTGAAGGTAAACTGAAGCCTGCTAAATCATGCATAGTTCTTTCTTACTAAAATAACTGGAGTGAAGTAATTGAGAATCATGAATGCTTGTGTGGAATCAAAACCCATAGTTAAAATCATCATGAGGAAATATAAACTTGTTTAGACTCAATGTTGACTAGATGAACTAGATTCTGAAGAGAGCGCTGAATTTGGAGAAGTTTAAAGATAGCTTGTAGACTGAAAACTGGATAATTTCATGGTTAAAATTGAATGCTAGAAATTTAGGTTAAATTCTGAAGAAAACCAATTCTTATGAAGATATTATAATTTCATGCTAAATTCTTTATATCTTAAAGTTCTTGTAAAAGATCATGCAAGTCATTAGAAAGATGGAGAAAATCTTCTAAAACAGGCTATAATTCATGTAGAAAAGGACTGAGATCTGAAAAATATAGCATGATTGGGTAAGAACCCTAGTTTCTGACATCATAAAATTTAAAATAGAAGACTGAGGTTTTGGGCATAAAGGTGAACTAAACACTTACTGAATACCCATATACCTGGTTGTATAAGATTCTTGAACTGGAACTGAGGTTTGATGCTTTGGAGAAGAACCCTAGGTCTGAAATCTGGAGAAGAACATTCTTTTCTTTTCTTGAAACTGACTTAAGAGGAAACTGATATGTTTTGAGGTTTATACTTAATAGAATAGGCCTAGATCTATTTATAGTTAGGGCTAAAAGAAGAATGAAAGGTCTGAAATACTCCTGGGATATTAAATGAAAAACTGCTAAAAAAAACTCGTTGTGGGGTTCTATAGAAATAAACCACGACCCGTAGAATAGATCCCAGTTCGTGAAAAAGGTTTGTGGTTCCTGGGTAAAGTTTTTGGTCTCAGGAATGATTTCCACAAGTTGGTTTCACGACCTGTGAATCATTCCACGACCCGTGGAACCTCCTCGTGGTTTTCCGGACACTTTTAAGCTTCTGGACTATTTCCACGAGTTGGTTTCACAACCTGTGCAAACTTCCATGACCCATGGAACCTCCTCGTGGTTTTTAGGTGAAAAAACTGATTTCCACGAGTTGGTTTCATGACCCGTTGAACCTTCTCGTGGTTTATGTCTGTCAGTTTGACAGACAGATATATTTTAGTAAGACACTGATAACTTTTTGCTCCAGACTTGGATTAATGTGTGGTTTGTTGCATTGGAAAGAAGACGCAAAGACCTTTAATTTAGTGGGTACTAGGTCACCTAAATCTTCATATTCTAGGAGTTATGATTTCTTCAAGTTGACCCTAGTTTAGTCTTACATGAAAACTTTTTTGGTTAGGGTGCTTTCAACTTAACTTGCTTATAGGAGTTTCTTATGAATATGATCCGCATCCAAAACACTTCCCACACTAGGGAATCAATCATGACACCTATGGAAAGTGGTTTAGTCTTAGCTTAACATTTTTGGGGTGTTATAATATCCCCCTTGGGATCATTCATCCTCGAATGAAGACTAACTAAGCTGAGTTTGGAGGGAAAGAGTTGCAATCCCTACCAACTGAGTACTAGAAATTTATATCTAACTGAGTTGAGTTCTATGTATGTGAAAACATGCCAAAATGCGAGGATAGATGGGGGAACATGGTACTGAGTTTGAAATACACGTGAGTAAACTGAGAAGATTAAGAGGAACTATTACCTCATGCTGAAATCGGGTGTTTCTCGAACAAAGACTAACAAGGCTGAGGTAGTAGGGAAAGAGTTGTAATCCCACCAACTGAGTTCTAAAAGCTGGAATACTGACATTGCAACTAATTTCTGACTGAAATATGAACTGAAAAATATATGTATACTGAGAGCATAGGAACACTGAGAGGGCGTGAAACTGAATGTCCAACTAGATAGTTGGCCTGGATTGAGAGTAGGGACTTAGCTGAAGCCCAAAAAGAACGAATGCATTCTTAGAAAATCATGATTTACTGGAAGGACCATCAAACTGAGAGGAATAACTATACGAGAAAATTATTCTCTTCTAAGCTGAACTTACCAGCATGGACTGAACTGAGCATAGGGCCTTCTGGCCTTAGGAATAATTAATGGCAGGTATGAACTGGCCTGATATGAGGAGTCTACTATCTTGCCATCTGAGGTCACTGGACATAAAGTATGAGCACCCTGGGCAGGGAGTAAGAACAAGACTATTCCCGCCTTAAACAATACAGTTGACATCTTTTAAGCTTAGGAACACCCTTTTCAACTACACCCACTTTATCTGAATGCCACACTTGCTATTTGCAACTAAAATTTCATCAACACACATAGATTCTGAGGCCTGAGCCTACTATCTTCTTTCAACATGTTCAAGCCTATCTCAGCTAAAACTCTTGCATCTAGAGTTGTCTCCCAAGAATGGTATTCCTCCTTGTTTTATCCCTTTTCAGACTTAATTATTTATTTAAAAAAAGATGGTAAAAATGGTTTTTGACTTTTAAAATTATTTCAAACTTAAAAGAAAGTTTTAAAATAATTCTAAAACAAAACAGAGTCGCCACTTAATTTTTACAAAGAAATTAAGAAAACTTAAAAGAATTTCAAAGACTTAAAAACAGAAATAAATCTTCAAAATTAGAGAAAATGGGTAAGGGTTCAAGTAACGTCTTAAGAAGTATTTTAAGGCACTTAAGAACGTCCGTTTTAAAAACGATTTACCAAAGGATAATTTTGACTAACTTGGAGATGATAAATTTTGAAAGAGTTGAACTCATGCAAATATTTGAGATTTAAAGGGAAAGCGATTTAAGCAAAATATCATTATTTAATCCGAGGCAAACAATACATTTATTTTAAAATAAAGAAAATTCACTTTTTAAAGATCCAAAATCTTGTCAATTTATTTGAACAATCATTAATTAAAGGAAAAGAGTTGCATATTTTAATTAAAGAAAGATCCATTTAAATAAGACAACTTTTAGGATAGAACGTCTCGTTGTGAACGACTTGAAGCTTAAAAGAGATTAATGAGCACATGAAAGGGATAAGAACCATCTTTATTGGAAAGGTCCATTTTTAGCAAAAATTTACACAAGATCCAACTTACTCATTTTAACCCAACTAAATTAAGTGATGAAATTTTGACAAAATAAATTACAAGAAAAGATAAAATCAAAATAACAATATTTTAGGGGATCTATTTAGATTAAGTAAATTAAGTTAGTTGCAATTAATACAAAACAATTCAAACTAAATTAAATACAAAATAAAATAAAAGAGAGGGTAGAGGAGTTGGGCTTTCAGGCCCATTGCCAAATCTGTCCAATTTTTGGACTTTGAACTTTAATGGACTTGGTCCATTTCCTGGTCTGTATACCAGCTGCATATACCCTTGTATATCAGCTTGTATGCCAGCCTTTTTCCTGTATATATGCTTCCAAAACTTGTATTAGCTTCCAGTTTAACTTCCTTCTGTATACCAGCTTCCTTTGTGGTGTGTATCGATGTATTTCACCTGTATACTAATGTATACTAGTCCCATTTGGACTAATTTTAAAGCTTGACTTTAAGGTAATTGGGCTTGGCCCATCCGAGATGCAGGTGGAGGAATTGAGAGTCCAAATAGACTCAATTTCGTGTTCATGTGTAGAAATAAAAGGATAAGGATTAGCAGGACATTCAGAAGAATCAATACGTATGACAATAGCAAAAAACGGATCATTTTAATTTGATATGAACAACAAGAAACTACCAAACATTCATACTTGGCATGATGGAAACATAATATAATAAGTCATGCCTAACAGTTATATAGGGAAATTACTTAGGGGAGAGAGGTTACGAAAAAGACTTTTTTTTCTTGTATTCCTACATCTAGCCTTCAATCAACTCCATTTAGAGTTGTCAAGACTGATCTTGTTGAAATAGGATGTTCAAAGTAGAAGAAACATCAATTGTTACAATAAAACTGCATCTCCATGAGTCTCAGTCTTGTCATTTGATCACAAGAAAAACCATACACAGATTTTAGGCAGGAATAATGAGGGAAATCACAAATTTGAGCAGCTTTACTCTAAAAGAAACCATATGCAGAGAAGATGGGTCAATCACATCGACATACGAAAATGGTTTCTTATGCTAGCTACAGGTCCTAATAACAAATCGAACTCATATTTCCTTTCTCATGCACCAAAGCAAGGATCTTTAAACTTACCCCATACTTATCTCCTAAAAGAAACATTTTATGATTAGGCTATATATTGGGACAAAATCCTGGAGAATCACTTAACACTGTTTCATACACAAGACAGTACCAAGAAAAATCCACAACTTTAAACATGTTTCAAATTTACTTTGTAGTAACATCAATACGACAGGGTTCCAACTATTCAGTCAAATGTTATAAGAACAACAAAGGAGGAAGAGTGAAAAAGGGCAGAAAAATATAGACAATAAATAGACCAGCAACAATGCTTCAATTTTTCCAGAACAACAATTTTTATCACCTTTAACATTTTTCGCAGTTCAAGATACCTTTTAAGACTAATTTTGCTAGTACTTTTATAGCAGTGCTAAAAAAAGGCTCAACAATAATCTACCAAGAAAAGGGGTCAGGGTTATGGATTAATCTCAACACCAATATTTAACAAATTTATCAGATGTACGAACAATGAACACATAAGCCACTCAAAAAGAGAAGAAAGAGAGAAGTTTCAAGACTTACAAACTGATGGTGTAGCTATCAATTGGCTATCAAGAACATGCTTAACAGGTTTATTAAAACTCATATCACACCACAAATACTAACCACTCAAACCATCAAAAGAAATTGGGGAGTTTTCGAGTCTTTAGGAGCTCTTGGGATGATCCAAATCGATAAATTCAAAGCCTATCTCGAGCTCAACCATTTCCCAAAAAGACTCAATCTATCTCTCTTGATCAAACAAACCAACAACAACACTCAATAAACTATTAGACAATATCTAACACATAAATCAACAACAACAACATACTCAGACAATCACAGCCAACCAGCCACAATAGAAACAAGTAAAGTGAAAGAAAAGGGTATGTTACCTTTTTTCGGGAAGTAAAGCTGAGATGAGACGAGTTGAGTTATTTTTGATGACTTTCTGATGGATTAGGAGATTGAGGATTCTTGGTTTTCGAACCACAAGAGAAACTCCAAAAAGCAAGAGAAATTACTCACAAAATTCTCAAGAAACTCAACCAAAACAGTATGATTCTTCACCTTTTTGACTTGATTTTTTAGGTTTCCCCAACAGTCGGAGAAAACGACTCTCCAAGACTGTGCTACCCAAAAAAAAAACTAATCAGTGAGGAAGAGGGCTTTATATAGGGGAATTTCTGGGTTCCAACGGGTGGAAATTTATGTGGGAAAACGAGTAAAAATTGGATGGAATTTTGAGGGATTTGAAATTCAAAAACCAAAAATCTTCTGATGAGGGCACGTATGTACCTTGTGGTAAAAAATCGATCATACGCCAATGATTTTGCAGATCATCCATCGTGATTCAAGGTGAGACGAACTTTGGAGAGGCCAGCTGTGATTTTTGGGTTCTTCTAGAACCTGAACAACTCACAATTCGTACTAGGAAACGAGGATGAGAGGAAATTGATGGAGGGATGACGATCTTCAAGATTTTGGGCATCATTAAGAGTTGTTATCGTCATCGTTGGGTACTGTTTAACGGGGAATTTGTATGAAGTTATCTGGGTGTTGTTATTGTCTGTTTGAGAGACGAAGAGAGAAAGAGGGGATTAGGGGTCGTTTGGTTTGTTTGTGTTAAGAGAAAGAAAGAATAGAATAAGGGTGTGCGTATAAGGGGCTTTGGGTTGGGCCAGTCCGATTGAGGGAAGTAGGGTGTGGGCCAGCGGGTTGGAATTGAGCTTAAGCTGGCCCAATTTGGTGTTGACAGAGTGGGATGATGAGGGAGTTGATGATTTTTAAGACTTGGCCACATTTTTCGAAATGTGGCTACTTTGAATTTAGGAGATAGCCAAATTACATATAATCCGGCTATAACTGAAATAAATTTGAGGTGCTAGGCTAGAATTGGAATAGAGACAAGCTAATTAAAATTAATTCTTGAGCTTTAACTTAAACAAATTAAAACAATTATTGTATTTAACACATAATTACCTCATCAATTATGAGAATTAATCTATTCAACTAATCTCTCATTTGAATTAATTTGGAGGAGAATCAAGCGTTTAAACTCTTAAAAGGATTTTCTTATGAAATTAGACCTTAAAATAATTCTTTAAATTAAATCATACAAATTTCACATAATTAAATATTAAAAATATAAATTATTACTCATAAACTATTATAAAGCTGATTTGGAAAATGTTTTATCCTTTTTATAACAAAACAATTATTTCAAAAATTGTTTAAACTTCAAAAAAAGCTCAAGATTAATTCATAATGTGGAGGGTAAAAATTGAGTGTCAACAATTGCCCCTCTCTTTGGGTAGGGTGAGTGTAATGAACCTTGGGAAAAGGGAATTGACCTTCCCAATTTTGTTCGACCACATATTTATATTCAGAAAGCGGTTGGTTCTAGCATGAATTTCAAAGAGTCATGGCCAAACTCTGGTATCGAGTTTCCTACATTCTCAGGTTACATGAGAATTCAGGGCATTTGTAGTTCAAGACGCTTGATTTTACGCACGACTTTCAAAGAACTTCAACAGTTATCCCGAACTTGAATCAAGGAAAGGCCGAAACCTAGAGAGTAAGGAAATTGGAGGGGTTTGGAATACAATCGAGTTTTCAACATAGAGCCCGCCTACATATCCCAGAACTTAGGAATCGGGCTGCTTGTAGTTTGACTCAATGGGTGGAAAAGGCAATCTTTATGTTAAGATGACCTTTGGCTTGGCATGAGTGACAAGTAATTGAGTTATGGAAAAGAGGCTTGTAATCATCTCAATTACTGATGTGGGGCCCTCACATCCATAGATAAAAGCTACATGGACATAATTCCCAAAGCTCGAGGTGTATTGTCACCCGAATTTGAGAAGAAGGGAAAATGCTTCTAGAGTGGGTTTAGAAAATACCCTGGATGCGAAACTAAGACCCAATGATAGGAAATACCCACATGCCTTCCAATAGGGGTATGGTTTGATTGATGCAAAAGTCGATTCTCAACTCGCGTCCAGAAAGTTTGACATTCCTTTCTAGACAATGTCCCAGTTTACTGCTAAGAAAAAGTTTCACGTTGTGATACATCCTTTTTGGTGTAGTTCGCACCTGTGGTTTTATTTTGAGAATTTCATCCTTCTCGGATGCTCTCGACAACATCTCAAAACAAAATGATTAGTGGTAAAGTAATTTCATTTGGAGAGATAGTTTCTTTGTCATACCTCATCCTTGAATTACATTCGAATCCTGTGTGATGACATCTTTTTGATGTTTTTCATACATGTTGATACCTGTTGTTCTTCTTTAATATTTTCATCCTCTTGGACGTTCTCGGCAATATTGGCAAAAATATTGTTAGTAGTAAAATAACTCAATAAGGAGAGATAGCTTTGTACCTCATTTTTTCTTGTTTGTTATTTCTTGAGGAAGATGTCATCCTTTCCTATCTCTGTCTTAGGAAATAGTGGCTTCCGTGACAATTAAACATGATAGCCTTTGTGGCTATCGGATAGGATTGATTGTGTGGCAATTTTTGAATATGATGACCTTTGTAGTCATTTTGATGTGACGGTCCTCGTAATCCTTTATAGCGACTTAGCAGTGTTGTACTTGGTGCACATTCCCATTGCCGTGACATGAACACTTAGCGCATTCCCGTTGTTGCATCTTAGAAGTATTAGATTTGTGCATTCCCGTTGTTGCAACTTAAACACTTTGTGCATTCCCGTTGTTACGGCTTATAAGTTGTTGATAATCTGACTGTAATGAGGTGGTTGAATGTTGTGATCTTTGAATATGATGACTTTTGTAGTCTTTGCGATGGTGACGGTCCTCTTGACCGTTTGTGGCATTCTCTTGAATGTGATAGCCTTCTTGGCTATTGGTAGCGGTCTTTTGCATATGCCTTTGGGGTGAATCTTGCGCATCATCCGTATCGATACGACTAACAGATATTCCCTGAATTCTCAGGCTTTGGGTAGTCTAGCACATCATTTGAATTTGGATAGAGGCGGCTTACAGATGTCTTTGATTTGTCAACTTTGAGTAATCTTGCACATCATCCAACTTTGTATAGAGGTGGCTTACAGATGTCCTTCGAATTGCAAATTTTAGGGTAATCCCGCACTTTTATCCGATCTTGGATATAATGTGACTTACAAATTTCCCTTGAATTGCTAGCCTTTGGGTAGTCCTGCACAATATCAACGTGGATATGTCGTGGGTTATAGATAACCCTTGGACTATCAATTTTTTATAGTCTTGCACTTTTACCCAATTTCAGATATTATTGCGACTTACGTATTACCCTTGAACCGTCAATCTTTAGGTTATCTTGCACACTATCCAGTTTCAGATATCGCTGCGTCTTACAGATAACTCTTAGTTTGTCAAGTTTTGGGCAATCTTGCACACTATCTGATTTTAGATATCGCTGTGACTTATAGACAACCTTTGGCCTTCTAATTTTGGGGAAATCTAGTATATCATCCGATTTAGATGGCGTCTTACAGACATCTTTTGGACTATATGCTTTTGACCTCGATGGCAAGCAGTATCTGCTTCTCGGGGGTGACAAGGCCTTTGCCATACGATCAAATATAGCTGCATCTTCTGGCGATTGATGCTTTCGAATAAGAGTGCATAAATATCCTCAACATCATACTCCTCCGTCTTACACTATATCGGATATAAATATGTTGAATGCCAGATTTGGCATAATAAGGGAGCAAATATACCCTCAATGTCAGACTCCTCCGTCTTATGCGATATTGGATATAAATATGCTGAATGCCAGACTTGGTATAATAAATATTAATAATATTCTCAACATTAGACTTCTCCATCTTATGCGATATCAGATATAAATATGTTGAATGCCTGATTTGGCATAATAAATAATAATAATATCCTCAATGTTAGACTCCTATGTCTTATGCGATATCGTATATAAATATGTTGAATGCCTGATTTGGCATAATAAAGGAGCAAATATACCCTCAACGTCAGACTCCTCTGTCTTACGCAATATCATATATAAGCATGCTGAGTGCCAGACTTGGCATAATGAATGATAATAATGATAATGATAATAATGATATCCTCAACGTTAGACTCCACCGTCTCATGCGATCTCGGATATAAGCATGTTGAGGGTCAATCCTGTGCAGCAAGTGCGACTTATGGACGCCTATGAATGTCATCCTCTTTGCAACCAGCCGGTAGAGGGAAATAGTCTTTGCAGGGGATGTGTATTTATGGTATTGAATGATAATGTGGACGATCATGCAATGGTCCTCGTGACATGGTCCTTGCAACATGCAATTGCAATGGCCCTCGTGGCATGGACCTCACGATATACAAATATGATGGCCCTTGTGGCATGGTCCTCGTGATATGCAAATATGATGGCCCTCGTGGCATGGTCCTCGCAATATGCAAATATGATGGCCCTCGTGGCATTGTCCTCACAACATGCAAATATGATGGCTCTCTTGGCATGGTCCTCGCGATATGCAAATATGATGGCTCTCGTGGCATGGTCCTCGCGACATGAAAATATGATGGCCCTCGTGACATGGTCCTCGCGACATGCAAATATGATAGTCCTTGTGACATGCAAATATAATGGCCCTCTTAGCATGGTCCTCTCAACATGGTCCCTGCGATATGATGCCATACAATACAATGCAACATAATATAATATGATGCAATGCGATATGACATAATATGATGCGACATAATGCTTATGCCATGTAATACAGTATGATACAATGTGATACAATGCAACATGATGCAATGTGACATGATGCAATATGACATGATGCAATATGAATGTAAAATGTGATGCAATATAGTGTTGTATGATGCAGTGGCCCATGGGAAAGTCATAGAAAACATCACCTCTGGTCTTTATTTTGTCATGTCGACTCGTTTATGGGTACCGTACTCAATGCAAATGGTTAGTAGACATGGTATCGCTCTTACTAGCGACCACAATCAAATTTGAAAAACTTTAAAGATGACGTTTATGAAACTAATCAAAACAGACTTTCATTTGAAATGTGAATGAAATGGTCGTGTCCATTTCTGGGGACATCCATAAATACCGTCTTTGAACATCATATGTTCGTGGTAATTTCTGACTTGTCGGGGATTGGCAGAGAATGTGGTCTATCTCTTGTTTGTGTCCCAATTCAAAACTGACCAAAATGTCCTGATCCATTTGGGGACTTGAGGACGTTGTTAGTCTCTCTTTTTCTGGTAGTTTCTGTGACCTACAACAAGATTTGCCCGTTCTAGGGACTTTTTCCATCTTTGGCTTCTTTCCACTGCTTTGGCTTTTCTCGCCAAATTTTAGGGCATCTGGTATCATTGCATTTCTTTGGACGCATTAGATAACGAGGGATTACTTTCTAACATACTTTTGGGGACAACCTGCATCTACCGAAAAATTGTTAGTTTTTTGACGAAACTGGTCTGTGTTGACCTCCTTCAATCTTCTGCTCCTTTTTTAGTATTCTCCGGATGCTTTCCGATCTCGAGAACTCATTGCCCTTGACTCTTCTCGAGCCACGGTAGACATAAGGAGTAAAACTAGTTTTTGTAACGATCTTTAAACAAATTCTTTGGAAAATAATGATTTGGAAAAAAGATAGTTTGGAAAGATCTCTGCCCGTTATGTCATGTGCTAGATCAACGAATGTGCTTTACTCGAGGCTTTGACATTTTCTAGCATTTGCTGGAGGACTCTGGAGATCCTTTGTCATCCTGACTGGGGTGTTTGGAAATGCTTTTAGAGAAATCTGTCACAGCTGGGGATTAATCAACCAAGGACTGGGAAGTTTTGAAGTAGACTCTGATCTCTCGGTGTCGGGGAATTCTTTGGAATTTGCTTCTAAATGCTTAAATAAAGCTCGGTGGAAATTTTGAGGTCCTCCTCAAAAAATTTGCCCCAGTTAAAGGTTTCATGATGAATCTCATTCCATTGGCAAGAGACTTGAGACTCTGTGAGGATTACGAGATTCTTTCTCGATATTCACTTTGGTTTATCTTCGACTCATTCTGTATTCTGACTTGCTGGAGGATGCTCTTTGCCTTCTGAATTTTTGAGATTCCTTTCTCAAAAATTCTGCCCCAATTTCCATTTCCTGGGCAATATGACCGAGCCGTTGTGGCGTTTACGTATCCACAAGCCTTTTTTTTTTGCTGGAAATGACCTTCAACTTCTGAATTTTTGAGACTCCTTTCTCAAAAATTATGCCCCAATTTTCATTTGTAGGGGTGATATGACCGAGCTGTTTTGGCATTTACGTATCCACAAGCCTTCTCTTGTTTTGCTGGAAATGACCTTCATCTTCTGAATTTTTGAGACTCTTTACTAAAAAATTCTGCCCCAGTTTCCATTTCCTGGGTTGATATGACCGAGACGTTGTGGCGCCTATGTATCCCGTTGAGGCAGGAATCAGGTCAAACATAGTTCCCACACTCAAAGTGGAATAATATTAGAAATAATTAAAGGGATGACCGAGGGAGACAATGCCACCTACGTATCTCATTCTCAATAATTCAGGTCAAACATAGTTCAAAATAGGAAAGGGAAAGATAGATTTTTCTAGGGTGTTGACCGACGATGACACAGGCCGCCTACATATCTCATTCTTGAGAATTCAGGTCAAACATAGTTCATACCTCGAGGATAGGGAAATATTTAAGCTTTTACTAAGTGGAAAACGATTACAATTAGAAAATGCGATTACAAGGAAAGAAATGAAAGAAAAATCATCTCTAGGCGTAGTATCTCTTCACAACATCATAATTGATTGGTTTAGTCCACACTTGACCATCTATCTCAGACATAATTAAAGCTCCTCCGGATAACACCTTTGGACAACATAAAGGCCTTACCAAATAGGCGCAAATTCTTCTTCATCTCGTGGGAGGGAATGATTAACTGTCCATTCCTTGAAGTAAATTCTAGATTGACCAGTAAATTTTGGAAGATGATGTTTGTGCTCATTTTTGTCCTACTACTGTTTGACCAGTCAAAGATGTCAATGTATGGATTGAGCAGGCGGATAAGTTCTTTCTCTTGTGCTTTTGACAAATGAACACCGATGCTGATTTCTTCAACTTGATTGTTGCCTCCCAGATTGACCACCTCAAACTCTTTTAGGTAGGGCCCTTTCTGGTCTTCCAAATTCTTAGACTACTTGGTTGTCCGTTCAAGGACCATGCTGTCTTCAACATACTCCTCAAAATAATTATCGTCTAGCTCAGTTTGTTCGTTAAGCTTTTGACATGACAATGGCAGGTTTTAACTTATTATTATTGAGGCCAAAATAAAATGGGTTAGAAAATAAATAATTTTTGAACAATAAATGTGTTTTTTAAATAAGGAGGCTTTCATTGAAATTCTAAAAAAATATATTTTCAAATTATGGCTACGACCTACGTGAGTGCAGGTTTATGACTTTTGGAAAGCAGTAAATAGAACGAGAAATATTAAAGCATAAAGGGTGGGTC
This sequence comes from Jaltomata sinuosa, assembly GCA_003996215.1. Taxonomy (NCBI): domain Eukaryota; kingdom Viridiplantae; phylum Streptophyta; class Magnoliopsida; order Solanales; family Solanaceae; genus Jaltomata; species Jaltomata sinuosa. The sequence continues at coordinate 131,171 of QJPP01000438.1, forward strand.
ACGGAGCCTCATCCGGACCATCACCAATTTTGCAAAACGGAGTCTTTGTCTATCCAGCCAGGCGGAGAGTCACGAAGGGAATGGCAACCCAATTTTGTAACTTTTTGCCAAGCTTGGCATCCTGAATCATGGCTGCTTCAGGGACTTCTTCTAATATGGCATCACATTCTTTGAGTAGATCTCCTATTCTATCCCCTAGATCGTCACTTGTAGGGAAAGACTGGGATAGATGAGTCAAAGTTCTTGGCAAATTTTGATCATCCTCTTTATTAAGAATAGTTCTTGCATACCATTCGTCATCAGTTTCATCTATACTGATGGTCACCCCTCCATGTTTTGGTGAAGGATTGCTACCAGCAGAGTTTGTTTTGAGAATGAGGATTCTTTGATCGATTAGGTTCTGAATTTTTTGTTTCAGATTAATGCAATCTTTAGTGGTATGTCCAACACTTCTTGAATGAAATGCGCAATGTCGATTGGGTTTGAAGAATTTAGAAGCTGGTAGCAGGCTTTGGTTCGATAGGATGAATTAATCTAGCTGCTTTCAGTCTCTCAAAGACTAGAGTTAGGGTTTCAGCTAATAGAGTAATGACCCAGGGAGGCTTCTTCTTATGACTTGAATGAAATATTTTATTTTGGTATGTTGGGATAGCTACTTCGTGGTATGTTTGGGGATTTGAGTAGAAAGTAATTGGTGCTTGAAAATTTGACTGAAAGTTTTGGTATGTTTGTGGATTTTGTTGGTAATTTAGAGGTTGAGCTTGGTACTTTGGGGACGGAATTTGATATTTATCTTGAGCGCAAAAGATGGGATAGGAGTTTCGTGAGGTTGAAGGGTAGACTTTCGGTGGCAAAAGCTTTATCGAGCCATTTTTGAGAGACTTTTCTGTGCTCAATTTATAAGAAGATGCAAGTGTATTGTTGGGAGAGTGTTCAGGTAATGTCGTGTTCGGGGGGGGACATGAAGTAGAGACCTTCTTTTACTTGGGGTGGGCAATTTTGCATGAATGATCGAATTAATCAAGCTTCTTGTCTCTCTAATCTTATTTCTCATCTTACAAATTTGTTGCGCCAGTAGGGCAATCAACTCACTTTGCTTAGTCTGAGAGTAGTCATCCTAGTTAAAGCAATGTTCTCAGTATCCCTGGTCATTATTATTTTCCCTAAGTCACGATCAGGGGAGGAAACTTTGTTTTCTCTTGATTTTGTGAGGTAAGAGGATTCTGCCATCTTTTATCAACACATATCAGTTTCTTTACCTATTACAGAAAAAATAACTTAAAAGGCAGAATATGTTAGATTCCATTAGTGGTAAGCAACACAAAATATTTGGATAAATTTTGTCAAGGTAAATTGATCCACGGGTATGTATTGACTCGAGGGTTCAATGGACAGGAATTTGCCCATTGATTTTGGATAAGTAAATTTTAACAAGAAAGTTGACTTGTCGAGTCTTTGTCTTCCGATACTTGTCTTGTGTCTTCTGAATTTCCGTGCAAGCAGGGAAATGAAAATTTCTTAAGGATAGGGGACGGGCCCTGAAAGGATGTAGTTTGGATAGGGCAAGACTTAAAAGGGTTTTAAGAAGTCTTTGGATTCTTTTTCTGGGGAAATTTGAAGAACTCCAAGAGCAATTTTGGTCGGACTTTGCACAATGGGCTTTTATCCTGCCTATGGGTTCTAAAATATTCAAATAGGAGTAGATCAATTCACCTTTGATTTGAGCAACGCACATAAGCACGTAAGACAATTATATCACATAACAGTTCATAGCGCGTCCTATACATATATGTGACCTTTTTATGTCAAAGGTAGGCCTAACGAATTGAAGGATATGCGTGTCGTTTGTAAATGTTCTGTTGCCCCAAAATATTAAATACAAACCAATTAAATAAAATGGGGGTACAAAATAAGGGAAGGGTGTACATTTGATATCAATCCCACGCAGGGGTACAATCCTAAACTAGGCCTCCATGGATTCTTCATTCTCGAATTTCTTAAACTTCTTGCAAATTTCGGACTCCTTTCGGATGACAATCTTCAAAATAAAAGACTATCTAAATATATCCCAACCCCGAGAAATAATGATTCGTACAAACCAACATCGCGTGTTTCAATTAAACATATAAGGGATGATCGTTTGTAATTGACTCGTGGCCAATAGACGCAAGGTGGTCTTTCTAATGGGCCCAATACCCCTAAGGTATCAGCTCGTCCTAGGCCAATGCCTAAAATTTGGGTTTTGGTTTAGCTCTACACTAGGTGTCTAGAGTGGATTTTTTTTGAAATAGACCGGGTCTCAAGTGGACAACTTGGGTTGAAAATATGATAGCCATTGAACGCATAACGTACCCGTAAACTATCGTATTTTCGAGAAAGTGTTATTTATAGAGAGAGACCACGGGATCATGAACCTCCCTAAAATATAAATAAAATTTCATGCCATGTGGCAGAATATGCTATGAGATGCAATGACAATATATTTTGCGATAAATAAATACATAAGCAAATATTAATTAAAATTTACTAACTATTACAATATTTCGAATAGTTAGTCACATAAAGTTAGTCAAAATAGTTCAAATTTTCTGTTAGAACCTAAATAAATCCCCAGCGGAGTCACCATTTTCGTTTTATCCCTTTTCAGACTTTATTATTTATTTAAAAAGAGATGGTAAAAATGGTTTTTGACTTTTAAAATTATTTCAAACTTAAAAGAAAATTTTAAAATAATTCTAACCCAAAACAGAGTCGCCACTTAATTTTTATAAAGAAATTAAGAAAACTTAAAACAATTTCAAAGACTTAAAAATGGAAATAAAATCTTTAAAATTAGAGAAAATGGGTAAGGATTCAAGTAACGTCTTTAGAAGGATTTTTAGGCACTTAAGAACGTCTATTTTAAAAACAATTTACCAAAGGATAATTTTGACTAACTTGGAGATGATAAATTTGAAAGAGTTGAACTCATACAAATATTTGAGATTTAGAGGGAAAGCGATTTAAGCAAAATGTCATTATTTAATCCGAGGCAAACAATATATTTCTTTTAAAATAAAGAAAATTCCCTTTTTAAAGATCCAAAATCTTGCCAATTTATTTGTTTAGTATAGAGTAGTTGGTGGAGTTGGTTTATCCTTGATTATAGCGCACGTTTTAGTGGCTTTGGTGAATGATGGTCGAGTAGAGTTATGTCATCGGTCGCACTCGGGTTTGGGGGCAGGGTCGGGGTGGGGCCAGGGGCGGGGGCGAGGGGAAGGAGAGGTAAGGGGGTTAAGGGAGCATCCAGGTTGAGAATAGGGTCTTGGAACATAGGGACTTTATCCGGAAAGTCCATAGAGCTAGTGAAGATTCTAAGGAAGAGGAGGATTAGCATAGCGTGTGTCCAGGAGACTAAATGGGTGGGCACTAAGGCGTGAGAGGTAGACGGTTATAAGTTGTGGTACTCAGGAGGTGTGAGGAATAGGAATGGGGTGGGTATCCTAGTGGATGAGGAGTTGAGAGAGCAAGTGGTGGAGGTTAGGAGGGTCAACGATAGGTTGATGACAATTAAGTTAGTCCTTGGAGGGTCTACTTAGAACATTATTAGTGCGTACGCACCACAAGCGGGCTTGGATGAGGAGGAGAAAAAACGCTTTTGGGAGGTTTTGGATGAGGTAGTGGGAGGTTTGCCTGATACTGAGAAGCTTTTCATTGGAGGAGATTTCAATGGGCACATCGGGGCATCTTCGAGGGGTTATGACGATGTGCATGGAGGCTTTGGTTTCAGGGATAGGAATGAAGGGGGTGCCGCACTCTTGGATTTCGCTAGAGCCTTTGGGTTGAGAGTAGCTAACTCTAGTTTCCCGTAGAAGGAGGAGCACTTGGTTACCTTCCGTAGTTCGGTGGCCAAGACTCAGATAGACTTTTTGCTCCTTAGGACAGGTGATAAAGGTCTTTGTAAAGACTGTAAGGTTATCCCAAGTGAGAATCTTTCGACCCAACATAGACTCTTAGTGATGGATTTAGAGATCAAGAGGGAGAAAAAGAAGCGGATTATGGATGACCGGCCTAGGATTAAATGGGGTAGCCTGACTATGGCCAGTACACTGGAAATAGGGGAGAAGTTTATGACTAGGGGGGCTTGGGGGAGTAGTGGGGATGTGGATAATATGTGGGATACGACTGCTAGTTGCATAAGGGAGACGGCTAGAGAGGTGTTGGGCGTCTCTCGAGGTCGTTCTGGCAAGCATTGAGGGGACTGGTGGTGGAATGGAGAAGTAAAAGGAAAGGTGGAGGCTAAGAAGGGGGCATATGCGAAGTTTGTAGAGAGTAAGGATGAGGAGGAGAAGCGAAGGAATAGGGAGGCGTATAAGATAGCTAGGAAGGAGGCTAAGTTAGCGGTAACGGCAGCTAAAACGGCAGCCTTTGAAAGCTTATACGCGGCTTTAGAGGATAAAGGTGGGGATACGAAGTTATATAGGTTAGCAAAGGCTAGAGAGAGGAGGACTCAGGACCTTGACCAAGTGAAGTGCATCAAGGACGAAGATGGCAAAATACTAGTAGATGAGGTACTCATTAGGAGGAGATGGCAGTCTTACTTCCATGGACTCTTGAATGAAGAGGGGGACAAAAGCTTTGTGCTGGGAGATTTGGCACACTCAGAGAGGCGTCGTGACTATGATTATTGTAGCCGTATAAAGGTTGAAGAGGTTAAGGTTGCAATTCGTAAGATGCGAAGAGGTAGGGCGACGGGGCCAGATGAGATTCCCATTGATTTTTGGAAGAGCTCGGGTGAGACAGGTGTGAAGTGGCTAACTGAGTTGTTTGATGGTATTTTCAGAACGGCAAAGATGCCTAAAGCTTGGAGATGGAGCACGATGATCCCTTTGTACAAGAACAAGGGCGATATTCAGAGTTGCAACAACTATAGGGGTATCAAATTGCTAAGCCACACTATGAAGGTCTGGGAGAGGGTGGTGGAGTTGAGGTTGAGATAGATCGTGCCTATTTCAGAGAACCAGTTCGGCTTTATGCTAGGACGCTCGACTACAGAAGCTATTCATCTCCTTAGAAGACTGGTGGAGTAGTACAGGGAAAGGATGAAGGACTTGCATATGGTGTTCATCGATCTAGAAAAGGCGTATGATAAAGTCCCTAGGGAGGTCCTTTGGAGATGCTTGGAGGCTCGAGGTGTACCCGTGGCGTACACCAGATCAATTAAGGACATGTAAGAGGGGGCCAAGACTCGCGTTAGAACTGTGGGAGGAGATTCGGACCACTTTCCCGTGTTAATGGGGTTGCACCAGGGATCGACCCTTAGCCCATTTCTATTTGCCTTGGTAATGTATGTATTGACGCGGCAAATACAAGGTGAGGTGCCATGGTGCATGTTATTTGCAGATGATGTAGTTTTGGTGGATGAGACTCGCGGAGGATTTAATGCCAAGTTGGAGGTTTGGAGACAGACCCTCGAGTCTAAGGGGTTTAGGTTGAGCAGGAACAAGACTGAATATATGGAGTGCAAGTTCAGTGAGGCGACTCAGGATGATGACGTAGAAGTGAAGCTGGATACACAGGTCATCCAAAAGAAAGGGAGTTTCAAGTATCTTGGGTCTATTATCCAGGAAAATGGAGAGATTGATGAGGATGTCACTCATCGTATTGGTGTTGCGTGGATGAAATGGAGGCTCGCTTCTGGAGTCTTGTGTGATAAGAAGGTGCCTACTAAACTTAAAGGAAAATTCTACAGAGTGGTGGTCCGACCAGCTTTGTTGTATGGAGTAGAGTGTTGGCCAGTAAAGAACTCTCATATTCAAAAGATGAAGGTGGCGGAGATAAGGATGTTGCGATGGATGTGCGGGTTTACTAGGAGAGATAGGATTAGGAATGAGGATATCCGAGATAAGGTGGGTGTGGCGTCGGTGGAAGATAAGATGCGGGAAACGAGGTTGAGATGGTTCAGACATGTGAGAAGGAGAGGCACGGATGCTCCAGTGCGGAGGTGTGAGAGGTTGGCTATGGATGGGTACAGGAGAGGACGAGGTAGACCGAAAAAGTATTGGAGAGAGGTGATTCGATAGGATATGGCTTAGTTGCAGCTTACCGAGGACATGACCCTAGAGAGGAAGGTGTGGAGGACGCGGATTAGGGTAGAAGAGTAGTAGGTAGAAGTGTGTGTAGGCTAGTAGGTAGGAGTGTTTTTCCTTATTGTCCCGACTAGTAATCGTAGTGCTACGCTTATAGTTTCTTGTTCTTGGATTCCTCGTGGTAGTATTTGGTGGCAGTGCTCTGTTTCTGCCTGTTGTTTGTTACTACATATTACTTCCTATCGTCTCTTGTAGTTTTATCTTGTATTTTTACCCTGTATCATTGTTACGTCCTTTTTAGCCTATTTTTAGACTGGTTTGTCTTGAGCCGGGGGTCTATCGGAAACAGCCTCTCTACCTCACCTCTGAGGTAGTGGTATGGACTGCGTACACTCTACCCTCCCCAGACCCCACGCTGTGGGAATACACTGGGTATGTTGTTGTTGTTGTTGTTGTGAATCATTAATTAAAGGAAAAGAGTTGCATATTTTAATTAAGGAAAGATCCATTTAAATAAGACAACTTTTAGGATAGAACGTCTCGTTGTGAACGACTTGAAGCTTAAAAGATATTAATGAGCGCATTAATGGGATAAGAAACATCTTTATTGGAAAGGTCCATTCTTAGCAAAAATTTTACACAAGATCCAACTTACTCATTTTAACCCAACTAAATTAAGTAATGAAATTTTGACAAAATAAATTACAAGAAAAGATAAAATCAAAATAAAATTTTTTTAGGCAATCTATTTAGATTAAGTAAATTAAGTTAGTTGCAGTTAATACAAAACAATTTAAACTAAATTAAATACAAAATAAAATAAAAGAGAGGGTAGAGGAGTTGGGCTTTCAGGCCCATTGCCAAATCTGTCCAATTTTTGGACTTTGAACTTTATTGGACTTGGTCCATTTCCTGGCCTGTATACCAGCTGCATATACCCTTGTATATCAGCTTGTATGCCAACCTTTTTCCTGTATATCAGCTTCCAAAACTTGTATTAGCTTCAAGTTTGACTTCCTTCTGTATACCAGTTTCCTTTGGGATGTGTATTGCTGTATTTCACCTGTATACTGATGTATACCAGTCCCATTTGGACTTGTTTTGAAGCTTGACTTAAAGGTAATTGGGCTTGGCCCATCCGAGATACAGGTGGAGGAATTGAGACTCCAAATAGACTCAATTTGCTGTTCATGCATAGAAATAAAAGGATAAGGATTAGCAGGACATTTAGCAGAATCAATACGTATGACAATAGCCAAAAATGGATCATTTTAATTTGATATGAACAACAAGAAACTACCAAACATTCATACTTGGCATGATGGAAACCTAATCTAATAAGTCATGCCTAACAGTTATATAGGGAAATTACTTAGGGGAGAGAGGTTACGAAAAGGACTTATTTTTTCTTGTATTCCTACATCTAGCCTTGAATAAACTCCATTTAGAGCTGTCAAGACTGATCTTATTGAAACATGATGTTCAAAGTAGAAGAAACATCAATTGTTACATTAAAACTGCATCTCCATGAGTCTCAGACTTGCCATTTGATCACAAGAAAAACCATACACAGATTTTAGGCAGGAATAATGAGAGAAATCACAAATTTGTGCAGCTTTACACTAAAAGAAACCATATGAAGAGAAGATGGGTCAATCACATCGACATACGAAAATGGTTTCTTATTCTAGCTACAGGTCCTAATAACAAATCAAACTCATATTTCCTTTCTCATGCACCAAAGCAAGGATCTTTAAACTTACCCCATACTTATCTCCTAAAAGAAACATTTTATGATTAGGCTATATATTGGGACTAAATCCTGGAGAATCACTTAACACTATTTCATACACAAGACAGTAACAAGAAAAATCCACCACTTTAAACATGTTTCAAATTTACTTGGTAGTAACCTCAATACGACAGGATTCCAACTATTCAGTCAAATTTTATAAGAACAACAAAGGAGGTAGACTGAAAAGGGCAGAAGAAGATTGACAACAAATAGACCAACAACTATGCTTCAATTTTTCCAGAACAACAGTTTTTATCACCTTTAACATTTTTTGCAGTTCAAGGTACCTTTTAAGACTAATTTAGCTAGAACTTTTATAGCAGTGCTAAACAAAAGCTCAACAATAATCTACCACGAAAAGGGATCAGGGTTATGGATTAATATCAACACCAACATTTAACAAATTAATCAGATGTACGAACAATGAACACATAAGCTACTCAAACAGAAAGGAAAGAGAGAAGTTTCATGAATTACAAACTGATGGTGTAGCTATCAATTGTATATCAAGATCATGCTTAACAGGTTTATTAAAACTCATATCACAACACAAACACTAACCACTCAAATCATCAAAAGAAATTGGTCAATTTTCGAGTCTTTACGAGCTCTTGGGATGAGCCAAACCAGTAAATTCAAAGCCTATCCCAAGCTCAATCATTTCCCAAAAAGACTTAACCCATCTCTCTTGATAAAACAAACCAACAACAACAATCAATCAACCATTAGATAGTATCTAACGCAATAATCAACAACAACAACATCCTCAGATCATCACAGCCAACCAGGCACAATAGAAACACGTAAAGTGAAAGGAAAGGGTATGTTACCTTTTTCCAGGCAGCAAAGCTGAGACGAGATGAGTTGAGTTTTTTTTTGATGACTTTCCGACGGATTAGGAGATCAAGGATTCTTGGTTTTCGAACCACAAGAGAAACTCTAAATAGAAAGAGTAATAACTCATGAAATTCTCAAGAAACTCAACCAAAACAATATGATTCTTCACCTTTTTGACTTGATTTTTTAGGTTTCCCCAACAGTCAGAGAAAATGACTCTCCAAGACTGTGGTACCCAAAAAAAAACCTAATTAGTGAGGAAGAGGAGTTTATATAGGGGAATTTCTGGGTTCCCACGGGTGGAAATTTAGGGGGGGAAACGAGTAAAAATTGGATGGAATTTTGAGGGATTTGAAATCCAAAAACCAAAAATCTTCTGATGAGGGCACGTATGTACCTTGGTGGTATGAAATCGATCATACGTCGATGATTTTGTGGATCATCCATCATGATTCAAGGTGAGGCAAATGTTGGAGAGGCCAGCTGTGATTTTTGAGTTCTTTTAGAACCTGGACAGCTCACATCGTACTAGGAAATGAGGATGAGAGGAAATTGATAGAGGGTTGACGATCTTCTAGATTTTGGGCATCATTTTGAGCTATTATCATCGTCGTTTGGTACTGTTTAACAGGGAATTCGGATGAAGTTATCTGGGTATTGTTGTTGTCTGTTTGAGAGATGAAGAGAGAAAGAGGGGATGAGGGGTCATTTGTGTTAAGAGAGAAAGAAGAGAATAAAAGTGTGAGTATAAGGGACTTTGGGTTGGGCCGGTCGGATTGCAGGAAGAAGGGTATGGGCCAGCGGGTTGGAATTGAGTTTAAGCTGGCCCAATTTGGTGTTGATAGAGTGGGCTGATGAGGGAGTTGGGGATTTTTTAGACTTTGCCACATTTTGCGAAATGTGGCCACTTTGAATTTAGGAGATAGCCAAAATATATATAATCCGGCTATAATTTGAAATAAATTTGAGGAGTTAGGCTAGAATTAGAATAGAGACGAGCTAATTAAAATTAATTATTGAGCTTTAACTTAAACAAATTGAAATAATTATTGTATTTAACACATAATTACCTCCTTGTCAATTATGAGAATTAATTTATTCAACTAATCTCTCATTTGAATTAATTTGGAGGAGAATCAAGCGTTTAAACTCTTAAAAGGATTTTCTTATGAAATTAGACCTTAAAATAGTTATTTAAATAAAATTATACAGATTTTACATAATTAAATATAAAAAATATAAATTATTACTCAAAAACTATTATAAAGCTGATTTGGAAAATGTTTTATCATTTTTATAACAAAACAGTTATTTCAAAAATTGTTTAAACTTCAAAAAGGCTCAAGATTAATTCATAATGTGGAGGGTAAAAATTGGGTGTCAACACTCCTTATCACATAAATCAACTAACCTTGAGTTCTAATCAATTGGTCACTAGTCGCACAAAGCAAAGGCCTACATGTATTTCATCCTGACATTCAAGCCTATTTCTATGATCATCTTATGTCTTTTTTAGAGCTGACACTATCTGAGGCTTCTCTCATATTTCCTAGCATATGTAGAAATTGTAACTGCAAGAACATCTGCAAAAGGACACCAAAAAGAGGAAATCTAGTACTTCCCATCTAGGATACTACTTAGCTTCCCCCACTAACACACTTAGTGTGATCTAGACACTCAAGGTGAGGTCTGAGAAATCAAGTACAGGGGTGTGAGTCTCACATACTAGACATCCGAAGCATGGTTGGAGTAAGGAATCATAAGCATAAACTGTTCAAGAAATATGGTCTGAGCATATACATGAGGTAGCATGATTTCATTAGCCATCAAAGCATATCCTGAAGGCTGAACTAAGCACATAAAATTTAGCATACTGTGAGAAATGAGTTTAAATATCTACCAAGTCTCATGGCATAAAGCTGGAGTTCATAGAATCGTGGATTAAGACTGGAATCGTTGTCTGGAGAAATTTCTATTTGTTCTAGGATCTGAGTATGGACATGAATATAAAGGGAGTGCATGAACTTATACATGAGTATGACATTAATATGTCTGAGTATAGTGTCATCTTGATAGAAGTGCTAGGAAATATACTGGAATATGAATGGATTGATATCCCATCATAGCCCTTTCTAGAATTCCGTACTGGTTGAGTCACAAGACTCGACTTGGTTCTTCATTCTATCATCTCCCCCTTAGCTTTAAAGTCACCTCTCTAAGTCTGTGGATCTCTCTCCCAGACTAGGCTATAACTGAAGATGCTAAACCCTTGCTAGGTCTCCTTCTGAGGCATCTCTTAGCTTCCTCCTTACCCTTAAGGCTATCACTAGAGGATCCATACTTTTACTGGTATGGATAACCACTTCTTCTAATATTTAGCAATTTGACCTTTGCCTATTCGTCTACTAACATCACATCTCTAAGTTCACATCCTCCAAAATCAACTGAATTAAACCACACTAAGGGACTCAATATCATCTATCTATAATCTCGTGAACATCATACGACAACAACTACTCTGGGTGCACATCTATCTTTCTGATGCTTAAGGCTCTCTTCTTTATCTCATGACTTAGTCACAATGTAACAATTCACCTAGGTATCCCATATACATCTTATAGCTACTACAATTCTGAATCCATACACCTAATTCTGGGGCCATTCTGTCACTTATGGACCATAACATCTCTATTCATACTAACTGTTAAGTAACTGTACTACCCAAGTGCTTACACAACTATACCTTTTCGCTAAGGTGCCACTCGTAGTAAAGTTTCTGGAAGAGGGTCTGAGAGCACATTCTACTGTAGGCTCAACTGCACGAGTGGAAGATGATATATACTTTTGGATTTGTAGACTTTAATGCACTAGTGGGCTCCTCTCAAGCCCTTATGTTGTCTATTAACTTTCTAGTGGCTCTATCTGATAGCACCTCATTGACAGAAATCAGAACTATACTGCCTCTACTACCTCGAAGATAAGGCATGACTGGAGGAATTAGATCAACACATGAATCTGCATAAGTTTCTGAAGGAACAACTTTACTGCATGATCTGGAGTATAAACAAAGGAAAACATTTCCTTAATGCCCAATATCCTCTTGAAAAAAGTATAGACATCTCCGTACCATTTCGCAAGACTCTACTAGACACGACTTTATAAACACCCTAGGACACTTGAACTCTGTACTTTGATACAAAGTTTGTCACGCCTCGAGCCTACATCCTGGATGCGACATGGTGCTTGGAGTCATAAGTGACCCCAAGCTAACCCATGGCCTAGCATACTGCTGAGATAAAGACTGAAAGTAAATGCAGAAGCTGAAATGTGCTGAGCTCTTTTGAAAATATTATAAAAAAAATGAGCTAATATAAACTGATATACAATAGCATTTGAAAAATGATACAACTGACTGACTAACTTTCTAACTATCTATGAAGTCTCTACTAACACTGAACTACAGTTAGCCGGGACATGACCCCCAACTAGATCTAATCAATGTATAATAACTGAAATAACATCTATAACTACTACTGACTAGAGTTCCTGAATAAGGAGAACTCATACCTTGCTGACTTGAAGCTGTGATCTGTCTGACCATGATCCTTGAGCAAGTACTGAAACCTACATCATAAAATGATGCAACACAAGGAAGGTATGCGGTCAGTACTTTGAATATACTGAGAATGTGAGATAATGCACTAACTTTTAAAACATGAGAAAACATGTATATACTAGAAACATAACTGAAAGTTGAACTAAGTATAGATATTTTAGAATGCATAAGTTAACACGGTAAAACATGGGCTCCTTTATTAAAGAGTATAAAATATTTTTGTGTTGTAAACTATGAGATACATAGGCTATGAGATAATTAAGCATGTTGAAAATATTGATGAGCTGTTTAAAAACTATAAGTTGAATCTGTAGTACTCAGGCACAAACATAATATTCACAAAATATGAAATATAAGGATATTCTGAAAAATGTAATTTAAAAGCTGTAAAATTGTACTGAGGATCTAGTACACAAATACTAAGTCTAATTATATGGGAGAGTATGTTAACTGATGTGCCGGGATTTAACGGCACTTTCGACGCTTAAAACATAGGATTTTTAGGAGTTCTTGAGCATTTTTAGTTAGATTTAATATCATTTGTTAAGTGTGCAGGGACAAAGTATGAAGTAGGAAAGAAAGCCAAAAAGTTGCAATTTTTACGCTAAAATGAAGCCACCACGGGGGTCACATCCACGATGGACCGTGGGGCTGACCGTCAAAGAGAGGCAGCAAGAATGTTAAGACTGGGTAACACCGATGGGCTGGCAAACTGCCTGTGGAAGTCGCGAAGACCCGTGGCGTCGCCCGTCAAGGTGGCCCAATGGATAGTGCAAATAAATAAGGAAGGACGATAGGCTCCACGACATCCCGTCGCCAGCCCGACGTCCCGTCACAAGCTGCCCATTGAAACCAGGCAGGGGAACTACTAAGAAACCAAGCCAGGTGACGTGAGTCTGCGATGGGCATCGCACCTGCGATGGCCCATCGACCTCTGCCCATAAGAATGTGCCAGAGGACTTTCCTGAAGACCCAATGAAGGCCGACGGGTAGCCACGACACCTGTCGCCTCAGTGATGGCCCGTGTGGCGACCTATCGGAGCTGATCGCATCCAGATTTTCCAGTTTAATTAGGATTTGGCTCTTTTGTCTATAAATACTTTCCCCTAGGTTTTATTTTCGGTAGTTCACAAATTATTTCAAGTTACTTTCGGATATTTTGTTACTTTGATTTTGGTATTGAATTCGAAGACTAATTCTTGATAATTTGAAGTGTTGTTGAGATTATTCTTCAAGATTCCAGTTTTTCTTATTTTTCTTTGTAAGTATCTTCTGATAATTGATCAAAAAATCATTGATTGCATGCTTATGAACATGAATAGCTAAATCCATAGCTAGGGTTGTGGAAACCATGAAGGATTAATAACGTAACCTAAGTACTTAGGCAATCTAGGGAGGTGTTCATGCATGTATTGTTCCTCCCTTCGCTTTGATTGCTTTTTAACGGTTGCAAACGTTACAACTCTCCTTATTCTTACTTGCCAGACCAAGGAGGTAACAGATGGGAAAAGAGTTGTAAACAACGAGATTCGAGGCTCTCAACCCTCGTCAAATAGCTTGAACTTGTCCGGGAATAGCTAATCTGGGATCAAGGATAAGGGTTAGTAAAGCGACAACTGTGGCCGGACCAAGGCGTGTGGTGAGATTCACCTAGTTGCTGGACCAAGGAATTAGGTGAACCTAACTTACCGATTCTGCATGCTAAGCACCAACCTAGTGAACCAAGTACGAAAGCCTTACTAAGTTATGATCTCATGGGGACCATTGCCCTAGTCACTTCTCTTATTGATAAATACTCTTGAACTTAACATCGGTTCCCTAATATGTTATTGTTACAATAATTACTTGTTGCTACAAAACCCCCCTTTTTACGGGAAATAACTGACTAAAAGGTTGAAGTAAACACTAGTCGACCATAGTCCTTCCATATTCCCTGTGGGATCAACCCCATTCTTTAGTTGGGTTCTCTATTTGAACAGCGACCGCTTGTGCTTCTTTTTGAGGTGTAATTTGGGCGCATCAAGTTTTGGCACCATTGTGGGGATTCTTCATCCTATCTACTACGCTAGCAAGGCACTTAACCTGACTCAAAAGAACTATACAGTGACTGAATAGGAACTCCTTGCTGTGGTCTTTGCCTTCGAGAAATTCAGATCGTATTTACTTGGCACCAAGGTGTTGATGCATACTGACCATTTAGCTCTTCGTTATCTCATGGAGAAAAAGGATGCAAAACCAAGGTTGATTAGATGGGTGTTGCTACTACAAGAGTTTGACTTCGAGGTTAAAGACCACAAGGGTACAAAAAATCAGGTGGCAGACCATCTATCTAGGTTGGAAGAGGAAGCTATGATGAAACTAAATGATGAGCTCGAGATTGATGATTGGTTTCCTGACAAACAGGTATTGGCTGCTTCTCAGGACTTGATCCCATGGTTCGTGGACATTGCCAACTATTTGGCAAGTGACTTAGTGCCAGATGATATGTCTGTTCACCAAAGGAGAAAGTTCATGTCTGACGTGAAGAAATACTTTTAGGAAGAGCCGTTCTTATTTCGTGTCTGTGCTGATACCATAGTACAGAGATGTGTGCCGAAAGCTGATATGATGGAGATATTGGAAGCATGCCATTCGTACCCTGTTGGAGGTCATCATAGTGGTATACGGACGGCCCATAAGATTTTACAATGCGGCTATTATTGGCCGACTATTCATAAAGATGCCCATAAGTTTGCAAAGGCTTGTAGCAGGTGTCAGAGGGAAGGAGGCATATCAAGGAGGCATGAGCTTCCTATGAATCCCATCCTTGTGATTGAGCTATTTGATGTGTGGGGCATTGACTTCATGGGGCCGTTTGTGCTATCTGACGGGAACTGATATATATTGGTGGCTATTGACTATGTGTCTAAATGGGTGGAGGCGGTTGCACTTCCAAGCAATGAAGGTGAATGTGTCACAACATTCTTGAAAAAGAACATCTTCTCCAAATTCGGTATGCCAAGGGCCATTATTAGCGATGGAGGCTCTCACTTTTGCAACAAGTTGTTTCGTGCTTTGCTTGAAAAATATAGAGTGAAACATAGAGTTGCAACCCCTTATCATCCGCAGATGAGTGGGCAAGTGGAGGTCTCCAATAGATAAATCAAGTCAATCCTGTCCAAAACTGTTAATGCAAATAGAAAGGATTGGTCGCGGAAGCTTGAGGATGAATTATGGGCATACCGGACTGTGTACAAAACTCCAATAGGCATGTATCAATATCAGCTTGTATTTGGTAAGGCTTGTCATCTTTCGGTTGATCTAGAGTACAAGGCCATGTGGGCTTTGAAGAAGCTGAACTTGGATTGGGGTGCATCATCACTCCAAAGGTTAGGGAAACTGAATGAGTTGGATGAATTCCGACTAAATACATATGAAAGTTCAGCTCTGTACAAAGAGAGGATGAAGCTATATCATGACCAGAAGATAGAGCAGAGTGACTTTCAGCCAGGTGACTTGGTCCTGCTTTTCAACTCTAGACTTCACTTATTTCCTGGCAAGTTGAAGTCCAAGTGGATTGGACCTTTCAAGGTGGTGCAAGTTTTCCCTCATGGAGCTATTGAACTTGAAAACCTTGAGGGAAAATGGGCAGAGGATCAAAGTGTATTTCGGCACAACAGAGGAGATAAGACTATTAAAGCATAGAGCATAGATGAGCTCATCCCAACCAAGGATCTTGATGAAGTCTGAGTAGTCAAGTAGCTTGCGTCGTGCCGCGACGTTAAATCAAGCGCTATATGGGAGGCAACCCATGGATTGATATGTGCGTTCATTTTGTAGGAGGATGAGAGTTGACATAAAAATGCTGCAATCATGGGCAAAAGGGGTCTCCATGGGCATAGTGATGGGATGTCGCAGATGCCACGCCCGTGGGAATGCAGGCACCCGAGAATGTTGAGGAACCCCCTGCTAAGCCTGCCCCTCACAAGAGAAAAAGGATAAGCAAGTTCAAGAGGGAGAGGCTCCACTTAGCCTAAAGTCTCAGAAGAAGAAAGAGGAGAGATATGAAAAGAGGGCCCAAAGAGAGCTGGAAAGAGCAACAAAAGTGTCTTTGGCCATGCATCAGATTGAGGTAGATGGTCGAGGCAGAGGTTGGTCAACTAGTGGTGTTGCTGGCCAGATGGAGATTCCTTCTTTAGACCCTATTGTGGGAGCAGTTACTGATGAAGCTGCAAGGGCAGCTGTCGATGTTGAGGAGACACTACGGGTGCCTGTCCTGAGGTCCCAAAAGATGCGACACCCGGTACGGGCGCTTAGGCGCCACAGGTATGTTCTCACCCCCATTTGTTATATATTTTTGTGCATTGAGGGCAATGCCCTTTTCTTTTTGGTGGGGTGGGGCATGTACGGGGTGAGTTGGTTTTTGATGGGTTCTTGGCAAAGTCTGAGTATCCAAGAGACCCGGGTCATTCCGCGACGGTAAATCAGGCGTTGCATGGGAGGCAACCCATGAGGGTACTCAGAAGATACCCGACTCTTTAGGGTTTTCTTAATTGTGTTCTTTCCCTAAAGAGTTTAATTTCTGTTGAATCATCATGTTTAGGATAGGTTGTATATAGTAAAAGAATAAAAGGAACTTAGTGTAGTCTATATGTGTGATTTTCGAACTAATTTTGATATGAAAATTAGAGACCCCTCCAATTTTGTGTTTATTGGTATCTGGCTTTGATAGATTAACCATTGTGGATCCTCGTGTGACATTATATATATTGATCTGATAATGGGATTGAGCAGAGCATGAACCTAGTAGGTAGCGTGTGATGTCGACTCTGTGCCATGTGTGTGTGAGCTGAAGTTGTCTGGTTCTTGCTTTGTGTGCCAAGCTAGAACTTGCCCGGTTAGTATTGCCAAGGTCGTAGAATAATTGGTTAGGAAAGGATCATAGGCCATTTTTGAATTAGTCCACTCTATCCCAAAAGACCAACCAAATGATGTAATACCCTTTGATCCCTAATTTTGAGCCTAAATAGACTCGTTTTGTTGTTTAGCCTAATCACCTTCCCCGTCTTTTTGCAAAACCTTTAGTTTGGCCATTGTCCCTCCTTGTACATAGTGTACCTCAACTCAGGCAAATTGCCTAAGTTGAGGGTGGCCACTGTAGAGGTGAGTAAAGAGTAGGGGTATGAAAAGAAAAGGCTAATAATGAAAAAAGGGAAATAATGGGTGCGGTGGCTATGTTGAAAAAAAAAGAGAGAAAAAGGAAAAAGAAGAAAAAGAAAACAAAAGAAAAAGAGAAGAGAATAAGACGATTGAAACACAAGCCGCGCCCGTCACTTATTGAAAAATAAACAAAAAAAGGGGAGAAAAAAAGGGTGGAAAAGAGGATAATTGGTTTATTGGGTGGAGCCAAGTTAGCATAGCGTCAAGGAGGGCATTAGTTACTATTGCCTATATCTACCATACCCGTCCCCGAGTCTATGTTACAAGACGAGAAAGTCCTATAGTGATCCTAAACCAAATGTTTGAAAGCTGAGGCATAGAAAATAAGGGCAAGCCTATGGTATTGTGCATGCATTGTTTGAACATCTTTCTGAGTGTGAGTTCTTAGTTCAGTCCCTGATATATCTGTGCTGCTGTGAGAATGGGACTTCTTTGTGGTAAGGGCACTAGAGCGACTTTAACAGCTAAATGCTAGTATGAATCTCACATGTGTATGCCATATCGTCTGTTGATAATGTAATGTCATCCTTGGATCCCGCTGTGTTATCTTGATGAATAGAACCTATGCACTGGTTTTGTCTTGAAAGAAAGGGGGGTACTCGTTATGAATTGAATTGCTAAGCCATATGACTGCCGCAGTTCCTGGTTTTCTTTTTGCTTAAGCGTCATTTTGTTTTGTTTTGTTGTGTCTGTTGCTTGAGGACAAGCAAAGATTCTAAGTTGAGGGTGTTGATGTGCCAGGATTTGATGGCACTTTTGACGCTTAAAACATAGGATTTTTAGGAGTTCTTGAGCGTTTTTAGTTAGATTTAATGTCGTTTGTTAAGTGTGCAGGGACAAAGTATGAAGTATGAAAGAAAGACAAAAAGTTGCAATTTTTTGGCTAAAATGAAGCCACCACAGGCATCACATCCACGACGGCCCATGGGGCTGACCGTCAAAGAGAGAAAGCAAGAATGTTAAGACTGGGCAACCCCGATGGGATGGCAAACTGCCCATGGAAGTCGCGACGGCCTGTGGCATCGCCCGTCAAGGTGGACCAGCGGATAGTGCAAAGAAACAATGAAGGACGATGGGCTCCACGACGTCCCGTCACAAGCTGCCCATGGAAACCAAGCAGGGGAACTACTAAGAGACCAAGCCAGGCGACGTGAGTCTGCGATGGGCATCGCAACAGCGATGGACCGTCGACCTCTGCCTGTAAGAATGTGCCATAGGACTTTCTTGAAGACCCAATGAAGGCCAACGGGCAGCCACGACGCCCGTTGCCTCAGTGACGGCCCGTGTGGCGACCCATCGGAGCTGACCACGTCCAGATTTCTCAGTTTAATTAGGATTTGGCTCTTTTGTCTATAAATACTTTCCCCTTGGGTTTTATTTTCGGTAGTTCACAAATTATTTCAAGTTGCATGTATTGTTCCTCCCTTCGCTTTGATTGTTTTTTAATGATTGCAAATGTTAGAACTCGCCTTATTCTTACTTGCCAGACCAAGGAGGTAACGGATGGGAAAAGGGTTGTAAACAACGAGATTCGAGGCTCTCAACCCTCGTCTAATAGCTTGAACTTGTCCGGGAATAGCTAATCTGGGATCAAGGGTAAGGGTTAGTAAAGCGACAACCGCGGCTGGACCAAGGCGTGTGGTGAGATTCACCTAGCTGTCGGACCAAGGAATTAGGTGAACCTAACTTACCAATTCTGCATGATAAGCACAAACCTAGTGAACCAAGTACGAAAGCCTTACTAAGTTATGATCTCATGGGGACCATTTCCCTAGTCACTTCTCTTATTGATAAATACTCTTGAACTTAACATTGGTTACCTGATACGTTATTGTTACAATAATTACTTGTTGCTACAAAACCCCCCCTTTTACGGGAAATAACTGACTAAAAGCTGGAAGTAAACACTAGTCGACCATAGTCCTTCCATATTCCCTGTGGGATTGACCCCAACCTTTAGTTGGGTTCTATATTTGAACAACGACCGCTTGCACTTCCTTTAGAGGTGTAATTTGGCCGCATCATTAACCGACATAAACCACGTGAACTAAACGTGGAGTCCAATGTATACGCCCCATCAAGAGGACCCAATGTCACACCTCGAAGTTACCTTCTGGACGTAACACGGGACTTGGGACCACAAGTTCCCCAAGCTAACCCTTGGTCATAGCATACTCAAGCATAACATACGATAAGCGGAAGCATAAGAGATAAATCCAGAATCACATAAATGGATAATAAGTCAAATATGAATACACAATCTGGAAAGAGACTTGAAAACTGTCTATGTTTGAAAATCCTCTATACATGACATAAGAGTTTCTAGGACAAGACCGTAGCTAACTCGAGGTACGGAAATAAGTAACCAACACAGACTAAGAACATAACTAGTCCTTGACCTAAGAGGACTCACCAACAACTGACAAAGAGTATCCTGGAAGCTCTAGCCACGAGTCTGAGAAGGGACACTTGAATCTGCATCATCAAAGGATTCAACGCAACATATACATCAGTACTATAGAATGTACTGAATATGTGAGACATGCAGGAACATGATAAAATAGTTTAAAACATGCTTAAAATGAACTTTTTAAGTAAGGAAGGGACATAAGTAAATCATGGAAATGTGAAACATAAAACATAAATTAAAGTATGAGTTCAAAGTATAGGGTCATATAACTTCATAGCTCAAAAATAATCATGTGGGAGTTTTTCTCAACCGACATAAACTATGTTCAGCTACATGGAGTCCAGTGTCATGCACCCACACTCAAAAAGGTTGTCCTAACTGTCCAAGGTTAGAACCATGTCATAAGGATCCTGTCATAAGCCACGGAGGGCAACCTACGGTGGCAACGTAGTTTTGGACTTGAGTTATCTGAACCCTCATATCTTGGTGCTAAATACTACTCCCAAAACATATAATATGAGCTCATATACATTCATACCCCAGATCATATCTAGATGTCAAACTTGTTCATACCCCAGATCATCATACTACTCATGACTTTTGGTTTAAAAATCGATTCATGAGCATTGATGGAACATCAGGTGTCTTGTTTTGCATAGTAATTCATAAATTGTAAACTTGCATGGCCTTAGTTCAATTTCATAATAACATATAATTTCATAGAACATAGGAACTAGGCATGCACATGCTTGGAAATCCATTAAAACATGCTATCAAGTCCAATTTGCTTAAATCAAGTTCATGCATGTAGAAATTGTCATGATTAGACTCCAATTCATGAAATAAGAGTTCATATGTAAAAACCCATGCAAAATTATGCAATTCATTAGTAATTTTCATAATCAAATCATGAGAAGATCATATTTAATAAAATCCATAAGAATTGGGTAAGAACCCTAATTTGAAAGTTCATGAAATCACAAATTAAAATTTAGGGTTTTGGGCATAAGGGTGGAAGGAACCCATTGTTAAATACCCACATACCTTGATTGAAGTTAACCCACTTGAAATTGAAAAGATTTAGGAGACCTGATCTTGGAGCTTGAGACTTGGAGATTGGAGGAAAACTTTTCCTTTTTGGGAGTTGAATAAAGATTTGAGAAGGAACTTAGGTTAATGAGGGTGAAAACCCCTCTTGAAATAGTCAAAAGACATCATTTTGGAGTTAAAAGGGTGGGCAATAACTAAAATACCCCTATGGCATAAATTAAGAAAAGATGGAAAAATGGGTCGGCTTCATGAATCATGGGTCGGTTCTATGAGTCATCATTTGAACCACGAACCGTTGTTCCAACTCGTGATTCCTGTCCAACAATTCAAATTGCAAAAGGCAATTCTACGGGTCAATAGGACGGACCCGTAGAATGGATGACGGGTCTTCATTTAGACTTGTGGTTCCTGGGGACTTAGTTAGTCTCTGGATCAAACCATGACTCAAAATGATAGGTCATTGTTCAAATGACAGGTCGTCGAACCAAGTCGTGAAACCTGGGGGACTTGTCAACACTCTGATCTGGTTCCATGAGTTGACAGGACGGACCCGTGGTTTGAACCACGGTCTATAGAACCAACTCATGGTTCCAGACCAAAGACTGAACCAACAGAAGGGAATCATGATTCCATTCCATGACGCGTGGTTCAAACTATGGTCCGTGGTTTGGACCCGTTATTCCTCTAAACATGAAAATTTTCTAAGTTTCAGACTTAGATAGTTAGTTCGATTTCTGAGGTGTTACAATATTTCCCCCTTGGGATCATTCATCCTCGAAAGAAGACTAAACAAGGGAAAACTGAAGAGAAAATAGCCCAACCAGTCAACAGAACATGGAAATCAAGGAATAAACATGAAAACTGAACTTTTCAACTTAAATCATGATTGAATCAACTTCAAAAACTTGAATGCATGCTAAGATCATGAAGGGAACTGATGGAGTAGATTCAGAGGGACATAGTAAGGATGTAACTATTACCTCAAGCTGAAACTAAATCGGAAGGAAAGAGATGGGGATATTTGGCCTTCATGGCCTCTTCCGCTTCCCAAGTAGCTCCCTCTACAAGTTGGTTTCTCCAAAGAACTTTCACCAAGGTGACTTCTTTATTTCTCAACCTACAGATCTGACGGTCAAGAATCTCTACTCGAACTTCCTCATATGTGAGACTATCCTTCGCACCTACATCCTCCAAAGGAACTATCAAGGTTGGATCGCCAACATACTTTTTCAACAAGGAAACATGGAAAATCGGATGAACCACTTCTAACTTAGATGGAAAATCCAACTCATAAGCAACCTTACTAACTCTTCTCAAAATTGAGAAGGACCTACAAATCGAGGACTAAGCTTTCCTTTCTTCCCAAATCTCATCACACCCTTCATGGGTGATAACTTAAGGAACACCCAATCATCCTCCTCGAACTCTAACTCCCTCATCCTCACATCAGTATAGGATTTCTCTCAACTCTGAGCAGTCTTCAACCTTTTCTGAATAATCTGAACCTTCTTTATAGTCATATGATCCGAATCTGGATCAATCAAGTCTACCTCACCTACCTCAAACCAACCAATAGGATATCTACACCTCCAACCATAGAGTGCCTCATAAGGAGCCATCTGGATGCTGGAGTGAAAGTTATTGTTGTAGGCAAACTCGATAAGAGGTAAGTGATCATCCCAATTACCTTTGAAATCAATCACACACGCCCTCAACATATCCTCCAAAGTCTGAATAGTACGCTCTGCCTGGCCATCTGTTTGAGAGTAAAAAGTTGTGTTAAGCTTCACCTGAGTACCAAGACCTCTCTGAAATGATCTCTAAAACTGAGAAGTAAATTGAGTACCACTGTCTGAAATAATAGACAAAGGAACACCATGTAATCGAACTATCTCTCGGATGTAGAGCCTGTCATAATCATCCGCTGAATCCGTAGTCTTAACAGCCAAGAAGTGGGATGATTTAGTCATTCGGTTGACAATCACCCAAATTGAATCATGTTGCCTTTGAGTACGAGGCAAACCTGTAAGTAAGTCCATATTGATCACTTACCACTTCCAAGTAGGAAGGTCAATATCCTGAATCATCCCACCCGGTCGCTGATGCTCTACCTTCACTTGCTGACAGTTGGGATACCTAGCCATAAAGCCGTCTATGTCCCTCTTCATTTCATTCCACCATAGACTTCCCGTAGATCATGGTACATCTTTGTGGAATAGGGGTGAATAGAGTATCTGGAACTATAGGCCTCAGCCAAAATCTACTATCTCAACCCATCCACATGTGGCACACACAATCGACCCTGATAATGAAGTACACCATCTCCCCCTTGGGAGAAAACCTTAACCCTTTGTTGATGAACTGCACCCTTTAGCTTAAGCAAAATCGGATCATTGTCTTGCTTTGCCTTCACCTCAGCTACCAAGTATGACTCGGAACCATTCTGAACAATAACACCACCCTCAGTAAAGTCCATAAGTAGCACTCCCAATCGGGCAAGTCGATGAACATCTTTCACCAATTCCTTCTTCCCATCTTCTGTCAAGGCCACACTACCCATGGATAGTCTACTAAGTGCATCTTCCACAACCTTGGCCTTACCCAGATGGTAAAGCACACTCATGTCATAATCTTTAAGAAGTTCAAGCCACCTTCTTTGTCGCAATTTCAATTTTTTCTGAGTAAACACATATTGGAGACTCTTGTGATCGGTGAACACATCCACATGAATGCCATACAAGTAATGTCTCCAAATCTTCAAAGCAAGACCACGGCTTCCAACTCAAGATCATAAGTAGGGTAGTTCTTCTCATGAGTCTTAAGCTTTCTATAAGCATAAGTAATTACCTTTCCTCGCTGCATCAACACACAACCCAACCTGACCTTAGAAGAATCATAATAAACCACAAAATCATCCGAACCCTTGGGTAGGGTAAACACTGGAGCAATGGTCAACCTAGTCTTCAATTCCTGAAAACTCTTCTCACACAAATTAGACCACTGGAATTTTACCTTTTTCTTAGTCAATCGAGTCAAAGGTGAAGCAATGGAAGAGAAACCCTCCACAAACCTCCTATAATAACCAGTCAAACCCAAGAAACTACGAATATCCGATGGGGAATTAGGTCTAGGCTAGCTCTTCACTGCTTCAATCTTTTGCGAATCCACACGAATACCATTTCCTTTCACAACATGACCCAGAAAAGACACAGACTGCATCCAGAACTCACACTTGCTAAACTTAACAAACAACTGACGATCCTTGAGAGTTTGGAACACAACTCTTAAGTGGCATGCATGCTCCTCCTCACTCCGAGAAGAGATAAGGATATCATCAATGAACACAATCATAAATAAATCCAGATATTGCTTGAATACATTGTTCATCAGATCCATAAAAGCTGCAGGAGTATTGGTTATTCCAAAAGACATGACTACAAACTCATAGTGACCATATCGGGTTCTAAAGGCTGTCTTTGGAATATCACATTCTCTGACACGAAGTTGATGATACTCGGATCTAAGATCAATCTTAGAGAAACAACTAGCATCCTGAAGCTGATCGAATAAGTCATTTCTCTGAGAGAGATACGTAGGAAGCCCTCTTGGGTTTGGTATCTTTATTTCAAAAAAATAAAAAAAATCCTTTTAAGAATCACATCTTTGACTTGGTTGATACCAAAACAGTTAGAAATATGCAAAATAATTGATCGAGAATGTTGACTTTAGGTGAACCATAGATTCTTTTGGTACCTCTTAGTTGTAGCTTTGTGACGCTTGAGAATATTCTCTTGCATGCATTCAAGATAAGAACAAAATCAACTTCATTGTTTCATGTGCATTGTGTGATGAGATTTTAGATTAAATTCAATAGCATTGTATTGCATTTTTGATCTAGAACTTGGCTAGAATGTTTGTTGAGGCAAAATACTGAGTAATATTTAATTTGAGAAACGACCGTAGGCCTTCTTTGACCCGTTTGTGCCTTTTATTGCCTATCAAATGATATTAATCCTTAGCATGTTCCTACTTTGAGCCTGAAGCCTTTTCTTTGGACAACCATATCTTCGTCTATACCCTTCTGAGTGCTTACATGTACTATCTCTCTCTTGACCCAACCTCCTTGAGCACACTGAAGATGTGCAAATTACATAAGAAGATTCAAGTTTGAAGCTGTCAAAAACAAAATATGTTGCATCCCTGAAAGTCAAGGATACAAAATGACTTCAAAAGAAAATAAAGGAGTCAAAAGCTCTCCACAAGGTCAAGAAAAGGAGAAATAACAAAGAAAAATACTCCAGCAATGATGGAGAAGTTACAGAATGAAGAAAGAATTGGAGAAAACTCCAACAAGCAAAGATTCAGAAGAAGTCAAAACATAAAAAAGGGACAACGAAGAAGTTCAAGCGCTAAAAGCACAATAAAAGCACAAATCCAGTGCAACGCTCAAGGAGGGATTAAGTCACTTTCATCCTAAATGAATATCCTACGCATCCCTAAGCCTACATTATAAGCCAATTGCAAGCCCTTCATGATCTCATTTCAAATGTTCTCATATTAGTGGAGATTTACATGAAGACCAAGCATATGGCATCACAATTGCATGCATTGAAAATTTTTCTGAGCGTGAGTGTTCTTTGAAAATATCCTCAAATCCAATACTTCAGATATGTGCAAATGAGGATTTTCTTTGTGGTAAGGGCACTTGAAACATGAGAATATGTATAGTTCAAAATCTTTGTTTGAAGCAAGATGAACAAATCTTGTTGATACTTAGGTATGTTTGAGGTACCACTTGAACCTATAGGAATTACCTGAAGTCAATCTCTATTAAAGGAGAAGCAAATGAGCAAAATTTTCATGCAATGCTAATTGTTGGTACCAACTGCAATAAAGAATTGGTTCTCTCTTCACATGCTTCATTGTTCAAAATGAAATTGAGGCAAGCACCCACCTTTTTAAATACCTTAGAAGTGCATTTTCTTGTTAAAGTTGTTGTCAACTTGTCAAACTGACATGTTGAGTTGTTACCTTGTCAAATTGACATATTTTTTAAATCAGATTGTCATCTCATTCAAAATGACGCATTTTTTTAGTTGTCTGTCATCTTATGTGTAGTGATATGTTATGTTTTATTGGATCATCACTTCTATATTTGTGACATGTTTTATTGAATTATCAATCCTATAATTGTGACATATTATGTTAAATCATCACATATTTTGTTGTGAAGTATTGCATTTATTACTAATAATTTTAGTGCATATAGTTATGAGATGTTGGAAAGTCACCCCATTCAAAGTGACTTGTACCATTCAAATCAGAGCCAAAGTGACTCAACTTTTCAGATCATCATCAAGGTGATGACCATTTATCCAGATCATCAAGGTGACGATCATTTATCCAGACCGTCATCAAGGTGATGACCAATTATCCAAATTGGTATCAAAGTGACTCCATTTATCTAGACAGACGTCAAGGTGACTCCACTTAATTTTTGGTTTCAAAGTGACTCCATTTATCAAGACATGCATCAAGGTGACTCCATTCAAATTTTTGTGTCAAAGTAACTCCATTTATCTAGACTGGCATCAAGGTGACTCCATTCAGTCTTTGGTATCAAAGTGACTCCATTTATCCAGATTGACGTCAAGGTGACTTCATTCAATCATCAGTGTCAAAGTGATTCTATTTATCTAGACCAACATTAAGGTGACTTTATTCAATATTTAGTGTCAAAGTGACTCCAATTATTCAAATTTGGTATCAAGGTAAATGTACTCATTTCAAAATGGTGTCAAGATGACTCCACAAATTCAAATTGGGTCGACCGCCTTTCAATGAGACATATTGGGTTGTCACCTCTTTCAAAGTGACATGTCAACTTCAAGTTGGATCATCCACCTTCCAATGACACATGTTGAGTAGTCACTTCGTTCAAAGTGATATATAAAATTCAAGTTGGGTTGTCTGCCTCTCAATGAGACATATTGGGTTGTCACCTCGTTCAAAGTGACATGTTAAGTTCAAGTTGGGCCGTCCATCTTTTAATGAGACACGTTGAGTAGTTATCTCATTCAAAGTGATATATCGAATTCATGTTGGGTTGTCCCCCTCTCAATGAGATATGTTGGGTTGTCATATCGTTCAAAGTGACATATCAAATTCAAGCTAGGTCATTCGCCTTTCAATGAGACATGTTGGGTTGTCACCTCGTTCAAAGTGACATATCAAATTCAAGTTAGGTTGTCCTCCCCTCAATGAGACATTTTGGGTTTTCACCTTATTCAAAGTGATATATCAAATGCAATTTGGGTTATCCGCATCTCAATGAGACATGTTAGGTTGTCACCTTATTCAAAGTGACATATCAAATTCAAGTTAGGTCGTCCACCTTTCAAAGAGACAGAATTAGGTTGTCTACCTTTCAATGAGACAAGATTAGGTATTCCGCCTTTTAATAAGACAAGATTAGGTCATCCGCCTTTCAAAGAGACTAGATTGGGTCGTCCGCCTTTCAAAGAGACAAGATTAGGTTGGCCGCCTTTCAAAGAGACAAGATTGGATTATCTACCTTTTAAAGAGATGAGATTAGGTCGTCAGCCGTTCAGAGAGACGAGATTGGGTTGTTCATCTTTCAAGACAAGTTGGGTCATCCGCCTTTCAATGAGATAGGTACATAATCTTGTATCCCCAATGTCTCACAGTTTGACACTAGGTAATTTTGGAAAATAATGTCGAAGGTACGCTATTACTTTTTGTCTTAGAACATTTTTTCCTTGTTGATCATCTTTCATTTAAAATAGTTACACCTTACCAGCATACATATAGTACTTTCAAAACTCTATCAGAGACTGACATCATTCTGTGCATATGTCATTTTTTTCTTTGTCGAGCCAATGTTGTCTACACGTCAACATGTCCGTTCAAAGATTCTTTCATCATCTATGAACGAAGAGGGGCAGTTGTTGACACCCAATTTTGGCCTGATATTTTTCAAATTAATATTTTTAAACCATTTATTCTTTAAATTGCACAGAATATAAATTTTCTCATATTTTTTCAATGTTGATACAATTTATTGATAATTATTCTCATTTTTAAAAATATTGAGATTTTTATCTATTTATTATTATTTTAATTAATTTTAATTATCATTAATTTTTATCGCAACCATTTGCATGTAAACAAATATTATTATTTTTTAAAAAATTACAGTATCAAATATATTTTTTATTATTTTTAACACAGTCTGTTAATACATAAGTCAGAGAAGATATTCTTTACACATATAATTAAATAACTCATGGTTTTAGATAAACCATGATTTTAAGCACATGATTTTTGATAGCCCATGGTTTTAAACCAAATGGTTTTTCTATAGAGTGTCTCATACACTCAACACACTCTTTGGTAGTGAAAATTTTCCAAAATAAGCAAAAATTCCAAAAAAAAATATTCATTCTTTTCCTTCTTTCCTATTTTGGCCATCACCCCATCGGAATCCTTCTACCTCCGGTGAAACCAGATTTGTCACCTCTCTCCTCCTTCCACAAACTTACCACTTACTCTACAACCACAAACCAGCCTTAACTCACCATCATCACTGTTCTGGCAGAGAGTGAACATCGATGACCACCAGTCACAAGTCTTTTCCCTTATTAAAACAGACGAACCACCCTCCAACTCTCTGTCCCACTATTCTCCTCCCAACAAGCGAACAACTCAACTAACAACAACCAAAACACTCCTCTCTCCTTCTCCCTTGTCTTTGGCAGAAAAAAAACTGCAAGCTCCGACGAGCTCCAACTAGACCACCCTCTTCTCCCTTCTCCTCCTCCACCAAACTTTGACAATCAGAAACCCACCACAAAACTTCCATCTCCGGCAAACAATAATAACAAACAACAACCCAGCCACCACCACCTTAGGTCGAAGCTTCAAGCGCCAGTAAATACCACAACAACTCTATTAAACAAACAAAACCAGTGCCGAACTTTGGCAAAATCCATAACAACAACAATGAGATCAAAGCTTCGACCACCATTACTCCTCCGACCGGTAACCATGGCAGCACGCTTAGAAACCCAGGTTTGACCAAAAAATTGATTATGCAGTATTTGTATATAATGTGCATTCTTGCGTTCACTTTGTCGTTAACTCTGGCGACTTCAACCTTGCTTGTTGCTTATTACTTGTTCTTGTATTGATTTTATGATGTTTTTCATTTCTTGATGACTGAGTATTCCCAACCAGTTTTTTCTTTATTTATTTTTCTTAAAGTACTGAGTATTTATAACTATATGTATTTTGGTCAGATTTATTTTATGTAATTTATACAATTGTTACGTTTTCTTTTGTTTATTTATGCTTATGGTTTCCTTTGTTTCTATATCTAGTGTTATTCTTTTACTATTATAATTATTTTTGTTTCTTATTGCTTGTTGATTGATTTAGCATATACTTGAATTCTGCATATCACAATTTTTGCTTTTCAGCTCTGTATATCACTAATTTGCTATTTGTTTTTTTGAATTATTTCAATCAATTTTGCCCGTTTCACTTTTCTTTTCACTGATAATGAATAAAATGAAATATTGGCCAATGAAGAAATCTCTCCGTCATATTTTCGAGGCCTTCCCATAATAAAAGACGAATTTTATTTTGAGTTCGATTATTTCGTATCGAATATTAATTTAACTGTCCGATCAAGAAATTATCATTGATTCCCAAGTCCTCCAATGTATAAGTTGAGTTTTATTTTTTATTTATTATTTTATTAATTCATTTAGATAAATATTCATGCAATACTAATAGTTTTACTAAGTGTGTTTATAGGTACATGGAGTTACTTTTTAAAGAAGTCATTCTGTCACGACCCAAAATCAGGCCATGATGGCGTCTACATAACCCCCAGTAAACAAGCCTAACCCAAACACGCGGAAAGCAGTAAATAATAAATTAACTAAAGAGAAGTGGAAGATATAACAAAGGGTAGGGCCAAAAGCATATATACATACATGTGTACAAAATATACAATTATTGCCCTAAAGTGACCGAAAGACAAAATGACCCGAACACCAACCGGGAGTTGGTTTCACTAGTACAAGAGTGACTAAAGAAAGGAGTAGCTATACAACAACCTCTGTCTATTCAAAATACAAAATATAGTCAGGATATACTAGATGGAAAGCACGTAAAGTCTCCAAGAGCGCTGGGAGCTCACCGTGATTCGAACAGCAATGGGCCACGAATGACAGGAGATCAGCCGGGGTGGCTCGTACTAGGTGATGCATCAGAAAAAAAGATGCAGAGTGTAGTATGAGTACCAAAGCAACGGGTACTCAGTAGGCATCATAGGCCGACCGATCGCAAAAAAGATAATATATATATATATATTACAAGAAAGCAGCTAACTATAAAAGGATCCACCTAAATCTAGTTGTAAAGCCGAAGGCATGCCGATAAATCAAAAGATAAGGGAAAACAACCACAAGCCAAACCAGAGTCAATCCACGTACCAATGCAAATGCAATGTGATACACAATGATGCATATATGAATGCAATATAATATAAACTCGGAATACCGCATCGAGCGCCCGAAATACCTCATCGGACTATACATAGATACATATGAAATAAAACACCCGGAATAACACATTAGGGGTTCGGAATACCGCATCGGACTAATATGTATAAAAATGAGAGTAAAATACCCAAAATAATACATCGGGGGTCCGAAATACCGCATCGGACTATAAATTTATATAAAAAAATAGTAGTTCCTCCTTCTCTCTCAAAAACCAGGGTGATACTCAAAATAGCTCAATTTAGTCCAAAATTCATCACAACAGTGGAAAAACCTCTTTTCAAACCAGAAAGCCTTTGAAAAATCATTTTCGTACTGTACCAATGATATGCCATGCGATATGAGTATGAATGTTCACAAGAAGAGGAATAATCACACCATTAGATCAAACAGGGCAAAGTGCCCTCCAAACTAAGAGAAACTAACCTAAAATTCATCAGATGCCTAGCCATGGCCTCGAGCCCACAGTTACACACAATGATAACATAAAGCAGTAAAGCAAAAATTAACGAACAAGCTCTATTTTACATCTAAAGCATCCTAAAAGCATGTTAAGGATCTTAGACTAGTCACACAGAAGAAACAAGCTCCTAGGCTAGGGATAACATACGGTACTATGCTAAAAATCCAAAATGGCCAACTTACATGATAAACAAGTTTTAAGCCTATAGTCTACCTAAAATTTGACTTAGCATTCCAGTAACGTATAAACATATAATATCAAACTAAACTCAAAAAAAGGTGGAAAGAGGAAGGTAGAATCTCAAATGAGACCATTGAAAAAGTTCTTACACTTCAGTGGAAGTTGATGGACAATTATAGGTAACACAAGTGACTAAGAACTGAAAATGAAAAATTGTGTAGGACTTTTCTATTCCATCCCATATTTGGCTTTCAGCTATCCAGTATGCTTCTTGTCAAACTGCTATCATAAGTTGAAGAAAGTTGCTTCGTGACTATTAACCTTTTTTGGGGCAAGGATTGACTTAGTACATTAACCCTTGTCTAGGATGAATAATTTTTGGGCCTCTTTTCCATTTCAAACATGTGTATACAATTATGCAACAATATGAGCTATTACATATGTGAACTAATAATGATTGAAGTCCTAAGTTTGAGGATGTAACATTGGGCAAAAAATAAAGGTCACTTGAGAGGTGGTGAAATTAGAATCTCTTTATTTTTTACTTGTATTTTGGTATAATGAGGACCTAGCATTTAGTGTATGTAGTTTGATGGATCTTTCGGAAGATTAAAAGCTATTTTTGATGGATAGCTATGTTACCTAGGCCACCTGCCAATGATCCTACCAGTACATGGTGGTTGTGTACTGATTCTGCACTTGTTTCCTTTTATGAGTACATGACATCTTCCAGTGGCTCCTACATAACCTCAATTCTAGTCCTGGCGATTCCAGATTCCAAGGGTGAGCTACTTTTTCTGGGCTACCATAGTTTCTCTAGTACATTCTCTAGTCCATTGTTTCAGACTTAGACTTTTGTTTTGGGGTTGCATCCTCGTTCTAGACTTTTGGTAGATTGTTTTTGGTATGATGACTTTCAGTTTCTAGAGAGATTTTCACAGGATGTTATTAGATTTTGATTAGATATGAATGATAGTTTATTTTCAATGCAAACTAGTTTTGAGCTATTAGATTTTCTAAGTGTTGGGTTGTTATCTAGATCGCTCATCCAGGGGATTCGAGTGGGTGCCACTCACAGCGGGTTGGGTCATAACAAAGATGGTACCAGAGCCCTAGGTTCGTTGATCTTTTCATACCAAAATAAGTCTAGTAGAGTCTTGCAGAATGGTACAGAGACGTCTATACTTTTCTTCGAGAGGCTATAGGACTTTAGGAAACTATCACTTCTTTCTTCCTTCGTGCTATAATTCGATT
The DNA here is from genome assembly GCA_003996215.1 of Jaltomata sinuosa. Taxonomy (NCBI): domain Eukaryota; kingdom Viridiplantae; phylum Streptophyta; class Magnoliopsida; order Solanales; family Solanaceae; genus Jaltomata; species Jaltomata sinuosa. The sequence continues at coordinate 163,633 of QJPP01000438.1, forward strand.
CCAATTGGTATCTAACCTCTTTCACTCTTTTGTCTATAGATGGTGAATACCAGGAATAACGATTTGAGAGCGGTGGTTTCGATAGTGAGACCAGTGGTCAGGGAAAGGGGAAGGGGTAGAGGTAGAGGGAGAGCTACACTCACCAGGGGTGGAGCTCAGGCATTTGCAGGAGCGAGAGTGGAGGCCCCACTCCCACCCCAGGATCACGTTGAGAAGGAAGTGGAGGTTGTTGTTAAGGAGGACGTGGAACAGGCTGAGGCAGCACCAACTGGAAGTGCAGGTCTTCCCCCTATATTACCTGAGGCATTTCAGCAGGTGTGGACTTTTCTTTAATTGGCTGGTGGGTGCTGGAGCTACTCCCACGGGTACTGCAGATCAGGTTTTGGGCACCCAGCTAGCAGTTGTAATGGCTCCTAGGATGGATGTAGCATCGGGTACTGATGACTTCTTTTGTCTGATGGTAGGTCCGATTATGACTGGGAATGAGCATGAGATGCTGACTAAGTTCTTGAAACTGAAACCTCCTACATTTCAAGGTACTAAGAAAGAGGATGCTTATGAGTTTATTCTGGATTGTTATAAGAGGTTGCATAAGTTGGGCATTATGCAACAACATGGGGTGGAGTTCATCACCTTTCAGCTTCAGGGTGATGCTAAGCAGTGGTGGAGGTCTCATGTAGAGTGTCAGCCATCAGCTTTGCCTCTACTGACTTGGGCGGAGTTTCATGCCCTTTCCTTAGAGAAGTATGTGCCACACACATTGAGGGATCATAAAAAGGATGAGTTTCTATCTCTTGAGCAGGGTAACATGTCGGTCTCAGGATATAAGGTCAAATTCCATGCCTTGTCCCATTTTACTACTCAGCTTCTGGGTACAAAAGAAGAGAGGACTCGTCTATTTGTGAAGGGCCTGAATACTGAGTTGCAAGTATTGTTTGTGCATATGACTTCAGTGGGAAAGAGTTTTAATGAGGTGATGGATCATGTCAATAAATTTGAGGGGGTCAGGCAGGTTGGGCAGGCTAAGGTGTTAGCCAAGAAGTACCGAAATGAAGGTAACTACATTGGTTCATACTCTAGAGGTCACAACCAACAGGTGTATTCTACTCATCCTATTCAGTCAGCCTTGCCAGCTTCTACAGGTGGTCATCCGGGAGCTAGTCAGTAGTTTCTAGCTCCTAGAGGCCAGGGGGATTCTTATACTTCTACTAACAGGCCTACTCTGGACTGCATATGCTTTCATTATTGTGATCCTGGTCACATCAAAAGGGATTTCCCTCACAGGCAGGCAGGTAATCAGACCCAGTAGCAGTCAAAGGTTGTGGTTCCAGTAGGTAGAGGTGGCTATGCTAGGGGTCATCCATAGGGTGGGCGAGGTAACTTTTAAGGAGGCCAGGGAGATAAAGGGAATGGCAGTGCGGGTAGGGGTATGGCGCATCCAGATAGGGAAGTTGATTGGATTAATGACCGAGCCCATTGTTATGCTTTTCCAGGGAAGTCTAAGGCTAAGACATCAGACGCAGTGATCACAGGTACAATTTTAGTCTGTGATAGGATGGATTCCGTACTGTTTGACCCAGGTTCTACTTAATCTTATGTTTCTATGAAATTTGCCTTGGGTCTGGATTTAGTTTGTGATGTCCTTGATTTCCTTATTCATGTTTCTACCCCAGTCGGAGAGTCTGTGATAGTAACTCATGTTTATCGTACCTGCCCCGTGGTATTTTTGGGGTTGCAGACTTGGGTAGATTTAGTTATTATGGACATGTTAGATTTTTATATTATTTTGGGCATGACCTGGATGTCTCCATGTCATGTGGTATTGAATTGTAATACTAAGACCGTGACTCTAGAGATTCCGGGTAAGGATAGGCTAGAGGTGGAAGGTGTGTAAAGTCCTAAGCTGACTAAGATCATATCATTTATTTGGGCTAGGAAGTAAGTGGGGAGAGGTTGTTTGGCCTTCTTGGCTCATCTCTGGGATGATAGTATGGAGTCCTCATCGAAGAGTCAGTTTTGATAGTTTCAGAGTTTCAGGAGGTGTTTTGCAGATTTGCCTGGCATGCCTCCGGATAGAGACATTGACTTTTGTATAGACTTAGAGCCGCGCACTCGCTCAATTTCTATTCCTCCTTATTGCATGGCTCTGGCAGAGTTAAGGAAACTTAAGATTCAGCTTCAGGAACTCCTAGATAAAGGCTTTATTTATCCTAGTGCTTCACCGTGGGGTGCTTCGATTTTATTTGTGAAAAAGAAATATGGTAGTATGAGGATGTGCATAGACTACAGGTAACTGAACAAGGTCACCATCCAAAACAAGTATCCTTTACCACGCATAGATGACCTCTTTGACCAGTTCAGGGTGCATCCGTGTTCTTGAAAATTCACTTAAAGTCAGGGTACCATCAGCTAAATATTAGGCCCCATGACATCCCTAATATGGTATATAAGACTCATTATGGGCATTACTAGTTTCTAGTGATATCGTTTGGGTTGACCAATGAGCCGACGACATTCACGAGTTTGATGAATGGGGTGTTCAAATCATATCTGGACACGTTCGTCATCGTGTTTATAGATGACATTCTTATTTACTCCAAGAGTAAATAGGAGCATGTTGAGCATCTTCGCATTGTTTTGGATATTTTGAGGCACCAAAAATTATATGCCAAGTTTTCCAAGTGTGAATTTTGGTTGACTTCAGTCGCATTCTTGGGGCATATGGTGTCAGAAAAGAGGGTGATGGTGGATCCCCAAAAGATTGAGTCAGTTAAGAGTTCGGTCCAGCCTAGCTCTGTGACTGAGGTTAGGAGTTTTGTGGGGCTTGCAGGCTACTACCACAGATTTGTCAAGGACTTTGCATCAATTTCTACTCACTTGACAAGGTTGACTCAGAAGAAGGTACAGTTTGTGTGGTCTGACAAGTGTGAGGAGAGCTTCCAAAAGCTTAAGACACTTCTTAACACAACTCCATTCCTAACACTGTCGGTTAAAAGTAAGGATTTCATTGTGTATTGTGATGCTTCACATTCGGGTTAGGGTGTTGGGTTAATGCGAGACAGGAATGTTATAGCTTATGCTTCAAGGCAGTTGGAGCCTAATGAGAATAATTACCCAACCCATGACTTGGATTTGGCAGCGGTGGTCTTTGCACTCAAGATTTGGAGGCACTACCTCTATGGTGTAAAGTGTGAAGTGTTTACGGACCATCGGAGCCTGCAACATGTGTTTACTCAGAAGGGCTTGAATCTGAGGTAGAGGAGGTGGATGGAGTTGTTAAAAGATTATGATGTGACCATCTAGTATCATCCGGGCAAGGCTAATGTGGTGGCATACGCATTGAGCTAGAAGACGGTTAACTTGGGAAGTTTGGCTTATTTGGGGGTGTCCAAACGACCACTGGCTAAGGAGATTTGGGCTCTAGAATCTAAGTTCATGCAATTAAGCATCTCAGAACAGGGTGGGGTGTTGTCCAATATTGAGGTCAAATCCACATTCATAGAAGAAATAAAGGCCAAGCAGTTTCAGGATGCACAACTGAACAAGCTTTGGAGAAAGGTAGTATCCGTAGAGTTTGGGGATGTCATATCAGGCGCTGATGGGGTGATGAGCTTCAGGGGGAGGATTTGTGTTCCTCAGGTTGATGACTTTATTCAGAAAGTATTGGAAGAGGCTCATGGTTTGCAGTATTCAATTTATCCAGGCGTATCCAAAATATGCCAGGACTTGAGGAAACTTTATTGGTGGCCTGGGATGAAAAGGGACATAGTTGATTATGTGTCTAAGTGTCAGAACTGTCAGTAGGTCAAGTATGAGCACCAAAGGCCCATGCCCATTCCCGAGTGGAAGTGGGAAAAAATAGCAATGGATTTGGTGGTGGGTCTTCCTAAGACTTTTGGAAAGTATGACTCTATCTGGATCATTGTGGACAGGCTGGCCAAGTTTGCTCATTTCATTCTGGTCAGAGTGGACTATATTTTGCAGTAGTTGGCTAAGATCTATGTTAGGGAGATTTTGAGATTTGATGGAGTTCCACTCTCAATCATTTCAGACAGGGTACACAGTTTACCTCTAAGTTCTGGGGTAAGTTGCACCAAAAGTTGGGCACTCAACTCACTTGCAGCACAGCTTTTCATCCTCAGACAGAGGGTCAGTCAGAAAGGACAATTCAGGTATTGGAGGACATGCTGAGAGCATATGTGGTCGACTTTGGGGGTTATTGGGACCAATTTATACCATTGTTTGAGTTCTCATACAACAACAACTGCAACTCCAGTATCAACATGGCACCATTTCAGGCACTATACAGGAGGGGATGAAGACCACCCATAGGGTGGTTTGAGGCAGGAGATGTGAAACCCTTGGACATGGACTTGGTAAGGGAAGCTCAGAAAAAAGAAAGGGGAATTCAGACCAAATTGCTAGCAGCACAAAGCAGGTAGAAGGAGTATGCAGATCACAAGGTAAGAGTCATGCATTTCTAGGTTAGTGAACAAGTGTTACTGAAAGTATCACCAATGAAGGGGGTAATGCGGTTTGGCAAGAAGGATAAGCTCAACCCATGATACATCAGTCCATTCGAGGTTCTCAAGATTTTAGGGCCAGTGGCTTATAGGTTAGCACTGCCACCATGTTTATCCGGATTCCATCCAGTCTTCCATCTATCCATGTTGAAGTGATACCATAGGGATGGAGAATACATCATTAAGTGGGATTTGATTTTGCTAGACAAGGATCTTCAATATGAATAGGAACCAGTTGCAATTCTTGATTGGAATGTCTGAAAGTTGAGGACAAAGGAGATCAAAGTTGTGAAGGTTCAATGGAAGCATCATCCAGTTGAGGAAGCCACTTGGGAAACTGAGAAGGACATGCGGGACAAGTACCCTCACTTATTTGAGGATTCAGGTACTACACTTTCCCTCTTTTATTTCATCTTTTCAAGTTTGATCATTCGAGAAGGAACGATGGGTAAATTGGTATCTATTGTAATGACCGAGTCCGTCATTATGGTAAACCTTTTGTGCCATGTTTTTGGTTAGAAAACTTCTGAGTTTAGGAGTCTGAAATTTTGGGCTAGGCAAGTCTCAGATGATTTCTGAGTAACGTATCGTCTAGGGAAATATGGGTGAGGATCGGGTAATGTATCTTGTATTGAGCTAGTTTTTTCATTAGCTAAGACATTAAGGATTACGGGGAAGTTTTTAGAAATAAATTCGGGTAAGTAGAACTCTGGTATTAAGGTTGACGTGAAGGAATTGTTCCATAACGTCAGTATTTAATGTGTATTGTAAAATGGGTACATTTGTGGGATTTTCTAAATTTCTATCCCGTGTTAACCGCTGTAGCAGTTTAAACTGCACTACCACAATTTCCATTATAGCAAAAGTCAACACCGATTAGTATCGCCATAACAGTTGATTCTGCTATGGCGGCACTACTATAGTGGTGTATGGACCACAATAGCGGACTGAGTCAGGTTTAATTCTGAAACTTCCCCAACACTGTTAAGAAACTTTCAAGAATATTTTGGGGAAGGACAAATATGAAGGGAGGTGAATTTTAATGATTTTCAACCAAAATCCATCGAAAAGGTAAGGTTTTCGCTCCCCTCTTCGCTATTTTGATTCCCAAACCTTAGAAACTATAATCTGAGGTTGGGGAAGGGTTGGATTGACCTAAGAATGATAGAATCCGAGGAAAAATGGGATTCTAGGTTGTATAATTTGTGAGTTATGATTATTATCACTATTTCTTGTTAGAAACACCATTGTTCGCTAAATGTAATCATAAAAATAGTAGTTTAAGACGAATTAGTGGTGGGAAAGACCGGGAATGGGTGGAATGGCATGGAGATTTGGGATTTTACATAATTTGGGTAATTTTAGGCCATTGGTTTTATAGTAGTTGTTTGTAATTGTGTTTAGACCAAGAGCAAGCGAAAGCTACAGAAAATGGGAAGACTCTGGTCCAGTAAAGTTTCCAAAAGCAATTTGAGGTAGGTGATGGTTAATGTTTTGCCAAATGCAATGTATATACATGTAACTATAACTTAGTATTGTATGTGCTTTCATTCTTAGGAAAGGAGTTATAAATATCCAAGTGTTTGGGGTGTCAATTATGTGAAATGAACTTGGTTATTTCTTGTTGATTTTATGAGGGTGTTTTTGTTCATTTTAGTATTGTCTGTTGGGTTTTGTGTGATATTAACGATTAGCTCGGGTACCACACCTGGTACGGGATACTAACGGTTGGCTAGGGTACCACGCCTGGTACATGATAATAATAGTTTGCTCGGGTACCATGCCTGGTACAGGTTACATAAATCGGTTGGCTCGGGTACCACGCATGGAAAGAGTTTAATTTGCATTATTGATTGTATTGTCGATAGTTCCATAAGTGGATCAGGTTGATTTGCTAAATTTGTGCTTTATTTTGTTAGTCCTTGAGAGTCTGGGTTTTTACACTTAAATGTGGGGTTGGTCCTAGGGTAGACTGGGCATTGCATGTTAACTGTCAAGCCCCGAGCCTAGCCCCTAGACGTAACACAAGACCTAGGATCACAAGTGACCCCAAGCTAACCCTGAATATGGCATATCACAAGCTTACTGAAATAACTCTAAACAAACGGAAGCATACTAAATAAATCATATAATCTAAAAGAATTCAATTGAGAATATCTGAGATATAACTGTCTAAAAAGTAGAACAACCCAAATCAACTGAGTCTGACTCTATGTCTAAAAGCCTCTAATACTGATGAGTTGCTGGGACAAGTCCCCAGCAAACTCCAAATACTGAAAAAAGGACAAACTAACTAACTCAAAAACATATAAAAGATATGTCCTTGGATGATGAGGACTCACCACTGATTGTCGCTGATATGGCACCGGGCGAGCTAATCACGAGGCTGAAGCTGAGAACCTGAACCTGCATCATGATAGGATGCATCACATAGAGTATGCGTCAGTAATTTGAATATACTGAGCATGAGGGATATGCAAGGCTGAATGAAATGTAAATATACTAAAATACTGAAAAAGCTGTCAACTTAACTAAACTGTAGTACATAGGCCCAAAATATAATCATGTATAAACAGCTGAAATGCCAGAGAAATTTGAAAACATGCTGAACGCTGAAAGTAAAACATAACTGAGGGCCTAATGCACTTTACTGTAACTAACACTATGGGAGAGTCTGACATAAACCACGTGAGCTAAATGTGGAGTCTGATGTATACGCCCCATCAAGAGGACACAATATACCTTGCCAGAGTATAAAGGCATGGCTGATGTGATCACTAGTTCTGAGACCCAACTAAGGGGCTAAATATCCTACGGTGGCACATAGTTTTGGGACTTCAAGGGTATGCTGAACCCTAGTCCAACTCGGTGCTAAACACTACTCCCAAACAGAAGAGTAATATCTCATTAAATCTGAAGTTCTAAATTTATTGAGACAGAAATAAAATGGTCTGAAATCACTATTTTTTTGAAATGTTGTAGTAGGCTGAAAACAGGCTAAATTCTAATTTTTAAAACTCATACTGATAATCTAGGTTGAATTTTGAAGAAAGCTAACACTTTAGATATCCTACAATTTAGGGCTAATTTTTTGATTTCTTAAGTCATGGTGAAAACTCATGCAAACCATTAAAACATATTAAAATTCATATAAGCAGGATATAAATCATGTGAGAATCCTAAGGACTAAATTCTAGAAAGATATGCATAATTTGGTAGTAACCCTAGTTCTTAAACCATGAATATTTGAAGAAAGACTAGAACTTTGAGCATAAGGCTGAACTAAACCCTTACTAAATACCCACATACCTAGTAAAAGGAGATTCTTCAAGAAAATCTGAAGTTGAAGCTTGGAGGAGAAAGCCCCAGGTCTGAAGCTTTGGAGAAGAACACTCTTTTCTGACTTAAGAGGAGGAATAAGGAGAACTGATGTGTTTAGGAGGTTTAGACTTAATAAAATAAGCCTAAGACTATTTATAGTCGAAGCTAATTTAAGAAGGAAAGGTCTAAAATATCCCTGAGAAACTAAATTAAAAACTGCTGGAAATATTTTTGACCAGGTTCCACAGTTGGTGGAAGCTTCCATGACTCATAGAACCCTGTCGTGGTTCTTGGGACTTTGTTCCTGACTACGGGTCTGATAACCACGATCCAGCGTCACAGCTGGTGAACCCATCCACGGCTCGTGGAAGTTGCTCATGGTTCCTGAGGGATTTGATGACCCTTAGGTCTGAGTTCCATGGATGGAATCCACGACTCGTGGACTGTTCCACGGTCCGTGGTTCCAACTTGTGAAACTGACCCCAACACTGAGAGTGAGATGCATGATAAGGCTGACAAACTGAAGAGAAAACTATTACCTCAAGTTGAAGCTTGATCAAAAGGGAAAAGGTGGGGGTACTTGGTCATCATGGCTTCCTTTGCTTCCCAAGTAGCTCCCTCAACTGATTGGTTCCTCCAAAGGACTTTTACTGAAGTGACTTCCTTTTCATAAGAAAGGATATCCTTCACACCCACGCTTTATAAGGGCACAACTAAAGCTGGATCACCAATGTATTTCTTTAACAAGGATACATGGAAGATTGGGTGTACCAATGCTAAGTCTGCGGGCAACTCTAGCTCATAGGCCACTTTTCCAACTCTCCTAAGAATCTTGTAAGGGCCTACATATCGGGGACTAAGCTTCCCCTTCTTACCGAATCTCATCACACCCTTCATGGGTGACACTTTCAGAAAAACATAATCATCAACCTCAAACTCTAGCTCCCTTCTTCTCACATCTGCATAAGATTCCTGACGATTTTGAGCTACCTTCAACCTTTCTTTAATAAGCCAAACATTTTCCATGGTCTCATGGACTGAATCTGGGCCTATCAAAGCTATTTCTCCTACCTCAAACTGACCTATGGGTGACCTACACCTTCACTCATAGAGTGACTCATACGGATCCATCTGAATGCTAGAGTTAAAACTATTATTATAGGCAAACTCTATAAGAGGTAAGTGATCATCCCAATTACCTTTCAATTCAATTACACAAGCTCTCAACATATCCTCTAAAGTCTGAATGGTACGCTCTGCCTGACTATCTGTCTATGGGTGAAAAGTTGTACTAAGATTAACCTAAGTACCAAGACCCTTATGAAACTATCTCCAAAAATGAGATGTGAATTGGGTACCCCTATTTGAGATGATAGATAAGGGACCTCTATGCAACCTGACTATCTCACGGATGTAGAGTCTGGCATATTCCTCTACTGAATCGGTAGTCTTGATAGCCAGGAAGTGGGCTAACTTAGTCACCCTGTCTACAATCACCTAAATAGAGTCATGATGCCTGCGAATACGAGGTAAACCTATAATGAAGTCCATATTGATGACCTCCCACTTCCAAGTAGGAATGTTCATCTCCTGAGTCATACCACCCGGTTGCTGGTGTTCTACCTTCACTTGTTGATAGTTGGGACACTCAGCCACAAAATCAGCAATGTCCCTTTTCATGCCATTCCACAAATAGACTTCCCGTAGGTCACGGTACCTCTTGGTGGCACCAGGATTGATGGAATACCTGGAGCTATGAGCTTTTATCAAAATCTGCTATCTCAAATCACCTATATTAGGAACACATAACTAGCCCTGGTAATGAAGTACCCCATCTCCCCCTTGGGAGATGTCATACCTTGAGGCTACCCCATATATGTAACATGGGACCCAGGACCACAAGTGCCCTAAGTTAACCCTTGGCTAAAGCATGACTTAAACAAACATAGATAAACTTAACAGAAGCATCAAACTAAAGAGATAAATAAACTGAGTCATCAACAACTCAAAATAACATGATGGGATCTGAAACCCAAATACAGAATCTCTACTATGTCTGAAAGCCTCTAAAATAAATAACAAGTTGCTGGGACAAGACCCCAGCTAACTCCAAATACTAAACAGAAACCATAAAGATAGACAACTGATACTAGTCCTCGAAGTATGAGGATTCACCACTCAAAGCTGGGACACCGACTAACCTCTAGCCACGAATCTGAAGACCCAAACCTGAATCTCCATCATCAAGAGGATGCAGCACAAGATATGCGGCAGTACTATAAGATGTACTGAGTAAGTGAGATATATAGAATCTGAAGTAAACATGCTATACATACTTTAAAACTGAAGTCGTGCTATGATTGTGAAAGCTGGAATGTGAAAGACTCAATGCAATATCATAGGCAAAATATACTTGAAAACCATAAGTAATAATAGAACTTTTGAAATCTAAAAGCAAAGAGTAAATGAATTTAAATAACTGAAACTATTTTTGTGGGATGTTCTCTAACCGAGATAGACCATGTGAGCTACATGGAGTCTGATGTATCCGCCCTATTGAAAAGACCCAATATACCTTGCCAGGGTATAAAGGCATAACTAGTGTGATCACAGTGTTTGATGCCCACAGAGGGCACCTAAAGAACCTATGGTGGCACTTAGTTCTGGGATATCAATCACATTTGAGATCTAAGGAAGGAATTAATGACATCTCCTTCGAGAAGAGCGTGAATCATAAAAAAATGACATGTAAACTTCTGTTAAAATATTCATTTTTTCATTAGCTTTTATTTTTCAAAAAATATAAACAGAGTTTGATGATCATATTATTCAAAAAAAATTAAAAATCACTTTAACAAAATATTTTTACGAGTCAAATGATTATTTGAGCATATACAAGGGGTACGCTCACCCAATCCAACTCGGTGCTCAATACTACTCCCAAAACATACTTATAAATCAACTTATACTTGTGACATATCTAATGCCAAATCTGTTTGAAAAGCATACGGGTATATCTAATACCATGAAATTTACATAGCTTTGGTAGACATATCTAGATGCCAAACCATTCATAAAACATAGAGACATATTTGATGTCATATAATTTATACTTCAAAATCCATAAAACTTAGCATAGCTAAAATTCAAAACATTCATAACTTGAAGAACTAGGCATGCAATTTCATGATAATAGAGGCCATGTTATCTAAACATGCTAATTTTACTTAAAAATATGCAATTCAATAGAATCATACTAGAATTATCATCAAACATATGAGCTCTTGAAATTATGCAAGGAATCTTAATTAAAACATGGGTAATGAGTGGGAAATCACGAATTGATACTTTAAAACAAAACACATAACTTTTCCCCAATATGGGTAAGAACCCTAATTTCATAAATTCATAGATCAAAGCAAAACTTGAGGATTTTGGGCAGAAAGGTGAAGGGAATCCCTTATTGAATACCCACATACCTTATTGAATCTTGCTTGATGAAAGATGAAAAGAAATGGAGGCTTGAACTTGGAGCTTGAGACTTTGAGCTTGAAGGAGTTCTTTCTTCTTAAGGAATAGAATTGCATAGAATGAGAAGAGTTTAGGATATTGGGGAATAAAACCCTACTAAAAATGGTCAAAATGAACTCACTTAAGATTTAAAAGGGTGGGTAATTATAGAAATACCCCTAGGATTTAATTGGAGAAAAGTTGATTAAAAACTCGGCTTCAGGTTCCACGGGTCCTTTCCACGGACCGTAGAAGTAACCACAGCTCGTGGATCAAAGTCGTGGTTCTTGAGCCAAAATTTCAAGTTGTGCATGAGTTTCTACAATAAACAGGATGACCCGTAGAAACTTCTACGGTTTATGGAACACACTCGTGGTTCCTGGGGAGACTTGCAACCCTCAGTCTGAGTTCCACGAGTTATCGTGGAACTATCCATGGCTCGCGAACCTAACTCGTGGTTCTCAGACCTGAGTATGATCTGCAGGACTGGTTTCCCGGGTCACTTCCATGACTCGTGGTTCTATCCACGGCTCGTGGACTTTACTCGTGATTCCTGGAAGTTTCAAATTTTTAAGAGTTTCTAACTTTAAAAGCTTAATCGAATCCCGGGGTGTTACAATATATCCCCCTTGGGATTATTCATTCTCAAATGAAGACTAAGCAAGGAAAACTAGAGATAAAAATAGCCCAACCAAGCAACAAAACAAGAAAACTGAAGAATAAACATGAAAACTGAGCTTTTCAACTTAAAACATAATTGAACTAACTTCAGAAAACATGAATGCATGCTAGGATCATGAGAAAAACTGATGGAATAGAATCGGAGGGACATATTAAGAAGGAACTAATACCTCAAGCTAAAACTGGATCGGAAGGAAAGAGATGGGGGTACTTGGTGTTCATGGCTACTTTTGCTTCCCAAGTAGATGATTTCTCCAAAGAACCTTTACCGAAGCGACTTCTTTGTTTCTCAACCTCCGAAGCTGACGATCAAGAATCTCTATGAGAGCTTTCTTATAGGTAAGGCTATCCTTCACACCCACATCCTCCAAAGGAACAACCAAGGTTGGATCGCCGAAACACTTCTTTGACAAGGAAATATGGAAAACTGGATGAACCGCTTCTAATTCTGATGGCAAATCTAACTCATAAGCAACACTACCAACTCTCCTTAGAATCTAATGAGGACCTACATAGTTGGGACTAAGCTTCCCCTTCTTACCAAATCTCATTACCTCCTTCATGGGTACACCTTCAGAAATACCCAATCATCAACCTCAAACTCCAATTCTCTTCTCCTCACACCTGCATATGATTTCTGTCAACTCTGAGCGGTCTTCAACCTCTCCCTAATGATTTGAAACTTCTCCATAGTCTCATGAACTGAATTTGGACCAATCAAAGCTGTCTCACCTACCTCAAATCAACCAATAGGAGATATATACCTCCGACCATAAAGTTCCTCATAAAGAGCCATCTGGATGCTAGAATGTTAGTTGTTGTTGTAGGCAAACTCGATAAGAAGTAAGTGATCATCCCAATTACCTTTGAAATCAATCACACAAGCTCTCAACATATCCTCCAAAGTCTGAAGTATGCTCTGACTGGCCATCCATCTGTGGGTGAAAATCTGTGCTAAGCTTAACCTGAGTACCAAGACCTTTCTTAAATGACTTCCAAAACTGGGATGTAAACTGAGTACCCCTGTCGGAAATGATAGACATTGGAACGCCATGTAATTGAACTATCTCCCGAATGTAGAGTCAGGCATAATCATCTGCTGAATCAGTAGTCTTACCAACTAAGAAGAGGGTTGATTTAGTCATCTTGTTGACAAACACCCAAATAGAATTATGTTTCCTATGAGTGCGAGGCAAACTAGTAATGAAATCCATATTGATCGCTTCCCATTTCCAAGTAGGAAGATCAATATCCTGAGTCATACCACCCGGTCATTGATGCTCTACCTTTATTTGTTAACAGTTTGCCACTTAGCTATAAAACTGACTATGTCCCTTTTTATGTCATTCCACCAATAGACTTCCCATATGTCACGGTACATCTTGGTGGCGTCAGGGTGAATGGAATACTTGGAATTATGAGCCTCTGTCAAAATCTGATGTCTCAACCCATCTATGTCAGGAACACGCAATTGACCCTGATATCAAAGCACACCATCTCCCCCCGAGAGAAAACCTCTACCCTTTGCTGATGGATTGCACCCTTTAACTAGTGCAAAATAGGATCACTGTCTTGGTTTTCTTTCACTTTAGCTACCAAAGATGATTCAGAACCATTTTGAACAATAACACTACCTTATGTTGAATCCATTAGGCAAACTCCTAATCAAGTAAGTCGATGAACACCCTTGGCCAACTCCTTCTTACCATCCTCAATAGAAGACACACTACCCATAGATAATCTACTAAGTGCATCCGCCATAACATTAGCCTTACCCGGATGGTAAAGCACACTCATGTCATAATCCTTAAGAAGGTCAAGACACCTCTGTTGATGGAGATTCAATTCCTTTTGTGTGAACACATACTGAAGACCCTTATGATCGGTGAATACGTCCACATGAACACCATACAAGTAGTGTCTCCAAATCTTCAAGGCAAAAACCACGGTCGCTAACTCAAGATAATGAGTAGGGTGGTTCTTCTCATAAATATTAAGCTATCAAGAAGCATAAGCAATCACCTTACCACGCTGCATCAACACATAACCCAAATCAATCCTAGAAGCATAACAATACACAACAAAATTATCTAGGCCTTCGGGTAGAGCCAACAATAGAGTTGTGGTCAATCTAGTCTTCAATTCCTAAAAGTTCTTCTCACATAGATCAGACCACTAAAATTTAACCTTCTTTTGAGTCAAACGAGTCAAAGGGGCAACAATGCAATAAACCCCTCCACAAACCTCCTATAGTAACCAGCCAAACCTAAAAAGCTCTTACTATCAGAAGGGGAAGTGGGTCTAAGCCAGTTTTTTACTTCCTCTATCTTTTGAGAATCAACTCGAATACCATCTCTAGTCACAATATGACCCAAAAAAGAAATAGACTGCATCCAAAACTCACTCTTGCTAAACTTAGCAAATAACTGTCGATCCTTGAGAGTTTGCAACACCACTCTCAAATGGTCTGCATGCTCTTCCTTACTCTGAGAGTAGATAAGGATATCAACAATGAACACAATCACAAACATATTCAAATACAGCTTGAACACACAGTTTATCAAATCCATAAAAGTTGCAGGAGCATCTGATAGTCCAAAAGACAAAACCACAAATTCATAATGACCATACCGATGTTTGAAGGCTATTTTTGGAATGTCACACTCTCAAACACGAAGCTGATGATAATAGGATCTAAGGTCGATCTTGGAGAAGTAACTGGCACCCAGAAGCTGATCGAACAAGTAATTAATCCTAGGAATGGGATATTTATTCTTGATTGTGACCTTGTTCAACTGACGATAGTCGATGAACATTCTGAGGGAACCATCTTTATTTTGCACGAATAAGACTGGAGCACCCCATGGAGAGATGCTGGGTCAAATAAAACCCTAATGAATGAGGTCTTTCAACTGGTCCTTCAATTCCTTAAGCTTAATAGGAGCCATCCTATAAGGAGGAATAGAGATAGGATGCGTATCTCAAAGAAGATCTATTCCAAAGTTGATCTCCTGCTTGGGAGGGACTCCGGGAAAATCATCGAGAAACACTTTAGGAAACTCATTCACAATAAGAACTGACTAAAGAGATAGGATTTTGGACTCCATGTCCGTAACCCAAACTATATGATAGACATAACCCTTAGAAATCATCTTCCTAGCCTTGATATAAGATATGAAATGACCCTCCGAGGATGGAGGATTACCTTGCCACTTTAAAATAGGTTCATTTGGAAACTTGAAACTGATGACTCGAGTACGACAATCAACCGAGGAATAACATGTATACAACCAATCTATACCAAGAAAACAATATTAAAATCAGTCATCTCCAACTCTACTAGATCCGTTGAAGTAACTCTATGAAGGACTAAGATAGAGCAATTTTGGTAGATTCTATTGGCTAGGACTAACTCACCGACAGGAGTAGAAACACAAAAAGGTTCTAAGAATTTATCAGGACTAATTTCGAACTTGCAAGCCACATAAATAGTCACAAAAGATAAGGAGGCACCAGGGTCTAATAAAGCATACACAACGAAGAAGAAGACTTTCAACATACCAGTAACAACATCCGAGGAGCTTTCCTGGTCCTGGAGAGAAGACATAGCATAAAGGCAGTTCTGGCGTGGACTACCACCAGAACTAGAAGTAGTGCCCTGCTAGGCCAGTCGACCTCTTGGGGCTGCTGGAGCAGACTGAGTCCTACTACCTTCCTGACCCTTCTTAGCTGAAGGGAAATCCTTAATCCTGTATCCAACCTATCCACACCTGAAGTACCCCTCTATACTAGCTATACACTCACCAGGGTGACTTCTACCATACTTATTGGAAAAAGGGTAAGGAGTCCCCTTTGCAACACTTCCCTATGAATAGGAACCAGATCATTTACCAGTCTGATGATAATAAGGCCTGGGGGAATAGGTAGGAGCACTAGCTGAAGAGTGAACGGGTCCTGATGATTTCTTTTGGAATGAAGAGCGATGTTCACCTCTGGACTTCTTATGGCCAAAACCTGAGCTCTCAGACCTAACCCTCTTGTTCTCCCTTGCCTTCTCCCTCAACTTGTCCCCTTCGATCTATTGGGCATGAGTCATATATCGAGAAATATTCATGTCACCCAAAAGCATCACCGACCTACACTCTATCTTCACTAAATCCAACACTCTATAAACATACTGACTCATCTCATCCCATGGGTGATCCACCATGGAAGGAGCATACCTAGAAAGCTGGGTGAACTTCAATCCGTACTCTTGAACTGACATAGAATCTTGACTCAAATTCATGAACTCTTTGACCTTAGCTTGCCTCAACTCCCTTGGGAAGAACCGTTCAAGAAAAGCCTTCTCAAAGCATTCCCAAGTCATAGGGACCACATCCCTAGCCCTATCATATTTCCATTGAGTGAACCAAATATGAGCAACGTCCTTGAGTTTATAGGAAGCTAGCTCGATACCATTAACACCACCCACTTGCATCACACCAAAGATTTTCTTTACCTCATCCAAGAAATTTTGTGGATCCTCACCAACTTTCAAACCCCAAAACTCAGATGGGTTCATGCAAATGAAATCCCAAACTCAGGCCGTAACTCCACCTTGAGGATAGACGAGGATAGGAGCCTGCTAATTTACATGAGTAGCCATAGTCTGAGCTAGCATATGAATAGCATTCCTAAACTCCGCATTTATGACCTCGGGGTCTGGAATCAGAGGATCAACATTTTGGGTGACTCGACAAGGCATGGCATGACATGGAGGCATAATCTGAAATGCATAAAGATTGGGTTAAAAGAGTATTTAGAGCTAAAATCCATCGTACGATGTTGATCATGAAAGAAGTGAAGACTTTCCTAAAACATCTCATAGCCTCCCTCTCATAGTTATGGTGCACTTTATACCCATGAAAGAGACGCTACTTGATGCGGCTTTCAGACATCGTAGGATTCTTAAACTTATTACTCTGATATCAAGTTTGCCATGCCCCGAGGCTACCCCCTAGATGTAACATAGGACACGGGATCACAAGTGCCCCAAGTTAACCCTTGGCTACAGCATGACTTAGACAAAAATAGATAAACTTAACGGAAACATCAAACTGAAGAGATAAATAGACTGAGTCATCAACAGCTCAAACATAACATGACAGGATCTGAAGCCTAAATACATAATCTCTATTATATCTAAAAGCCTCTAAACTGAATAACGAGTTGCTGGGTCAAGACCCCAGCTAACTCCAAATACTAAACAAAAACCATAAAAATAGACAAATAATACTAGTCCTTGAAGTATGAGGACTCACCACTCAAAGCTGGGACACCGGCTAACCTGTAGCCACAAATCTGAGTCTGCATCTTCAAGAGGATGCAGCACAAGATATGCGTCAGTACTATAAGATGTACTGAGTAAGTGAGATATACAAAATCTGAAGTAAACATGTGATAACGTCCAAACTACACCTCAAATTAACGAAGCGTAAGCGGTCGTAGTCAAATATAGAACCCAACAAAGGTTGGGGTCGAATCCCATAGAGAATATGGTGAAGATTAAGCCTTTAGTGAAGTATGTGACTAGTCGTCAATAGTTTTCGGTAAATAGGGGGGTTTTGTGATCAATATTTGTAAACAAAACAAACACTTAACGTATGAATGATAATCAATAGGAGAGAGAGAACTAGGGAAGTGTTTACCATGGCGTTAGCAACAAAGTCGATTCTAGGCTTAATGGGGTTCTTTCTATATGCGTGTCACGATGCGATTGAATTAATGGTATCGTCTAAACGTTTCTCAACCAAATAGACAAATTTACTTTTCAATTCTCTCGAACTTGAAAAGGTGTGCTTTTAGATTTCAATCCTAGACATCAAGTAGATTAATCTAGTTACAGCATTAACCATAAGACGAGAGTTAGTAGTCTCGAATCCTCGTCGTTAATCAAGTTTCCCGGTTTTAATCTCTTTACTCAAGCAAATTAAACCTAGGCATGTTCTAATGTTTGCAACCACTAGAAAACGTTACATAACGAATGATTAACAACGTGACAACATATATATTGAACCCGTCGCTACCCGGAATCTATATCGCTACTTTAGCCATGGCTCCCACAACCCTAGTTATGGAAGGTTTAGTTACTCATGCTTGTAGAAGAATAAAAGAAAGTCATATTCATAATAAAGAAAAGAGATCCTTACAATGTATTGAGAACAATCTTTAATTAATCCAAGAACAAGAAAACAAGATCCCAAGAACGATTCAAGAACACGAATTCAAGAAGTACCAAACGTGTTTCTTGATCTTCAAGTTGACTAAAATCTCTCCTAAAACTATTGTAAAAGCTTGATTAATTGCATAATAATAAAATAACCCTAACATAGGGTATTTATAGGAGTCTAGGAAAAAAATCCCAAAAACGTCAGGATTTCGCGTAACGGACTGCCTAAGTGTGATGGCTTGGGGTGACAGACCGTCACTGGCTTGACGGACCGTCGCCTGGACCATCGCCACTAGGCAGTGGTGCTGCCTTGGTGTGATGGTTTGGGTGACAGACCGTCACACACTTGACGGGCCGTCACGGTGGCCGTCGCCACTAGGCAGTGTGTTGCCTTAAGTTGACGGCTGCCTTGACGGTTCGTCACTAGCTTGACGGTCCGTCACTCGGACCGTCACTCTTATCCAGAATGTCGTTTTGCTCGTTTTTCCTTCCGTTTCCAAGTTCGTACCTATTTCCTGAAAATACAACATAAAAACATCAAAAACACGACGGTTGCTTGAAACGTACGATTGTTCTTAGTTAAAAGGAGTCGAAAGTGCCGTAAAATGGCGGCACATCAACACCCTCAACTTAAGACGTTCGCTTGTCCTCAAGCAACACAAAACAATAACATGATGACTCAACTAAGCAACAAACTCGTGTCTTTAGCAACTCATGGTCATTCAACATTAATTCAAGCTCCCTCGTAGCACACAAATGTATGAAACACTAACTTGCATGGATCCAAACATGTCATTCCGATATGATAGAATATTATGCATACACACGCGCAGATATCCTAAAAATCAATAGGCAAATACAGAAGTCTTGATGCCCTCACCACAAAGAAATCCCACTCACAAGATTTGGGACTAGGTAAGCGCTCATACTCACGAACGATTTCAAACAATGCACATGCGATACCATAGGCTTGCCCTTACTATTCTATTTCAGTTCTTCAGAAAGCCGCTCAGGATCACTACAGGACTTGTTTTGGCTTGTAATGAGGCTTCAGGTGCAGGTAGGATACATTTAGGGGTTAGTGACTAAGCCCTCCTTGGAACTACCGACGTCTTATTACCACATACTTTACTTTGTCCATCCTTATTCGCCTTTTTATTTCCTTCTCTCTAGCTACAGGTGCGGCCTCTTTATTTTGAGAATTCTTTTTGTTACTTTTTCGATCTTTTTCACTTCTTTTTATTTTTCTTTTCTTAGGCACACACCCGAATTTTCATTCTATTCACAACCAATCTTCTCCATCCTCTTTTTCTTATCATTCACCTCTGTAGTAGCCACCCTCAACTTAAGCTGATTGCCTGCGTTGAGGTGCACGATGTCCATGGCAGGACCAGGGCCAAAACAGGGTTTACCTCTATAGTAGCCACCCTCAACTTAGGCTGATTGCCTGCGTTGAGATGCACGATGTCCAAGGAAGGACCAGGGCCAAAATAGGGATTCAAAGTTAAACAGGACCGGTTACAGGTTATTGAAAGAATAAGGTCAATTATGGCTCAAACAGGGATCAAAGGGATTATTTATATTTGGATGGTCTTTTAGGTTGAGTGGACTGCGCACAAAAAGGGCCTGTGATCCTTTCCTAAGCAACCAACTTCAAACTTAACAAAATAGACCGGGCAAGTTCTAGATGCATGCACAGAGTAATAATTTATAACAATAATCTCACACACTCTTAGCACCAAGAAACTATATCGCTACCAACTATCAAACAACCGCTCGGCTTAAGCATACTCATTCTAATCATAATCACATAATGACATTCGAGGATCCAGACAGTCAATCGTTTCAACATAAGCTCAAAACTAGAAAATTTTTAAAGGGGCCTCGTTTTTAAACAAGAAAAACTCCATGCTTGCTATAGACACTAAAAAAAAATTTAAAAATATAACAACCTAAACATGCTGGTTCTACTAGATAGCACACCGGAGGGAAAAGAACTCGGCAACAAAAACCCTCGGTGGTGACTCACAGGTTTCCCCACACCCTCAACTTAGACTCATGCATTGTCCCCAATGCATACATATGAAAACTAAAACCGTGAGAATAAAGGAATACATGTGAAGTCGATATGACTCAGATTCTGGAACGATGTTGAAGACCGCCAGGGTCTCCAAAATAGGAGAACTCGATGGAGTGTGGCGTTCCAGCTTTCTTTTTGGGCTCCATCGCTAGTCGCGACAATTTCTTTGCTCTTTCTTTACAGATTCTCTTGCGGTGTTTTCGTTTTCTTGATCTATCTTCACCGCTTTCCTTTGCCTGCTCGTCCTCTTGCGATCGTGACCTTACTCTCATAATAGCTCGGGTTTCAACACAACCCTTCTCCTCAAGATACACATCTGCAGGAGCTTCCTCAATAGCATTGATGACTGTGACCACCCTCATGTCACTTGGTTGCTTCATCAATTTGGACACATCGAACTTGACCACTTCATTGTTCAATCGGAAGGTCAGTTCGTTTCTCTCCATGTCGACCAGTGCTCTTGCTGTGGCTAACAATGGTCATCCCAAGATTATGAGAACTTTAAAATCTACTTTGCAATCCAAGATCACAAAGTCGGCCGGGAATATAAGCTTACCAATCTTGACCAGCACATCAGATAAGATTCCCACCGGTTGCTTTACCGAACGGTCAGCCATCATTACTTTCATGGATGTCGGTTTAGGAGCTCCCAAACCCAATTGTTTGTAAACTGCTAGCGGTATCAAGTTGATACTAGCACAAAGATCATATAATGCTCTTCCGAAGTTGAGCTTCCCGATAGTACAGGGAACAGTGAAAGCACCTGGATCTTCCTTCTTTTCGACTAACGACCTTGAAGAAATAGCGCTGCAGTGGTGGAGGTTGTCTTCCGGTTCAAAACTTACCGACCTCTTCTTTGTAATCAAGTCCTTCATGAACTTGGCATAACCGGGCATTTGTTCCAGCGCTTCAACCAATGGTATGTTTATTGAAATCTGCTTCAGCATGGTCATGAAGTTCAGGAACTTACCTTCGTCAGCTTTCTTCTTCAAACGCTGTGGGAAAGGAGGTGGTGGCCGAGGCATCATAGTTGGAAGCTTATCCGCTTCCTTGCTTTTGTCTGCGGGCTTTGGAGTTTCCTCCTCTACCGCCTCTTCATCATCCGCAACATCACCTTGAGTTTGAGTTACCAGATGTGATTCCGGTAACGTTCTACCGCTTCTGGTCGTGATCGCCATACAGCTTGCGTCATTCCTCGGATGAGTGGTGTCACTCGGTAAGGTACCTGTCTTCCTTGGGTTTAGAGATGCCGAGATGTGACCCACTTGCTGCTCTAATTACTTGATCGCGGTGGAATGTGACTCCACTACCTGACTCAATGTTGATAACTCAGTCCTCATTGCCTTTACCCCAGAGTCAGTCGATTCCACCTTTAGCAGTATCTTAGCCATCATGTTCTCGAGTTTTGACGTCTCTGCCTCGTTGCCAGCTTTGTCCCGATTACTAGGTGGTATATACAACCCACCTCTATCGGTGCTGTTCCTCCAGTTTCCTTGGTCGCGATCTTTGTAGCCGCCTTTCTCATAGTGGTTGTCTCTCTGATAGTTCCGACCTTGGTTTCCCTGGACATTGGCCTGGAAACCCCCCAAATAGTTGGCCTCCTCATCAGATTCAACCTCTGCTGCTCTACCTTGCGAACCCACGACTTTCACCTTCTCGATACTTCCTGACATCAAGTGTTTTGTCAAGAGGTTCATTTGCGTTTTTAGATGGGCCATGTCTTGGTCCCGTTCTTCCTCTTTTCTGCGCTGCTCTGCTGACACACCAACTACATAAGTGCTAGCTGCTACCTCTGAATCTCGTGTGTGACAGGCCCTGTTGGTTTTGGTGAGCCTGTCCAAAATAGCTGTGGCATCGGCAAAAGTGTGACCCATAAACGCTCCACCTGCTGCGTTGTCTAACGTTGGCTTGGTAGCCGAATTGAGTGCCCTGTAGAATGTCTGCATCAAAAACTCATCGTTCAACTGATGGTTCGGGCATTGTGTTAGCTTCTTCTTGAATCGCAGTCAGGTCTCGTGCAATGCTTCGTGAGGTTGCTGCCTAAAATTGCTAATCTCGTCCCTCAACTGTATCATCCTAGAGGGAGGAAAGAACCTTTCTAGGAAAGCTCCTTTCAACTCTCCCCAAGTTGCGATAGATTCGGGGGTCAGTTCTGTCAACCATAACGCTGCCTCATCAGACAGAGACAACGGAAACAACCTGAGCCTGATCGCTGTCTGACTCACACCCGGTAGTTTAAACGACTTGCAGATCCCCACGAAGTTCATTAAGTGACGGTTTGGATTGTCACCAGCTGCTCCACGGAATACTCCTCTCAAGTTCAACAGCTGAATCATCGTGCTAGTGATGTTGAACTTGGCTCCGGGCGGTAGCGGTGGAACAACAATGGCGCTCGTAGCGCCAAATCCATCCAAATTGTTATCCTCATCATGCAACTCAAGATCGTGCTGCAGACCTCCAGCATTAAAATTTTGTTGGGCTTGCAGTTCTGCAGCGAGCCTTGCTGCCTCTTGTTGTGCGGCCATATTCCTCCTTAACATTCTAGCAAGCTCGGGGTCGTAAGATAATGTTGATTCACTCGAGCACCGGGTACTTGGCATGCACAACTCTGTACCCTGTCAAAAACAAAAACAACAAAAAACGTAAAGTAGGAAAGTATGACTAAGAGTCAAATAAACACACCAGACTTAATTAACAACCGTATTCCCTGGCAACGGCGCCACTTTTTGATAACGCCCAAACTACACCTCAAATTAACGAAGCGTAAGCGGTCGTAGTCAAATATAGAACCCAACAAAGGTTGGGGTCGAATCCCACAGAGAATATGGTGAAGATTAAGCCTTTAGTGAAGTATGTGACTAGTCGTCAATAGTTTCCGGTAAATAAGGGGGGGCTTTGTGATCAATATTTGTAAACAAAACAAACACTTAACGTATGAATGATAATCAATAGGAGAGAGAGAACTAGGGAAGTGTTTACCATGGCGTTAGCAACAAAGTCGATTCTAGGCTTAACGGGATTCTTTCTATATGTGTGTCACGATGCGATTGAATTAATGGTATCGTCTAAACGTTTCTCAACCAAATAGACAAATTTACTTTTCAATTCTCTCGAACTTGAAAAGGTGTGCTTTTAGATTTCAATCCTAGACATCAAGTAGATTAATCTAGTTACAGCATTAACCATAAGACGAGAGTTAGTAGTCTCGAATCCTCGTCGTTAATCAAGTTTCCCGGTTTTAATCTCTTTACTCAAGCAAATTAAACCTAGGCATGTTCTAATGTTTGCAACCACTAGAAAACGTTACATAACGAATGATTAACAACGTGACAACATATATATTGAACCCGTCGCTACCCGAAATCTATATCGCTACTTTAGCCATGGCTCCCACAACCCTAGTAGTGGGAGGTTTAGTTACTCATACTTGTAGAAGAATAAAAGAAAGTCATATTCATAATAAAGAAAAGAGATCCTTACAATGTATTGAGAACAATCTTTAATTAATCCAAGAACAAGAAAACAAGATCCCAAGAACGATTCAAGAACACGAATTCAAGAAGTACCAAACGTGTTTCTTGATCTTCAAGTTGACTAAAATCTCTCCTAAAACTATTGTAAAAGCTTGATTAATTTCATAATAATAAAATAACCCTAACATAGGGTATTCATAGGAGTCTAGGAAACAAATCCCAAAAACGTCAGGATTCCGCGTAACCGACTACCTAAGTGTGACGGCTTGGGGTGACAGACCGTCACTGGCTTGACGGACCATCACCTGGACCGTCGCCACTAGGCAGTGGTGCTTCCTTGGTGTGATGGTTTGGGTGATGGACCGTCACACACTTGACGGGCCGTCACGGTGGCCATCGCCACTAGGCAGTGTGTTGCCTTAAGTTGACGGCTGCCTTGACGGTTCATCACTAGCTTGACGGTCCATCACTCGGACCGTCACTCTTATCCAGAATGTCGTTTTGCTCGTTTTTCCTTCCGTTTCCAAGTTCGTACCTATTTCCTTAAAATACAACATAAAAACATCAAAAACAACGACGGTTGCTTGAAACGTACGATTGTTCTTAGTTAAAAGGAGTCGAAAGTGCCGTAAAATGGCGGCACATCAACATGCTATACATACTTTAAAACTAAAATTGTTCTATGATTATGAAAGATGGAATGTGAAAGACTCAATACAATATCATAGACAAAATATACTTGAAAACCATAAGTAATAATAGAACTTTTGAAATCTGAAAGCAAAGATAATGCATTTAAATAATAGAAACTATTTCTATGGGAGGTTCTCTAACCGACATAGACCATGTGAGCTACATGGAATCCGTTGTATCCACCCCATTGAAAGGGCCCAATATACTTTGCCAGGGTATAAAGCATAACTAGTGTTATCACAATGTCTGATGCCCACAGAGGGGACTTAAAGAACCTATGGTGGCACTTAGTTTTTGGGATATTCAAGGGGTACGCTCACCCAATCCAACTCGGTGCTCAATACTACTTCCAAAACATACTTTAGCTCAACTTATACTTGTGACATATCTAATGCAAAATCTATTTGAAAAGCATACGAGTATATCTAATACCATGCAATTCACATAGCTTAGGTAGACATATCTAGATAGCAAACCTTTCATAAAACATAGAGAAATATGTGATGTCATATAATTCATACTTCAAAATCTTTAAAACTTAGCATAGCCATAATTCAAAATATACTTTTCTTTCTAAATTCATAACTTAAAGAATTAGGCATGCAATTTCATCATAATAGAGGCCATGTTATCTAAACATGCTAATTTTACTTTAGAAAATGAAATTCAATGGAATTATGCTAAAGTTATCATCAAACATATGGTCTCTTGAAATTATGCAAGGAATCTAAATTAAAACATGGGTAATGTGTTGGAAATCACGAATTCATACTTTAAAACAAAACCCATAACTTTTCCTCAATTTGGGTTAGAACCCTAATAGCATAAATTCATAAATCAAAGTAAAACTTGAGGATTTTTGGCATAAGGGTGAAGGTGTAATGACTGGGTTCGTCATTACGGGTAAACTATTCATGCCAAGTTTTGAAATAGAAAAATCCGAGTTTGGGAGTTGAAAATTCTAGGTTATGCTAGTCTCGGCCGGTTTTGGAGTGAGGTATGGTCTAGGACAATCTGGGTAAGTATTGGGTTAAATGTTTTCTTTTGAGCTAGTTTTCCTTGTAGCTAAGACATAGAGGAGTCCAGGGGACTTTTCAAAATCGAATTTAGGTAAGTAGAACTCCCAGAATCAAGGTTGACGTGAAGGGGTTGTTCCAGAACATCAAGAAAACAAGTGTGTTGTAAAATGGCCAAAACTGGGAGATTTTTGGACATTCTATCCATGACGAGCGCAACCGTCTGCGGTAGCGGCTTCTGCTATAGCAGTGGAAAATACCACTATAGCGGTGGAAAATACCGCTATAGCAGTGGTCAAGGCGGTCAACACCACTTAAGACTGCTATACCTGGAGTTGTCTGCTATAGCGAGACCGCTATAGCGAAGTAGGGACCGCTATAGCGGAGCGACGGGATTAGAAAACTAAGAAAATGGGCTTTTAATTTCATTATCTTCCCTTCAGCCCCTAGAATAGACGGGAGTTAGTCCAAAACCCTCCTAGGTTGCTCCAAGGCTTGGGAGCCATAGGGAGGAGGGATTCCAGCAAAAGGGATGCGAAACCACAGATTCGGGCCTACAAGACCGCCAAAAATGCCTCTACGGAGCCAAAAATGCACGGTTGTAGCTTCTTGGCGTCCAGGTAGGCTAGGTTTTCATGAGTAGTTAGACCTGTTTACTTTCCTTACTTTTGTATAGTGAAATGGAGAATCCATGTTTTAGGCCTCTGGGCTCAGAGTCTGGTGGATTATGGTTTTGTTATGTATGTGCTAGGAATTGGTTGGATTTGAGTTGTGGGTTAATGATAATTGTTTGGGGCTGTTTATGTTGTCTTGGTATGCTAAATATTATAGTCTCAGGGACTGGGATGTTGGAAAGGTTCAAGGAACCGGGAATTGCAAGGACAACTAGGTGGGGATGAAATGGGAAACTCCTAGGTGAGGTTTCGGGAATGCGAGAGGAATGTTAAAAAATCATTGTTTGCTAAGGGCTAGGAGTGAAAACTCGTATTGATGTTATCTATGTATGTCCCAGATTAATGGGGTGGTTAAATTATGTTAAAAAAGGGAAACCATTCATTATGTATAAATAAGGGTAAGTGTGTTTAGTCTTCGGACGAATGTCAAAGTCCAACTATATACCCGGAATAGGGGTAGGTTATGGCTTATGATTTTTTGTGAATATGTATATTCATGTACTAATGTCTAAGTGATTGTATGCATTACATTGCTTAGGGAAATTGTGTGGAATTTCTAGATTCTTATTTATAGTCTGTGATTGAACGGTTTTACTTGTTGGTTTTACAAGTTGTGTGTGTTCATATATTGACTGTGGTTTGTTGACAGTTGGTTGGCTCGAGTACTATGCCTGGTATAGGTATAACACATGGTTGGCATGGGTACCACGCCTGGTACAGGTATAACAAACGGTTGGCACAGGTACCTCTCTTGGTACATGTTACTATTTGGTTGGCTCAGGTACCACACCTGGTACGGGTTTATTTTACTGCATCATCACATTGGTATTGTTGCATTGCATTGATATTGTTGCATTGCATTACTTGTTATTGGTTCCGTGAGTGGACTAGGATGTTCTTATTGAATTGTTATATTCAATGGTGGTCCTTGAGTGACCGAGAATCCTGTTATGTCTGTTGAGTTTGGTCTTGGTGTAGGCCGGGTTGTTATATCATGTTATGAGTTTGGTCTTGGTGTAGGCCGGGTTGTTATATCATGTTATGAGTTTGGTCTTGGTGTAGGCCGGGTTGTTATATCATGTTATGAGTTTGGTCTTAGTGTAGGTCGGGTTGTTATATCATGTTATGAGTTTTGTCTTGGTGTAGGCTGGGTTGTTATATCATGTTATTAGTTGGTCTTGGTGTAGTCCAGGTTATTATATCATGTTAATTAGTAGGTCTTAGTGTAGACCGGGTTGTCATGTCATTAGTTCTCTTGGTGTAGGCTGGGTTGTTATATCATGTTATGAGATTGGTCTTGGTGTAGGCCGGGTTATTATATCATGTTAATTAGTAGGTCTTGGTGTAGATCGGGTCGTCATGTTATTAGTTGGTCTTGGTGTAGGCTGGGTTGTTATATCATGATATGAGATTGGCCTTGGTGTAGGCCGGGTTGTTATATCACGTTATTAGTTGGTCTTGGTGTAGACCGGGTTATGATGTTAATTAATAGTTGGTCTTTGTGTAGATCGGGTTGTAATGTTAACACCTAGATATGTTAGGGGGAAACCGGGTGGGTCTGGACTATGTAAAAGAGGGTATGAGTTCACAATTTATTGTCATTAAGTGTACTAATGACGATCAAGGTTTATTTGTGATTAATGAGGTAAGGATGGGTCTTGGGGTAGACCGGGTACCCAATTGAACACTTAGGTGTGGTTAGAGGATCCTTGGAGCGTCCGGGTTTCTGGATTCGAAAGGGATTTAGATATAACTATATTGTTGTCATTGCATGTATCAATGGTTGCTAGGTGATTTCCATGTGATTGGTCATTTGGGAGTACGATAAAAAGTCTGGGGTTGTAGTGGTTGGTTGTTATAATCGGGATGGGAAGTTGTCCGAGAGGTCCGGAAAGGGCCGGACACTTGTTAGTAATACAACGGGTATAAGTGGTTTGGTTGGGCAGTTAGCCGGGTTAAGTCTAAATATTTAGTCAAGGTAGTTGACTGGGGTAAAGGTTAAAGGTAACTTGGGAAGTCTACGTGTCAAGGTGACTTGGGAAGTCTAGGTGACAAGGTGACTTAGGAAGTCTAGATGACAAGGTGACTTGGGAAGTCTAGGTGACAAGGTGACTTGGGAAGTCCTAGATGTCAGGGTCAAGGTTAAAGGTGAAGGAGGGAGCTATAATGTTTATTTCATGTTTTCCCTATTTTTTTATATGATGGTAGGAATGGACTCGGGTCGACCGATGATGCCTACCAGTACGTGTATTTGTACTGACTCTACTCTTGTTATACCTTTTTGGTATAGTCTGGTTGCAGGGTTGGTGATGTTTCACAGGTTCAAGATTGCGGTGATCCTCCAGCAGCTCCTACTTCCTTCTATGGTGGAAGTTGTGTCCATTTTATGTTATAAGCTCATCTTGTAGAAGCTCTTGTACCTGTTTAGACTAGGTTCTGGGGAGGTTGTTTCATATTGTAAATATTTTCCGCAAATTCTTTAAGTCATTTATTTTTCTAAACTATTTGTATAAAAGGATTTCTCATGTATTTAAGGGACTTATTTAAGGGTTTATTTTCTTTTCAGCATTGCCTGTTGGTTCGGGTGGTAAAGGTTCTCCTATCTAGGTGGATTAGAGTAGGTACCTGCACAGCCCGATAGTTGGGTCGTGACAGAAGGGAATCCCTTATTGAATACCCACATACCTTATTGAATCTTGCTTGATCAAAGATGAAAAGAAATGGAGGCTTGAACTTGGAGCTTGAGGTTTGGAGCTTGAAGGAGTTCTTTCTTCTTAAGAAATAGAATTGCATAGAATGAGAAGAGTTTAGGCTATTAGGGAATAAAACCCTACTAAAAATGGTCAAAACGACCTCACTTAAGATTTCAAAGGGTGGGTAATTATAGAAATACCCCTAGGATTTAATTGGAGAAAAGCTGATTAAAAACTTAGCTTCAAGTTCCACAGTTCCTTTCCATGAACCGTAGAAGTAACCACGACTCATGGATTGAAGTCTTGGTTCCTGAGCCAAAATTTCTAGCTTCAGATAAGTTTCTACAATTAAACAGGACGACCTGTAGAAATTTCTACAGTTCGTGGAACCCACTCGTGGTGCCTGGGGAGACTGTCAACCCTCAGTCTGAGTTTCACGAGTTGGTTCCATGACTCGTAGAACCATCCACAGATCCTAAACTTGACTCGTGGTTCTCAAACCTAAGGATGATATGCAGGTTTAGTTTCACGGGTCACTTCCACGACTCATGTTTCTATCCATGGCTCATGGACTTGACTCCTGATTCCTGGAAGTTTCAAAATTTTCAAAGTTTCTAACTTAAAAAGCTGAATCGAATTCTGGGGTGTTACAGGAGAAGACCTCTACTCTCTGCTACTGGACAACATCTTCTAGTTGAAGTAAGATGGGATCACTGTCTTGCTTTTCCTTTACCTCGTCTACCAATGAAGACTCTGACCCATTCTGACCAACGATGCCACCTAGTGACGAATCTATGAGGCAAATCCCTAACATAGCAAGCATGTGAACATCCTTGGCTAATTCCTTCCTTCCTTCCTCCACCAGTGACACACTACCCATGGACATCCTGCTAAGTGAATCAGCTACTACATTGGCCTTACCTGGATGGTAAAACGCACTCATGTCATAGTCCTTGAGAAACTCTAGCTACCTTCTCTGACAAAGATTCAGTTCTTTCTGAGTGAACACATATTGAAAGCTCTTATGGTGAGTAAACACATCTACATGGACACCATACAAATAGTGTCTCCAAATTTTCAAGGCAAAGACCACTGCTGCTAACTCAAGATCATGAGTTGGGTAGTTCTTCTCGTAAGTCTTAAGCTATCTGGAGGAATATGCAATAACTTTACCATGTTGCATCAGAACACAACCTAGGCCAACTCTGGATGCATCACAATATACAATGAAGCCATCTGAACCCTCTGGTAGAGTTAGAACTGGGGATGTGGTTAATCTAGTCTTCAACTCTTGGAAGTTTTTCTCACACTCGTCTGACCACTGGAACTTGACCTTCTTCTAAGTCAGCCGAGTCAATGGAGAAGCTATGGATGAAAACCCCTCAATAAATCTCATGTAGTAACCAGCCAAATCCAAAAAGCCCTTAATGTCTGTCAGAGAAGTGGGTCTACGCCAATTCATTATACCTCTAGCTTCTGAGAATCCACTCGGATGCCCTCCTTAGAAACCACATGACCCAGAAACGCGATGGACTACAACCAAACCTCACACTTATTGAATTTGGCAAATAATTGACAATCCTTGAGAGTTTGCAAAACCACTCTCATATGATTAGCATGCTCCTTCTCACTCCGTGAATAGACTAAAATATCATATATAAAGACAATAACGAATATGTCCAAATACTGCTTGATCACCTTGTTCATCAAGTCCATAAAAGCTGAAGGAGAATTCGTTAGTCCAAAAGAATTAACCATAAATTCATAGTGGTCATACCGAGTCCTGAAGGTTATCTTCAGAATGTCACACTCTCTAACTCTGAGTTGATGGTAACCGGATCTGAGGTTGATCTTGGAGAAATAGCTGGCACCCTGAAGCTGGCCGAATAAGTCATCAATCCTAGGGATGGGATACTTATTCTTGATTGTGACTTTGTTCAACTGACGGTAGTTCATGCACATCCTGAGGGAACTGTATTTCTTATGCATGAAGAGAACTAGAGCATCCTATGGAGAGATGCTAGGTCTGACGAAACATTTATCTAGTAGGTCCTTGAGCTATTCTTTCAACTCTTTAAGCTCAACTGGAGCCATTCTATAAGGAGGAATAGATATGGGCTACGTATCTGGAAGAAGGTCTATCCCAAAGTCGATCTCCCGCGCAGGAGAAACTCCGAGAAGATCTTCAGGAAACACCTCTAGAAATTCACTGATTAGCCGAACTGACAAGAAAGATGGGGTCTTAGACTCGAAATCCTTAACCCAGACTATATGGTAGATGTAACCCTTTGAGATCACCTTCCTAGCTTTGAGGTAAGATATGAAATGAACTTTTGATGTTGGAGGGCTGCCCTATCATTCTAAGATAGGTTCATTTGGAAACTGAAATTTCACGACTCTGGTTCTGCAGTACACTGAGGCATAACAGGCATTCAGTTAATCCATGGCAAGAATGATATCAAAGGCAGTCATATCTAACTCTACTAAATTTGCTGAGGTGACTTTATGAAGGACTGAAACTGGCAATCTCTATACACCCTCTTAACTAGGACTGACTCACCAACTAGAGTTGAGACTGGGATGGGCTCTAAGGGTTTTTCAATACTGACTCTGAATTTGCATGCAACATATGGGGTTATAAAATATAGGGAATCCTCTGGGTCTAACAAGGCATAAACATCAAGAGAGAAGATTGATAACATATCGGTGACCACATCTGGTGAACTCTCCTGATCCTGACATAAAGACATGGCATAGAGATGGTTCTGACGCTGACTGCCCCCTGTGAAAGAAGCAGTACCCTGCTAAGCGGTGCGACCTGATGGAGCTGCTGAAGTGGTAGACTAAGCTCTGTTACCTCCATGTCCTTGCCTGGCATAAGAGCACTCCTTCAACCTATGGTCGAGCTGCCCACACCTAAAACACCTCTCTTTGCCAGCAAAACACTCATTTGGATGATTTCTACCACACTTGGGGTAGGCTGGAAAAGTGTGGTTACCTGAAACACTGCCTTGTGACTTAGATCCTGCTGCTCTCTTTTTCTATTCTTGTCGATGTCTGGGAGATGGAGCACTAGCTGATGAAGGTGTTGGAGCTGAAGACCTCTGCTGAGAATATTTATAGTAGCCTATCCTAGAATTTTTGTTATCCCTACCCATCTCTTTAAGCTTATCCTTCTCAACCTGCTGAGCATAGGTCATCAGTCTAGAGATATCCATATCCCCTAATAACATAGCATTCTTGCACACCATTTTCACCAAGTCGGATACCCCATACAAGAACTTGCCTATTTGTGCCCTCGGATTGGCCACCATAGATGGGGCATACCTGAAAAGCTGAGTGAACTTTAACCCATATTCCGGGACTGACATTGATCCCTGTCTCAAATTCATAAAATCTTGGGCCTTAGCCTCCCTCAACTCCCTCGAGAAAAATGTGTCTAGAAAAGCTCTAGTAAAAGAATCCCATGTCACAGGAGCTGCATTCGCACCCCTGATGTCTTTTCACTAAGTGAACCAAATATAAGCCACATTCTTGAGTTGATAGGATGTTAACTCAACACTATCAGCACCAGCCACTTGTATCATATCAAGAATCTTCTTGATCTCATCAATGAAATTATGTGGGTCACCTTTGACCCTAGAAACTCCGGCAGATTCATGCGAACAAAATCTCAAACCTGGGCTATAGCTGATCTACCATTTTGGTTTACAGGAACTGGGGCTTGCTGATTAGCCTGATTGGCCACAGTCTGAGCCAATAACTGTATTGCATTACCGAATTCCATATTTGTAACCTTATGGTTCGGGGTTAGAGGGTTAGCATTAGCATTGTATGCGTTATGTAACACCTCAGAAATTGAACCAGCTATCCAAGTCTGAAACTCAAAAAATTCCCATGTTTCCAGGAATGACGGGTCCAAACCACAGACCATGGTTTGAACCATGAGTCGTGGAATGGATCTGTGATTTAAGTATGTAGGATTAGCCTCTGGTCTAAGAACCACGAGTGGGTTCTATGGACCATAGTTCATTCTACGGGTCATAATATCCACTCGTGGAACCTCACCTGTGGGCTGACTGTTGTCAAGAAACCACGAGTCCAGTCTATGGTCCATGATTGGAATTACGGTTCCATCCTATGACTCGTGGAACCTGGTTCAAAGAAATTCATATTTCCCCAAAATGATGACTCAATTCAATGACTCGTCATTTGAACTATGAACCGTAGTTTTGACTCGTAGTTTGACTAGTGACCAGCTGGGTTCTCAAAAACCACGAGTCCAAATGATGACCTGTCATCCCTTCCATGGATCCATACTATTGAGTCATGGATTTTCTTCTGTGACTTGAAGCCTTGGCCAGGAATCACGAGTTGGAACCATGGGTCGTGGTTCAAATGATGACCCGTGATCCCTGAAACTGATCATTTTCTAGCTTTTTCCTAATTGAATCTCAGTGGTATTTTTGTAATTTCCCACTCTTTTAACTCCTATACTAAGTCATTTTAAACCTATTTAGGAGGATTTTTATTCCCACTTCACCTAAGTTCTCTCCCATTCTTTCAATCAACTTTCAAAAGAAGAAAAGGAATTTTCCATCCTCTCAAGCTTCAAGAAAGGGTTTCAACTCCTAGACTCAAGCTCCAAGTTCAAGTCTCTGTTTCTTTTCAAATCAGTTGGGTTAGCTTCCATCAAGGTATGTGAGTATTCAACAATGGGTTCCTATCACCCTTGTGCCCAAAACCCCCAATCCTTAATTTTGATTATGAACTTACGAAATTAGGGTTTTGATCTAAATTGGGGGAAACTTATGAAGAAGTTCCTATGCTTAAATTCATGGTTTCTTATTACTCATTTACGATTTAATTTGGGAGTAGTATTTAGCACCGAGCAATGAGGGTCCGATATTACCTAAGTCAAAAAACTACGTTACCAGCGTAGGTTATTTCTCACCCGATTGACGTATGAAAGTGGTTCCACTCATTCAAAATGGTCCCCTTGCCTTAGCGGGGCATAGGGCACCTTTGCCAACAAGGGTCATATAATTGGGTATGGTGACTCATTCCTTGGCAAGGTTCAAGTCAGCTTTGCTAACTAGGGTTATATAGTTAGATTCCATGTAGTTCACATGGTCTATTGTCGATTATAAAAAACTCCCGTATAAATGATTTCAAGTTTTCTAAGCTTTATAATATCTTATTTTGAAATTTTGACTACTAACTCATGCTTATTACTCAAACTATGATATTTACTTATGACTTCTTCGATTATGCATGAACTCAGTTTTCAATTATGTTTTAAGCATGCTTTTAAATTATTTATGCATATCTCGCATACTCAGTACATTCCATAGTACTGACCGCATACTTCTTTATGGTACATCCTATTATAATGGAGATTCTGTAGCCCGCTCCCCAGTTCGTGGCTAGTGGATCAGTAGCACATCCAGTCAGCTTGGTGAGACCTCCTCCTTTGGGGAATTGGAGTTTAGTTTCATTTTAGTAATTAGATTGTGTATTCAGTATTTTAGTATTTAGAGTTAACTGGAGCCTTTCCCAGTAATTCGCCAGTAGTAGAGGCTTTCATACATAGAGTCGGATATTCAGTTATATTCAGATTTGTTACTCTTAGGCTTTTATCTATATGGCGGATTGAATTGCCCATTACCTCAGTTAAGCTTTCGTCTTATAGTTTGTTCTATTTTAAGTCATGTCAATGCTAAGAGGGTTATCTTGAGATCACTTGTGATCTTGGATCCCATGTTACGTCTAGGGGGTAGTCACGGGGCGTGCCACATTAGTTATGCGAGGAGGCATCATCTGAAATGCATAATGAAAGGATTAGAGAGGAGAAACTGAATTATACTCCATCGCATGATAAAGACAATGAAAGAAGTGAAGTTTTTCTTAAAACACCTCGCAGCCTCTCCCTCATAAGTGTGGCGCACTTCACACCCATGAAAGAGACTCTACTTAATGCGGCTTTCAGACACCCGAGGACTCTTGAACCTGATGCTCTGATACCAAATTTTCCATGCCTCGAGGCTAGCCTCTAGACGTAACACGGGACCTAGGATCACAAGTGACCCCAAGCTAACCCTGAATCTGACATATCACAAGCATACTGAAATAACTCTTAACAAATGGAAGCATACTGACTAAATCATATAATCTAAAAGAATTTAACTGAGAATATTTGAGATACATAACTATCTAAAAAGCAGAACAACCCAAATTAATTGAGTTTGACTCTATGTCTGAAAGCCTCTAATACTGATGAGATGTTGAAATAAGTCCCTAGCTAACTCCAAATACTGAAAATAAGGACAAACTGACTAACTCAAAAAGCATGTAAAATATATGTCCTCGGATGATGAGGACTCACCACTGACTGTCGCTGATATGGCACCGGGCGAGCTAATCACAAGGCTGAAGCTGAGAACCTGAACCTGCATCATGATAGGATACAACACATTGAATATACGTCAGTACTTTGAATGTACTAAGCATGAGGGATATGAAAGGCTGACTAAAATGTAAATATGCTAAAATACTGAAAAAGCTATCAACTGAACAAAATTGTAGTACATAGGCCCAAAATATAATCATGCATAAACAACTGAAATGCCAGAGAAATATGAAAACATGCTGAAAGCTTAAAGTAAAACATAACTGAGGGCCTAATGCACTTTACTAAAACTAACACTGTTGGAGAGTCTATTAACCGACATAAACCACGTGAGCTAAATGTGAAGTCTGATGTATACGCCCCATCGAAAGGACCCAATATACCTTGCCAGGGTATAAAGGCATGGTTGATATGATCACTAGTTCTAAGGCACAACTGAGAAGCTAAATATCCTATGGTGGCACATAGTTCTTAGACTTCAAAGGTACATTGAACCCTAGTCCAACTCGATGCTAAGTACTACTCCCAAACTGAAGACTAATAGCTCATTAAAAATGAAGTCCTGAATTTTCTGAGACAAAACTAAAATGGTCTGAAATCACTAATTTTGTTAAATGCTGTAGTAGGCTGAAAACTGGCGAAATTCTGATTTTTAAAACTCATACTGATAATCTAGGTTGAATTTTGAAGAAATATAACACTTTAGCAATCCTTCAATTTAGGGCTAATTTCTTGATTTCTTAAGTCATGGTGAAAACTCATGCAAACCATTAAAACATATTGCAATTCATATAAACAGGATATAAATCAAGTGAGAATCATAAGGACTAAATTTTAGAAGGATTTGCATAATTGGGTAGGAACCCTAGTTCATAAACCATGAATATTTGAAGAAATACTAGAACCTTGGGCATAAGGGTGAACTAAACCCTTACTAAATACCCACATACCTGGTAGAAGGATATTCTTCAAGAAAATTTGAAGTTGAAGCTTGGAGGAGAAAGCCCTAGGTTTGAAGCTTTGGGGAAGAACGCTCTTTTCTGACTTGAGAGGAAGAATGAGGAGAACTGATGTATATTGGAGGTTTAGACATAATAAAATAAGCCTAAGACTATTTATAGTTGGAGCTAATTTAAGAATGAAAGGTCTAAAATACCCTTGAGAAACTAAATTAAAAATTGCTGGAAAAATTTGCGACTAGGTTCCACGTGCAGGTTCCATGATTCATGGAAGCTTCCATGACTCGTGGAACCCTGTCATGGTTCCTGGGCCTTTGTTCCTGACTGCGAGTCTGATAACCACGAGCCAGGTTCCTGGCTCGTGAATCCATCCATAGTTCGTGGAACCTGCTTATGGTTCTTAAGAGATTTCATGAACCTCAAGTTTGAGTTTCACGAGTGGAATCCATGACTCGTAGACAGTTCCACAGTTCGTCGTTCCAACTCGTGAAATAGACCCCAACTTGCTGGCCTTTGACTGAGTTCCACAGAGGCTTTCCATGGCTTGTGAACCCATCCACGGTCTATGGAAACCATCCGTGGTTCCGACTGAGACTTGGAAATTTTATTTTTTCCTTTTTTTCTGAGGTAGTTGTAAGTTTGGATGTTCTGGGGTATTACATTAACACTAGGTGTTTGTCTAGGGATCCGTAGTTGTTCCAAAAATGTAATAAGGGTAAATATCTCAATTATTATTCAATGTTAAATGATTGTTGAACCTGTTTTCATATGGTTGATGAGTTAGAGGATAGGCTGAGAGGCTTTCAGGAGGTACTCTGGGCAGATTTTCAAGAAACATCTCTAGAAATTCACTAATTAGCGGAACTGACAAGAAAGATGGGGTCTTAGACTTGAAATCCTTAACCCAGACTATATGGTAGATGTAACCCTTTGAGATCATCTTCCTAGCTTTGAGGTAAGATATGAAATGACCTTTTGATGTTGGAGAGCTGCCCTACCATTCTAAAACAGGCTCATTTGAAAACTAAAATTTCACGACTCTGGTTCTGTAGTACACTGAGGCATAACAGGCATGCAGTTAATCCATGGCAAGAATGATATCAAAGGCAGTCATATCTAACTCTACTAAATCTGCTGAGGTGACTTTATGAAGGACGGAAACTGGGCAATCTCTATACACCCTCTTAACTAGGACTGACTCACCAACTAGAGTTGAAACTGGGATGGGCTCAAAGAGTTTTTCAAGACTGACTCTGAATTTGCATGCAATATATGGGGTTATAAAATATAGGGAAGCCCCTGGGTCTAATAAGGCATAAACATCAAGAGAGAAGACTGATAACATACCGGTGACCACATCTGGTGAACTATCCTGAACATGATGTGAAAACATGGCATAGAGATGGTTCTGACGCTGATCGCCACCTGCGCAAGAAGTAGTACCCTGCTAAGCGGTGCAACCTGCTGGAGCTACTGAAGTGGTAGACTAAGCTCTATTTCTACCACACTTGGGGTAGGCTGGAAATGTGTGGTTACCTGAAACACTGCCTTGTGACTTAGATCCTGCTGCTCTCTTTATCTAGTCTTGTCGACGTCTGGGAGATGGAGCACTAGCTGATGAAGGTGCTGGGGCTGAAGACTTCTGCTGAGAATATTCATAGTTGCCTATCCTAGAATTTTTGTTATCCCTAGCCATCTCCTTTAGCTTATCCTTCTCAACCTGCTGAGTATGGGTCATCAGTCTAGATATATCCATATCCCCTAATAACATAGCATTCTTGCACACCATTTTCACCAAGTCGGATACCCCATGCAAGAACTTGTCTATTTATGCCCTCGGATTGGCCACCATAGATGGGGCATACCTGGAAAGCTGAGTGAACTTCAACCCATATTCCTGGACTGACATTGATCCCTGTCTTAAATTCATAAACTCTTGGGCCTTACCCTCCCTCAACTCCCTCGAGAAAAAACTGTCCATAAAAGCTCTAGTAAAACAATCCCATGTCACAGGAGCTGCATTCACACCCTAGATGTCTTTTCACTAAGTGAACCAAATATGAGCCACATACTTGAGTTAATAGGATGCTAACTCAACACTAACAACACCAATCACTTCCATCACACCAAGAATCTTCTTGATCTCATTAATGAAATTATGTGGGTCTTCACCAACCTTTGACCCTAGAAACTCTGGCGGATTTATGCGAACAAAATCTCAAACCTAGGCTATAGCTGATCTACCATTTTGGTTTGCAGGAACTAGGGCTTGCTGATTAGCCTGATTGGTCACAGTCAGAGATAGTAACTGGATTGCATTATGGAATTTCATATTTGTAACCTTATGGTTCGGGGCTGGAGAGTTAGAACTAGCATTGCATGTGTTATGTAACACCTCAAAAATTGAACCAGTTATCCAAGTATGAAACTCAAAAAATTCCCATGTTTCCAGGAATGATGGGTCTAAACCACGGACCGTGGTTTGAACCACGAGTCGTGGAATAGATCCATAATTTAAGTCTGCAGGATTAGCCTCTGGTCTGAGAACCACGAGTGGGTTCTATGGACCATAGTTCATTCTATGGGTCGTAATATCCACTCGTGAAACCTGACCTGTGGGGTGACTGTTGTCCTGAAACCACGAGTCTAGTCTATGGTCTATGATTGGAATTATGGGTTTGTCATGTGACTCGTGGAACCTGGTCAAAGAAATTTATTTTTCCCAAAAATGACGACTCAATTCTATGACTCATTGTTTGAACGATGAACCATAGTCTTGACTCATGGTTTGACCAGTGACCAGCTGGGTCCTCAAAAACCACAAGTCCAAATAACGACCTGTCATCCCTTCCACGGATCCATCCTGTCGAGTCGTGGATTGTCTTCTATGATGTGAAGCCTTGGCCAGGAATCACGAGTTGGAACCACGGGTCGTGGTTCAAATGACGACCCATGATCTGACCCATGATCCCTGAAACCGACCATTTTCTAGCTTTTTCCTAATTGAATCTCAGTGGTATTTTTGTAATTTTCCACTCTTTTAACTCCTATACTAAGTCGTTTTAAGCCTATTTAGGAGGATTTTTATTCCCACTTCACCTAAGTTCTCTCCCATTCTTTCAATCAACTTCCAAAAGAAGAAAAGAAATTTTCCATCCTCTCAAGCTTCAAGCAAGGGTTTCAACTCCTAGACTCAAGCTCCGAGTTCAAGTCTCTTTTTCTTTTCAAATTAGTTGGGTTAGCTTCCATCAAGGTATGTGGGTATTCAACAATGGGTTCCTCTCACCCTTGTTCCCAAAACCCCCAATCCTTAATTTGGATTATGAAATTACGAAATTAGGGTGTTGATCTAAATTGGGGAAAACTTATGAAATCAGTTCCTATGCTTAAATTCATGGTTTCTTATTACTCATTAAGTCTCTTTTTCTTTTCAAATCAGTTGGGTTATCTTCCATCAAGGTATGTGGGTATTCAACAATGGGTTCCTCTCACCTTTGTGCCTCAAACCCCCAATCCTTAATTTGGATTATGAACTTACGAAATTAGGGTTTTGATCTAAATTGGGGAAAACTTATGAAATCAGTTCCTATGCTTAAATTCATGGTTTCCTATTACTCATTTAAGGTTTAATCATGATTCTTCTATTAGTTTTAATAGCCCAAGCATTAAAGTTGATTTTCTAGCATGATTCCACTGAATTGCATATTTTTAAGTGAAATTAGGCATTATTAGATATCATGGCTTTATGAATTTATGAAATTGCATGCCTAATTCTTCAAGTATGAATATAGAAAGAAAAACATGATTTGAATTATGACTATGCTTCACTTCAAGAACTTATGATATGAGAATTGCATAGTACCCGATGTGTCTTCATGCTTTTCAAATGAGATTTCGTATTCGATTATACCTTCATGTATTTATGAGCTATATGTATATTTTGGGAGTAGTATTTAGTACCGAGCGATGAGGGTCCAATGTTACCTAAGTCAAAAAACTACGTAGCCAGCTTATTGCCCAATTGACGTATGAAAGTGGTTCCACTCATTAAAAATGGTGTCGTTGCCTTAGCGGGGAATAGGGCACCTTTGCCAACTAGGGTCATATAGTTGGGTATGGTAACTCGTTCCTTGGCAGGATTTAAGTTAGCTTTGCTAACTAGGATTATATTGTTAAATTCCATGTAGTTAACATGGTCTATTGTCGGTTATAAGAAACTCCTATATGAATGATTTCAAGTTCTCTAAGCTTTATAATATCTTATTTTGAAGTTTTGACTACTAACTCATGCTTATTACTCAAACTATGATATTTACTTATGACTTCTTCGATTATGCATGAACTCAATTTTCAATTATGTTTTAAGCATGCTTTTATATTATTTATGCATATCTCGCATACTCATTAAATTCCATAGTACTGACTGCATACTTCTTTATGCTACATCCTATTATGATGTAGATTTTATAGCCCGCTCCCCTGTTCGTGGCTAGTGGATCAGCAGCACATACAATCAGCTTGGTGAGACCTCCTCCTTTGAGGACTTGGAGTTTAGTTTTCTTTTTGTATTTAGATTGTGTATTCAGTATTTTAGTATTTAGAGTTAACTAGGGGCCTGTCCCAGTAATTCTCCAGTAGTAGAGGCTTTCAGACATAGAGTCGGATATTCTGCTGTATTCAGATTTGTTACTCTTAGACTTTTATCTATATAGCGGATTGAATTGCCCATTACCTCAGTTAAGCTTCCGTTCTTATAGTTTGTTCTATTTTAAGTCATGCCAATGCTAAGAGAGTTATCTTAAGATCACTTGTGATCTTGGGTCCCATGTTACGTCTAGGGGGTAGTCACAGGGCGTGACACATTAGCTATGCAAGGAGGCATCATCTGAAATGCATAATGAAAGGATTAGAGAGGAGAAACTGAATTAAACTCCATCACATGATAAAGATAATGAAAGAAGTGAAGTTTTTCATAAAACACCTCGCAGCCTCTCCCTCATAAGTGTGGCGCACTTCACACCCATGAAAGAGACTCTAGTTAGTGTGGCTTTCAGACACCCGAGGACTCTTGAACCTGATGCTCTGATACCAAGTTTGCCATGCCTCGAGGCTAGCCTCTAGACGTAACACGGGACCTAGGATCACAAGTGACCCCAAGCTAACCCTATATCTGGCATTTCACAAGCATACTGAAATAACTCTAAACAAATGGAAGCATAATGAATAAATCATATAATCTAAAAGAACTTAACTGAGAATATTTGAGATACATAACTATCTAAAAAGCAGAACAACCCAAATTAATTGAGTTTGACTCTATGTCTGAAATCCTCTAATACTTATGAGATGCTGGAATAAGTCCCTAGCTAACTCCAAATACTGAAAATAAGGACAAACTGACTAACTCAAAAAGCATGTAAAAGATATGTCCTCGGATGATGAGGACTCACCACTGACTATCACTGATATGGCACCAGGCAAGCTAATCACAAGGCTGAAGCTGAGAACCTGAACCTGCATCATGATAGGATACAACACATAGAGTATACGTCAGTACTTTAAATGTACTGAGCATTAGGGATATGAAAGGCTGACTAAAATGTAAATATGCTAAAATAATGAAAAAGCTATCAACTGAACAAAATTGTAGTACATAGGCCCAAAATATAATCATGCATAAACAACTGAAATGCCAGAGAAATATGAAAACATGCTGAAAGCTTAAAGTAAAACATAATTGAGGGCCTAATGCACTTTACTAAAACTAACACTGTGGGAGAGTCTATTAACCTACATAAACCACGTGAGCTAAATGTGAAGCCTGATGTATACGCCCCATCGAAAGGACCCAATATACCTTGCCAGGGTATAAAGGCATGGCTGATATGATCACTAGTTCTAAGGCCCAACTGAGAAGCTAAATATCCTATGGTGGCACATAGTTCTTAGACTTCAAAGGTACATTGAACCCTAGTCCAACTTGATGCTAAGCACTACTCCCAAACTGAAGACTAAGAGCTCATTAAAAAGGAAGTCCTGAATTTTCTGAGACAAAACTAAAATGGTCTAAAATCACTAATTTTCTTAAATGTTGTAGTAGGCTGAAAACTGGTTAAATTCTAATTTTTAAAACTCTTACTGATAATCTAGGTTGATTTTTGAAGAAAGCTAACACTTTAGCAATCCTACAATTAAGGGCTAATTTTTTGATTTCTTAAGTCATGGTGAAAACTCATGTAAATCATTAAAACATATTGCAATTCATATAAACAGGATATAAATCAAGTGAGAATCATAACGACCAAATTTTACAAGGATTTTCATAACTGAGTAGGAACCCTAGTTCTTAAACCATGAATATTTGAAGAAAGTCTAGAACCTTGGGCATAAGGGTGAACTAAACCCTTACTAAATACCCACATACCTAGTAGAAGGAGATTCTTCAAGAAAATTTGAAGTTGAAGCTTGGAGGAGAAATCCCTAGGTTTGAAGCTTTAGAGAAGAATGCTCTTTTCTGACTTGAGAGGAGGAATGAGGAGAACTGATGTATTTTAGAGGTTTAGACATAATAAAATAAGCCTAAGACTATTTATAGTCGGAGCTAATTTAAGAATGAAAGGTCTAAAATACCCCTGAGAAACTAAATTAAAACTGCTGGAAAAATTCGCGACTAGGTTCCACGTGTAGGTTCCATGATTCGTGGAAGCTTCCACGACTCATGGAACCTTGTCATGGTTACTGGGCCTTTGTTCCTGACTGCGAGTCTGATAACCACGAGCTAGATTCTCGGCTCGTGAATCCATCCACAACTCGTGGAACCTGCTTATGGTTCTTGAGAGATTTGATGAACGTCAAGTCTGAGTTTCATAAGTGAAATCCATGACTTGTAGATAGTTGCACGGTTCATGGTTCCAACTCGTGAAATAGACCCCAACTTACTGGCCTCTGACTGAGTTCTACAGAGGTTTTCCATGGCTCGTGAACCCATCCAGGGTCTATGGAAACTATCCCTAGTTCCGACTGAGACTTGGAAATTTTATTTTTTCCTTTTTTTCTGAGGTAGTTGTAAGCTTGAATGTTCTGGGGTATTACATTAACACTAGATGTTGGTCTAGGGATTCGTAGTTGTTCCAGAAATGTAATAAGGGTAAATGTATTGATTATTGTTCATTGTTAAATGATGTTTAACCTGTTTTCATATGGTTGATGAGTTAGAGCGTAGGCTAAGAGCCTGGCATTATGTTACTGGTTGTTGCTACATGTTTGTGCTACTTTACTCGGTTTTGGTTTATTGTATTTATATTGTTTGTTGGAGTTGGTCGGTGATCCTACCAGTACACGGTGGTTGTGTACTTATTCTGCACTTGTTTTCTTTTTATGAGTACAGGACATTTTTTGGCGGCTCCTATGCGACCTCGGATCTAGTCCCAGCGATTCCACATTCCAAGGGTGAGCTGCTTCTTTTGGGCTTCCATGGTTTCTCTAGTACATTCTCTAGTCTATTATTTTGGACTTAGACTCTTGTTTTGGGGTTTTGCATCCCCGTTCTAGACTTTTGGTAGATTATTTTGGTATGATGAATTTTAGTTTCTAGGGAGATTTCTATAGGATGTTATTAGATTTTTGATTAGATGTGAATGATAGTTTATTTTCAATGCAAACTGGTTTTAAGCGATTTGCTAAGTATTGGGTTGTCATCTGGTTTGCTCATCCGGGGGATTCGGGTGGGTGTCACTCACGCCGGGTTGGGTCGTGACAACTTCTTACTTTTAGAATTGGATTTGGACATTATCAATTTTTGTGCCATTGCCGGGGAATATGATTTTGGATTTCCCTTTCTAGTGTAGTGTTTCACTTTTGTTTACATTTCTCAATTTACTTTTTTCTTATATTAGTTTTTGACTTGAGAAACATGACATCTTGGAAATATGGAAGGTTAGATATTGGCGATTCTTCTTTTGAGATTCCTTGTGCACATTATGGAAAACTATACCCTCATTTTTATGGTTGATTTTTTATGTCTTACCCTTTCCCGAGCCCTTATTAAGATGGTTCTACTTTTGTATCTAATATAAATAGGACCAGTAAAGTGGAAGATGTGAAAAAAATTAAATTAATGAATTTAAGCATATGATAAGTT
The DNA here is from genome assembly GCA_003996215.1 of Jaltomata sinuosa. NCBI lineage: Eukaryota > Viridiplantae > Streptophyta > Magnoliopsida > Solanales > Solanaceae > Jaltomata > Jaltomata sinuosa. The sequence continues at coordinate 208,016 of QJPP01000438.1, forward strand.
GCCTACTTGAGGAAGGGTGCATTAATCAGCAAGTCATGGAGGAGTTTCAAGACAAGTGCATCCAACTAACTTGGTTTTGTTTTAAGTGATAAAGGAGTCAATAGGCGACTTCCATTCATCTAACCTAATGGAAGTTGATAATGTTGATATTGTGGAAGTGGTAATAGAGTCAACCGAGGACATGGAAGATACAATTTTAGTTGACTCTAGTTTGTTTCATGAAGAGAAAGAGATAAGCCTTCACTTTTTATGTGTGATCACATTATACCTCATTCCAAATACTTCTCTACACTATGTTCAAATGGTGAAATGAGAAAGGATCCTTGAGAAAGGATCCTTGCAAACATAAAAAAAGTCACGGGAAGAGGTAGATATGCCTTATATTCAAAAAAAAACATGTGATATAGAAACTGCCCATGCTTATCGCTTTCTGGCTCAATGCCTATGCCACCACATTGGCCTTACCCAGATGATACTTGATGGTCACATCATAATCTTTAAACAACTTCATCCACCTTCTCTGTCTCAAATTCATATCCCCTTGTGTAAACACATGCTGCAGGCTGCAATGATCTGTGAACACCTCACATTTGACACCATAGAGATAGTGCCTTCAGATCTTAAGTACAAATACCACTGTTTTCAACTCTAAATCATGGGTCTGGTAGTTCTTCTCGTGAGGCTTTAATTTCCTCGAAGCATAATCTATGACATTCTTGTCCTACATCAACACAACACCCAAACCCAAATGTGAAGCATCACAAAACAACAAAGTCCTTACCTTCAACCGGCACAAATAGAATAGGATCTGTAGTCAAAAGTGTCTTGAGCTTTTGGAAGCTCTCCTCACACTTGTCAGACCAAACAAATGGTACCTCCTTCTGAGTCAACCTTGTCAAGTGAGTGGCAATGGAAGCAAAATTCTTTACAAACCTGCGATAATAGCTAGCAAGACCCACGAAACTCCTAACCTCAGCCACATATCTAGGGCAAACCCAACTCTTTACTGCCTCAATCTTCTGGAGATATACCATCACCCCCTTTTTCGAGACCACATGCCCTAAGAAGGAAACCGAATATAACCAAAAATAATATTTCAAAAATTTTGCATACAACTTGTTTTCCTTCAAAACTCCTAAGACAATATGAAGATGATTTGCATGCTCCTCCTTACTCTTGGAGTAAATCAAAATGTCATCAATAAATACAATCACAAAGGAATCCAAGAATGAATTGAAACCACCATTCATCAAACTCATAAAGGTCACCGACATATTGGTCAACCCAAATGACATTACCAAGAACTCATAATGCGTATATCGAGTCTTGAAAGCCGTTTTAGGTATATCCTTCATCCTAATCTTCAGTTAATGATATCCAGACCTCAAAGCAATTTTGGAAAACACTGAAGCACCCTGAAACTGATCAAAAAGGTCATCTATGCATGGCAAGGGATAGTTATTCCAGATGGTAACTTTGTTCAACTGCTTGTAATCTATACACATTCTCATGCTACTATCCTTTTTTTTAATAAACAAGACCAGAGCACCCTAAGGCGAACCACTGGATGTATAAATCCCTGATCAAGAAGTTCCTGTAGCTGAGTTTTGAGTTCCCTTAACTCTATCGGAACCATTTGATAAGGAGAAATAGAGATTGGGCGAGTGCGCAACTCCAAATCTATACAAAAGTCAATATCCCTGTCCGGAGGCATACTAGGCAAATCAATAGGAAATACCTCTTTGGATTTAGAAACCACAGGGATCAACTCAATAGCAGGGGACTCCATACTAACATCTCAAATATGAGCTAGAAAGGCTGAACACCCCTTCCCCACTAGCTTTCTATCCTAAATAATGGATACGATTTTCACTGGCTAAGGCTTATACATACCTTCCCACTCTAGTCTCCCCATACCCAGCATCTCTAAAGTTATTGTCTTAGAATTACAGTTCAACATGACATGATAAAGAGACAATCAAGTCATACCCAAGATAATATCAAAATCCAACATATCCAATATGACCAAATCTACCCAAGTCTAAAAACACAAAAACACAATAGAGCATAAATAATACACATGGGTTACTACCACAGACTCCCCAACTAGAGTAGAAACTCAAATAGAAGAATCAAGAATATCACAGATCAAGTCCAAACCCAAGGCAAATCTAACAGATACATAAGAATAAGTGGAACTTGGATCAAATAAAAAAGAAGCCATATGGTCATAGACGAGAATAGTACATATTATCACAGTATTGGATCCCTCGGCCTCAAACTTTGCTAGAAAGGTGTAGCAATGATATCTATCATCAATCTGGGCAATATCTTTAGCAAGCTATGCTCCAGTCTTCCCTGTGTTACCATTACCTTGGTTACCACTATGGCCTCCCTGATTATTACCTCGCCCAGACTGTGCATGAACCCTGCCATTGCCACCTCCACCTGCTGGAACCACAGCATTGGCCTACTGCTTCACCTGGTTACCTGTCTGCCTTAGAGGGCACTCTTTCTTAAAGTGACCCACATCTCCATAATGAAAACAACCTCGCTCAATAGAGGGCCTGTTGGCCAAAGAATAGGAAGGGCCCTCCCTCTAGGAGCTAGAGACTGCTGAATAGCCCCTAAATGACCATCGATATAAGATGGCAAGGGTGAATGGATAGGACGAGCTAAATGAACATGTTGTCTAGGACCTCTGGAATAAGAACCACTGAAATTACCTATACTCCGAAACTTCTTGGCTAATACCTTAGCCTGCCTAACTTGCTTAACTCCCTCCAATTTCTTCACATAGTCAGTCAGCTCATTAAAACCCTTCTCTGTAGAAGTCATGTAAACAGATAGAACCTGCAATTTAATATTCAGGCCCTTAACATATAACCAGATCCTCTCAGGCTCAGTTCCTAATAGATGGGTAGCATAGTGAGACAAGGCATGAAAGTTAGCCTCACAAGCTATAACAGACATATTTCCCTACTCAAGAGCCAGGAATTCATCCTTCTTGCGATCCCTTAAAGTATGAGGCATATATTTCTCCAAAAATAAGGCATGAAACTGAGCCTAAGTCATCAGAGGCAAAGCTGATGAACAATACTCTACATGGGTCCTCCACCACTGCTTGGCATTACCTTGCATTTGGAAAGTCATAAACTCAACCCCATGTAGTTGTACAATCCCCAACTTGTGCAACATCTCATATAAATCTAAGATGAACTCAAAAACATCCTCATCTTATATGCCATCGAATGATGGAGGTTTCATCTTCAGAAACTTAATCAACTACTCATGCTCGATCTTGGTCATGACATTGCCTAATAACAGATGGAAGAATGCATCCGTAATTGAGGCCTCATCCATCTTGAGAGGTAAAATAGCAGTAGGATGTGCAACCAGAACCTGAGTAGCCGACATAGCAGGAGTTGCTCCAGTACTAGCTAACTGACTCAAGAAGGCTAACACATGCTGATTTACCTCAAAAGACATAGGGGGAAGACCTACATCTCCAAGCGGTGCTACAACCTCTGGTTCCACACCATCCTCATGCACTACCTCAGCCTCTTTAACATAATCCTGGGGTGGGAGAGGTGTCGCTGCTCTCTGGTCAGCTTCTACCTGAGCTCCTCCTCTGGTGGGTGTTGCTCTCCCCCTTCCCCTACCTCTACCTCACCCACAAACTGTCGATCCCACAGCTGGAGTTGTTGCCCTTATTCCGTTCCTTCTAGTGTTCATCGTCTATGGACAAAAGAATGAAGGAGGTTAGATACAAATATGCATCACCAGATACTAAATAGAATCAAGTTATACCACAAAGAAAGAAAGAAGAGATAGTTTCCTAAAGTCATAGAGCCTCTCAAAGAAAAGTACGGATGTCTACATACCATTTCACAAGACTCTACTAGACATATTTTTGTATGATTATCTCAATGAACCTAGGGCTCAGATATCATCTTTGTCACGACCTAACCACTGCGAATGGCACCCACACTATACCCTGGTGGGTGTACAAATTAACCAATCAATATTTAACCCAAAAATAAAGCAGCTAAAACAAATTCAATAGATAAAACCATGATTCACATCTAAAATTTGAAGTATTAAAAACCTGCAGAAATAATCCCCTAGAATCTAAAAGTCACATACCAAAACTACTAATCAAGTCTAAAAGATGAGGATGTAAGTCTAAGTCCGAACAAAGGACTAGAACTAGTCGAAGAATCTATGGTAGCCCAAAAGATGCAGCTCACCTTTGGATTTGAAAGTCGTCTGAACTACAACTAAGGTCTTGCATCAGCTGCCGGAATATGCCATGTACTCAATAAAAGAAGAGCAAGTGCAGTATTAGTACACAGAAACAACAGTGTACTGGTAGGATCATCAGTCAACTCCAAAATATTAAATATGAATATACAACTATAACTTAGTACAATAGGACAAACATGTATAAATCAAGTCAAGTGAATATAATTAAGACTCCTAGTCATCAACCTGACTTAACAACCACATAATACATGTACAAAAACTACAAATAATAGAGCATATACAATTTTGTCACATACTTCATGTAACACGGACCACCCAAGGATCCCTAGGATATCAGTTATGGTGTTAAACATGTAATTCCGATTTACACAAGAAACTACCTTAGCATTTAAACACACCAACCTGGCCACTCATGGACCAAAATGTAAAAATATCATCACAACAGATAAACCCAGTTCACTCATGGAACCAACACACATAATAATAAACAAACATGTACTAGGCATCGTACCTAAGCCAACAATAATATTATCTGTACCAGGCGTGGTACCCAAGTCAACTGATAAATAAACCTATACCAGGTGTGGTACCTAAGCCAACTAATGAACTGTACTAGGCGTGGTACCTGAGCCAATTAAAGAATCACAGATATCACAATATTCACAACCATAATGAATACATACCACACTTGTACAACCAACAAGCATTTAAAACAGGTTCATTGCAAGAGATTGACTTTAAGAAATCATTCAGCATTCATTCCTATTTTTCCTAAACACGTATTATATAAGCAATACTAGTGAAATAGTAATATGCACACATAATGCAATAGGGTTACAAATTAACCATCACCTACCTCAATTCAAGCTTGAATGCTCTACTGAACCTGAGCTTTCCCATTTCTTACAACTTTAGCTTGATTGTGGTCTAAGAACAAGAATGTAATATATGATCAGCCAAAATGACCTATAATATCACGGATTACAACTTAATCCCAAACCCCACGGCTAATTTCATGATCATTCCTCCCGTTCTTGGGCCTTCCCACCATAAATTCACTTAATTACTATAAATTCTATGGTTACACTAGTGAATTAATGTAAAGAAATCCTAAATAAACAACTTAAACCAAGAACCCAAGGTTTTACACCCTAACATTCCCTTTTTATACTAGAAATTTCAACCTAGGTTAAGTTAAACCCTCTTCGAAGCCTGTAACTAATGATTCTAAGCCATAGAAATCAAAGTACTAGTTTATTGTGATGCCCCGAGGCTACCCCCTAGACGTAACACAGGACTCAGGACCACAAGTTTCCCAACTTAACTCTTGGTCATAGCATACTCAGTCATCCAATACAAGAAACATAGCACAAGCATACATAATGAAGGTAGAAATCCATAAACTAAAATGAGATAAATTCAGCGAAACACCAATCTAGAATACAACTAGCTATGTCTGAAGCCTCTAAGTCTAACATAAGAGTTGATGGGACAATACCCCAACTAACTCGAGAAATCAAAGGAAATACATAAAAGTAACTAACATAGCTAAGGTCCTCGAGTAATGAGGACTCACCAACCAAGCCTGCAAAACTGCACATCCAGCCACAAATCGGAGGGTAAGAGCCTGAATCTGCTTCATCAAAAGGATGCAGCACAAGATATGCGTCAGTACTATAGGATGTACTGAGTATGTGAGATGCATAAATGAAATTAAAACTTGCTTAAAACATCCTTAAAAAAAGAGATATTGCAAGAAAATACCATAAGTAAAGCATAAATCATGAAATAAGATAACTTGATGCATAAAACTTTCTTACAGGAGTTTCTCATAACCGATAATAGACCATGTGAGGTACATGGAATCCAACTATATAACCCTTGTTGGCAAAGCTACCCCGAATCTTGTCAAAGAATTGGGTATTAAACATATCATAGCATTGAATCACTTTCATAAGGGACACTCTCAACAAACGAGGACCCATCTTCATGAGGATACACTCTCAACTAACGAGGACCCTCTTCACCTACACTGGCAATGTAGTTTTGGATTTGGGTAATTGAACCCTCATCGCTCGGTGCTAAATACTACTCCCAAAAACATGCATACATATAATTCATATATACTTGTGGAATATCTTATGTCAAATCTGTTTGAAAAGCATAAGGACATATCTAATGTCATGCAAACTCAAATCATATGTCTTAAAGCTTAGCATGGCCATAATTCACTTTTCTTTCTAAATTCATACTTGAATAATTTGGCATGCAATTGTATCTATACTTGAGATCATAATATCAAATCATGCAATTTTTCTTAAATCAAACCATGCATGCAAAATTTAGCTAGGGTTAGTCTTCAAATCATAAGGTAATTTACAAATTGCAAAACCTATGTAAATCACAAAATTGGACTTAGAATTTATTGAAAAAAATCATGAGAAAATACTTAATAGAAAAGCCCATGAGAATTGGGTAAGAACCCTAACTTGAAATTCATAAATTCAATTTAGAAGAATTGGGGTTTTGGGCATAAGGGATAAAGAATACCATTATTGAATACCCACATACCTTGATTGAAGCTAACCCAACTGAAATTGAAAAGATGAGGAGGCTTGAACTTGGAGCTCGAGACTTGGAGCTTGAAGGAGTTCCTTTTCCAATTTGGTAGATGAATGAGAGATAATGACAGTCTTAGGCTAAAGGAGGTAGAAACCCTACTAAAAGTGGCCAAAAATGTCCTCACTTAGGAGTTAAAAGGGTGGGTAATTATAAAAATACCCCTAGGATTTAATTAGGAAAAAGCTTCTAAAAAGGACGGCTTCAGGTTCAACGGGTCCTTTCCACGGACCGTAAAAGTAACCACCGCTCCTGGATTAGAGTCATGGTTCCTAAACCAAAATTCCAGGCTGAGGATAACTTTGCACAGACTAACAGGACGACCCATAGAAACTTCTACGAGTTGTGGAACTAATTCGTGGTTTTGGAGAAAATGACCACTCTCTGTCTGATTCCCACGAGTTGGTTCCACGACCCGTGAAAACTTCCACGAATCGTGAAACTGACTCATGGTTCTCAGACCTTAGGGTTGTGTGCAGGACTAGAATCATGAGTCCTTTTCATGACTCGTGGAACCATCCATAGCTCGTGGACTTCACCCGTGATCCCTGGAAGTTCAAAATTTCTGTAAGTTTCTAAGTTTAAAAGTCAAATCAAATTCCGGGGTGTTACAATATCTACCCCTTTGGATCATTCATCTTCGAATGAAGATTAAACAAGGAAAAATGGAGGGAAAATAGTCCAACCCCAAAACAAAACATGAAAACTCAAGGATAAACAAGAAAACTGAGCTTTTTAACTTAAAACATGACTGAACTAACTCCGGAGAACATGAATACATGCTAGGATCATGAGAGAAACTGGTGGAATAGAATCGGAGGAACGTAATAAGGAGGAAACTAATACCTCAAGTTGAAACTGGGTCAAAAGGAAAGAGATGAGGGTACTTGGCTTTCATGGCTGCTTCTGCTTCCCAAGTAGCTCCGTCAACTAGCTGATTTCTCCAAAGAACCTTTACCAAAGAGACTTCTTTGTTTCTCAACCTCCAAACCTGACGATCAAAAATCTCCATGGGAACTTCCTCATAAGTAAGGTTATCCTTCACATTCACATCTTCCAAAGGAACAATCAAGGTCGGATCACAAACACGCTTCTTTAACATAGAAACATGGAAAACTGGATGAACCGCTTCTAAATCTGATGGCAAATCTAACTTATAAGTGACACTACCAACTCTCCTCAGAATCCGATAAGGACCTATATAGCGGGGACTAAGCTTTTCTTTCTTACCAAATCTCATCACACCCTTCATGGGTGACACCTTCAGAAATACTCAATCGTCAACCTTAAACTCCAACTCTCTCTGTCTCATATCTGCATATGATTTCTGACGACTCTGAGCGGTCTTCAACCTCTCTCTAATGATCTGAACCTTCTCCATAGTCTTATGAACAGAATCTGGACCAATCAAAGCTGCCTTACTTACCTAAAACAACTAATAGAAGACCTACACCTCCGCCTATAAAGTGCCTCATAAGGAGCCATCTGGATGCTAGAATGAAAGTTGTTGTTGTAGGCAAACTCGATAAGAGGTAAGTGATCGTCTAAATTACCTTTAAAATCAATTACAAAAGCTCTCAAAATATCCCCCAAAGTATGAATGGTATGCTCTGCCTGGCCATCTGTTTGTGGGTGGAAAGTTGTACAAAGCTTAATCTGAGTACCAAGACCTTTCTAAAATGACTTCCAAAACTGGGATGTAAACTGAATACCCCTATTTGAAATGATAGATAATGGAACACCATGTAATCTAACTATCTCCCGAATGTAGAGTCTGGCATAATCATCTGCTGAATCTGTAGTCTTAACAGCCAAAAAGTGGGATGACTTAGTTATCCGATCGACAACCACCGAAATAGAATCATGTTGCCTATGAGTATGAGGCAAACTAATAATGAAGTCCATATTTATAGCTTCCCATTTCCAAGTAGGAAGATCAATATCCTGAGTCATACCACCCGATCGTTGATGCTCTACCTTCACTTGTTGATAGTTGGGACACTTAGCCATAAAACCTACCATGTACCTCTTTATTCCATTCCACCAATAGACTTCCCATAGGTCACGGTACATCATGGTAGAACTGGGGTGAATAAAATACCTGGAACTATGAGCCTCTGTCAAAATCCGCTATCTCAACCCATCGACGTCAGGAACACACAATCAACCCTGATATCGAAGCGCACCATCTCCCCCTTAGGATAAAACTTCTACCCTTTGTTGATGGACCGCATCCTTCAACTGATGCAAACATGATCACTGGCTTGCTTTTCTTTCACTTCAGCTACCAAAGATGATTCGGAACCATTTTAAAAAATAACACCACCTTCTGTCAAATCCATAAGGAAAACTCCTAATCGAGCGAGTTGATGAACATCCATTGCCAAATCCTTCTTTATGTCCTCAACTGAAGACACACTACCCATAGACAATCTACTAAGGGCATCCGCCACGACATTGGCCTTACCCGAATGGTAAAGCAAACTCATATCATAATCCTTAAAAAGCTCCAACCATCTTCTTTGACGAAGATTCAGTTCTTTTTGAGTGAACACATACTGAAGACTCTTATGATCGGTGAACACATCCACATGAACACCATACAAGTAATGTCTCCAACTCTTCAAAGCAAAGATAATGACTGCTAACTCAAGATCATGAGTAGGGTAGTTTTTTACATGAATCTTAAGTTGTCTCAAAGAATAAGCAATCACCTTACCACGCTGCATCAACAGGCAACCCAAACCAATCTTAGAAGTATCACAATACACAACAAAGTTATCTAGGCCTTCGGGTAGAGACAACACAAGAGGGGTGGGCAACCTAGTCTTCAATTCCTGAAAGTTCTTCTCACATAGATCAGACCACTAAAATTTAACCTTCTTCTGAGTCAAACGAGTCAATGGGGTAGCAATGGAAGAAAACCCTTCCACAAATCTCCTGCAGTAACCAGCCAAACCCAAAAAGCTCATAATATCATATGGGGAAGTGGGTCTAGGATAGTTCTTTACTGCCTCAATCTTTTGAGAATCAACTCGAATACCATCTCTAGTCACAATATGACCTAGAAAAGAACAGACTGCATCCAAAACTCACACTTATTAAACATAGCAAATAACTGTCAGTCCTTGAGAGTTTGCAATACCACTCTCAAATGGTCTGCATGATCCTCCTCACTCCGAGAATAGATAAGGATATCATCAATGAACACAATCACAAACATATCCAAATACTTCTTGAACACACGGTTCATTAAATCTATAAAAGTTGTGGGAACATTCATTAGACCAAAAGACATCACAACAAATTCATAATGACCATACCGAGTTATGAAGGCTGTCTTAAGAATATTACACTCTCTAACACGAAGCTAATGATAACCAGATCTAAGGTCGATCTTAGAGAAGTAACTAGCACCCTGAAGTTGATCGAACAAGTTATCAATCCTAGGAATGGGATACCTATTCTTGATTGTGACCTTGTTTAGCTGACGGAAATCAATGCACATTCTAAGGGAACCATCTTTCTTTCACACTAATAAGACTGGATCACCCTATGGAGAGATGTTGGGTCAGATAAAACCCTTATCAAGGAGGTCTTTCAATTGATCTTTCAATTTCATAAGCTCTACGGGAGCCATTCTATAGGGAGGAATAGAGATAGGATTCGTATCTGGGAGAAGATCCATCCCAAAGTTGATTTCCCACTCGGGAGGGACTCCAAGCAAATAATCGGGGAACACTTTTGGAAATTCATTCACAATAGGAACTGACTGGAGAGATGGGTTTCAAACTTTGTGTCCACAACTCGAACTATATGATAAACATTACTCTTGGAAATCATCTTTCTAGCCTTGAGATAAGATATAAAATGACCCTTTGAGGATGGAGGACTACCTTGCCACTCTAAGATAGGTTCATTTGGAAATTTGTAATTGATGACTCGAGTACGACAATCAACCGAGGCATAACATGCATACAACCAATCCATACTAAGAATAACATCAAAGTCAGTCATCTCCAACTCTACTAGATCCATTGAAGTGACTCTATGAAGAACTGAGATAGGGCAAATTCAATAGATCCTTTTGGCTAGGACTGACTCGCCAACCAGAGTAGAAACACAAAAGGGTTCTAAAAGCTAATCAGGACAAATCTCAAACTTACAAGCAACATAAGAGGTCACAAAAGATAAGGAGGCACCCAGATCTAATAATGCATACACATTGAGAGATAAGACTTTCAACATACTATTAACAACGTCCGGTGAACTCTCTTGGTCCTGACAAGAGGACATAGCATAAAGGCGGTTCTGGCACTGACCACCAGAACTAGAAGTAATACCCTATATGGCAGGTCGACCTTATGATGTTACTGGGGAAGGCTGAGTCCTACTACCTCCTCGTACCTTCTTAGCTGAAGTGCAATCCCTAATCTTGTTTCCAACCTGACCACATCCAAAGAATCCACCTGAACCAACTAAACACTCCCAGGATGACTTCTACCACACTTGTTGCAAGAAGGGTAAGGAGCACCCTTTGCAATACTCTCTTGTGAATAGGAACCAGCTCCTCTACCAGTCTGATCATAATGAGGCCTGGGGGCCTGGGTAGGAGCACTAGCTGAGGAATGAATAGGGCCTGATGATTTCTTCTGAAATAAAGAGCGATGTTCGCCTCTGGACTTCTGATTGCCAAAATTTGAGCTCTCCGACCTAACCCTCTTGTTCTGCTTTGCCTTCTCCCTTATTTTGTCTCCCTCGATCTGTTGGGCATGAGTCATAAGTCGAAAAATATTCATATCACCCAAAAGCATCACAGACCTACACTTTTTCTTCACCGAATCTAACACTCCATAAGCATACTTACTCATCCCATCCCACGGGTCTGCCACCATGGAAGGAGCATACCTAGATAGCTGGGTGAACTTCAACCCGTACTCCTGAACCGACATAGAACCTTGCCTCAAATTCACAAATTCTTTGATCTTAGCTTGCCTCAACTCCCTCGGGAAAAACCGATCAAGAAAATCCCTTTCAAAGCATTCCCAAGCCATAGGGACCACATCCCTAGCCCTAGCATCTTTCCATTGTGTGAACCAAATATGAGCCACGTCTTTGAGTTGATAAAAAGCTAGCTCAATACAATCAACACCACCTACTTGCTTCACACCAAAGATCTTTTTTACCTCATCCAAGAAATTTTATGGATCCTCACCAACTTTTGAACCCCAAAATTTAGGTGGGTTCATGTGAATGAAATCTAAAACTCAGGCTGCAACTCCACCTTGAGGGTGGATAGGGATAGGAGCCTTCTTATTTGCCTGAGCGGCCATAGTCTAAGCTAGAAAATCCCCAACTGGAGTAGAAACATGAATAGAAGAATCAAGAACATCACAGATCAAGTCCAAACCCAAGGCAAATCTAACAGATAAATAAGAGTAAGTGGAACTTGGATCAAATAAAAAATAAGCCATATGGTCATAGACGAGAATAGTACCTGTTATTATAGCATTGGATACCTCAGCCTCAAACTTGCTCGAAAAGGTGTGGAAATGAGCTCTATCATCAATCTGGGCAACCTATTTAGCAGGCTATACTCCACTCATCCCTGTGTTACCATTACCTTGGTTACCACTATGGCTTCCCTGATTATTACCTCGCCCACCCTGTGGACAACCCCTGCCATTGCAACCTCCGTCTGCTGGAACCACAGCCTTGGCCTGCTGCTGCACCTAATTACCTGCCTGCCTTAGAGGGAACTCTTTCTTAAAGTGACCCATATCTCTGTAATGAAAACAACTTCGCTCAAGAGAGGGCATGTTGGCCGAAAAATAGGAAGCCCCCTCCCTCTAGGAGCTGGAGACTGTTGAATAGCCCCTAAATAACCATTGGTATAAGATGGCAAGGCCAACTGGATAGGACGAGCCAAATGAACCTGCTGGCTAGGACCTCTAGAATAAGAACCACTGAAATTACCCATACTCCGGGACTTCTTGGGTAATACCTTAGCCTGCCCAACTTGCTTAACTCACTCCAATTTCTTCACATAGTTAGTCACCTTATTAAAACTCTTCTCTACAGAAGTCATGTGAACAGTAGAACCTGTAATTCAGTATTCAGGACCTTATCATACAACCAAATCCTCTCATCCTCAGTGCCCAACAACTGGATAGCATAGTGAGACAAGGCATGAAACTTAGCCTCACAAGCTGTAACAAACATATTTCCCTGCTCAAGAGCTAGGAATTCATCCTTCTTGCGATCCCTCAGAGTACGGGGCATATACTTCTCCAAAAATAAGGCATGAAATTGAGCCTAAGTCAGCACATGCAAAGGTGATGAACAACACTCCACATGGATCCTCCACCACTACTTGGCATTACCTTGTTCTTTGAAAGTCACAAACTCAACCCCATGTAGCTGTACAATCCCCAACTTGTGCAACCTATCATAGAAATCTAAGATGAACTCAAAAACATCCTCATCTTATATGCCATGAAATGATGGAGGTTTCATCTTCAGGAACCTAGTCAATAACTCATGCTCGATCTTGATCATGACAAAGCCTAACAACAGATTGAGGAATGCATCTATACTTGAGGCATCATCCATCTTGGGAGGTAAAGCAGCAGCGGGATATGCAACCAGAACCTGAGTAGCTGATATAGTGGGAGTGGCTCCAGTGCCAGCCAACCCACTCAAGAATCCCAACACATGCTGAATTACCTCAAAACACATAGGGGGAAGACCTACATCTCCAAATGGTGCTACAACCTCTGGTTTAAGACCATTCTCATGCACTACCTCAGCCTCCTTAACATAATCCTAGGGTGGGAGAGGTGTCGCTGGCCTCTGGTCAGCCGCTACCTGAGCTCCTCCCCTGGTGGGTGGTCCTCTCCCTCTTACCCTACCCCTACCTCGCCCATAAACTTCCGATCCCGTAGCTGGAGTTGTTGCTCTTGTTCCATTCTGTCTAGTGTTCACCGTCTATGGAAAAAAGAATGAAGGAGGTTATATACAAATTTCCATCACCAGATACTAAATAGAATCAAGTTATAGCACAAAGGAAGAAAGAAGAGATAGTTTCCTAAAGTCATATAACCTTTCGAAGAAAAGTACAGACATTTATGTACCATTTCACAAGACTATACTAGACCCATTTTGGTACGATGAGATCAATGAATCTACAGCTCAGATACTATCTTTGTCACGACCTACACCAATGCGAGTGGCACCCACACTAAACCCTGGTGGGTTTACCAATTAACCAATCATTACTTAACCCAAAAATAAAGCAGCTAAAACCAATTTAATAGATAAAACCACGATTCACATCTAAAATTTGAAGGATAAAAATCATGTAGAAATAATCCCCTAGAATCTAAAAGTCATGTACCAAAACTACTAATCAAGTCTAAAAGACGAGGATGTAAGTCTAAGTCCGAACAAAGGAATAGAACTAGCAGAAGAATCTATGGTAGCCCAAAAGATGCAGCTCACCTTTGGTTGAAAGTCATCTGAAGTATTACTAAGGTCTTGCAGCAGCTGCCGGAATATGCCATGTACTCAATAAAAGAAGAGCAAGTGCAATATCAGTACACAGAAACAACTGTATACTGGTAGGATCATCAATCAACTCCAAAATATGAAATATGAATATACAACTATAACTTATTACAATAGGACAAACATGTATAAATCAAGTCAAGTGAATATAATTTAGACTCCCAGTCATCAACCTGACTTAACAACCACATAAGACATGTCTAAAAACTACAAATAATAGAGAACATACAATTTTGTCACATACTTCAACTAACCCGGACCACCCAAGGATCCCTAGAACATCAGTTATGGTGTTAAACATGCAATTTTGATTTACACAAGAAACTACCTTAGCATTTAAACACACCAACCTGGCCACTCATGGACCAACATGTAAAAATATCATCAAAACAGATAAACCCGGTTCATTCATGTAACCAACACACATAATAATAAACAAACATGTACCAAGCATCGTACCCAAGCCAACCATAATATAATCTGTACTGGCATGGTACCCGAGTCAACTGATAAATAAATGTGTACCAGGTGTGGCCTAAGACAACTAATGAACTGTACTAGGCGTGGTACATAAGCCAACTAAAGAATTATATATATCACAATAATCACAACCATAATGAATACACACCATAATTATACAACCAACAAGCATTTAAAATAGGTTCATTGCATAAGATTGACATTAAGATATCATTTAGCTTTCATTACTTTTTTTCCTGAACACGTATTATATAAGCAATACTAGTGAAACAGTAATATGCACTCATAATGCAATTGGGTTACAAATTAACCATCACCTACCTCAATTCAAGTTTGAATGCTCTCCTGAACCTGAGCTTTCCCATTTCTTGCAACTTAGCTTGATTATGGTCTAAGAACAAGAATGCAATACATAATCAGCCAAAATGACCTATAATATTGCGGATAACAACTTAATCCCAAACCCCAAGGCTAATTTCATGATCATTTCTCCCATTCTGGGGCCTTCCCACCATAAATTCACTTAATTACTAGCAATTCTATGGTTAAACTAGTGAATTATGGGAAAGAAATCCTAAATAAATAACTTAAACCAATAACCCAAGGTTTTACACCCTCACATTCCCTTTTTATACTAGAAATTTAAACCTAGGTTAAGTTAAACCATCTTCAAGGCCTGTAACTGATGATTCTAATCCATAGGAATCAAAGTACTAGTTTATTATCATGCCCCGAGGCTACCCCCTAGACGTAACATGGGACTCATGACCACAAGTATCCCAAGTTAACCCTTGGTCATAGCATACTCAGTTATCCAATACAAGAAACATAGTGAAAGCATACATAATGAAGGTAGAAATCCATATAATGAAATGGGATAAAGTCAGTGAAACACAAATCTAGAATATAACTAGCTATGTCTGAAGCCTCTAAGTCTAACATAGGAGTTGATGGGACAAGACCCCAACTATCTCAAGAAATCCAAGGAAATATATAAAAGTAACTAACATAGCTAAGGTCCTCTAGTAATGAAGACTCACCAACCAAGTCTGGAGAATCGACAACGTCTAGCCACGAACCGGAAGGTTAGAGCCTAAATCTGCATCATCAAGAAGATGCAGCACAAGATATGTGTCAGTACTATAGGATATACTGAGAATGTGAGATATGCATAAATGAAATCAAAACATGCTTAAAACATCCTTAAAAAAGAGATATCACGAGAAAATACCATAAGTAAATCTTAAATCATGAAATAAGATAGCTTGATGCATAAAAATTTCTTACGGGAGTTTCTCATAACTGAAAATAGACCATGTGAGCTACATGGAATCCAACTGTATAACCCTAGTTGGCAAAGCTACCCCGAACCTTGCCAAGGGATGGGGTACTAAACATATCATAGCCCAAAACCACTTTCATAAGGGACACTCACAACTAACGAGGACCCATATTCATGAGGATACACTCTCAACTAACAAGGACCCTCTTCACCTACACTGGCAACATAGTTTTGGATTTCGGTAATCGAACCCTCATCGCTCGGTGCTAAATACTACTCCCAAAAATATGCATACATATAGCTCATATATACTTGTGATATATCTGATGTCAAATCTGTTTGAAAAGAATAAGGACATATCTAATGTCATGCAAACTCAAATCATTAGTCTTAAAGCTTAGCATAGCCATAATGCACTTTTCTTTATAAATTCATACTATAAGAATTTGGCATGCAATTGCATCTATACTTGAGATCATAATATCAATGCATGCAATTTTCCTTAAATCAAGCCATGCACATAAAATTTAGCTAGGGTTAGCCTTCAAATCATAAGGTAAATAACAAATTGCAAAACTTATGTAAATCATGAAATTGAACTTAGAATTTATTAAAACAAAATCATGAGAAAATATTTAATAGAAAAGCCCATGAGAATTGAGTAAGAACCCTAACTTGAAATTCATAAATTCAATTTAGAAGAATTGGGGTTTTGGGCATAAGTGTAAAAGAATCCCCTTATTGAATACCCACATACCTTGATTGAAGCTAACCCAACTAAAATTTAAAAAAAGAGGAGGCTTGAACTTGAAGCTTGAGACTTGGAGCTTGAAGGAGTTCCTTTCCCAATTTGGTAGATGAATGAGAGATAATGTGAGTCTTAGGCTAAATGAGGTAGAAACCCTACTAAAAGTGGCCAAAAATGACCTCACTTAGGAGTTAAAAGGGTGGGTAATTTTACAAATACCCTTAGGATTTAAATAGGAAAAAGCTTCTAAAAAGGCCGGCTTCAGGTTCCACGGACCGTAGAAGTAACCACGGCTCATGGATTGGAGTCGTGGTTCCTAAGCCAAAATTCTAGGTTGTGGATAACTTTCCACAGACTAACAAGATAACCCGAAGAAACTTCTATGAGTCGTGGAACTAATTAGTGGTTTTGGGGAAAATAACCACTCTCTATTTGACTCCCATGGGTTGGTTCCATGACCCGTGGAAACTTCCACAAATCATGAAACTGACTCGTGGTTCTCAGACCTGAGGGTTGTCTGTAGGACTAAAATCATGAGTCCTTTCCACAACTCGTGGAACCATCCACTGCTCATGGACTTTATCCGTGATCCCTAGAAGTTCAAAATTTTTGCAAGTTTCTAAGCTTAAAAGTGTAATGACCGGGTTTGTCATTACGGGTAAACCATTCGTGCCAAGTCTTGGGTTAGAAAAATTTTGGGTTTGGGAGTTGAAAATTCTGGGCTAGGCTAGTCTCGGTCGGTTTTGGAGCGAGGTATGGTCTAGGATGATCAGGGTAAGGATTAGGTTAAACGTCTTGTTTTGAGCTAGTTTTCATTGTAGCTAAGACATAGAGGAGTCTGGGGACTTTTCAAAATTGAATCCCAAAACCGAGGTTGACGTGAAGGGGTTATTCCGAAATATTGTGAAAATAAGTGTGTTGTAAAATGGCTAAAACTAGGAGATTTCTGGACATTCTATCCGTGACGAGCACAACCTTCTGCGATAGCAGCCTCCTCTATAGCGGTGGAAAATACTGCTATAGCAGTGGTCAAGGCGGTCAACACCGCTTAAGACCGTTATAGCAGGAGTTGTCCGCTATAGCGGGACCGCTATAGTAGAGCAGGGACCGCTTTATTGGAGCAGGGACCTCTATAGCAGAGCAACGGGATTAGAAAACCAAGAAAATGGGCTTTTAATTTCATTTTCTTCCCTTTAGCCCAAAAAATAGACGAGAGTTATTCCAAAAACCCTCCTAGGATTCTCTAAGGCTTGGGAGCCATGGAGAGGAGGAATTCTGATAAAAAAGATGCGAAACCATGGATTCGGGCCTGCACAACTGCCAGGAATGCCACCACGGAGCCAGAAATGCACGGTTGCAGCTGCTTAGTGTCTAGGTAGGCTAGGTTTTCATGAGTAGTTAGACCTGTTTACTTTCCTTACTTTTGTATAGTGAAATGGAGAATCCATGTTTTAGGCCTTCGGGCACAGAGTCTGGCGGATTCAGGTTTGGTTATGTATGTGCTAGGAATTGGTTTGATTTGAGTTGTGGGTTATTGATAATTGTTTGGGATTGTCTATGTTGTCTTGGTATGCTAAAAATGATAGACTCAGGGACTGGGATATCGGGAAGGTTCGGGGAACTGGGATTTGCAAGGACAACTAGGTGGGGATGAAATGGGAAACTAATAGGTGAGGTTTCGGGAATGTGAGAGGCATGTTAAGAAATCATTGTTTGCTAAGGGCTAGGAGTGAAAACTCGTATTGTTGTTATGTATGTATGTACCAGATTAATGGGGTGGTTAAATTATGTTAAAAAGGGGAAACCATTCAATATGTGTAAACAAGGGTAAGTGTGTTTAGTCTTCAGACGAATGTCAAGGTCCAACTATATACTCGGAATAGGGGTAGGTGATGGCTTATGATTTTTAGTGAATGTGTATATTCATGTACTCATGTCTAAGTGATTGTATGCATTACATTTCTTAGGTAAATTGTGTGGAATGTCTAGGTTCCTGTTTATAGTCTGTGATTGAACGGCTTTACTTATTGGTTTTACAAGTTGTGTGTGTTCATATATTGACTATGGTTTGTTGACATTCGGTTGGCTCAGGTACCACGCTTGGTATGGGTATAACACATGGTTGGCACAGGTACCACGCCTGGTACAGGTTACTATTTGGTTAGCTTGGGTACCACGCCTGGTACGGGTTTATTTTACTGCATCATCACATTGGTATTATTGCATTGCATTGATATTATTGCATTGCATTTCCTGTTATTGGTTTCGTTAGTGGACTAGGCTATTTTTATTGAATTGTGATATTCAATGGTGGTCCTTGAGTGACCGGGAATCCTGTTATGTCTGTTGAGTTTGGTATTGGTGTAGGCCGGGTTGTTATATCATGTTGTGAGTTGGTCTTGGTGTAGGCCGGGTTGTTATATCATGTTATGATATTGGTCTTGGTGTAGGCCGGGTTATTATATCATGTTAATTAGTAGGTCTTGGTGTAGACCAGGTTGTTATGTTATTAGTTGGTCTTGGTGTAGGACGGGTTGTTATATCACGTTATTAGTTGGTCTTGGTGTAGAACGGGTTATGATGTTAATTAATAGTTGGTCTTGGTGTAGACCGGGTTATCATGTTAACACCTAGATATGTTAGGGGGAAACCGGGTGGGTCTGGACTATGTAAAAGAGGTTATGAGTTCACAATTTATTGTCATTAAGTGTACTAATGACGGTCAAGTTTATTTGTTATTAATGAGGTAAGGATGGATCTTGGGGTAGACCGGGTACCCAGTTGAACACTTAGGTGTGGTTACAGGATCCTTGGAGGGTCCGGGTTTCGGGATTCGAAAGGGATTTAGATATAACTATGTTCTTTTCATTGCATGTGTCAATGGTTGCTAGGTGATTTCAATGTGATTGGTCAATTGGGAGTATGACAGAAAGTCTTGGGTTGTAGTGGTTGGTTGTTATAACCGGGATGGGAAGTTGTCCGAGAGGTCCAAAAAGGGCCGGACACTGGTTAGTAATACTATGGGTATATGTGGTTTGGTTGGGCAGTTAGCCAAGTTAAGTCTGAATATTTAGTCAAGGTAGTTGATTGGGGTAAAGTTTAAAGGTGACTTGGGAAGTCTATGTGTCAAGGTGACTTGGGAAGTCTAGGTGACAGGGTGACTTGGGAAGTCTACGTGTCAAGGTGACTTTGAAAGTCTAGGTGACAGGGTGACTTAGGAAGTCTACGTGTCAAGGTGACTTGGGAAGTCTAGGTGACAAGGTGACTTGGGAAGTCTACGTGTCAAGGTGACTTGGGAAGTCTAGGTGACAAGGTGTCTTGGGAAGCCTAGGTGACAAGGTGACTTGGTAAGTCCTAGATGTCAGGGTCAAGGTTAAAGGTGAAGGAGGGAGCAATAATGTTTATTTCATGTTTTCCCTATTTTCTTATATGATGGTAGGAATGGACTCGGGTCGACCAAAGATTCCTACCAGTATGTGTGTTTGTACTGACTCTACTCTTGCTATACTTTTTTGGTATAGTCTGGTTGCAGGGTTGGTGATGTTTCACAGGTTCAGGATTGCGGTGATCTTCCAGCAGCTCCTACTTCCTTCTATGATGGAAGTTGTGTCCATTTTATATTATAAGCTCATCTTGTAGAAGCTCTTGTAGCGGCTTAGACTAGGTTCTGGGGAGGTTGTTTCATATTGTAAATGTTTTCCGCAAATTCTTTAAGTCATTTATTTTTCTAAACTATTTGTAAAAAGGATTTCTCATATATGTAAGGGACTTATTTAATAGTTTATTTTCTTTTCCGCATTGCATGTTGGTTCAGGTGGTAAGGGTTCTCCTATCTAGGTCAATTAGAGTAGGTGCCCTCACGGCCAGGTAGTTGGGTTGTGATAAATGGTATCAGAGCCCAGGTTACCGGTCTCCAGTGCAAGAGCAAAAAGTCGAATAGAGTCCTGTGGATTGGTGTGTAGACGTCCACATCTAATCCTAGGGAAGCTATGAAGCATTCTAGGAAGCATCTCTCTTCTTTTATTTCTTTTCATGCGGTTCTTTCACTCACTTATATGAGTTGAGTCCAATTGGTATCTTTCGATTCCAATTGGTATGTCAATGAAGTAGGGATGTCATTGGACTCCGGTTGCAGTAAGGCAAGCAAGAAAAATTGGAACCGGGAAGGTTTCGATTGGTATCTAGAGGCTATATAAAGGATGGATGAATCCGCTAATGGTCATCCATGAAGCGAATGAAAGGTGATGAAACTGGTTTGATTGAGTGTCAGAGATTGAGACTCGTGATTGTATGTATTGCATTGTTTGAATGATTGCAATTTTGTGGTATGTAATTGTTGAGTTGCTTTGAAATTTGTAGTTAATAAAGAGTCTTAACTCGTTATGTAGAAATTCTTGTTTTGATTTAAAAGTGGTACTGCATTTTGAAAAATGTTTTTTCATTGGTTAAGATGATAAGGGATTGGAAACTGTGACTGTAGGGAAGCTTCGGTTTCAGGACAGTCGGGACTTGGTTGGGAACCATGGGAACAAGGGAGTCATTAGTGGGTAATGGCGAGAAGATATTATTGGGAACAATTGTCTAGTGTTAACTCTTTGTAATTGATAGTATGTTATGTTGAATGGTGATGCGTTTGATGCCAGGGATGGTCTTAAGGGTGGTTTAAGACCATGGCGGGATTTACAGGACTAAGCAAAGGTAGCTGGGAAAGGGAACTGATACACTTACTTGAAATTTCAATTTTTTGTACAGTTACCATCGGGACCGCTATAGCTGTGAAATATCTGCTATAGCGAAACTGCTATTGCGGAATGAGCAACCGCTATAGCGAAGGTCAGCGAGGCAGAAGCCTCACCCTATTTTTCCCCTGTTTTTCATTCATTCCCAGGGCATCTAAAGGCAACGGTTTCATTACGGGCTGCCATGTGAAATGAGGAAATCGACTATAGAATTTATATAGCATGCATATAAGGTAATTTGCCTGAATACTTAGCATCCGTTCGTGACCAAAGGAAAGGGTTTATATGGTAGCCCAGGGGATTGGTAAAAACTATGACTGACCATTAGTGGGAATAGTCACCTATATGGAGTCTGGCAATATGACCGGTGATTGATCGAGTAGTGTTGGACACTGCTCATAGACTATGTGATGAGGTGATTATTAACTGGTTTAGTGTTGATGACCCTTAGTGGTAGGGTCGATTGAAGAAGCGAGGTTATTAAATGGGATTCTTTAGCATTATTGTGTCTCTTGTGACCATGATAATACCCAGTGTTACTGCTCGTTACGTGGTGAGCGTGTTCTCTCCATAGCATTGGTTAGGGTGTAAGCGCCCGGGTAGAAAATCCCCCTCCTAAGACGAGAGTTGATGAAAATCTCAAGGTAGGATGAGCCCAATGAAATCCTCATTATTGCATGGTCTTGAGATACGTGGTGTCTCAAGGCATAGTGTTGATAGGGGTAAGGTGACAGGATGATATGTGAGGGGCATAGTACCCCATAAGAAGCTTCCAAAATGGAGTTTGAGCTAGTAGAACTCCAGGTATAGTGGGAAAGGGATCACCATGGTGGGATCTAGTCCCCTTGGCAGGGAAAAATTGTGTTGTTCGTTAGTTGAGTTTCTTTGGCTCTGGTGTTTCAGTGAGGCCCCAAATTTCTTGGGCACTCGGGGAGGGGTAATCTAGTTACCTTGTGCGACTCGAAGGAAGGAATTCCTTGATAGAGCGAAAGTGAGCTAAATTTTAGGTTGAGTTAGGTATACCAAGGGATTGGGAAGTTTTGGTGGTTTGTGTAAGGTTATATTTACGCTATCATGATAGAGCATTAAGATCGAGGGACGAGCTTGTCCTTTCCCTCTGACGTAGAGATCATTCATGAATGAACGATGGGTAAATTGGTATCTGTTGTAATGACCGGGTTTGTCGTTATGGGTAAACCATTCGTGCCAAGTTTCGGGTTAGAAATATTCTGGGTTTGGGAGTTGAAAATTCTGGGCTAGGCTAGTCTCGGCTGGTTTTGGAGCGAGGTATGGTCTAGGACAATCCGAGTAAGGATTGGGTTAAATGTCTTGTTTTGAGCTAGTTTTCCTTGTAGCTAAGACATAGTGAAGTCCGAGGGACTTTTCAGAATTGAATTTGGGTAAGTAGACTTTCCGGAATCGAGGTTGACATGAAGGGGTTGTTCCAGAACGTCGAGAAAATAAGTGTGTTGTAAAATGGCCAAAACTGGGAGATTTTCGGACATTCTGTCTGTGACGAGTGCAACCATCCGCGGTAGCAGCCTCCACTATAGTAGTGGAAAATATCACTATAGCGGTGGTCAAGGTGGTCAAGGCGGTCAACACCGCTTAAGACCGCTATAGCGGGAGTTGTTCGCTATAGAGAGATCGCTATAGCAGAACAACGGGATTAGAAAACCAAGAAAACGGGCTTTTAATTTCATTCTCTTCCCTTGAGCCCTAAAAATAGACAAGAGTTATTCCAAAAACCCTCCTAGGCTGCTCCAAGGCTTGGGAGCCATGGGGAGGAGGAATTCCGATAAAAAAGATGCGAAACCACGGATTTGGGCCTGCAGAACTATTAGGAATGCCTCCACGGAGCCAGAAACGCACGGTTGCAGCTGCTTGGCATCCAGGTAGTCTAGGTTTTTATGAGTAGTTAGACATGTTTACTTTCCATACTTTTGTATAGAGAAACGGCGAATCCATGTTTAAGGCCTCTCCACACGGAGTCTGGCGGATTCGGGTTTGGTTATGTATGTGCTAGGAATTTGTTGGATTTGAGTTGTTGGTTATTGAGAATTGTTTGGGGTTGTTTATGTTGTCTTGGTATGCTAAAAATGATAGACTCAGCAACTGGGATGTCGGGAAGGTTCAGGGAACCAGGATTTGCAAGGACAACTAGGTGGGGATGAAATGGGAAACTCCTAGGTGAGGTTTCGGGAATGCGAGAGGCATGTTAAGAAATCATTGTTTGCTAAGTTCTAGGAGTGAAAACTCGTATTATTGTTATCTATGTATGTCCCATATTAATGGGGTGGTTAAACTATGTTAAAAAGGGGAAACCGTTCATTATGTGTAAACAAGGGTAAGTATGTTTAGTCTTTGGACGAATGTCAAGGTCCAACTATATACCCGGAATAGGGGTAGGTGATGGATTATGATTTTCTGTGAATGTGTATATTTATGTACTCATGTCTAAGTGATTGTATGCATTACATTGCTTAGGGAAATTGTGTGGAATGTCTAGGTTCCTATTTACAATCTGTGATTGAACGGTTTTACTTGTTGGTTTTACAAGTTGTGTGTGTTCATATATTGACTGTGGTTTGTTGACATTTGGTTGGCTCGAGTACCACGCTTGGTATGGGTACCACGCCTAGTACAGGTATAACAAATGGTTGGCACAGGTACCACACCTGGTACAGGTTACTATTTGGTTGGCTCGGGTACCACGCCTAGTACGAGTTTATTTTACTACATCATCACATTGGTATTGTTGTATTGCATTGCTTGGTATTGGTTCCGTGAGTGGACTAGGCTGTTTTTATTGAATTGTGATATTCAATGGTGGTCCTTGAGTGACCGGGAATCCTGTTATGTCTGTTGAGTTTGGTCTTGGTGTAGGCCGGGTTGTTATATCATGTTATGAGTTGGTCTTGGTGTAGGTCGGGTTATTATATCATGTTATGAGATTGGTCTTGGTGTAGGCCGGGTTATTATATCATGTTAATTAGTAGGTCTTGGTGTAGACCGGGTCATCATGTTATTAGTTGGTCTTGGTGTAGGCTGGGTTGTTATATCATGTTATGAGATTGGTCTTGGTGTAGGTCGGGTTGTTATATCACGTTATTATTTGGTCTTGGTGTAGACCGGGTTATGATGTTAATTTATAGTTGGTCTTGGTGTAGACCGGGTTGTCATGTTAACACCTAGATATGTTAGGGGGAAACCGGGTGGGTCCGGACGATGTAAAAGAGGTTATGAGTTCACAATTTATTGTCATTAAGTGTACTAATGACGGTCAAGGTTTATTTGTGATTAATGAGGTAAAGATGGGTCTTGGGGTAGACCAGGTACCCAGTTGAACACTTAGGTGTGGTTAGAGGATCCTTGGAGGGTCCGGGTTTCGGGATTCGAAAGGGATTTAGATATAACTATGTTGTTGTCATTGCATGTGTCAATGGTTGCTAGGTGATTTCCATGTGATTGGTCAATTGGGATTACGACAGAAAGTCTGGGGTTGTAGTCTGACTCTACTCTTGCTATACCTTTTTGGTATAGTCTGGTTGCAGAGTTGGTGATGTTTCACAAGTTCAGGATTGCGGTGATCTTCCAGCAGCTCCTACTTCCTTCTATGGTGGAAGTTGTGTCCATTTTATATATTAAGATCATCTTGTAGAAGCTCTTGTACCGGCTTAGACTAGGTTCTAGGGAGGTTGTTTCATATTGTAAATGTTTTCTGCAAATTCTTTAAGTCACTTATTTTTCTAAACTATTTGTAAAAAGGATTTCTCATGTATTTAAGGGACTTATTTAATGGTTTATTTTCTTTTACGCATTGCCTATTGGTTCGGGTGGTAAGGGTTCTTCTATCTAGGTGGATTAGAGTAGTTGCCCGCACGTTCAGGTAGTTGGGTCGTGGCAAAAAGCTGAATAAAATTCTGAGGTGTTACATTTATGGGGATAAAATACTTACCTTAACAAAGAATTTTGGTGGAAAATCGATGGAGTTTTCCCAGAATTGCCACAGTACTCCTAAAGTGTTCTTGTGAAATAATGAATATTTTGGGGGAAGTTTCTACATTTACAGTGACTAACCCTGCAATAGCAGCCCAATCCTGCTATAGTGGCAGCCTCCCACTATAATGAAGTTGATCGACTTCGACTCCCGATATAGCTGGAATTTATCCATTATATCAGCATCGTGGTAGTGGCCTGTCACCCTCTATAGTGCATGTGATGGAATAAAAACTCGGAAATCCTCCCAGTTTTGTCCATTTCACAATGCACCGTCAAACCATGATGTCATAGATGAACCCCTTTATGTCAAGTTCGATATCAGGAGTTTTATTTACCTATATTTATTTCTGAAAAGTCCTACAGACTCCTAATGCCTTAGATAATAGAATAGAAAGCTAAGATCTAATCATTTAACCCAATCCTTTCTCGGGTTTCCCTAGACCTCACCTTGCTCTGATTTCGTCCAAGACTAGCCTAGCTTGAAATTTTCAACTTCCAAATCCGAAAGGTTTCTAACCCAATTTCTTGCATGAATGGCTCACTTATAATGATATGAAGGGTCGTTACATGCCTAAAGTTCCTACCCTTGTATTATTTCCTAGTCAATCCTATTTTAACTTTTTATCCCTTTTCTTGGAAACCACGTTTTACACCTTATCCTTGTAGTTGCCCCTATCTTTTGGCACCCTACCTCCATAAGATCTATTCACATGAAAATATAGGCTCAAAGCCTAAGTTTGGGGGGTTATTTCATTCTAAATTAAATATGTAGGCTAAGCACCTAAGTTTTATGGTGCAATGCTTGAAAGGATGAATCTATGCTAAAAGCCTAAGTTTGGGGGTAGCATATCTTTAAAAATGAGTTGAAGATGTGGAAGTTATTCTAAAAATGTTGAAAAGGTTAAAAAAAAGGGGGATAAAAGAGGAAAATAAATGTTACCCTCCTTGTTAGTATGGAAAAAAACACAAATATAGAGAATTTGGAATGGATGAACACTAAGTGAGAATAAGGGAAAACATGGGAGTGTTTTGAATGGAGAATAAGGTTGAAAAGTAGGAAAGAGATGTGTTTTGAACTGACAAGTGCTAGCATTTAAGAATGTCTTAAGTCACTTAATCCTTAAAGATTCCCTTCCTTTACCCAAAGCCACCATGATTACCTACAAGCCCTAGTTAATTCTGAGCCTTGTATTTCTATATTAGTAGCGAACGACATAAAGAGAAAACATATGGTTCTACTAGCATGCATGTGAACATCTTTGTGAGAGTGAGAGCTAATTCTTCTTATTGTGACATCCCATTTGTATTGAATTACATGACTTGAGTGTGGGATTCTTCCTTTGATTGTGAGGGTACTTCAACCTCGAGTTGAGTAGCGGGTTTCACTCTCAATTAGGAGAAATGAACTAGATAAGTTTTATAGTGAAACAGAGTGAGTTTGAAAGGTCTAGTGTCAAGACTCAAAAAGCTGAGCATTTTGTTTTAAATTGTGAATTGCATCTTCTTGAAATGAAATGGAACTTTTGAAAAGAGTATGGAATGTTTACTTGCCTTGAGCTAAGCATTGGTACCAATTGAATTAAGTTCATTTGTTTGAGTTGATGTTTGGTCTTAGTGAAGTCTTTTATTGATGAGTAATTTCCTTGATTGATATGAATGCTTTCAATTACTTGAGGACAAGTAATAGTTTAAGTTTGGGGTTTGATAAGTTGGTATTTTACCAATTCATTGGTCCCTCAAGAACTGTAATGACCTATTAGTCATTATTAGAAGTCACTTCATTATGGATGAGCTATTCATGTGAAGAACGGGTTAGAAAAACTTTCGGGTTGGGGAGTTTGAAATTTTGGGCTAGGCTAGTCTCAGATGAATTTTGAGTGAGGTAAGGTCTAGGGAAATCCGGGAAAGGATTGGGTAAAATTTCTAAGGTTGATCTAGATTTCCTTTTAGCTAAGATGTTAGGGAGTTCGTAGGAATTATTGGATGTGAATTCGGGTTAGTAGAACTCCCGATATCAAAGTTGACGTGAAAGTGTTGGTTTGAAACGTCAAGGATTTAAAGTATGTTATAAAATGGGCAATTTTGGGGGATTTCCTGAGGTTCTATTCCATGTCAACCATTATAGAAGTTTACACTGTATGATAATGATGACTGCTATAGCAAAGAAACTCCACTATAGCAAGCGGTTACCGCTATGGCGGTGCCGCTATAGCGGGATGACGAGACCAGAAAATCCAAAATCGGGTTTTATAATTTCATTCTCTCCTCTTCAGTTTCAAAACATATGAGGGTTACTCCAAAAACCCTTTTAGACTGCCCCAAAGTTTGGAAGACATGGGGAGGGGAGATTTTGCCTAAAGAAGGGCAAAACCATAGATTTGGGCTTGTTCTCCATCAGGAATTGCATCCATGGAGCCAGATTCTTATTGTTCAGACCTTTACAGCTGATACTAGACATCCAGGTAGGCTAGGTTTAGTTGAGTAGCTGTAAACCTGTATTATGTTGTGTATTATTGTGTAGAATGATTGGAGGATTCATGCTTAGGCCTTTTGGCACAGAGTTTGCAGGAATATTGTATTGCCTGGCTGGATAATTTAAATGGGAATGCAGGTGTTAGGGTAATGTGTTTCATTCTAGCATGTTTATATTTGTTAATTGGTGGGTGATATTAGAATCCAGGAAAACTAGATGGTTGGGTAGGTTAAGGGAACCAGAATTATTGTGAACAAGTAAGTGGCTGGTTATAGTGGGCTTTGGGAATAATTTGATTAAAGGAAATATGATAAAACAGGAAGGGTTGGAGTCTCAATGTTAAGGGATGTTATCCCTGCACTGTGCTTGTCTTTAAAGAAGGGTCTCAGAACTGATGTAGCGACAGTACATGTGTGTTTTTCTAGGTGGTAAATGGGGAATTAGTCTTTGGACAGGATATGAATGTTTGGTTATGAACCCGGTCATTGGGTAGGTGATGGTTATTGTTTTCCCGATGCAAATATGTGTTCATGTAACTGAATATTAGTATTGTACGTGCATTGCATGCTTAGGGAATGGAATTGTGAATGTCTAATTAGCTGGGTGTTAATTATGTGAAATGAACTTGCTTTGGTTGCTTGTAGGTTTACAAGTGTGTTTTGTTCTTTAAATTTTGACTTGTTGGATTGTGTGTGATATTTGGTTAGCTCGGATACCATGCCATGTACAGGAAACATATTGGTTAGCTCGGGTACCACACTTGGTATGGGATACATATTAGTTGGCTCGAGTACCACGCCTGGTATGGGATACTTATTGGTTGGCTCGGGTACCATGCCTGGTATAGGTTCTATTATGGTTTAATAGGGTACCACGCCTAGTACGGGATTAATTGCTATATGTGTGATGGTTTCTTAAGTGAATCGGGTTTAGTTGTTGATGATGTTCATTTCATGTTGGTTCCTTGAGTGAACCGGGTTTATCTGTTGGTAATGTTCATTACATGTTGGTTTTATGAGAGGGCTGAGATTTAGTATTACTTGTTGCATATTGGTCCATAAGAGGCCGAATAGTTATACCTAAATATGGGGTTGGTCCTGTGCAGATTGGGAATTTCTTGTTGAACACTTAGGAATTGTCTTAGGGATCCTTGGGAGGTTCGGGTAGCTTGCATGCTGTGACACAATATTATGTAGTTTGGTTACTTGCATAGTTGGGTGTGACTTAAAAGGGTTGTTGGGTTCGATTGTGGACTAGGGATCTTATTGGTAGTCATATGGACTTGGTTATTTCATATTGTTGGGTAATATTTGGTTAAGGTCATACCCTTGCTATTTCCTATTTTGGGTAAGAGTTACAGGCTAGTTAGCAAAGATGTCTGGGCTAGTTGGTCACAAGACTTAGGGATTGTGAGGCGTATTGCGTGATGGCATCAAGATGGGTGAACTTGGAGGGCCTAAGGTTCCTAGGGAGTCGGGTTTGACTGGGTTAGTGAGACAAGGTTAGTATTTTGTGAGAGCCTGAACCGGCGGGATGTCAAGGGTAAGGAACCTTAGGGGTAGAATATGCAGAACTCGCAGGTAGTCCATCATTTGGTTAAGGGCTAAGAGTCAAGGTGGTTGACTTAGGATCTTACCTTGGGTCAGGGTGGTAATCAAGGTTTTGTAGGTTGACTCTCAACTGGCTAGCAGGGGTGGATAGTAAACCTGATTATTGAGACTAGAACCACTTAGGTGCTTATAGTGGTTGGTAGGATGAGTGACTAGGGAACTCCCAGTGTTAAGTGTGACTTGGGAAGTCCCAATGTTAAGTGTGACTTAGGAAGTCCTAGTGTTAAGTGTAACTTGGGAAGACCTCGTGTTATGTGTGACTTGGAAAGTCCTAGTGTTATGTGTGACCATTTGGTTATGACCAGGATAGAATGGTGGAAGGGCTCCAAGGGGTGGAGTTGACAGCGGAACGGGGTAGGAAGACTTGGGATAGACCGTTCAGGTTGTAGCGATAATAGTACTAAAGTAAAGGTGGATGGTGAAAGATTGGACTTTTTTGTATCTTATTGCATATTTTCTCTTGATTTCTTATATGATGGTATATGATGGATTCAGGTCGACCGATGATGCCTACCAGTATGTGTTGTTTGTACTGATACTACTCTTACTATACCTTTTTGGGTATAGTCTGGTTGCATGATCAGTGATGTTTCATATGTACAGGACGATGGTGATCTCTAACAACTTCTACTCTTTGTTTCCATGGTGGAAGTTGTGTCTTCTTTTCGTACTTGTATTTTCTCCTGTAGAGCTCTTATACTTGTTCAGACTAGTTCCTAGGGAGGTTTGTATTTAAGTTAACAAGGTTTTCCTATATTTAAATTTTGTAATGTTTTCTTTTTAATATTAAAAGGGTTATTTTCTCCTGTTTTACTCAATTTTTCTGCATTTACCTGTTGGATCAGGTGGTAAGGGTTCTCCTATCTAGGTGCATAGAGTAGGTTCCCACACAGTCCGATAGTTGGATCGTGACAAATGGTATCAGAGCCTAGGTTACCGATCTCCCAGTACAAGAGCAAATGTTGAATAGAGCCTTGCAAATTAGTGTGTTGATATCCACATCAAATCTTTGGGGAGCTACGAAGCATTCTAGGAATCATCTTTTGTATTTCATTCCTTTTCTATGGATTGTTATTTGTTGGTATGGGTTGAGTCCAATTGGTATCTCAACAAGGCAAAGGATGTTATTTGACTCCGGTTGTAATGACACCAGTAATAGAAGTTGGAACCGGGAAAGTTCCAATTGGTATCTATCCTTAGAAGGTTGTAGTAAGGCATGGATGATTGACTAACAGTCATCCATGGGGAAAATAAAGAGTAGTAGATGTGGCTTGAATTATGCTGAAACTTAAAGCTTGAAATTATATGTGTTGCAATACTTATATGACTGTAATGGTTGGTGTGTAATTAATTGCCTTACTGTGAACATTTTTGGCCTGGGAGTAGTAATAACTTCATTATTGCGTGCTTTGGTTAGTGATAAATTTCTATGTGTCTTGAATTGAAATTTTGTATTACATTTCAAATAAGGCTTATCATTAGTTAAGATGGTAAGGGAACAAGACTTGTGACTATGGGAAAACTCCAATTTCAGGACAGTCGGGTTGGTTGGGAACCATGGGAAAAGGGGGGGTCATTCTTGTATGATAGCAGGAATGTGTTATTGTGAACAGTTTTCCCTTGCAATTCGTAGTTGATTTGATGATAAAGTGATGCTAAGTTTCAAACTATGCAGTGCTGGGGTTGGTCTTGGGGTTATATTTAATACCATGATGCGATTTTAGGGGTTAACATTGATAACAGGAAAAGGGAGAATGGGTGAATTTTGCAAAACATGGTAAATTTTTTGGGCTGCTTCTATTGGGGGTCGCCATAGCAGTATGCAAGCCGCTATAGCGAGAGGGGCAGGGTAGAATCCATGTCCTATTTTCCCATGTTTGTTTTCATTCCCGTGTTGTTTTAAGTTGCTAGTTGAGCTGCGAGCTATTACATGAATTATAAAAGTTAGCATCCACATTCGACAAAAAAGAAGGGTAGATATAGTGGCCCGAGGCATAAGGGTTATTGGCTTGATGTGGGTGATGTTTCCTTCTTGAGGTAACCTATTCATATTTGAACATCAGAACTTATTTGATGTGGTGGTTTTTACCCTTGATTGACTAACTACTTACACTGTAATGGTAATGTGTAGTTAGTGAGGAAACCGTGAGATTTGGTGGGACCGAGTCTTTTGGTATAGGTAAAATTGTGATTGTCTATTGGTAGGAATATTCACTCATGTAGTATTTTGCAAAATGACCCATAATTGGCTGAGTAGTGTTGTACATTGCTCGTAGGCTTATTTTTAAGAGTGATCACTGGCTGATAGTAGCCCTTGAAAGGGGTATATAGAAATTATGAAGAATGTTGAAATAATTCGGCTTGTTTGCGGTCGGTAATCCTTAGTAGTAGGGTCGGTTGAGGGAGTGTGGTTAGTAAATGGGTTTTTGATCAGTCATGTCTCTCTTGTTGACCATGATAATACCCAGTGTTATTGCTCTTTGAGTGGTGGAGGTGTGCTAGTTATAGCCTCTGTTAGGGGTGTAAGTGCCCGGGTAGAATTCTCCCTAGTATGAGAGTTGACAAAAAGCACGGGCTAGGTTGAGTTCTAATGGAATTTTGGGGTTGTGTGATTTAAAGACGCCTGGTGTCTCGGGGTGTAGTGTTTGATGGAAGTAGAGCGATATTATGATAGGCAAGGGACCTAGTACTTTGTAGAAAACTTTTAGAATGGATTTCAGGTTAGTAGAACTCTGGGATAGCATTTAACGTAAAGGGGTAATCTAACTAGTCTCGTCAATCCAAGACATGAAAGCGGAATCACAACTGTCAAAGTAAGTAGGTCAATGCCAATGAAAAAAAACTACAGCTCGGAGGAAGGAATTCCTTGATAGAGTAGGATCGAATAAATTTTTTGATTGAGTTAGGTACACCGAGGGTTTTGAAAGTTTTGGTGGTTCGCGTAAGGTTATGATTATGCTGTCATGGCAGAGCATAAGGTGCAAGGGGCAGGCTCATTCTTTTTCTTTCGCCTTAGAGATCATTCAGGGATAAACGATGGGTAAATTTGTATCTGTTGTAATGACTTATTCAGTCGTTATTAGAAGTCACCTCATTATAGATGAGCTATTCGTGAGAAGAACGGGTTAGAAAAACTTTTGGGTTGAGGAGTTGGAAATTTTAGGCTAGGCTAGTCTCGGATGAATCCTGAGGGAGGTAAGGTCTAGGGAAACCCAGGAAAGGATTGGGTAAAATGTCTAAGTTTGAGCTTGATTTTGTTTTAGCTAAGATGTTAGGGAGTTCATAGGACTTTTTGGAAGCGAATTTAGGTGAGTAGAACTCCCAATATTGAAGTTGACGTAAAAGGGTTGGTTTGGAATGTCAAGGATTTGAAGTGTGTTGTTAAATAGGCAATTTAGGGGATTTACCGAGGTTTTATTCCATGTCAACCACTATAGAAGTTGACACTGCATGAAGGTGATGACCACTATAGAAGCAAAATTCTCGCTATAGCGGAAGTCAAAATGGTCAACTCCGCTATAGTGGGTGGCTACTGCTATGGCGGTGCCGCTATGGCTGTGCCGCTATAGCAGGATTAGGCTACTATAGCAGGATGACAGGACCAGAAAACCCAGAATTGGGTTTTATAATTTTATTCTCTCCTCTTCAGTTTCAAAACATACGAGGGTTACTCTAAAAACCCTCCTAGACTGCCCCAAAGCTTAGGAGCCATGGGGAAGGGAGATTTCGACTAAAGAAGGGCGAAACCATGGATTTCGGACTTTTTCTCCCTCAGGAATCGCATCCACAGATCCAGATTCTTATTGTTCAGACCTCTACAGCTGATTCTTGGCATCTAGGTAGACTAGGTTTAATTGAGTAGTTGTAGACCTGTATTCTCTTGCGTATTATTATGTAGAATGACGGGAGGATTCATGCTTAGGCCTTCGGACATGTAGTTTGAAGGAATATAGTATTGCCTGGCTGGATGATTGAAATGAGAATGGGGGTGTTAGGGTAATGTGTTTCATTCTGGGTTGTTTATATTTGTTAATTGGTGGGTGATGTTAGAATCTAGGAAAACCAGATGGTTGGGTAGGTTCGGGGAACCAGAATTATTGTGAACAAGTAAGTGGCTGGTTATAGTGGGCTTTGGGAAAAATTCAATTAAAGGAAATGGGATAAAATATGAAGGGTTAGAGTCTCAATGTTAAGGGATGTTGTCCGCACACTGTGCTTGTCTTTAAAGAAGGGTCTCAGAACTGATGTGGCGACTATACATGTGTGTCTAGGGGGTAAATCGGGAATTAGTCTTCGGACAGGATATGAATGTTGGGTTATGAACCCAGTCATTGGGTAGGTGATGGTTGTTGTTTTCCCAATGCAAATATGTGTTCATGTAATTGTAGCTTAGTATTGTACGTGCATTGCATGCTTGGGGATTGGAATTGTGAATGTCTAATTAGTCGGGTGTTAATTATGTGAAATGAACTTGGAGCCTGTTTGGCCTAGCGGTTGAAAAATAGCTTATTTTAAGAAGCACTTTCATAAAACAGCTCTTCAGAAAAGTGCTTTTGAAAAAAAAAATTGTGTTTGGCTAATTCATTTAAAAAGTTCTTTTGATAAACAGATTGTGTTTGGCTAATCTTTTTCTAAAAGTGCTTTTGAGAGACAAATTACGAAAAGGGCAGGTATAAATAGACTTTTACTATTAAGATTATTTTATCGACAGAAATTATTTTAAATATCTATAATAAAAATTTTAATTATATTAATTGTTTGTTTGTGTTAATAGTATAGGAATAAGTGATTTTTTAACACATACACTTTCACTTGTAAGATAATATAATATTTTGTTTGTTGCATAAATAATCTAATAATATCTAATTTAAAATATTAAATAGTATTGACGATTGTTATTTTTGTTTTGTTATTATCCTTATTTACAAAAGTAAAACTTTCACAATTACTAAAATTTATATGTAAATTAATATAAATAAATGAGAAAATTATTTTATTGGAACCTTTTTTCTAAGTTCACTAGCATATTCAACGCTTACCTAATATAAACATAAAATAATATATATAAAATATAAAATAAAAATATATAAAATATAAAATAAAATAAAGAACTTATGGTATAAGAATGAAAAATAAAATTTTTAAATAAAACTTAATCAAATTTATGAAATATGATAATTATTTAACAAGGGATATACAGGTAAATATGTATAAATGATAGAGATATTTTTGTCTTGAAAAAAATAATTTTATGATTCTGCTTAAAAAGCAAAAAATTTTCGCTTCTTCCCAACAACAGAAAAACTGCTTCTGCTTCTGTTTAAAAACAGTTTTGGTAGTTAGTCAAACACTTTGTTTTGACCAAAAAAAACACTTTTTTCTAAAAATAAGCACTTTTTTGCCTCCCAACCGCTAGGCCAAACAAGCTCTTGGTTTGGTTGCTTGTGGGTTTATAAGTGTGTTTTGTTCTTTAAATATTGACTTTTTTGATTGTGTAAGACATTCGGTTGGCTCGGGTACCACGCCTGGTATGGGAAACACATTGGTTGGCTCGGGTACCACACTTGGTATGGATACATATTGGTTGGCTCGGGTACTACGTCTGGTATAGAATACTTATTAGTTGTCTCGGGTACCACGCCTGGTACAGGTTCTATTATGATTGGCTCGAGTACCACGCTTGGTACATGATTGATTGCTATGTGTGTGATGGTTCCTTGAGTGAACCGGGTTTATCTTTTGATGATGTTCATTTCATGTTGTTTCCTTGAGTGAATTGGGTTTATCTGTTGGTGATGTTCATTACATATTGGTTTCTTGAGAGGGCCGGGATTTAGTATTACTTGTTGCATATTGGTCCATTAGAGGTCGGGTAGTTGTACCTAAATGTGGGGTTGGTCTTGCATAGATCGGGAATTACTTGTTGAACACTTAGGCGTTGTCCTAGGGATCCTTGGGAGGTACGGGTAGCTTGCAAGCTGTGACACAATATTATGTGGTCTGGTTACTTGCATAGTTGGGCGTGACTTAAAAGGGTTGTTGGGTTCGTTTATGGACTGGGGGTCTTATTGATAGTTATATGGACTTGGTTATTTCATATTGTCGGGTAATATTCGGTTAAAGTTATGCCCTTGATATTTCCCATTTTGGGTAAGAGTGACAGGCCAGTTATCGGAGATGTTTGGGCTAGTTTGTCACAAGATTAGGGATTGTGAGGCGTATTGCGTGATGGGGTCAAGACGGGTGAACTTGGAGGGCCTAAGGTTCCTAGGGAGTCGGGTTTGACTGGGTTAGTAAGACAAGGTTAGTATTTTGTAAGGTCCTTAACCGGCGAGATGTCAAGGGTAAGGAACCTTGGGGTTGAATACGCAGAACTCACAGGTAGTCCATCGTTTGGCTAAGGGCTAAGGGTAAAGGTGGTTGACGTAGGATCTTAACATGGGTCAGGGTGGTAAATCCAGGTTTTGTAGGTTGACTCTCAACTGGCTAGTAGGGGTAGATAGTAAACCTGATTGTTGAGACTGGAACTACTGAGGTGCTTATAGTGGTTGGTAGGATGGGTGACTTGGGAAGTCCCAGTGTTAAGTGTGACTTCGGAAGTCCTAGTGTTAAGTGTGACTGGGGAAGTCCTAGTGTTATGTGTGACTTAGAAAGTCCTAGTGTTATGTGTGACTTAGGAAGTCCTAGTGTTATGTGTGACCATTTGGTTATGACCAGGATAGAATGGTGGAAGGACTCCAAGGGGTAGAGTTGGCAACGCAACAGGGTAGGAAGACTTGGGATAGAACGTTCAGGTTGTAGAGGTAATAGTACTAAAGTAAAAGGTGGATGGTGAAAGATTGGATTTCTTGTATCTTATTGCATATTTTCTCTTGATTTCTTATATGATGGTATGCAGTGGATTCGGGTCGGCCGATAATGCCTACCAGTACGTATTGTTTGTACTGATACTACTCTTGCTATACCTTTTTGGGTATAGTCTGGTTGCAGGATCAGTGATGTTTCATAGGTACAAGACAATGGTGATCTCTAGCAACTTCTACTCTTCATTTTCATGGTGGAAGTTGTGTCTTCTTTTTGTACTTGTATTTTCTCTTATAGAGCTTTTGTACTTGTTTAGACTAGTTCCTAGGGAGGTTTGTATTCGAGTTAACAAGGTTTTCCTGTATTCAAATTTCGTAATGTTTTCTTTTCAATATTAAAAGGGTGATTTTCTCTTGTTTTACTCTATTTTTCTGCATTTACCTATTGGATCGGGTAGTAAGGGTTCTTCTATCTAGGTTCATAGAGTAGGTGCCCACACGGCCCGATAGTTGGGTCCTGACAAGAACTATGTATTGTTTAATTCACATGATCTTGAGTGTTTTTAATGGTATAATCTTCATTTCTGTAGGCATTCAAGAGTTGAGATGAAAATTAGGGAATTTGCGTCAAAAGAAGCCAAGAAAATGAAGACAAAAATCATTCCAAAAGAGTTTGAGAAAGTAAGCTGAACTGAAGCAGTGTGTGGGCTACACAAGATAATGTGCGGCCTCACAAGCCCTTGTGTGGAGCACATAAGGAAGTAAAAATCAAAGTTGGACACTAAAATGAGAAATGGGAACGTGCAGACCGCACATGCTAGTGTGCGACTGCACATGCCTTCGCACAAGCCTAACAGACCATTGAAGCAAAGAAGGCCCATGTGCCTTCCATGTGCAGGCCGCACATCCTCTTGTGTGCTAGTTGTGTGGCTGCGCATCAAGTGATGGGGGAAATTTTGTTTAAATTTTCTAGGCAAATTTTATGGACTTCAAATACATTTTTCAGGGTTTTGTACTTAGTTCTTTTTCAGTATTTAAACATCTTTTAAGAGTACTTGGAGAATACTTCTGGATTTCATTCTTTTTGAAGATTTTCCACCATTGTTTGGATACTTTTGAAGAATTTAAATTGAATGGCTGATATTGAAGAAAATCCAGTTGGTATAATTTCCTTTTCTCTCATTATGCTTAGCTAGATTCCATATCTAGAGGTGTAAGATGATAGGTTTGAAATTGAGTATCTATGATTTGATTATTGTTAATGGGTCTAATAAATCCTTCATGTTTTAACTCAAAAATTAGTAGTTGAAAACATTAATTGGCCCTCTTATTCATAGTTTGCTTGAGAGAGAAGGTAGAATTAAAAAAGGGTTTATTAACAAAGACTTGGAGAAATATCCATTTAATGATTATAGTTAGAGATAGTATATATAACCTTGAGTGAACTGTAAGTTGGTTGACTTTGAATACACCTTAGGATTTGAGAAAATCTAAGGTGAAATGCTTGTGGGTTGATAAACCACATGTATAATTTGAACCAATACTATCCATTGCTTAATTAAATTGGAACTAGATCCAAAATCCCCAATGCAATTGCTAACCTCATCTAAGTCATCCCTAGGTTTCCCAATCATAGATACAAATCTCAATTTTAAATCATTGTATGATCAAACTACTTGATATTCTTTGAATTTCTGTATCCCTCCTTTGATTACTTAAAATGCAATCGAATAGTGAATCTTATACTAGTTAGGGTACAACCTTATTCCTATTCGTTATGGGATCGACCTCGATTCATAGTTTGGTAAATTATATTGCATACGACCGTGTATAATTCTCACTTTTAGATGTGGATTTGGATGTTACCAACTAGAACATAGAAATAAACATGAACGGAAAAAATGAAAAACATTTTTAAAAAAGAATAAATATTTATTTTTAAACATACTTTAAAAGTGACATATATGTTAATAAAGAATCTGAAATATATGTTAACTTCATTTTCTGACTGTCTATCTATCAATGAAGCCTCTAAATTGAGTCTGAATACTGATTATTGGGACAAAGCCCCTGGTCTAACTTTAATAAACAAAAGAATCTACAAACTGGTCTACAGACTAAGCCCTTTAGAAGTAGAGAGGGCTCACACATAGTTGAGGGGATAGACCTTAATGAAGCGTCTGGTCACGAGTATGAGTCCCTGAGTTTGCATCATTAAATGATGCAATGTCAAATAACATAAATAAATGGAATACATTGTAGGTAAAATAGTTGAATGAAACATAACATGAACATGACTATATTATGATATGAGTGAATAGCTGAGACATGAACAGGATGTATAACAAGATCATGAAATAAACTGAGTACTGGAATATATGTGATGGTCTAAATATCTGAAACATATTGTAAGACTGCATAACTGAATCATAAGGTAAACTGGATATATGAAAGATAATATAAGTTGTATGGCTAAATAATAAGGTAAGTTGGGTATTTGAAACATAAGAAAGTCTGAATGTAAAACTTTATAATGACTTTCAAGAATAGTAGCCTTGTGCAAAAATTGCCTTTCATAAATCATAACTTATAAGAACAGTGTCACGTCCTTAGTCTTTCACTAAGCTTACGTGCGGTACTTGACACTTTGCTCGGGATCTGGCTATGCCAAGTCAGCCTAAGACACTAGGAATCGCTTAGATAATGGTAGAAAGAACACAAGAGAATTGATAGGAAGATTTGTATTGTAGAGAACTTGATTGATTTTGCTTGATGATTCTACAAATGGATGCCCCTCTATTTATACTACTCATATAGGGGCTCATATATAAATAATAATTATTATGCAAGTCTCTACATATTTAAAAATAAGTCCTTCTAGAATTCTCTACATGCCTAGAATATTCTAAGGACCTTCTATGCAATTCCATGGGATTCTAGGATCTTCCATGGGAAATATCTCAATTTCTCTAGAATATTCAACTAATGTTAGCATATCTCTTATGTAATCCTCCACATGGCAAAAAGGTATGCCAAGTGGCGCCTATATGGCATGATGATATAAAAGGTCATCACACTCTCCCCCTCCTGAAGTTGCAATGACTGCGGTGCATTGCTGCAACATAAACTCTCGAATTTAATCTTTGAATTGCCACAAGTCTTCGCATCTCTCCCATGTGGCCTCCTTGGGTGATTGTACTTTCCAATGGATGAGGAACATGGCAGTGGCTTTCTATCCTTGTTTTCCCCTGGCCTGGTAGTCCATGATAGCTTCAATATCTTGATCATGTGAGGCAGAGATAGTGATAGGTGCACGACTCGATTGGCCTCTACTTGGATCATCTTTGTCTTCGTGGTATGGTTTAAGCATGTTGGCATGAAAGATAGGATGAATCTTAAGATGCGGAGACATGTCAAGCTTGTATGAGATCTTTCATACTTTGGCAAGAATCCTAAACGAGCCCTCGTACTTGTAAAACAAATTTTGATACATACCCCATAGTTCCTTGAATTGCCTTGGGTTAAACTTTATTTGATGCATACCCCATAGTGCCTTGAACTGCCTCGGGTTAAACTTTATCATGACAATATTCCCAACTCTATAGTCCATAGGATGCCTCTTGCGGTCTGCAAATTTCTTCATCTGCTTAGTTGCCTTGTCCAAGTAGGACTTAGCAGTGTCAAGCTGCTCCTCCCATACTTTGGCCATATGATAGGCTCCAAGACTCTTCCCTTCGAATGCGGCTGGTAGTAATATGGGGCTTGAGGTTGTTGACCTGTGGCTAGCTCAAATGGTGTATGCCCTGTGGATTCACTGCGTTGTAGGTTGTAAGAAAATTGGGCTATGTCTAAGAGCTTTGCCCAATCTTTCTGGTGCGCGCTCAGATAATGCCTCAGGTAGCACTCCAATAAGGCATTGACCCGTTCTATCTGTCCATCTGTCTGTCGGTGGAAACTAGTGAAAAAGTGTAGCTCTATTCCAAGTATGTCAAACAACTCTCTCCAAAGGTTCCTGGTGAAATGGGGGTCTCGATCACTAATGATATGCCTTGGTAAGCCCCAATACTTTACCACATTCTTGAAAAATAGCTTGGCAGCTTCCTTGGCTGTGCAACCTGGTGAGGCGGGCATAAAAGTGGCATACTTAGAAAATCTATCCACGACCACCATGATAGTGCCATAACCGTCAGATTTTGGTAGACAGGTGATAAAGTCCATGGTTACGCTCTCCCATGGACATTCTGCTACTGGTAGTGGATCTAAAAGTCCTCCGGGGTGTCTCTTCTCAACCTTGTCTTGTTGACACACAAGACAAGTCTGCACATAACACTATGTCTTCTCACATTCACGGCCAGTAGTAGACCAACTCAACCAGGGCCCTAGTACGACGTTGGCTGGGATGACCGGCCCATAAGGTGTCATGACTCTCCTTTATAATACGCCGCCTGATGTCTCCAAACTTTGGCACGTAAACCCTCCATCCAGAGGTGAGCAATAGACCATCCTCAACCTAAAAATGCCTCGTCTTCCCCTAGGTGGCTATCTCTATAAGTTATTTGGCCACTGGATCGTGTTGTATGCCCTCCTTTATAGCCTCTCGAATGTCACAACTTGCAGAAGTGATGGCAGCAAGTTTGGCCTTATGGCTCAAGTCATCATCCACAACATTACCTTTGCCCAGCTTATACTCTAGCACATAATCAAACTCGGCTAAGAAGTCTTGCCACCTAGCCTGCTTTGGTGTAAGCTTCTTCTGCGTATGAAAGTAGGTAGTGGACACATTGTCAGTCTTGACCACAAACTTTGACCTGAGCAAGTAATGTCTCCATGTGAGAAGGCAATGCACAATGGTAGTCATCTATTTCTCTTGCACTGTGTAACGTCATTCTGTCTAATTCAACTTGTGGCTCTCGAATGCTATGTGATGCATATCTTGCATTAATACACCCCCAATGGCAAAATCAGATGCGTTTGTATGCACCTCGAAGGTCTTGGTAAAGTCAGGCAATGCCAAGACTGGCTCCTCTGTCACATATGCCTTAAGCCCTTTAAACGCCTTTTGGCAGTGTTGTCCAATCTCATGGCTTGTTCTTCTTTAGCAACTCAGTCAATGGTGCTGCCTTGGCTGAGTAGCCACTGATGAACCGACGATAGTAGTTAACAATGCCAAGGAAGGACCTTAACTAGGTTACCTTTGTAGGTGTTTCCCACTCCTGGATAGCCCGTAGATTTACCCTCGTCCATGCGTAGCTCGCCACTGCTAATGACATGGCCTAGGAAGTGCACCTTTAACTGTGCAAACTCGCACTTTTCTCTCTTGATGTATAACTCATTCTCCCACAAGACTTGGAAAACCTTTCTTAAGTGCTCTACATGCTCCTCCAAGGTGTTGTTGTAGATGACTATATCGTCTAAGTAGACTACCACAAACTGATCAAGTTATGGATGAAAGATCTTGTTCATGAGTGCAAAATGTAGCAGGTGCATTGGTTAAGCCAAAGGGTATCACCAACCACTCAAAGGCTCCATATCTCATCACGCATG
Organism: Jaltomata sinuosa; assembly: GCA_003996215.1. NCBI lineage: Eukaryota > Viridiplantae > Streptophyta > Magnoliopsida > Solanales > Solanaceae > Jaltomata > Jaltomata sinuosa. The sequence goes on from QJPP01000438.1 coordinate 250,148, forward strand.
CTGTGTTCGGCCCATCCCCTTTTGTGATGCAGACCTGGTAGTAGCCCTTGCGAAGATCCACCTTGGTAAAGTATTTGGCTTGCCCAAGTCTATCAAATAAGTCAACAATAAGCAGGATTAGATTCTTGTTCTTTACTGTGACTTTATTAAGTGCCTGATAGTCTATGCATAGGCGCAACGATCCATCCTTCTTCTTTTGGAACAACACTTGTGCGCCAAAGGGTGCCTTTGATGGTCGGATATGACTAGCATCTAGTAGCTCTTTCAATTGTTTCCTAAGCTCCTCCAACTAGGGTGGTTCCATGCAATATGGTGCAAATGCAGGTGTCTTAGCCTCTAGCTCCAACTCAATCTTGTGATCCACCTCATGCCTAGGAGGCAAGTACTTAGGTAGCTCATCGGGCATAACGTCTTTATTTCCTTCAAGTAACTTTTTTATGCAAGATGGTAGTGTCTCCTAGGAACCTTTATCTTCCTCTAAACTTACAAGGGTTACCATGAACGTCGGCACTCCTTTCTTGAGTCCCTTGACTAACTGCATAGCTGAAAGTTATGCTTGGCTTTGTCCATGTGGCATAGTCACTATAGGCACCATGCAAGCTCCATATCATTCCATGACTAAGAGACGTTGGAGGTAGGGGTCTATCAAAGTATGACAGTGCCTAAAGAATTCTTATCCTAGAACAATATCAAAGATATCCATCATTGTGGCGGTAAAATTTGTCGTACCTCTCCAATTTCCTAATTTCACACCAACACCATTGGCTACTCTATGAGCATTTTGAGGCTCGGCATTCACGGTCTTGATGCGAGAGTTAGATGGAGCGAGCTTCAACTCTAGTCTCTTTGTTGCAGCCTCGGTGACAAAGTTGTGAGTTGCTCCAATTTCCACCAGGGCACGAGCAGGCTTGTTGTTGATGGTGAGGTCCACATACTGATTGGTATTGTCGTCGGTCTAGATGGATTGCTTCTTGATAGCTCCACATAGTCTTATCATACCCAACTGTGTTGCTCCTGAACCCTCTCCTGGAGTCTTCTCCTTTTGCTCATGCACCATGCACTGAGACTCTTTAAGTCGGGGAAATTCATGAAGCTGTGTGGCCCTCTGCATATGTAGCTTCCCTTCTTCTCTACATGTGCTTTCTTCTCGGCGTAGCTTTGGCGGCTGCTTAACTTTTTGAAATTGGATTTACTAGTATCTTGAGTCTTGGAGCAGTGTTGGTAGGTATCTTTGCTTTTGCCACGATCTCCCCGACCTTTGACATTGATACCTTTCGACTCCTTGCCTTTGCCTTTGCTTTTGTCATGCTTGTCATGCCTGAAATCCATCAAAGATTTGGCCTCCATAATGGCTTGGTCTATATTCGTGACTTGTCGGCATTGCAACTCCTGCTTAGCCCAATTCTGCAACCCGTCCATAAAGTGGAACAATAATTCATTGCTGGAGAGGTTGGGGGTTTGGAGCATAAGGGTGCGGAACTCCTTGACATAGTCGTATATGCTCCATGTCTGCTTCAATTCTCGAAGTTTGCATCTTGCCTCGTACAAGACATTATTTGGGAAGAATTGACGCTTTAACTCAGACTTGAACTGATCCCACATGCTAATAGTGCACAAACCTCTTTTAGCATCAACCACCTTTCTTCTCTACCATAGCATGGCAGTCTCCGATAGGTATAATACAATAGTGTTGATCTTGGCCTCGTCATCTCTCACTTTTCCATGCTTGAAGTAGTTTTCCATATGCCAGAGAAAGTTCTCCACTTCTTGTGCGTCACGAAAACCTTTAAATATTGGTGGCTTAGGAGCCTCAATCTTGGCCTTCCTCATCACCACAATATTACTGGCTGCCTCCACCACATCAGCATTTCCATGCTCCTCGAGTGCCTCTATCTTTGCCTTCATGGCATCAATAGTGCTCAACGCCTCTATGAGCCTGCAGTCCAAGGAAGTGACGGTTTGCCTCAACTATATCTTAGCTTGCGTACGCCCCTCCAAGTCATTTCAGATGCTTTCAATGTCCTCAAGAGTGTGCCCCTCGACAATGCTTAGGGTGCCCTCCATCTTTCCCAAATGCTGGCCAAATATCTCAACAACATCCATCCCCATATTAACCTTCATAACCCACTCTTTACCGAGCGAGACATCTTCGGGCAGGACTTCCACATCCTCCTTGCTCACCTCCGTTGTAGACGGTTCTTGGGATGTAAGCCCTTCATTTGACTCAACCCTGGGAGGAACCTCATGGCTCTTGTTGGTGGCATTTTTCTTTTTGTTATGGCCCTTCTTGCCAGTGGCATCCTTGGTGATGTTGGCTCGGGTGTTAGCAACATTGATTTCCCCGTCGTTTGTCATTCCCTTAGTTACGACCTTGCTCTGATACCACATTGTCACGCCCTTAGTCTTTCACTAAGCTTACGTGTGGCACTTGACACCTTGCTCAGGATCTAGCTATGCCAAGTCAGCCTAAGACACAAGGAATCACTAAGAGAATGGTAGAAAGAACACAAGAGAATTGATAGAAAGATTTGTATTGTAGAGAACTTGATTGATTTTACTTGATGATTCTACAAATGGATGCCCCTCTATTTATATTACTCATCTAGGGGTAATGTGTAAATAATAATTATTACACAAGTCCCTACATATTTACAAATAAGTCTCTCTTCTAGAATTCTCTACATACCTAGAATATTCTAAGGACCTTTTATGCAATTCCATGGGATTCTAGGATCTACCATGGGAAATCTCTCAATTTCTCTAGAATATTCTACTAATATTAGCATATCTCTTATGTAATCTTCCACATGGCAAAATGGTGTGCCAAGTGGTGCCTATGTGGCATGATGATATGGAAGGTCATCACAATAATCTTCATTAAATAAAATATCATATTTTTTAGGTTAACTCGACAAAACCACCATAGGAGCACATGGAGTCTGATCTCGGCCTGATCAGTGAAGCCATCTTGTACCTTGTTAGGTATGAGAGTAATATACATGTGTTGACACCCAATTTTTACCCTCCATATTACGAATTAATCTTGAGCCTTTTTGAATCCTAAACAATTTTCAAAATAATTGTTTTGTAAAAAAGGATAAAACATTTTCCAAATAAGCTTTATGAATAGTCTTGAGTAACAATTTATATCTTTCATATTTAATTATGTGGAATTTATATAAGTTTACTTGAAAAACTATTTTAAAGTTTAATTTCATAAGAAAATCCTTCTTAAAGATTGAACATTTGATTTTTCCTTCTAAATTATTTTAAATGAGAGATTAATTGAAAAAATTAATCTCATAGCTATAAAAGAGGCGATTATGTGTTAAACATGATGATTATTTCAATTTGTTTAAGTTTAAAGAGGCTCGGGTGATTAATTTTAATTAGTTCAACTTTATTCCTATTCTAGCCTAAATCTTTAAAATCATTAAAATCCTAGCCGGATTTTTCCTAATTTGTTATCAATTTGGCTACCCCTTGAACTTAAGAGTGGCCACATTTGCAAAATTTAAACCACCTTCATCAGCTTTGCTCTTTCAGCAATTTGGGCCGACAAATCAGACAAACCGCCTGGCCCATCCCATTTTCCCCATCTGTTATTACCAACACCAGCTCAGCCCAACATTCCCCATTTCCCTTTAAACCAAACGACCCGGTCTGGCCCACACCAAACACCCTTATACACCGCCCCTATTCTCCTCTTTCACCTTTTCTCTCCACATAACCCAAAACAAACACACCCTCCTCACCTCTCTCTCTCTTCGTCGTTACAGACGACAACAAGAACCCAAACCCCCATTTCCTCCGTCAAATGCCAGCTCCAACGGCGAGCAACAGCTAGCAAACGACGCCTACACTCCGTGAATTTTCCCAAACACCGTCTTCTCTCCATCAATTCGCTGTTAATCGTGGAGCTGGCAGACCCAGAAAGTTCTAGAAAGAGGACAGTTGTCCCCTCCAACGTTCGTCTCCCCTAAAATCGCGGCGAGATTAGCTCAAATGCGTACCAAGAAGGTACATGCGTGGCTCGTTTTTGTTGGATTCGAGTTTGAATTCGAAATTCCCCAAAGGGTTTTCCAGCTTTGCCCTCTGTTCCCCCCCCCCCCCCCCCCCCCTTCCCCCCCCTTTATTCACCTAAAAATCCCCTATATGAACCCCTCCCCTTTCATTGTGTGAGGTAGCTGATTTTGGGGAAAAAATTGAAGATTCTGGGGAAGCATTTCCCTAATCTTACGCAACCGAGTCAGCTGTAAGAGGTTTATACTAAAATTTTCGAGTTCCAGCAATTTGGAGCTAAACTCCGGCAGTGGTGAAGTTTCCGGCACAAGCTCGTCGTCCCTGTAGCTGCTCCAAAAGAGGTAAAAACCCTATCTCTTCTTTTGTTTTCCTGTTTTGCTTTTGGATTTAACTATGTTCTAGAGGTTTCCATGTTGGTTTTAGGCTGGTCTTGTTTGATTTGAATGAAGTGATGAATAGAGGCTTAAACCTGTTTATTTGAAGTTTGCCGTCGATTCATGCAGTTCTTGGATGTCTCGTTTGCCTTCTGTTTTCATCGTCCTTACCGTATTATTATCTGCTCTACGAGATTACTAGTATGGTGTTTGTATTGGGGAAGGATTAGAGAAGATGTTAGATTTTGTTTTGTTGCTTTCAAAATAGAGCCATGGAAATTATAGCTGATGTTGTTTACTGCTTTCCCACTGTTTAGCAACCTAGTAGTTCAACGTCTTAGTCTCGTAAACGAATCATGTAGGCGGGTTGTGCTTTAGATGATCATGAATCGACCTTTGTATAAGTTCAATGCTTCTGTGGTTATTTGATTTCGCTTAAACTTGATTCCCATTCCTTCCCCTTCATGTTCCATTTTTCTTTCACGGGTTGTTTGGCGTGACTAGTATATAAATGAATCGTTCATAGGTCGGCGGGGCATCTCTTTGCTCAGTTCATGAGTCTTTATGGTTAAAATCTATATTTCCTTTTCCAAAATGGCTAACCAGTAATCCTATACTGATTTCTGTTGGATTTCGAACAAAGGGTTCTTTTGTACATTTGAGACTTATCTGCCATCTCTTTCTTTCTTCCTCTTTGTGCCATGTTTGGATCCTGTTAATCGAAATTGTTCCTTTTGGTGTGCATCAGTTGAGGTATCGCGAAGCTCTTTTGTTTAGCTTATAATTCAAACCTGTCGAAGAGTCAGTTTTGCTCACATCTGGTGACTTGAGTTTGGTTTAGAACTGGTTGTCTACGTCACTTGGCTTCATTGTTTTGGTAGTATGTTCTACTAGTTAGCATGTATAAGGGGAAAGTGAGGGCATCGCTGGTATTTGATTAAACCCCCTCTCATTTTCTCAAAATCTGCTTTTCTTACCAATGCTCACTTGAAAAGAAATTTGAAGTTTCATCTCTCCTAGTTGAGTCCAAATGATTTGGCTTTTAATCAAGGGTGTGCCTCTGTTAGTAAACTTGCTAAGAGCAGTCTGTTTTGATCTCGCTTGAACCACGTCGATATTGCTTCATCTGTGAACAACAAATTTGAAATTGGTATGCTTAAAATTAAACTCCTGGCTCTTCAAATTTTCCAAACTGTGTTTTATTTTCTTGGTTTGAACATGTTGAAACTTTAATTAAATTCCCTCCCTGAATCTTTAAAGTTCCAAAGTGATAGTTGCAACTATGAATACTATATCTTTACTTATTTTCCTTTGCAATTATGTGAAAAGTTCGCGACCATGCTACTTATACATCTTCTTGTTTGATTGTTTGACAAAAGATAAGTTGTTTTTGGGTTTACTGCCCCAAATTGTGATTGTTGTCTGTTCCTTCCCGAAATCTGTTGCATTTTGAGTAATCAGGGTCATATAGAAACCATGTTTTTATTTGTTACATAACAATGGTCATTTTGTTGGCATGGCTGTTCAAGTACTCATTCCAATCCATTAGCACATTATATCCTCCGAACTAGGGCTGTGCAATTTTCGGGTCAAACCAATAACCCGAACCGAAAATTGGATTATCGGGTTATTGGTTCGGGTTATTGGACTTTCGGTTCGGGTCTCGGTTAAGCAAACAAAATTAATGGTTTATCGGGTCGGTCCTCGGTTTTGAGGAGCGGTGTATCGGTTTACCCGATAAACCGATAAGCACTCTTTAGTTTAAAATAATATTTCACTTTCTTATTTCTAATTCTCACTTTCTCACTTTCTCTGTTTCTCTTTCTCACTTCTCAGTCTTTCTCACTTTCTCCGCCTCCGCCTGTCGCGCTAGGGTTTCCTCCGCTGGCTGCTGCGGTGCTGCCAGGCGCCAGCTGCTCCGCCAAAAATTGCGGCTGCCGGCTGCTCTCGCCTCTCAGGCCTCAAGCCCTCAACCTCTCACGATCTCTCAACTCTCAAGTCTCAACTGGTAAGCTCACAATTGGTTACGATTTCTCAAATTTATAAATCTCAACTTCTCAAGTTTCTCAAATTTATATCTGCAGTTGTTGGTGATAATTTCTCATTTCTCACTTTCTCACTTTCTCCGCCTAAAGTCGCCTAGGGTTTCCTCCGCTGGCTGCTGCGACAGTGCGACTCATTCCTCTGAGTCTGCTGCGGTGCTGCCAGCTGCTCCGCCAAAAATTGCGGCTGCCGGCTGCTCTCAGGCCTCAAGCCCTCAACCTCTCACGATCTCTCAACTCTCAAGTCTCAACTGGTAAGCTCACAATTGAGAAAGGTTCATCTTTCTTACTCTTCTTTTTAAAGCATTTACTAGTTATTGTATTTTTTATCAAGTGCATAATCGATTTATCATTTATGTATACTTGGTACATAATAGGGGCACTAACAGAGTAACAGTATATATTTGTGCCAAAATTTGTGCTTCTTGATGATTATTTTCTTTTAAAATCATAATTCACAGTGACATGGCTGAAAATATCATAATTGATAAGGTGATTGGTGAAAGTGGAGCTTCTAATTCAAATGTAATGAGTCAAACTCAAAGCGTTCAGTCCAAAGTAAAGAAAGAAAGGAGAAAAAGGTCTCGTGCGTGGGATCATTTTACTACTAAAGTTGATTCTGACGGAATTAATAAGGCTGTTTGTAACTATTGTAAACATGAGTATTTTGCTGACACAAAAGATCATGGTACAACGGCAATGCTTGGTCATATAGTCAAATGTACCAAAATGCCTCACAATATTGATACTAAACAAAAAAAACTAGCATTTCAACCGGTTATAGGTGGTAACAAGGATGATGTAGCTGTTGTTCCATGGAAATTTGATCAAGAAGAGTGTAGGAAGGCTTTGTGTCGTATGGTAATTCTGGATGAACTTCCTTTCAGATTTGTTGAAAAAGAAGGTTTTAAACAATTTATGAAAGTGGCACAACCTTTTTTCCGAATTCCTTCTCGTACCACTGTGACTCGTGATTGTTTTGACATGTTTGATGAAGAGAAACATAAAATGAAGTCTGTTTTTAAGGAAACACAACAAAGAGTGTGTATAACCACTGATACTTGGACTTCCGTGCAAAGAATTAATTATATGTGCATTACCGCTCACTGGATTGATAAAAAATGGACTTTGCATAAAAGGATTATCAATTTTTGTCCAATTTCTAGTCATAGAGGTGAAGATATGGCAAAGGCCATTAGTAAGTGTTTGCACGAGTGGGGGTTGCATCGAATTTTCACCGTTATTGTTGATAATGCTAGTTCAAATAATGTGGCTGTGACTGAGTTGTCTAAGCAATTAACTAAGTGGGGGACCAATCTTATGGGTGGTAGTCATCTTCATGTGAGGTGTATGGCTCATATTATAAATCTTGTTGTTCAAGATGGTATAAAAGAAGCAATTGTGTCTATTGAACGAGTTAGGCAAGCAGTGAGGTACATTAGGCAATCTCCTTCTAGGTGGAAGAAGTTTAAGGAATGTTGTGAAGATGAAAATCTTGTTAAAAAGTCTTTATGCTTGGATGTTCCTACAAGGTGGAATTCCACCTACTTGATGTTGAATAGGGCTATTGAATATGAAAGTGCAATTTTAGATTATGCTGATCGTGATATTGGATTGACACATCATCTTGAGTTTGTTGATATTATTGATAGAAGTCCTGCAGGTACACTTTTGAGTAGTGATTGGGAGAGTGTGAAGAGAATTGCTAAATTTCTTGAATTGTTTTTTAAGCTTACTTTGAAGGTATCTGGATCAAATTATATTACATCAAATTTTCATTTTCTTGAAATTTGTCAAGTTGGTGGTTACTTGACAAAATTGATATCAAGTGAAGATACTGTTTTGGCTGAAATGGCAACAAAGATGAAGGAGAAATTTGAGAAATATTGGGGTGATACAGAAAAAATGAATAAGATGCTTTTCATATCTTGTGTTTTGGATCCTCGCTACAAATTTGGCACTCTTACTTTTGCACTTAAGAAGATGTTTGGGGACAAAGGGCGAGATATAGAAAGTAATGTCCGAGCATACATGAAATCATTATTTAATGAGTATGCAAAGTCTTCTTTAAAAGATAAAAGTGATCAACTTTCTTCAATAGAAGTGGAAGCTTCCGGTCCAACGTTTATACCTATAGGAGATTATGGTGACTTCTATGAGGAACTACGTAGACATACATCTGGAAGTGGGGGTACAAATTCTAAGTCAGAATTGGATAAATATCTTGCAGAAGATGCTGAAATTGGAAATGCAGATTTTGATGTATTGCTTTGGTGGAAAGTTAACTCACCTAGATTCCCCTTTCTTTCTGAGATGGCTCGAGATGTGTTAGCTATTCCTATTTCAAGTGTGGCATCTGAATGTGCTTTTAGTACTGGAGGACGCATTCTTGATTCGTTTAGGAGTTCTCTAACTCCTAAATTGGTACAAGCTCTAGTGTGCCTTCAAGATTGGCTTCGGAGTGAACCACAACCTATAAGTATTGATGAAGATTTAGATTTTCTCGAGAAGCTTGAACAAGGTAAGAAAAAAACCTTGCATTAATCTAAAATCATGAATTGTTAATTTAATATTTTTGTTGTTTGAGCCTTGACTTGTTATTGTAATTCTCTTTAGATTTGGCCAACCTTGGAAAAGAATCCAACATTGATGAAATGTAGAATCATACATTGTTAAGAGATGAACTTTGGTAAGTTAATTCTTTGAGATATAACATAATTAACAAGATATAACCAATTAAATTGTTCAATAACTAAACTAACCAGTGTCACTTGCTTGTTTAATCTCAAAATTTTAAGAGAGTGTGTGTGTAGCCTATGTACTATGTAAGATATAGATAGTGCAGTTATGTTGTCTCTCTGTAACAATACAAGTAATATGCTTGGCTTCATTTCTCTGTTAATTAACTATTGAATATCTGATACTTTTTCTATTTCTCTATTAATTAGGTTTAATCATGCCTCGACTTCGTGGTCCTAAAGCTCGATCACCTGTTTGGGATTACTATGAAAAGTTTGAAAAAAATGATGATGGATGGTGCACAGTGAGATGTATTCATTGTGATCGTGTTGTTCGCTATCATTCGAGGCAGACTGGGACTGGCTCCTTAAGGTCTCATATTAAGCGTTGTTTGGAGAAGGAGCAAAAATAAAATTGTTTAACCCTTGATTTAGTAGCTATTAGTAACTTCGTACAATGTTTGGACTTACTTATCAAGTTGTGTGACTGTTCTTTACCTTTTTTTGGGCTTTAGAAATTCGATTTGTACTAGACTGTGAGTTGTGACTGCTTTGATTGTTGAAATACTTATGGATTTAAGCCGCATGTTTGTCCTTCTATGATTGTTGTTGAGCAAAAGTAAGGCTGCTGGCTGCGTGTGTAAGCAACGGTGAAGTGTATATATGTACTGTGTGAAATGTTAACGGTTAACCCGATAACTGAACCGATAACGATTAAAAACCGATTAACCAATAACCGATTAACCGATATCTTAACGGTTCTTAACGGTTTAGAATGTATACGAACCGATAGTCGATAAGTAAAACCGATAATTATCATAACCGAACCGAACCGACCGATACACAGCCCTACTCCGAACAGCTACCCTTCGGTTTGAAATCTGTTCAATGATTGGCTCTGCTTTTTGCTGTTTTATATATATTTGGTGTCATGATGTTTTCAACCTTCACATAAAACTGATAAGATTGGATTCAAAGAATCACTGATGAAACATTATGTTTAGAGGCTGGACTTGTTTCCAGAATGACGCATTGTTTACTATTCAGTAGTTATTTTAAGCATATATGTTTATCTTCGTTATATGATAATTGCATCAATTTGCTGATCCTTATCATTTCTTTGTTTACATGAATTGCCTGAGTCCACGAGGACTCATCTTCCATTGCATATCCGGGTTTGGGTTTAAAACCCAACAAACTTCTCTGAGTCAGCTTCATCATGAGGAAAAACGAAGCCAACAACGATTTGAAGTTTGATATACAGTGGGTATAGATTGTACATGGGCTGATAAAAGAAAAGAAATAGGCTAAAACCCATGATTAAATAGCAGCAACAATAGCAGCCCATCAGGGGCTAAAAAATTTCAAGGAGATTGGGCCAAGCCCATATCGACACAGCAACAGCCAGCCCAAATGGGCTAAAGGACGCATAAATTGGACTAAAGTCCAAATTGAACGGCGGTGGGCCTAAAGAAGGCCCACAAACTAGATTTTTTAGGACAAGGTTAGATTAATAATTTAATTATGCCTTTTGACTCTTTAATTGTTTAGTTAGAATTAATTGTAATTAATTTGGACTGACATTGTAACTTAGTTGAATTATTCCTAAAAAAAGTAAACATTTTTGTTCAAATACCTTTAATTGTTTACTGTTTTTCTTCACGAAAATGATCAGAAAAGTCGTGTTTAAGTTTGTTAAAAACAAACACATTTTCCTTCATGTCTAAAACAAATTCTTTCATATATTGTCCCTCCTAAAATCAACTCTTTATATAAAAACAAGAGGTTTCATACAAAAAATCAGTCTCTTTTCAAACGTTAGTTAAACAAGTTAATTTTCAAACAAGTCTGGATAATCGCGAGTTAGCGGATACTCTTGGTGCCTTAACACCCTTCCAAGAGTATTAATTTGAACCCTTACCCTTAATCTCTTAATTTTTAAAGTCTATTTGTTTTGGATTTTAAAGTTTTTATAAGTTTTTCTTGGTTTTTACTTTATAAAAAATTAAGTGGCGACTCTTGCTTTTTAACTTGAAAACGTTTTGAAACTTTAGTTAGATTTTCGAAATGATTTTCAAACAAGTCAGTCATTTCTTCCGAAAACACATGACTGATAGATCCATAATAAGCCCTTACCAGGAATTTCATAACTCTCACACCCTGAGGCTAACCCTTAGGCATAACACGGGACTTAGGGTCACAAGTGACCTCAAGCTAACCCTGAGGCTGACATACAATAAACATTCTAAAGTAGTTCAAACTAGGCGGAAGCATAACTGAGTAAAACATAAGTCCAAAGAATTTTAACTAAGAATATCTAAAATAAACAATTGTCTGAGAAATAACTAGACTAAATAAACTAAAGTCTGACTTTATGTTTGAAAGGTTCTATTACTGATGAGCTGCTGGGACGAACCCCCAGCTAACTTCAAAATGCTGAAAAATAAAAATAAACTGACTAACTCAAAAAGCATAAAAAGATATGTCCTCAGATGATGAGGACTCACGACAGTCTGTCGCTGATATGGCACTGGTACGAGCTAATCACGAGGCTGAACCTGAGAACTTGAACTAGCATCATGATATGATGCAACATATAGAGGATGCGTCAGTACTTCGAATGAACTGAGCATGCGGGATGTGCAAATAACTGAACATACAAGAATACTATCATGCTATTTGAAACTGTAAACTGCACTATAATACATAGGCCCAAAATATAATCATGCATAAGAATCTAGAATGCAAGAGAAATCTGAAAAGCATAATGGAAAGCTGTAAAAACATACACTGAGGGCCTAATGTACACTACTGAAGCTAATAATATGGGAGAGTTTATTAATCGACATAAATCACATGAGCTAAACATGGAGTCTGATGTATACGTCCCATCAAAAAGACCCAACATACCTTGCCAGGGTACAAAGACATGACTGGTGTGATCACTAAACTGAGGCCCACTGAGGGGCTAAATAATCCTATGGAGGCACATAGTTCTAGTACTTTAGGGTATGCTGAACCCTAGTCTAACTCAGTGCTAAGTACTACTCCCAAAACTGATTGTAATGAATTGAAGTATTGGATAGCTCAAAATACTGAAACTTTAGAGCATTCAAATCATGGCATTCTGAGTAATTGAACATCTGACTAAAATGCATGAACCTGAAACTGACCGGGTGTTCATAACCCACCATCCTAATGAATTAAACCACTCTTAACAATACTAAAATCTGTCCAAAGTAAGAAAATTCATAGTTATAAATTCAACATTCAAGTGTGATACCACATAGGGAGGGTGCTAAGGTTCTGAGAACATAATAGTACTTGACTTCAAGAATCATGAAATAAAGATTCAATTATAACAGGGAAACTGAAATACAAAGGAATTCACCCAAACTCTTGGGAACCCTAGGTCCTGGAAATGAAGTTGAAACTGAAGAACTTGAGTTAATCTAGGGACTCAATGGGTGAAAGGAACCCATTGATAAAATCTCACATACTTGAGAGCAAAACCTTTGGTGAAATCCTTGTATTTGAATCCTGGAGTTGAAGAACCCTACTGCTTGTTTTGGAGGAGAAAAGAATCGCTTTTGTTCTATTTTTTTGTTAAGAGTCTATCAATATCTGAGGGAATGAAGGATTTGGGGTAGTTTAGGCTTAATATCAGGTTTAGGTAGGCCAAAATGACATAGTTTTGGTGTTAAAAGAGTGGGAGAAGACCAAATAACCCCTTAAAAATGCATTACCAGTGTAAAATGGGTATGTCTGATGGTTCAGGTGATGAACTGTCAGACCCTTGATGAGTCATCACTTGAACCATCAAGCATGACCAAAATTTTGGTCTTTCTGGTTAAGTTGACGACTTGCTTGATGAATCGTCACCAGTGTGACGACTCATCAACTGAGTCGTCACTCTTAGGCAGACTGACATATTCTTGGTAAATTAAGCATAACGTTTTACTTTGGGCTCGAATTAAGGCACGGTTAGTGGCGTTGGAAAGAAGACTCAAAGACCTTTAATTTTGTAAGTATTAGGCCACCTAGTTCTTCATATTCTAGGAGTAATGATCGTTTGAAGTTGATCATAGTTGAATCTTATATGAGAACGTAATTGGTTAGAGTGCTTTCAACTTCACTTGTTGAAAAGAGCTTTTTATGAACATGATTCGCATCCAAAGAACTCACCGCACTAGGGAAATGATCATTACACTCATAAAAATGGTTCAGGTCTTAGCTTAGAATTTTTGGGGTGTTACAATACTCTGGAGAAAGCAAGCTGCTTCACCTACCTCAAACCAGCCTATAGGTGATCTTCGCCCATAAAGTGCCTTATATGGAGCCATCTGGATGCTAGAATGGAAACTGTTATTGTAGGTGAACACTATAAAAGGTAAATGCTCATCCCAATTATCCTTGAAATCAATCACATAAGCTCTCAACATATCCTCGTAGGTCTGAATTGTATGCTCTGTCTGACTGTCTGTCTACGGATGAAAAGTTCTGCTAAGATTAACCTGGGTACCAAGACCTTTTTGAAACAACCTCTAAAACTGGAATGTGAACTGAGTGCCCCTATCTGAGATAATGGATAAGGGAACTCCATGCAATCTGACTATCTGGCGAATATAGAGCCTGGCATAATCCTCCTCTGAATTGGTAGTCTTGACAGCCAAGAAGTGGGTGAACTTAGTCATCCTCTCTAAAATTACCCAAATAGAATCATGCTGCCTGAAAGTACGAGGTAGGCCTGTAATGAGTCCATATTGATCACCTCCCACTTCTAAGTAGAAATTTCCATTTCCTGAGTCATACCACATGTTATTGATGTTCTACCTTCACTTGGTGACAGTTGGGATACTTAGCCACATAATCTGCAATGTCCCTTTTCATACCACTCCACCAATATACTCCCGTAGGTCACGGTACATCTTGGTGGCACCAGGATGGATGGAATACCTGAAGCTATGAGCTTCTGTCAAAATCCTCTTCCTCAAATCACCTACATTACGAATGCATAACTAACTGTGATAACAAAGCACACTATTTTCCCTTGGGAGAAGACCTCTACCCTATGCTGATGGACTGCACCCTTTAACTGAAGTAAGATGGGATCACTATCTTGACTTTTCTTCACCTCAACTACCAAAGAAGATTCCAACACATTCTGAACAATGACACCACCTTCTGACGAATATGTAAGGCAAACCCCTAACCGAGCAAGCCTATGAACATCCTTAGCTAATTCATACCTTCCTTCCTCAACTTGTGACACACTACCCATAAACAACCTGCTAAGTTCATTAGCTACCACATTGGCGTTACTTGGATGATAAAGCACACTCATATCATAGTCTTTGAGAAGTTTTAGCCACCTTCTCTGATGAAGGTTTAACTCCTTGTGAGTGAACACATACTAGAGGCTCTTATGGTCTATAAACACATCTACATGGATATCATACAAGTAATGTCTCCATATCTTCAAGGCAAAATAACTGCTGCCAACTCAAGATCATGAGTTGGGTAGTTCTTCTTATGATTCTTAAGTTGTCTGGAGGCAAATGCAATGAACTTTCCATGGTGCATCACAGCATAACCTAAGCCAACTCTAGACGCATCACAACACACCACAAACCCATCTAAACCCTCTAGTAGAGTCAAAACTGAAGTTGTGGTCAATCTAGTCTCCAGTTCCTGAAAGTTCTTTTCACACTCATCTGACCACTGAAACTTAACCTTTTTCTGAGTCAACTTGGTCAATGGAGAAGCTATGGCTGAAAACCCTTCAACAAACCTCCTGTAGTAACCAGTCAGGCCTAAAAAGCTCCTAATGTATGTCAGAAAGGTGGGTCTAGGCCAGTTCATTATTGCTTCTATCTTCTGCGAATCTACTCAAATGCCCTCCGTAGACACCAAATAACTCAGAAAAGCAACTGACTGCAACTAAAACTCATATTTGCTGAACTTGGCAAATAGCTGGCGGTCCTTGAGAGTCTATAACACCACCCTCAAATGATTGGCATGCTTCTCTTTACTCCGCGAGTAGACTAGAATGTTATCTATAAAGACAATAACGAACAAGTCCAAATACTACTTGAACACCCTGTTCATCAAGTCCATAAAAGCTGCAGGGGCATTCATCAGTCCAAAAGACATAACTACAAATTCATAGTGACTATACCGAGTTCTGAAGGCTGTCTTTGGAGTTTCACATTCTCTAACTCTAAGCTGATGATAACCAGATCTGAGGTCAATCTTGGAGAAATAGCTGGAACCCTGAAGCTGGTTAAACAAGTCATCAATCTTAGGGATGTGATACTTATTCTTGAATGTGACCTTGTTTAACTGGCGGTAGTCTATGCACATTCTGAGTGAGCCATCTTTCTTACGCACAAAAAAAACTGGAGCTCCCCATGGAGAGATGCTAGATCTGATGAAACCCTTATCTAGGAGGTCATTGAGCAGTTCTTTCAACTCTTTAAGCTCAGCTGGAGAAATTCTGTAAGGAGGAATAGATATGGGCTGCGTATCTGGAAGAAGGTCTACCCCAGAGTCAATCTCCCTCTCGTGAGGGACTCTGGTTAGATCCTTGGGAAATACCTCAAGGAACTCACTGACTACCGGAATCGACTGGAGAGATGGAGTCTCATACACGAAATCTTTGACTCCGACTATATAGTAGATGTACCCTTTCGAGATCTTCTTTCTAGCTTTTAGTTAAGATATGAAATGACCTTTGGACATTATAGGACTACCCCACCATTCTAAGACAGGCTCATCTGGAAACTGAAATTTTACGAAATCTGGTTGTACCTGTTGGAGCTACTGAAGTGGCAGACTGAGCTATGTTACCTCCCTGTCCCTGCCTGGCAGAGGGGCATTCTTTCAACCTATGGCTAAGTTGACCACACCCAAAACACTCCTCTCTGCCAGCAAGACACTCACCTAGATGATTCTTACCACACTTTGAGCATGCTAAGAAAGTGCGGTTACCTTAAATATTGCCTTGTGACTTAGATCCTGATGCCCTCTTTCTCTAGTTCTGTTAAGGTCTGGGAGATAGAGCACTAGCTGATGAAGGTGATGGAGCTGAAGATCTCTGCTGAAACTATGAGCGATTCCCACTGCCCGACCTCTGTGGAGAATAGTCATCCTTACCTATCCTAGCCTTTTTGCTTTCCTACGCCATTTCCTTAAGCTTATCTTCCTTAATCTGCTGAGCATGTGTCATTAGTCTAGAAATATCCATCTCTACCAACAACATAGTTGTCCTGCGTTCTTTCTTCACATGTTTGGTTACCCCATACACAAACTTAATCATTCGAGCCCTTAGCTCGACTACCATGGCTGGAGCATACCTAGAGAGTTGAATGAACTTCGGCCCATACTCCTTGACTGACATGGATCCCTGCCTCACATTCACAAACTTCTCTGCCTTTGCCTCTCTCGGCTTCCTCAGGAAAAATCTGCCCAAAAAAGCTCCAGTAAAGTACTCCAAGTCATCAAAGTTGTATCATTGCCTCTGTTGTCCTTCCATTGTGTATACAAAATATGAGCCTTATCCTTGAGCTGATAGGATGCTAGCTCAACACTCTCACTCCCCAAAACCTGCATTACCTCAACAATCTTCTTGACCTCATCAATGAAATTTTGTGGCTCTTCACCAATCTTCAATCCCAAAAATTCTGGCAGGTTCATGTGGATAAAATCTCTAACTCTGGCAGCCGTTGTCCCACCATTTTGGTTAGTAGGAATAGGTGCATGCTGATTCGCCTGGTTGGTCACAGCCTATTCCAACATCTGGATAGCATTCCTAAATTCTACATTGGTAACCTCGTGGTTGGGAGCTAGAGGATTGTTGTAACACCCCAGAACTTCCAAGCCCAGACTTAGCTCAGAAAACCAGGAGAAATAAAAAATTTCAACCATCAGTAGGACCACGAGTCACTTCCATGAGCCGTGGAACAGTCCACGAGTCGTGGACTGGACTCATGGAACAAAGATCATAGGATTGTTCCTCTAAAGTTCATTCCACGACTCAAGTCTATGGACCGTAGAAGTTTCCACAGACCGTAGAACTTGTCCGTGGAATCCTTGTAGCAGATGACCTTCAGGAACCACGATTGGGTTCCATGACCCATGGAAGTTTCCACGAGTCGTGAACCTAACTCGTGGAACCCGATCCAGTAACCTACACTTAAGACCCCAGGAACCAAAATTGGGTTCCACAACCCATGGAAGTTTCCACGAGTCGTGAACCCAACTCGTGGAACCAAGGTTTAGAGAACCAAGAATCTCAGTTCAGGAACCACGAGTGGGTTCCACAACCCGTGGAAGTTTCCATGAGTCATGAACCCAACTCGTAGGGTTCATTCCAGGTGCCGGTTTTCAGGACTAGGAAACCATGATAGGGTTCCACGACCCGTGGAACTTTCCACGTGCCGTAAAACCCCAGTCGTGATCCCTGAGTCGTAATTTTTTGCAGATTTCTTCCAATTATCCCAGGGGTATTCTAGACTTTTCCTTCCCCTTTTAAGGCCTAAGCTACGTCATTTATGACATTTAAGCCTAATTAAGTAGTCTAAAACTAACTAAAACCCTCATTCTCCTAATATCATCAGACTTAGACAGAAAAGAATCAAAAAGAGGCGTTAGTTTCTCCCAAGAACAAGCAGAGGTCTTCATCAAGTGCTGCCCCAAAAATCCAAGGATTTCTTTGTCGATTTCTTCACCAGGTATGTGAGATTTCACTAGTGGTTTCCCTTCACCCATTAGGTCCCTAGATTCCAGTCAGTCTTTAGTTTTTCTCCATGATTGTTTCAGACCTAGAGTTCCTAAATCTTAGGGATTTATTGTAATTCAATCCTTACAGCTTTTATGGTATTGATTATGTGTGTCTTGGAGAATTAGTATAGTTTTATAAATAATGCTCAGAAATCCTAGCTTGTAGAATTTCCAGTATTTCCAGTATTTCCATGAATTTAGCTTGCTAGGCAAATCAGTTATATGCTTATGCTTCAGAAATTGAATGCCACATCTTTCAGCCTATGTGTATTACAGTGTCAGTCATTTATCAGTATTTTGAGCTATCCTGTATTTCAGTATATTATTACTTACATTCAGTGGGAGTAGACTTAGTACCGAGCGGACGAGGGTATGAAGGCTTAGCTGTCAGTTTAGGCTAAGACCTTTAGAAACAGTCCCCAAGTCCCAGAACTATGGCGCCACCGTAGGTTTAAAGGAGTCAACTGTCAGACTAGGCTGCACCTCCTTGTCCCTTGTGGACATCAATAGTGGATTCACGTCAGACTTGTTCATACCCTTGGCAAGATATGAACACCCTTCCATCCAGGGTTACAGGTTGGCCCCATAGTTAGCTCAACTTGGGGTATGTCGGTTAGTAGTGTATCCCACAGTTAGATTCATGTGCATTGACCTTGTATACAATATTTATGTTCAGTATTCAGTTCAGCATGTTATCTCATGATTTATACTTGGTCATTGCATTCAGTTCAACTTTCAGTTATGTTGCAGTATGTCTACTTTCATGTTCAGTTCTATATTGTCCAGATTGTACATATCCTGCATGCTCAGTATATTCAAAGTACTGACGCATACTTTTGTACTACATCATTTTATGATGTAAGTTCAGGCACTCAGCATCCAGACCACGCCTAGTTTGATTTTTGGTCCGCACTCAGCAGCTCAGTGGTGAGTCATCATTAGTTCGAGGATGATAGACATGCTTATATTCCCAGTATTTATTTCAGTTTTCAGATTTATTTGAGTTAGCTGGGGGGCATGTCCCACCAACACCTATTCAGTTAGAAGGCTTTCAGACATAGACTATATTCAGCAGTCCTTAGTGTGGTCTTCAGTCAACGCTATATTATCTTATAACTTCTTTTATATTCAGATTCTTGGGTTCTTCCCGTTTTTACATATTGAATTGTTTTAGCTTCCGTACAGTGCATGTCTTAACCTGATTTTTGTATAGATGTGCCATGCCATGGGTTAGCTTGGGGTCACTTGTGACACTAAGCACTTTGTTGCATCCAGGGGTAGCTTCGGGGCATGACAAACTTGGTATTAGAGCCTCAGGTTTAGTATCTTAGGATGTCTGAAAGTCGTGACAAGTAGAGTCCTCTTCATGGGTGTGAAGCGCGCCACACTCATGGGGGAGAAACTATAAGATGTCATGAGGAATAACTTCCCTTCTTTCTTCTCTAGTTCGTGCTATAAAGTATAAACTCTATTTAATTCTTCTCTATTCTAACTCATGCTCTTCGCATTTCAGAAAAATGCCTCCCAGAAGAGCTAACGCTAGGAATCAGCCCGCACCAGCAGCTCCAGCAGACCCATTGAACGAGCAAGTTATGCAGTCCGAATTCAGGGCTGCTTTTCAAGTTCTTGCTTAGGACATGACTGTCCAGGTCAATCAGCAGGCTGCGGCCCCAGCTCTGCCTCAGGTCAATACTGTTGCATCCAGAATCCGAGATTTCACTCGGATGAACCCTCTAGAGTTTCATGGGTCTAAGTTTGAGGAGGATCCCTAAGAGTTCTTAGAGGATATTCAGAAGGTGACAGACATCATCAGTGTCACTCCTGTAGAGAGTGCAGACTTGGCTGCCTATCAGCTGTAAGGGGTGGCTCATACTTGGTACCAGTAGTGGAAGGAATCTCGTTGTGCCAATGCAGGACCAGTGACTTAGGATCTTTTCAAGACTATTTTTCTGGACCAGTTCTTCCCACTAGAGCTCAGGGAAGCCAAGGTTCAGGAGTTCATCAATCTGAAGCAGGATGACATAAGCGTGAAAGACTATGCTTTGAAGTTTACTCAGCTATTCAAGTATGCCCCGACAATAGTAGCTGACTCTAGAGCTCGTATGAGCAAGTTCGTGTTTGGTGTGTCTGATGAGGTGGTCAAGGAATGCAATACCGCAATGCTCATCAAAGAAATGGATTTCTCCAGGCTGGTTACTTATGCTCAGCAGATTGAGGAGGAAAAGAACAAGGAAAGGGGAGGCGATGCTAAGAGGGCTAGGACAGGTGATTATAGCCACTTCCAGTAGAGGTCAGAGGGTGGAAATCGCTTTCAATATCGCCAAAAAAATTCAACACCAATTCTATCTTCTGCTAGTGCACCAGTGCCCAAGTTCAAGAAGGATCGTCAGGATAGAGCATCTGGCTCTAAGTGCCAAGATACAGTTACTAGTGGGTGCACTAACCCAGTGTGTAAGAAGTGTGGTAGAAACAACCAAGGTGAGTGCATGGAAGGAAGCGGAAATTGCTTTGGATGTGGTAAGACAGGTCACATGATGAGGGATTGTCCCACAGCTTCTCAGAGGGGTAAGGATGTTTGCCCACCGACTCAGACTGGTTCTACAGTAGCTCCAGCAGGTCGCCCCACTCATCAGGGTGCCTCATCTAGTATAGGTGGTGGTCAGCGCCAAAATAGGTTTTATGCTCTCAAGCTAGACAGGATCAGGAGGACTCTCCTGATGTGGTCATGGGTACGTTGCGAGTCTTTAATATTGATGTTTATGCATTGTTAGATCCAGGGGCTGCACTTTCCTTCATCACTCCTTATGTAGCAGTAAACTTCAGCATTAGTCCAAAAATTCTTCTAGAACCCTTATTAGTCTCTACTCCAGTTGGTGACCCAGTTATAGCTAGACGGGTATAAAGAAATTGCCCAGTCATAGTTTCCTAGAAAGTCACCTCAGCAGATCTCGTAGAGTTAGAAATGGTAGACTTTGATATCATTCTAGGCATGGATTTGTTACATTCCTGTTATGCCTCAGTCGATTGTAGGACTAGGATCGTTCAATTCCAGTTTCCTAACGAGCCAGTCCTAGAGTGGAAGGGTAGTACCTCAGTGCCCGTAGGTCGTTTCATCTCCTACCTTAAGGCCAGAAAAATGATCTCCAAAGGGTATATCTATCACCTTGTTTGGGTTAAGGATTCAAACTATGATACCCCAACTCTTAAGTCAGTCCCAGTAGTGAATGAGTTTCTAGAAGTGTTCCCTGAAGATCTTCCCGGAATTCCTCCCGAAAGGGAAATCGACTTTGAAATAGATCTCCTTCAAGATACCCAGCCTATTTCGATTCCTCCTTACAGAATGGCTCCAGCTGAGCTCAAGGAGTTGAAAGAATAACTCAAGGACCTGCTAGATAAGGGCTTCATAAGACCCATCATCTCTCCATGAGGTGCTCAAGTGTTGTTCGTGCGTAAAAAGGATGGTTCCCTCAGAAAGTGCATTGACTACCGTCAGTTGAACAAGGTCACATTCAAGAATAAGTATCCCATCCCCAGGATTGATGACTTATTCGACCAGCTATAGAGCGTTAGTTACTTTTCCAAGATAGACCTCAGATCCAGCTATCATCAGCTTAGAGTCAGAGATAGTGACATCTCGAAGACAGCCTTCAGGACCCGGTATGGTCACTATGAATTTGTTGTTATGTCTTTTGGACTAACCAATGCTCCTTCAGCTTTCATGGACTTAATGAACAGTGTGTTCAAATAGTACTTGTACTTGTTCATCATTGTCTTCATTGATGATATCCTCATTTATTCTCGAAATGAGGAGGAGCATACAAGTTATCTGAGGGTCGTTCTGCAGACTCTCAAGGACCGCCAGCTATTTGCCAAGTTCAGTAAGTGTGAATTCTGGTTGAAATCAGTGCTTTCCTTGGTCATGTGGTGTCTAGTGATGACATCCGAGTTGATTCTCAGAAAATTAAGGCAGTAAAGGGCTGGCCTAGACCCACCTCTCCGACAGATATCAAAAGTTTCTTGGGTTTGGATGGTTATTACCGGAGGTTCGTAGAAGGATTTTCATCCATAGCTGCCTCATTGACCAAGTTGACATAGAAAAAGATCAAGTTTCAATAGTCAGATGAGTGTAAGAAGAGTTTCTTAGAACTGAAGACCAGGTTGACTACGGTCCTATTTTGAATCTACCAGAGGGTTCAAACGGTTATGTGGTTTATTGCGATGCATCTAGAGTCGGACTAGGTTGTGTTTTGATGCAGCAGGGTAAGGTCATAGCTTATGCTTCCAGATAGCTTAAGGACCATGAGAAGAACTACCCGACTCATGACCTCAAGATTACAGCGGTTGTGTTTGCCCTAAAGATATGGAGACACTATCTATATGGTGTTCATGTTGATGTGTTCACAGACCACAAGAGCCTCCAATACGTGTTCACCCAGAAAGAGTTGAATCTTCGTCGGAGGAGATAGCTTGAAGTCCTCAAGGATTATGATATGAATGTGCTCTACCATCTGGGTAAGGCCAATGTAGTGGTTGATGCTCTTAGCAGACTATCTATGGGTAGTGTATCTCATGTTGAAGAAGAGAAGAGAGAACTGGCCAGAGATGTTCATCGGCTTGCTCGCCTAGGAGTTTGCCTTATGGACACAACAGATGGTAGTGTGATAGTTCAGAATGGGTCAGAATCTTCATTAGTAACTGCGGTTAAGGGGAAACAGGATAGTGACCCTATATTGCTTCAGTTAAAGGGTGCGGTTTATCAGCAGAGAGTTGAGATTTTCTCCCAAGAGGGAGATGGTGTCCTTCGTTATTAGGGTCGCTTATGTGTTCCTAAGGTAGGTGAGTTGAGACAACAGATCCTTTCAGAAGCCCATAATTCCAGATATTCCATTCATCCAGGTGCCACTAAGATGTACCGCGACCTACAGGAAGTCTATTGGTGGAACGTCATGAAAAGGGACATCGCAGATTTTGTGGCTAAGTGTCCCAACTGTCAGCAAGTCAAGGTAGAACATCAGAAACCAGGAGGTGTGACTCAGGAGATTAGCATTCCTAATTATAAGTGGGAAGTGGTCAACATGGACTTCATTACAGGTCTACCTCGTACTCGCAGCCAACATGACTCCATTTGGGTGATAGTGGACAGAGTCACTAAGTCAGCTCACTTCTTGGCTCTCAAGGCTACAAATTTAGAGGAGGATTATGCCAGACTCTATATTAGCGAGATAGTCAGGTTGCATGGAGTTCCCTTATCTATCATCTCAGATAGAGGTCCTCAGTTTACATCTCATTTCTGGAGATCTTTCCAGAAAGGTCTTGGTACTCAGGTGAATCTCAGTACAATATTTCATCCGCAGATGGATGGTCAGACAGAGCGTACCATTCAGACCTTAGAGGACATGTTGAGAGCTTGTGTGATCGATTTCAAAGGTAGTTGGGATGATCACCTACCTCGCATAGAGTTCTCCTACAATATCAGCTTCCATTCCAGCATTCAGATGACCCCATATGAGGCCCTCTATGGGCGTAGATGTAGGTCACCTGTGGGTTGGTTCGAAGTAGGCGAAGCATATTTGATTGGACCAAATTTGGTACATGATGCTATGAAGAAAGTTCAGCTCATCAGAGATAGGCTAAAGACCACTCAAAGTCGTCAAAAGTCCTATGCAGATGATAGAAGAAGAGACTTAGAATTTGAAGTTGACGATTGGGTCTTCCTGAAAGTGTCACCCATGAAGGATGTAATGAGATTCGGCAATAAAGGGAAGCTCAGTCTCAGATATGTAGGTCCTTACAGAATCCTGAAAAGGGTTGGTAATATGGCTTACGAGTTAGAGTTTCCATCAGAACTGGAAGCAGTTCATCCAGTCTTCCATATTTCCCTGTTGAAGAAATGTGTCGGCAATCCGATTTCGATAGTACCCTTAGAGAGTGTGGCTGTGAAGGATAGCCTCACCTATGAGGAGGTTCCAGTAGAGATTCTTGACTGTCAGGTTCGTAGGTTGAGAAATAAAAAAGTCACTTCAATGAAAGTTTTATGGAGGATTCAGTCCGTAGAGAGAGCTACTTGGGAAGCCGAATCAACCATGATGTCCAAGTACCCCCACCTATTTCCCTCCGACCCAGTTTCAGCTTGAGGTAAATAGTTCCTCTCCAATCTCTCACTTTACTCTTGTGTAATTTAGTCTCAGCACCTAGTTCCTTCAGTTAACCTTGCATTTCAGCATACTTGCATGTTTATGGAACTTAGTTCAGTTAGATAGTGGTTTCTAGTACACTATTGGTAAGAAGTTCAGCTCTTTCCCTCCAAAGTCAGCTTATTCAGTCTTCATTCGAGGACGAATGATCCCAAGGGGGAGATATTGTAACATCCCAGAACTTTCAAGCCCAGACTTAGCTCAGAAAACTAGGAGAATAAAAATTTCAACCATCAGTAGGACCAGGAGCCACTTACACGAGCCGTGGAACAGTCCACGAGTCGTGGAACAGTCCACGAGTCGTGGACTAGACTCATGGAACAAAGATCAGAGGACTGTTCCTATGAAGTTCATTCCACAACTCAAGTCTATGGACCGTAGAAGTTTCCACGAGCCGTAGAAATTGTCCATGGAATACTTGTAGCAGATGACCTTCAGGAACCACGATTGGGTTTCACGACCCGTGGAAGTTTCCACGAGTCGTGAACCCAACTCGTGGAACCTGATCCAGTAACCTACACTTAAGAACCCAGGAACCACTATTGGGTTCCACGACTCATGGAAGTTTCCATGAGTCGTGAACCCAACTCGTAGGGTTCATTCCAGTAGCCAATTTTCAGGACCAAAAAACCACGATAGGGTTCCATGACCCGTGGAACTTTCCACGAGCCATAGAACCCAGTCGTGATCCTTGAGTCGGGATTTTCTGTTGATTTCTTCCAATTGTCCCAGGGGTATTCCAGACTTTTCCTTTCCCTTATAAGGCCTAAGCTATGTCACTTTATGTCGTCTAAGCCTAATTAAGTAGTCTAAAACTAACCAAAACCCTCATTCTCCTAAAATTATCAGACTTACACAGAAAAGAATCAAAAAGAGGCGTTAGTTTCTCCCTAGAACAAGCAGAGGTCTTCATCAAGTTCAGGCCAAAAAATTCAAGGATTTCTTCACCAAGTATGTGGGATTTCACTAGTGGGTTCCTTTCACCCATTAGGTCCCTAGATTCCAGTCAATCTTCAGTTTTTCTCCATGATTATTTCAGAGCTAGAGTTCTTAAATCTTAAGGATATATTGTAATTCAATCCTTACAGCTTTTATGGTATTGATTACGTGTCTCTTGGAGAATTAGTATAGTTTTATGAATAATGCTCAGAAATCCTAGATTGTAGAATTTCCAGTATTTCCATGAATTTAGCTTGCTAGACAAATCAGTTATATGCTTATGCTTCAGAAATTGAATGCCACATCTTTCAGCCTATGTATGTTGCACTCTTAGTCATTTATAAGTATTTTGAGCTATCCTGTATTTCAGTATATTATTACTTACATTCAGTTGGAGTAGACTTATTACCGAGTGGACAAGGGGATGAAGGATTAGCTATCAGTTTAGGCTAAGACCTTTAGAAGAAGTCCCTAAGTCCCAGAACTACGGCGCCACCGTAGGTTTAAAAGAGTCAGCTGTCAGGCTAGGATGCACCTCCTTATCCCTTGTGGACATCAGTTGTGGATCCATGTTAGACTTGTTCATACCCCTGGCAAGGTATGGACATCCTTCCATCCAGGGTTACAAGTTTGCCCCATAGTTAGCTCAAATTGGGGTATGTCGGTTAGTAGTGTCTCCCACAGTCAGATTCATGTGCATTGACCTTGTATACAGTATTTATATTCAGTATTCAGTTCAGCATGTTATCTCATGATTTATACTTGGTCATTGCATTAAGTTTAGCTTTCAGTTATGTTGTAGTATGTCTACTTTCATGTTCAGTTCTATATTGTCCAGCTTGTCATATCCTGCATGCTCAGTATATTCAAAGTACTGATGTATACTTTTGTGCTACATCATTTTATGATGTAGGTTTAGGCACTCAGCACCCAGACCATGCCTAGTTCAATTTTCGATCTGCACTCAGCAGCTCAGTGGTGAGTCCTCATTAGTTCGAGGATGATAGACATGCTTATATTCCCAGTATTTATTTCAGTTTTCAGATTTATTAGAGTTAGCTGGGCGCATGTCCCAGCAACTCCTATTCAGTTAGAAGGCTTTCAGATATAGACTAGATTCAGCAGTCCTTAGTGTGGTCTTCAGTCAATGCTATGTTATTTTATAACTTCTTTTATATTCAGATTCTTGGGTTCTTCCCGTTTTTACATATTGAATTGTTTTAGCTTCCGTACAGTGCATGTCTTAACCTGATTTTTGTATAGATGTGCCATGACATGGGTTAGCTTGGGGTCACTTGTGACAATAAGCACCGTGTTGCATCTAGGGGGTAGCTTTAGAGCGTGACAATTGTGTTAGCATTACAGGCATTAGCTCTGCGAGAAGGCATGATCTCAATGCATAAAGAACTGATTAGAATGGAAAAATAGAGTTAAACTCTATCGCACGATAAAGATCATGAAAGAAGTGAAGATTTTCTTAAAATATCTCATAGCCTCTCCCTCATAAGTGTGGAGCACTTCACACCCATAAGGAAGACTCTACTTAACGCCAATTTCAGACACCCTAGGACTCTTGAACCTGATGCTTTGATACCGAGTTTGTCACTCCCCAAGGCTACCTCCTAGGCATAAAACGGGACTTAGGGTCACAAGTAACCCCAAGCTAACCTGAGGCTGGCATACAGTAAACATTCTGAAGTAGTTCAGACTAGGCGGAAGCATAAGTAAGTAAAAGATAAGTCCAAAGAATTTTATCTAAGAATATTTGAAATAAAGAATTGTGTGAGAAATAACTAGACTAAATAAATTAAAGTCAGACTCTGATGTCTGAAATCCTATACTACTGATGAGATGCTGGGACAAATCCCCAGCTAACTCTAAAATGCTGAAAAATGAAAATAAGCTGACTAACTCAAAAAGCATAAAAAGATACGTCCTCGGATGATGAGGACTCACCACAGAATATCGCTGATATGGCACTGGTATGAGCTAATAACGAGGTTGAACCTTAGAACCTAAACATGCATCATGATAGGATGCAACATATAGAGTACGCATCAGTACTTCAGATGTACTGAGTATGCATAATGTGAAAATAATTGAACAAACTAGAATACTATCATGCTATTTAAAACTATAAACTGAACTGTAATGCATAGGCCTAAAATATAATCATGCATTAGAATTGGGAATGCAAGAGAAATCTTAAAAGCATAATGGAAAGCTATAAAAACATACAGGGCCTAATGCACACTACTGAAGGTAATACTGTGGGAGAGTCTATTAACTGACATAAACCACATGAGCTAAACATGGAGTCTGATGTATACGCCCCATCTAAAAGATCCAATATACCTTGCCAGGGTATAAAGATATGACTAGCATGATCATTAAACTGAGGCCCACTGAGGAGCTAAATAATTCTATGGGGGCACGTAGTTCTGGGACTTTAAGGTATGCTGAACTCTAGTCTAACTCGGTGCTAAGTACTACTCTCAAAACTGATTGTAATGAATTGAAGTATTGGATAGCTCAAAATACTGAAACTGAGAGCATTCAAATCATGGCATTCTGAGTAACTAAGCATCTGATTAAAATGCATGAACCTGAAACTGATCGGGTGTTCATAACCCACCATCCTAATGAATTTAACCACTCTTAACAATGCTAGAATATGTCCAAAGTAAGAAATGAATAGTTATAAATTAAACATTCAAGTGTGATATCACATAGAGATGGTGCTACGTTTCTAAGAACATAATAGTACTAGACTTCAAGAATCATGAAATAAAGATTCAATTATAACAGGGAAACTGAAATACAAAGGACTTCACCCAAAATCTTGGGAACCCTAGGTCCTGGAAACTAAGTTGAAACTGAAGAACTTGAGTTAATCTAGGGACTCAATGGGTGAAAGGAACCCATTGAGGAAATCCCACATACCTGAGAACAAAACCTTTGGTGAAATCCTTGTGTTTGAAGCCTGGAGTTGAAGAACCCTATTGCTCGTTTTGGAGGAGAAAAGAATTGCTTTTGTTCTATTTTTTTGTTAAGAGTTGATCAATATCTAAGGGAATGAGGGATTTAGGGTAGTTTAGGTTTAATATCAGGTTTAGGTAGGCCAAAACGATATAGTTTTGGTGTTAAAAGAGTGGAAAAATACCAAATAACCTCTTAAAATGCGTTAACAGTGCTGAACGGGTATGTCAGACAGTTTAGGTGATAAACCGTCAGACCTTTGATGAGTCATCACTTGAACCATCAAACATAACCAAAATTTTGGTTTTTTTTGTTAAGCTGATGACTTGCTTGACGAATCGTCACCAGTGACGAGTCATCACTCTTAGGCAGACTGATATCTTCTTGGTAAACTGAGCATAACTTTTTACTCCAGGCTCGGAATAAGGCACAGTTAGTGGAGTTGGAAAGAAGACTTAAAGACCTTAAATTTGGTAGGTATTAGGCCACCTAACTATTCATATACTAGGAGTAATGATCATTTTAGGTTGACCATAGTTGAATCTTACATGAGAACTTAATCGGTTGAGTGCTTTCAACTTCACTTGTTGATAGGAGCTTTTTATGAACATGATTCGTATCCAAAGAAATCACCACACTAGGGAAATGATCATTACACTCATGAAAATAGTTCAGGTCTTAGCTTAGAATTTTTGCGGTGTTAGAATAACATTCTGAGGAAAGGAATCATAGGCACGAGTTATATGAGACATCTGGATACAGAATAGCAACATAGCCTGAGTACATTATGTTAAAGATAATGATCAGTGTGTAGTAGATAATGATAGAGTAGGATATTTATAGTAGGAGAGTCATTGTGAGTTAGAGTCCTTGTGTAAGTCTACAACATGTGTAGTACTACAAGTGTCAAGAACCTAGGACTCTAACTCAATCAGCGTACAATGACTACGTATAAATACATGTATTCACAGATCCATAATCAATCAAGCTTTCTCCATTTCTCTCTTGACTTCTGTACTGTGTAATTCTACATAGTATCAAAGCATTCTTAACCTTAGGTTGCAAACTACTCTGTTCAGGTCACTTTTCCAAAATAATGGTACCAAATACTACATCCTACTCAACCCCCTTGTCACTTTCAGCAGCCTCTTTGCATCACCTTGTTGTTGCTTGTCCCATAAAACTTAAGCCCACAAATTGTCTCATATGGAGGACACAAGTTATGCAACTTATGAAAGTCATGAAAGTGACTACATTGTTCAAGGAGGGCATACCTGACAAAGGTGCAACATCTGCTACATAAAAGAGTGATTCTTCTACATCAAAGGAAGTTGAAAAATCAAGTGAAGAGGATGATTGGGAAGAGAAGGATGTCTTGTTGAGGACTTGGATCTCAGGAACCATGACTGAAGAAAGCATGTACCATGTTGTAGGATGTTCCACAACAAAGGAAATGTGGGAATGTTTGGAAGAAACATACTTGCAGGCAACAAAGGACAAAGAGTTCCAACTTAAGCAACAATTGTAAAACATTAAGTCAGGAACTAAGACACTTGATGAGTATCAAAAAGAGCTTAAGGGAATTTGTAATGGTCTTGCATCCATACACAAACTTGTTAATGAAGATAGCAAGGTGATCAACTTTGCAAGAGGATTAGGTCCAAAATATAGGACCTTCAAAACTGTGATGCTGGGAAAATCACCTTACTCTACCCTGAATCAATTTGTCAATTCTCTCAGAGGATGTGACATGAGGGAGAAAGAGGAAGACTCAACTCAACATAATCATGAAATCATCTTTACTTTACAAAGAGGCAGAGGTCGAGGGAATTTCAATTAAAGGAGAGGAAACTTCAACTCTAGGGGAAGAGGTTTTAGACCTATTGGACAAGGAAAGTCTAGCCAGAGTGTGAATGTTGTAAAGACAATAGTGCAGAATATGAAAGACTCAAGCAATACCTGTCAAATATGTTGTAGGAACAATCACACGGCTATGAAATGCTTATAAAGGTGGGACTACTCTTACCAGGAGGAAAAAGATCTCCCACAGGCCTTAGCAGCTGTGAATTTACAAGGCAACAATGCTGAAGATGAGTAAATGTATGTGGACTCAGGTGCAACTACTCATTTGACCAATTCAATAGGCATCTTATTAGATCTTAAACCTTATAATGGAAAAGATAGAATAGTTGTTGGAAATGGATTACATCTTGAAATCACACATGTTGGAAATACCAGAAAGTCAGGATTGAAAATTAAGGAGATACTTGTAGTTCCTGATATCAATAAGAAATTGTTATCTGTTAGAAAACTAGAAAAGGATAGTGCTTATACCCTTGAGTTTGATGAAAAATGATTTTATTGTTAAGGACAAGATATCTGGGAGACTAGTAGCCAAGGGCACTAAGAAGGAAGGACTCTATACATTGGACGATAACAACCTCTATGCCTTGACTGCAACAAAATATTGGAGAAAGTCAGACAACATTTAGCACAATAGATTAGGACATACTAGTTTGAAGTCTTTAAGTTTTTGAGTAAAAATAAACATATTGATGTTAGGAGTTGGAATAAGTTGCCTATTGTCTTTACTAGTTTTCAGTTGGGAAAAAGTTGTAAACTTCCTTTTGGTTTGAGAAATAAAATTAAGAATGAGCTTCTGCACAAGATTCACTGTGATCTTTGTGGACCAACACCTGTTGAGTCATCTCAACACATGAAATACTATGTGGTGTTTATAGATAATAATACAAGATTCACTTGGCTTTACCCTTTAAGAAAAAAATCAGAATTCTATGAAGTCATTATCAAGTTCCAAAAGATGGTAGAAAGACAACTTTCCAAAGTTATAAAAGTTTTTTAGTGTGATGGTGGCTGTGATTTTATTAAAACTAAATTCATTAGACACTTGGAAAGTTATGGTATCATTAGAAATATCTCATGTCCTAAACACTCCTGAACAGAATGGAATATCTGAGAAAAAACACATACATATAGTGGAAACTGGATTAACCTTGTTGTTTCATGCCAAACTGCCTCTCTTTCTTTGGGTTGAAACTTTTCAAACTGTTGTGTTCATTATAAATAGGCTGCCATCTTCAGTTTTAAATAAAGAAGTTCCTTTTGTAAAGCTCATTGGCAAATCTCTTTACTACAATAGTTTGAAAGTTTTTAGATGCATACCCTTCCTATATTTGAAAGGAAAGACTAAGTTCTCACCTAAATCATATCCATGTGTTATTATTGGCTACAATAGTTTACACAAAGGGTACAAGTGTTACCACCCTCTAACTAGAAGGGCTTTTGTATCAAGACATGTGGTTTTTGATAAACTCACACTACCTTATGTGCAGTCTGATCAACTAGTCTCAAATACCTCTACTCATTTGGTTGTTTTCCTTGATTTTTTCTTTGACTTGCAGGACAAAGATAGAACAAATAATGGTACAAATTATACCCCTACAGGGGAAGTTTTGCCATCAGATATTCCTGATGATATAGCTCCAGATGTACCTGATGATGTAGATATTTAGCATGTTGTCTATGATATTGATAAAGATGTTGCTACTGATGCTGTTTCTATCAGTGAGAGCACCAAAAATAGTGTTCATAATGCAGGCAAGGGTGTTGATCAGAATGCTAAGGACATCTCAGTGTACGATCCAAATGGTACATCCAATTGGTTCAGCACTGGATAACAACTGTAAGTTGATTCATCCAATTGGTTCAGCACTGGATAACAGTGTCGTGTCCAAAACCCTTCAGCAGATACAAATGAGACCATTGAATAGGTCGAAGAAGGCCATCACATGGTGACTAGAAAAAAGGCAAATAAGCTTCCTGTAGCACACACTTCTCCTATAGCAGCAAGAGAATCAGCATACATGGAACCCAAGATAGTGAAAGAAGCACTTGGTATTCCATACTGGTATGTAGCTATGCAGGAAGAGGTGAATGTACTACACACAAATCAGACTTGGACCTTAGTTCCCAAAACTACAAATATGAATGTAGTTAGATCAAGATAGGTGTTCAAAACCAAACTAAAGTCTGATAGAACTATAGACAGACATAAAGCTAGATTAGTGGTTAAGGGATACTCTTATCTTGAAAGAGTGTACTTTGAATAAACTTCCAACCCTGTGGTTAAGGCAACTACCATAAGATTGGTTTTGTCAGTAGCAGTAAGTCTACACTGGCCTATGAGACAGTTGGATGTTAAAAATTCCTTCTTGTATGGACATCTCCAAGAAGAAGTCTATACGATCCATACACCAGGCTTTACAGATCCTTAGTTCCCAAGTCATGTATGTTCCCAAAAGAAAGTACTATATGGGCTGAAACAAGCACCAAAAGCCTGGTTTGATAGATTCAGTATGCACTTACTGCACATTGGTTTCAAGTGTAGTACAACAGATCCATCATTGTTCACACTCTACTGCAAGAGAGGTATTGTCTTGCTACTCTTGTATGTAGATGATATTATAGTCACAATAAATACTTATGAGTTCATTATAGAGATCATCACAAATCTTGGCAAAGAGATTGCAATGAAGGACCTTGGACAACTACACTACTTCTTAGGAATTGAGGTAAAGTAATTCACTGGAGGTATTCACCTTAATAAAAACTAATATGTTGCTGAGTTACTTAACAAAACTAACATGGCACTTGACAAGGTAGTTCGCACACCACTAGCTCAAAAGCATGGGTTGCAAGAAGTTGTAAGAACTTCGATTGATGCCTCAGTATACAGAAGCATTGTAGGCAGTCTCCAGTACCTTACCTTGACCAAGCCTGACCTTTCTCATGCAATTAATTTTGCAAGGTAATTTATGCAAGCTCCAAACAGTGAGCACCTTCAAGATGTGAAAAGGATTCTTAGATATGTAAAAGGAACTCTCCATTATGGACTGAGGCTACTTTCAAGATCACTTTTCAGATTATATGGATTCTCTGATGCAGATTGGGGTGATTGTACCAAAACTAGAAGGTCAACTACAGGGTATACAATCTAGTTAGGACAAAACTGCATATCTTGGGCCTCAAAGAAACAACATACAATTGCAAGGTCTAGTGCTAAAGCTGAATACAGGGTCCTTGCCTCAACTGCAGTTGAGCTTACTTGGATAACATATGTTCTAAAAGACATTGGTGTGTATTGAAGACAACTCCTACACTATTTTGTGATAATCTTGGTGCACTGTATATGACTGTCAATCCAGTCCTACATGCTAAAACTAAACATGTAGAGATGAACTATTATTTTTTTAGAGAAAAGGTGGCTAGTGGACAGTTTGTTGCACAGTTCGTTAGATCAAAGGATCAGCTAGCTGAAATTCACACCAAGGCATTGACTAAGCAGCAGTTTGCAAGATTCAGGAGCAATCTAGGAGTGGATTTTTCACCTCACGCTAGCTTGAGGGGAAGTGTTGAAGATAATGATCATTGTGTGGTAGATAATGATTGAGTAGGAGAGTTATAGTAGGAGAGTTATAGTGAGTTAGAGTCGTTGTGTAAGTCTACAACATGTGTTGTACTACAAGTGTATAGAACCTAGGACTCTAACTCAATTAGCCTACAACAACTATGTATAGATACATGTATTTCACAGATTAATAATTAATCAAGCTTTCTCCATTTCTCTCTCAATTTTTGTATTGTGTAATTCTACACATTAATCATCTGACATGGGTTCATAGAGTACGAATGACATAGACGTGTACATAAGTTCCATTCAATCTGAAACTTCATGACATGATACATGAGTGCATTAAACATAGGAATAGAAGTACTTTTGATTTAAACAATATGACCAACAGTCTTTAAGATTAGCAATACTTTCAACTACACGTACTCATATGAATACCACACTCATCACTTATAAATTATAATTCTTATAACGGCACATATAGTTACTAAGGTTTGAGTCTAATTGTATGTTTTTACCATATTCAATCCTAAATCAAAGGCATGAAGCTCTACATTCATTGTGATCATACTAATCTAACTCATGAGATCCTACATTGTATTTCTCCAAGAATACTAGTACTTCTCATCACGAAATTAACCATCTTCGAATTCTAATGAGAAGTCACTAGTCATAAAATGAAAACGTTCATAAGTTCATCAACACGACATTCATGCCTATCACTATATTCACTACATGGCTTCTTTATAACTAAAGAATCTAAGAATTCTCGTCTTTTAGAGCATCTTTACATCAACCACTTCATGTACTTCTACAAGTAGACATATATTATACATCAAACTATTACACATAACTAAACCTTATCTCACATTTCATCCATACTCATTATCTTAGATAAACAAGCATATCACAGTCATCATATAAAAGAGTATTTACACTCTTCTATTTCTTCCCTTACCTAGCTTCTTTCACTACAACCTATCATGTCACAAGCGAGAATCATTAAAGGAATAAAGTATGAGCGTGAATTGTATGAACTATGAATAGAGGCCTAACTCTGGACCATATACATGGAGCATGAATAGGGCATCATCATTTAGTGTATGAGCATCAGGAATTAAAGGGATACTGTTCAATCATGACTTATACTTATCATAACCTTGTCACTCAAAATGGGGTCTGTGAAGTAAGGTACAATAGGCATGAATACTTCATATACCAAACATATAAGGCATGAGTAAGTAGTCATTTTGAGCATAGAAATGACATAATCGTCTATCATCATTATAAGTGGATGTACATATGGCTTAGAGCAAACAAATCTTCGGCACAACTTGTTTGAGACATCTAATCTAAGCATATACATAATGTAGCATGGTTTTATTAGCCACTAAGGGCATATCATGAGTTTACAGGGCTTGGCATATTGTTCGACATGAGTTTATTGATACATCCAAATTACACCTCACTTAAGAAATATAAGCAGTCTTTGTCAAATATAGAACCCAATAAAGGTTGGGGTCGAATCCCACAGGGAATATGGTGAAAATTAAGTTGTTAGTAGTTTAAATGATATTTGTCAATAATTTCCAAAAATGTGGGGGGGGGGTTTATAATGATCAACGTTGTTTAATCTTTGGCTAATTCAATTATCAAATAACAAATTATAATGAGTAAAAATCAATAGAGAAGCAAACTAAAGGTGTGTTCACCATGGCTTTACAACAAATTTGGGTTAATTTTGGTAACAGATTCACTTTGTATAACTAATGTGAGGCAATTGAATACAAATGTACGCCTAAACATTTCTCAATCCAATTAGATGATTTTCTCTTTTAATTCTTTCAAACTTGAAAAGATAAAAGTAAAGAATTCAATTTTAGCCTCAAGTAGATTAATCTCGCTAGAGCATTACCCATTAGACGAAGGTTAGAAGCTCTGAATCCTCGTTGTTAAACCTTTTTCTCAGTTCTTAACCTCTTATTTCAAGCAAGTCAAACTAGGACTTGTTATAATGTTTGCAACTATTAGAAATCTGTAAAAATGAAAGATTAACAACACAATAATGTATACAGTATGAATCCAATACCAAATCAACCCTAAGTTGTTATTTCACCATAGATTCCACAATCCTAGTTGTGGGGTTTTATCCACTCATACTTTTAGAGAAGAAAGAAGCAATAATATTCATAAATAGAAGGAAGATTCTTACAATAGAAGAAAGTGTCACACCCCAAGGTTACCCTCTAGACGTAACACGGGACTCGGGACCACAATGATCCCAAGCTAACCCTTGGTCATAGCACTCTCAAGCAACATAAGGGAAAACATAGCGGAAGCATCATAAGGAAATCCAAAATAGGAAACATAATCATAGATAGATAGTCAAATAGAAAGAAATACTACTCAGAGATCATCCAACAACATCTATGTCTGAAAAAGCCTCTAGGACTAGCATCAAGAGTTGATGGGACAATACCCTAACTAACTCAACAATATGAAAGAAAAGGAGCATAAAACTAGAGTAAAGTCTAACCCTCGAACTATGAGGACTCACCCAAGCTAACTGAGAGTGGCCGGGAACTCTAGCCACGTATCTGTGAAGGGAAACCTGAATCAGCATCATCAAAGATGCAGAACAATATGCGTTAGTACTATGGAATGTACTAAGTATATGAGCAATGCATAAGTATGATAAAACATGCTTTAAAACATACTTAGACATAATCCATACATAATAAGGTATCACGAGAAGATATCATAATGAAAAGCTAAATCATGAGGCCAAAGCCAACTCCAAAATAGTAGTTCATAAGAGAGTTCATAAGGCTTAGAAAATATGAAAACATACATACGGGAGTTTGTTATAACCGACATGAGATCATGTGAGCTACATGGAATCTAACTATATAACCCTAGTTAGCAAAGGTGACTTTGAACCTTGCCATGGAACAATTCACCATACCCAACTATATAACCCTAGTTGGCAAAGTTGTCCTATGACCCGCTAAGGCAAGGACCCCATATATAAAGACATGGATCCACTCTCATAAGCCTTTAAGGCACATCATTTCATAACCTACGCTGGCAATGTAGTTTCTGGGACTATGGGTACTCTCACCATGTCCAACTCGGTGCTAAATACTACTCCCAAAACATGCGCATATAGCTCATCATATCATAAGGGTATACTCTCATGCCAAATCCTATTCATAAAGCATGAAAGCACACCGGGCATTATGCAACTTTCATATCATAGTTCAAAAACTTAGCATAGCCGTAATTCGAAACATCCTTTTCTTTCTAAAATCATACTTGAAGAATTAGGCATGCAATTTCATAAATACACAAAGGCCATGATATCTAATCATGCCAACTTCATCTTGAAAACATGCAATTTCATGGGTTCATGCTAGAAATCAACTTTCATACTTGGGCTTTTAAAACCAATCAAGGAATCATAATCAAATCATGAATAACCAATAAGAAACCATGAATTTAAACATAGAAACTTATTTCATAAATTTTCTCCAATTTTGGATCAAAATCCTAATTTCATAAGTTCATAATTTGACATAAGAGTTGGGGATTTTGGGCACAAGGGTGAAAGGAACCCATTGTTGGAAACCCACATACTTTAATTGAAGCTAACCAACAAGAATTGGAAAGACTTAGGAGACTTGTTCTTGGAGCTTGGAGAAGAGCTTTTCCTCCTTTTGGGAGTTGTTTGCACAATTTAGGAGGAACTTAAGCTAATGAGGGTGAAAACCCTTCTTGAAATAGTCAAAACGACATCACTTAGGAGTTAAAAAGGTGGGTAATGACTAAAATACCCCAGGGAAATAATTAAGAAAAGCTACCTTAAAGACCCGACTTCAGGTCCCACGAGTCTATCCCACGGATCGTAGAACTAATCACGACTCATGGAATGAAGTCGTAGTTCCTGAGCCAAAATTTCAAGCCTCTGAAGATGTTCTACCACTCAACAAGACGACTCGTGGAAAGTCCCATGAGTCGTAGAACACTGTCGTGGTTCTGGGGAAACTTGATTGGTCTCAGGTTTGGTTCCACGAATCAAGTTCACTACCCGTAGAAACTTCCACGAGTCGTGGAATCGACTCGTGGTTTTTGGGGGAATGAACCACTCTCTGTTTTTGTTCCACAGATTGGTTCTATGACCCGTGGGAAATACCATGACCCGTGAGACTGATCTGTGGTTCTAACAACTGAGACAACAACTGAGACAAGTCTGCAGGAATGAAATCACGAGTCACTTCCACGACTCGTGGAACCATCCACGGCTCGTGGACTTGACTCGTGATCCCTGGAAGTTTCAAAATTTTCTGCAAGTTCTGAGTTTAAAAGTTGACTCAACTTCCGAGGTGTTACAATATCTCCCCCCTTAGGATCATTCATCCTCGAATGAAGGCTAAGTAAGGAAAATTGGAAAGAAAATAGCCCAACCAAACATCAAAACATGGAAATCAAGGAGAAACATGAAAACTGAACTTTCAAACTTTGAAAACATGATAAACTAACTTCGTAAAATATACATACATGTTAGGATCATGAGGGAAACTGATGGAACAGGATCGGAGGAACATACTAAGGAGAAAACTAGTACCTCAAGCTGAAACTGAATCGGAAGGAAAGAGATTAGGATATTTGGCCTTCATGGCCTCTTTCGCTTCCCAAGTAGCACCCTCTACAAGTTGATTCCTCCAAAGGACTTTCACCGAAGCGACTTCTTTATTTCTCAATTTTTGAATCTGGCGATCAAGTATCTCTATAGGAACCTCCTCGTAGGTGAGGCTATCCCTCACACCTAACTCCTACAAGGGAACAATCAAAGTCGGATCACCCACACACTTCTTCAACAAGGAAACATGGAAAATCGGATGAACCGTTTCTAACTCCGATGGTAAATCCAACTCATAAGCAACTTTCCCAACTCTTCTCAGAATCTGATAAGGACCTACAAATTGGGGACTAAGATTCCCCTTTTTGCCAAATCTCATCACACTCTTCATGGGTGACACCTTCAGAAACACCCAATCATCCACCTCGAACTCTAACTCTCTCCTCCTCACATCAGCATAGGACTTATGTCGACTCTGAGCGATCTTCAACCTTTCCCAAATAAGCTGAACCTTTTCCATAGTCTCATGAACCGAATCTGGGCCAATCAAGGCTGCCTCACCAACCTCGAACTAACCAATAGGAGATCTACACCTCCGACCATAAAGGGCCTCATAAGAAGCCATCTGAATGCTAGAGTGAAAGTTGTTGTTGTAGGCAAACTCGATAAGAGGTAAGTGATCATCTCAATTAACTTTGAAATCAATCACACACGCTCTCAACATATCCTCTAGAGTCTGAATGGTACGCTTTGTATGACCATCTGTCTGAGGGTGAAAATCTATGCTAAGCTTCACCTGAGTGCCAAGACCTCTCTGAAATGACCTCTAAAACTGAGAATTAAACTGAGGACCTCTGTCTGAAATGATAGACAATGGAAACCATGCAATCAAACTATCTCCCGGGTGTAGAGTCTGGAATAGTCATTCGCTGAATCCATAGTCTTAACAGCCAAGAAATGGGATGACTTAGTCATCCGGTCGACAATCACCCAAATTGAATCATGTTGCCTTCGAGTGTGAGGCAACTAATAATGAAGTCCATATTGATCGCCTCCCACTTCCAAGTAGGAAGATCAATATCCTGAATCATGCCACTCAGTCATTGATGCTCTACATTTACCTGCTGACAGTTGGGACACTTAGCTAGAAACCCGGCTATGTCCTGCTTCCTACCGTTCCACCAATAGACTTCCCGTAGATCATGGTACATCTTGGTGGCACCCGGATGAATGGAATATCTAGAACTGTGAGCCTTGGTCAAAATTTGATGTCTCAAATCATCCACATTTGGCACACATAGATGACCCTGATAATGCACTCCATCTCCCCCTTGGGAGAAACCTCAAACCGCTGCTAATGAACTGCACCCTTAAGCTGAAGAAAAATTGGATCACTATCTTGTTTTACCTTTACTTCAACTGCCAAGAAAGACTCCGAACCATTTTGAACAATAACACCACCCTCAGTAGAGTCCATAAGTCAAACCCCCAATCGGGAAAGTCGGTGATTATCTTTCACTAATTCTTTCTTCCCATTTTCAATTAAAGCCACACTACCCATGGACAATCTACTCAAAGCATCCGCCACAACATTGGCTTTACCGGGTGGTAAAGCACACTCATGTCATAATCCTTACGGAGCTCAAGCCATCTCCTTTGTCGCAAATTCAACTCCTTCTGAGTAAACACAAATTGAAGACTCTTGTGATTGGTGAACATATTCACATGAATGCCATACAAGTAATGTCTCCAAATCTTCAAAGCAAAGACCACGGCTGCCAACTCAAGATCATGAGTAGGGTAGTTCTTCTCATGAGTCTAAAGTTGTCTAGAAGCATAAGCAATCACCTTAACTCACTACATCAACACACAACCCAACCCGACCCTAGAAGCATCACAATAAACCACAAAGTCATCTAAACCCTCGGGTAGGGTCAACACTAGAGCGGTGGTCAATCTGGTCTTCAACTCCTGAAAACTCTTCTCATATGAATTAGACCACTGAAATTTTACCTTTTTCTGAGTCATTCGAGTCAAAGGCGAAGCAATGGAAGAGAATCCCTCTACAAATCTCCTGTAATAACCAGCCAAACCCAAGAAACTCTGAATATCTGAAGGGGAAGTAGGTCTAGGCCAGTTCTTCACTGCTTTGATCTTTTGGGAATCCACACGAATACCATCTCCTGTCATAATGTGACCTAGAAAAGCCACAGACTGCATCCAGAACTCATACTTGCTAAACTTAGCAAACAACTGACGATCCTTGAGAGTCTACAACACCACCCTCAAATGTCCCACATATTCCTCCTCACTCTGAGAATATCATTAATGAACACAATCACAAACAAATCCAGAT
Organism: Jaltomata sinuosa; assembly: GCA_003996215.1. Classification (NCBI taxonomy): domain Eukaryota; kingdom Viridiplantae; phylum Streptophyta; class Magnoliopsida; order Solanales; family Solanaceae; genus Jaltomata; species Jaltomata sinuosa. The sequence continues at coordinate 290,644 of QJPP01000438.1, forward strand.
ACTGTTTGAACACATGGTTCATCAAATCCATAAAAGTTGCAGGAGCATTGGTTAGTCCAAAAGACATAACAACAAACTCATAATGACCATATCGAGTCCTGAAGGCTGTCTTCGGAATATCACACTCCCAAACCCAAAGCTGATGATACCCGAATCTAAGATCAATCTTAGAGAAATATCTAGCACCCTGAAGCTGATCGAACAAGTCATCAATCCTAGGAATGGGATACTTATTCTTAATTTTAACCTTGTTCAACTGTCGGTAATCGATACACATCTGAAGGGAACCATCCTTCTTACACACAAACAATACTGGGTCACCCCAATGGGATATACTAGGCCTGATGAAACCCTTATCAAGAATATCCTTCAACTGATCCTTTAATTCTTTAAGTTCCATTGGAGCCATTCTATAGGGAGGAATATAGATAGGATGGATATCTAGAATGAGGTCTATCCCAAAGTCGATCTCCCGCTCAAGAGGGACTCTGGGCAAATCATCGAGAAAAACCTTAGAAAACTCACTCACAATAGGAACTGAATGAAAGGGAGGGGTCTCGAACTCCGTTTCCATCACCCGAACGATATGATACATATAACCCTTAGAGATCATCTTTCTAGCCTTAAGATAAGATATGAAATGACCTTTCGAGGATGGGGGACTACCTTGCCATTCTAAGATGAGCTCATTAGGAAACTTGAAACTGACAACCCGAGTACAGTAATTAACCGAAGTATAACATGCATACAACCAATCCATACCAAGAATGACATCAAAATCAGTCATCTCCAACTCTACTAAATCCGCTGAAGATACTCTATAAAAGACTGAGATAGGACAATTTTGATAGATTCTCTCGGCTAGGACTGACTCACCAACAGGAGTAGAAACATAAAAGGGTTCTAAAAGTAATTCAGAACAAACTTCGAACTTGCATGCTACATAAGGAGTCATAAAAGATAAGGAAGCACCAGGGTCCAACAAATCATACACATCAAAAGAGAAAACCTTCAACATACCAGTAATAACATCTGGGGAACCCTCCTGATCCTGTCGAGAGGACATAGCATAAAGACGGTTCTGGCGCTGTCCACCAGAACTAGAAGCTGCGCCCTGCGGGGCTGGTCGCCCTCCTAAAGCTGCTATGGTAGACTGAGTCCTACCTCTATGCCCCTTCTTAGTTGAAAGGCAATCCCTGATGTGATGTCCAACCTGACCACATCCTAAGCAACCACTCGAACCGGCCAGACACTCGCCAACATGATTCTTCCCACACTTAACACAAGCTGGGTAGGAAGGTCCCTTAGTAACACTACCCTGAGACTGGGAATAGGAACTAGATCCTCTACCACCCTGATCATAACAAGGCCTCGGGGCCTGAGTAGGAGCACTAGCAAAAGAATGAACAGGGCCTGATGACTTCTTCTGGAAAGAAGAGCGATGTCCACCTCCAAACCTGTGATGACCAAAACCTGATCCCTTGGATCTAACCCTCTTGTTCTCCCTTGCCATCTCCCTAAGTTTTTCACCCTCAATATGATGGGCATGAGTCATGAGTCGGGAAATGTTCATGTCACTCAACAACAAAGCAGACTTACACTCTTTCTTCACCAAATCTGAAACTCCATAGATGAACTTGCTTATTTGATCATGCGGGGCCGCCACGATAGAGGGAGCATATCTAGACAACTAAGTGAACTTTAGAATATACTCTTGCACCAACATCGAACCCTATCTCAAGTTCACAAATTCCTCCACCTTCGCTTGCCTCAACTCTCGGGGAAAGAACCTATCAAGGAAGGCCCTTTAAAAACACTCCCAAGTCGTGGGGATCGCATACCTCACTCTAGCCTCCTTCCATTGAGTAAACCAAATACGAGCCACATCCTTGAGTTGATGCGATGCAAGCTTAACACAATCAACCCCAACCACTTGCATAACTTCAAATATCTTCGGGCCGCTATGGATAAAGTCATGAACTCGGGCCGCTACCCCACCTTGAGGGTGGACTGGGGAAGGAGCCTGTTGATTTTCCAAAGTCTGGGCTAGCAAATGGATAGCATTCCTAAACTCATCATTCATGACATCGGGAATCGAAACTTGAGGAGCAATATTTCAAGTGGCTCGGGGAGGCATAGCACGTCGTAGAGGCATAATCTAAAATGTTCAAGGCAAATATTAGAGAAACATTAGAGTTAAGATCTATCGCATGACATGATCATGAAAGAAGTGAAGTTTTCTATGACATCTCATAGCTTCCCACTCATATATGTGGCGCACTTCACACACATGAAAGAGACTCTACTCGATGCGGCTTTCAGATATCCTAGGACTCTTGAACCTGAGGCTCTGCTACCAAGTTTGTCATGCCCCAAGGTTACCCCCTAGATGTAACATGGGACTCGGGACCACAAGGATCCCAAGATAACACTTGGGCATAGCACTCTCAAGCAAAATAAGGGAAAACATAGTGGAAGCATCATAAGGAAATCCAAAATAGGAAACATAATCATAGATAGATAGTCGAATAGAAAGAAATACAACTCAGAGATCATCCAACAACATCTATGTCTGAAAAAGCCTCTAGGACTAGCATCAAGAGTTGATGGGACAATACCCCAACTAACTCGACAATCTGAAAGAAAAGGAGCATAAAAATAGAGTAAAGTCTAGCCCTCGAACTATGAGGACTCACCCAAGCTAACTGAGAGTGGCCGGGAACTCTAGCCACGTATCTGTGAAGGGACACTTGAATCTTCATCATCAAGGATGCAGTGCAATATGCGTTAGTACTATGGAATGTACTAAGTATATGAGCAATGCATAAGTATAATAAAACATGCTTTAAAACTTATTTAGACATAATCCATACATAATAGGGTATCAAGAGAAGATATTATAATGAAAAGCTAAATCATGAGGCCAAAGCCAACTCCAAAATAGTAGTTCATAAGGCTTAGAAAACATGAAAACATACAGATGGGAGTTTCTTATAACCGACATGAGACCATGTGAGCTACATGGAATCGAACTATATAACCCTAGTTAGCAAAGCTGACTTTGAACCTTGCCAAGGAACAAGTCACCATACCTAACTATATAACCCTAGTTGGCAAAGCTGTCCTATGACTCGCCAAGGCAAGGGCACCATACATAAAGACGTGGATCCACTCTCATAAGCCTTTAAGGCACATCATTTGATAACCTACACTGGCAATGTAGTTTCTGGGACTATAGGTACTCTCACCCTGTCTAACTTGGTGCTAAATACTACTCCAAAAACATGCACATATAGCTCATCATATCATAAGGGCATACTCTCATGCCAAATCCTATTCATAAAGCATGAAAGCACACTGGGAATCATGCAACTTTCATATCATAGTTCAAAAACATAGCATAGCCATAATTCAAAACATTCTTTTCTTTCTAAAATCATACTTGAAGAATTAGGCATGCAATTTCATAAATACACAAAGGCCATGATATCTAATCATGCCAACTTTCTCTTGAAAACATGCAATTTCATGGGTTCATGCTAGAAATCAACTTTCATACTTGGGCTTTTAAAACCAATGAAGGAATCATAATCAAATCATGAATAACCAATAATAAACTATGAATTTAAACATAGAAACTGATTTCATAAATTTTCACCAATTTTGGATCAAAACCCTAATTTCATAAGTTTATAATTTGATGTAAGAGTTGGGAATTTTGGGCACAAGGGTGAAAGGAACCCATTGTTGGAAACCCAGATACCTTAATTGAAGCTAACCCATAGGAATTGGAAAGACTTAGGAGACTTGTTCTTTGAGCTTGAGACTTGGAGCTTGGAGAAGAGTTTTTCCTCCTTTTTGGAGTTTTTTTGAACAATTTAGGAGGAACATAGGCTAATGAGGGTGAAAACCCTTCTTGAAATAGTAAAAATGACATCACTTAGGAGTTAAAAGGGTGGGTAATGGCTAAAATACCCCAGGGAAATAATTAAGAAAAGCTGCCTTAAAGACCTGGCTTCAGGTCCCACGAGTCCATCCCACGGATCATAGAACTAATCACGACTCGTGGAATGAAGTCGTGGTTCCTGAGCCAAAATTTCAAGCCTCTAAATATGTTCTATGGCTCAACAATATGACTCATGGAAAGTCCCATGAGTCGTAGAACACTGTCGTGGTTCTGGGGAACTTGGCTGGTCTCAGGTTTGGTTCCACGAGTCAAGTTCACGACCCATAGAAACTTTCATGAGTCATGGAATCAACTCGTGGTTCCTGGGGGAATGAACCACTCTCTATTTCTATTCCATAGATTTGTTCCACGACCCATGGGAAATACCATGACCCGTGAGACTGATCCGTGATTCTAACAATTAAGACAACTGAGACAAGTCTGCAAGACTGAAATCACCTGTCATTTCCATGACTCATGGAACCATCCACGACTCGTGGACTTGACTCGTGATCCCTGGAAGTTTCAAATTTTCTGCAAGTTCTTATTTTAAAAGCTGACTCAAATTCTGGGGTGTTATAGAAAGCAACTTCAATTCTTGACTAAAACTTGAGAAACAATTCCCAAAATCCAATGATTCAAAGTAAAGTAATGCTTTTATGTGTTTTTGTCGCTACTTGCGTTTCAAAACAAGGAGAAAAATATCCCACAATGAATAATAATATTTTATCCCTAATACTTGGTATTTATAGTTGTCCAGGAAATTTAAATACAAAAACAGATTCAGATTTTCCACCTCTGACTTGATTGCTTGGGTTGACGAATCGTCAGGCATGTGATGACTCATCACATGAGTCATCACAACTTCTAGTAGAGCTCATATTTCTACCTAGCCTATTGAGTTTTCTGGTAAGTTATTGAGCCTGTGATGATTTGTTGGTAAATCTTAAGTCGTTGGGCATGTGATGACTTACTGGTAAATCTTGGTAAGTCATTGGGCCTTTGATGACTTGCAGGTTTATCTTTTGATGGTTGGTGTGATGAATCTTCATAAACTTGATGACTCATCAGGAGAGCCATCACACTAACCAGTGAACTTCCATCTTCTGCCTTAGTTTGACGGTTGGTGTGACGACTCGTCACAGCCTTGACGATTCATCAAGGGAGTCATCACACTAACCAGAAAAGCTCCTTAGTGTCAAAAATTCATCCTTTTCAGTCTTGGTTTACTTTCTCTGCATTTTAAACATAAAGAACATAATATTTAACAATGGTTTCTTGTAAACTTGCATCTATTCTAGGTAAAAAGAGTCAAATGTTTTGATGACCCTTCCAGTCATCTTTGTGTTTATGCTTTCCTTGTACTGGTAGAGCTTTTCTTTAGTGTCACCAAATCATTTATGGCTTGTTGGGACCGATAGTTTGGTTCCTTAGTTGTTCATTTGGTTATTTTGGTTGTTTGCCTATTTTAGAGCTTAAACTTGGAATATCATTGACTTTAGTCAATATTCATAAATAATGTGCTCGAAATCAAGTTCTGACAGTCCCGTTAGCTCTGGAACATTAGGTTTGGTCTAATTGGACCTTCAATTGAGGCCTGAGAACTTTTGGTGTGGGTTCTGTGTTGCTTTCTCTGTTTTTAGGCCAGTTGGAGTTGAAACTGTAACTTAGGTTAGCTTTTGATGATCGAAGCATCAAATTCAAAATACAATGATTCCATTAGCTTTGAAATGATGAGTTTGGGTAAGATAGGTATTTGGTTCGGGTTTCAGGTGAGCCGAGCTCATTTCGAGTGTTTGGTTGCTTATTTGTTAGTGTTGAATTGGGTCAACTTTTCTCCAAAATGACCTCGTATGGAAGTTTCATTGATTCCGTTGAGTCCAGAGCATCATTTCCACTCTATTAGCATTACTGGTTTTTGAGTATCGATTTCTGATCATGCCCGAAATTCCCCATAAAGTTCTAGAAATATTACAGGTTTTTGTTGTTGTAGGTGTAGGCCTCAGGCCTTAATCGCGATTGCGATCCTCTTTCCACGCGACCGCAATGAAGTACGTGGTCCCTTTTTCTTTGCAATCTCAATGTACCTTGTCGCGACCGCGATGAGGCCTTCTCTCCTTTGTCCTTCGTGACTGCGTGGCTAGTCCTCGCAATCACAATGGTCTAACTAGTGTGGTCCTCGCGATCATGAGGGGTCCCTTCGCGATCGCGATGAAAGATTCTTGGGCGGTATATAAGTTTTTCCACTTCATTTTCTTCACTCTAAAATTAGCTTCTTCCATTGTTATAAGCTCCAAACTCGTCTAGACTCTGTATTGACTCAATTCTTGGTGTTGAGGTGCAAATTCCTTGCTTGTGATCGTTCCTCCATCATAAATTGTAAGTTTTATCCGCTTTATTTTGTTAAATCCTCTTTTTTGATTGTTCAATTGTTCTTGTTAATGGCTGGATAGTTTTAGCCATTTCCTTCGATTAATTCCTTCTATAATCTGAGCATGCACACTTTGGAGTGTGGTGATCATTGCGCGCTCTTCTATTCTCGGCTTCAGGTTGTGGGGCCCACGGGCTTGTCGATGACCCAAATTTTGACCCATTTATTACACTAGCGTTATGGGTATCGTTAGACTCATTTTGATGTGTTAATTATGTTTGTGATAATTTGATTATCATTTGGAGCTTCTCAGAGCAATTTGGGCTTGGATCTTGTTCTCCCAGCAGCTTGTCATTGGACGATAGGTAGGTTACGATTTAAACTCCTTAGACTTCGCATATATAGAATAAAATTGTATTAATGGGCATCCTTGGGTTGGGTTTACTAGTTTTGTACCACAGACCTTGACCACTTCTTCATGTCCGATTCATTTTGTTCCTCCGATGTTTGTAGTATTTGTTTTAGATGATACTAGCACCCTTGTGGTCCTGTGTAGCATTATATTGACTCTGGAATATAGATAGTGGGTTATATGGGAATGTCCCTGAGTCCCAGACATCGTTGTTATTGTTATAGAGCTGGCTATCTGTGTTGTAGAGCGATTGAAGCCTGTGCAGGGCCGTAGATTATTTGTGTATTGTTGGGATACTGTTTGTGATTGAGCATGCCATTATCATGCATATAAAAGGATTTTCTACATGATTTTATTACGGTTTTGGCTTTGGGCCTACCTTTTATTATTTTCTAAATCTTGCATGGCCTCGGGGGCCTGTTTTCGATAAAATGGTTATGAAATGGTTTGGTACTATTTTAATAGATCTTCTTAGGGTAATAAAGGTTAAAAGATAAAGTCATCATAGTTTTCCTACTCATATTAGACCCGGTTGAGGTGAGGTGCTAGATTTACTCTGTTATTGATGAGAAATGATATTAGATCGGTAAGGCCGAGCATCAGACTTGTTTTTTTACTATTTTAGACCTGAATACGCCCGGGGCACCTTTGAAAGGGGTTATTAAGATTCATTTCACTGATTTAGATCTGGATGGAACCCAAGCATGAATTTCTAAGATTTGACTACTAGTTTGGATCCGGTGGCACTCCGGACAGTTATTTTGAGGTTTGAGTATAGTATGTGGTCTACGAGTAGACCTCCATAGACCCTGTCATTTCATAACAAGTGCTACGGGCTAAGGGTGACCAGAGGGGCGTGTACGGTAGACTAGAGGTACTCGGGAGAATTCCTTCCATGAATCCTACCTTTATTGGGCCTTTGGAGTAACGGAGGGGGTAACATACGACACTGTTGTTACACTTAGTTCGTCATATCATATCATACCATTCATTTGTGTGAGGTTCCACCCTTGTTTACTATTTGTTGTGTGTACGCTCCGGTAGTATGGGATGCCGGAGGGTTTGTTATCACTTGGTTAGGTTCCTCGAGTGTATGGGCATCCGTTGGGACTGTAGGTAGACTTGTTATTACTTTACCAAGCTCTATGATTCCTTATGTTGAATCTCTATTGTAACTTGATATTGGAACTAGTACTATGTGGCTGGGTTGCTTATTACTCCTATGTTTGAGCATGTTGTTGTTACTATGTTTTCCTCCTTCTCTTTTAATTGAGGTTACTGGTATACCGCCTATTTTCTAAAACTTCTTATATATGTACTGTTATTGCAAGGATCCCAGGTGCGTTTTTTCTTACTTTCGCATGTGCCTATAGTATATATCCTATTTGCTAGCCTTGTATGTCATTTCTATTATCTTTCTTCTGTGCTAGCTTTTGTGTGCTCCTTCATTGTTTTTGGTGACTACTTGTTTCTATTCTATCTATTTCTGCTTTTTATCTTATATGTTCCCAATCGTCCTATGATACCTACTGGGTACCGGTTGTTTTACAATTTGTGCTCATACTATACTTCTGCATCTTCTGGTGCAGATCCTAGTATGGGCCATCATCGTTAGTTCATTGGTGACTCGTGCGAGGAGCTGTTTTAGGGATATTTTAGACTGGGGGTGAGCTCTTGGCAACTAGATCTTAGCTTTTAGTATCTTTTGCATCATGTACTCTATTACTACTCGAAGACATTTGTATGTTGTATTTTGGATCCTTTGTACTCCTTATATATAGTTCTGGCTCTATACTATGATACCAGGTCTTGGGGTTTGGTTTAGCTTCCACATATTGTTAAATATTCCTGTTATCTACTTTCTTCAGCATGTTTCCCTTATTTTTGCTTATTTAAACTATTCTTCTGCTTAATTGTAGAGAGTAGCCCATTACTAATCGTTTTGAGCTACGAGGATTGGTTCACCTACTTAGGGGGGTTGTAGGTTCCATCATGACTGAGAAATCGGGTTGTGATGGCTTGGTATCAGAGCTTTTATTTACTAGTGCCATCGATATAGGAGCCAATGTCTAGTAGAGTCCTGCGGATCAGGGCGAAGACGTCTGTACTCAATCTTTGGGAGGCTACAGTGACATCTTAGGAAAAATGGAGTTTTCTTGCTTCCATCTCGTGCATAGTATACTTGAAAGTTTCTAGAAATCTCACTTGTTCTTGTTCACTCTTTTGTAGGTGGTTCGTATGAGTTAGTCGGCTTCTGCCGAAGGAGAGCCTTCTACCCCTGCACCTCCAGCTCTAGTAGGGGCCGGGGTGGTCGCAAGGGTAGAGGTAGAGGTCATCCCAGAGCAATGACACCTGCTAGAGCTGCTAGAGTTGAGATAAAGCCCGAGCTTGATTATGAGCTAGAGTTTGTTCCTGAGCCACAACATGTGGACCAGGGGACAACCTAGGTGCCACCAGCTCCAGTACCAGTTCTAGCACAAGTTTCTGTGCCAGCTTCAGCCCCAGTTCAGTCTTCAGATATTCGGGGTTTACATTTTTAGTTGTTGGGTATGATTGGAGAGCGACCTTCTGAGGTAGCAGAGAAATCTGCTCAGGGAGAAGCCCTGGGTGTTCAAAGTTCAGGAGCATAGCCTGCTACTACGGCTCCCCGTGCTGAGGTTATTCCGATTCCAGCGATTACACAACCTCTTGCTTCTCGCCTAGTTATGACCGATGGGGAGCAGAAGGCATTGAGTAGATTTCTGATATTGGCACCACCAAGGTTCATTAGTACATTGAGTTAGGACCTACATGACTTCACTACCACCTGTGAGGAGATGTTGCTTTATCTGGGTTTGCTAAAGACTCATGGGGTTGGATATACTATGTATCAGCTGGAGGGTCCAACAAAGTTATGATGTAGGGCACAGGTTGCTTGCAGACCTTCTACATCACCTCCATTGCCTTGGTCCAAGTTTTATGAGGCCTTCATGGCCAAGTTCTTACCTTAGAGTGATCGAGAGCATCACTGGGAGCAGTTCACCAGGCTTATGCAGGGAACTATGTCTATATCTGAGTATGAGACTCGTTTCCATCAGCTTGTTCCATTTGGGGCTATGATCATTTCCATTGAGCTAGACAGGATTTGTAGATTTGTTTGGGGATTGTGTACAAAGCTTAGATTGCCAGCTGAGATATTGGTTTCCAGTGGTCGGTCATTTCAGGCTATTGCAGACTATGTTCGTACTGTTGAGGACTTGCACCGACATGATCAGGGGGCTAGAGATGAGATGCCTCATCATCAGGGTAGCTGCAGTAATTCTAGACATAGTGGTAGAGGTTCAGTCCAGTGGGGCCGAGGTTATCAGTCATAGCAGTACCAGGGTTAGTCGAGTCGATCAGTTTAGGCTTCACTTCAGACTTCGGGTAGTTCTCAATTCAAGCAGGGTTAGAGTAGCCATCAGGGCTATAGTGGTCAGTCTTTGAGGGGTGCAGTTTCTGGGGCATCAGGCTGTGGTGTCCATTTAGGTTCTACTAGTCTGTCTCGATAGTTCAGGCCGTCACGGCCTTGTTATGATTATGGAGTTGTGGATTATTATGCTAGGGATTTCCCCCAACATCGTACAGTTCAGGCAGCCACTCAGCCGACTGAGCCATTTCGAGCAGTTTAGCCACCGATTAGAGAAGGTGGTGGTCAGACTAGAGGTGGTGCCCAGCATGGAAGAGAAGGTGGTAGGGATGGCGGTCAGGCAGGTGGAGGTTGTCGTCAGTTTTATGTGGTCCCTGGGAGGTTAAAGGCAGAGGCCTCGGATGCTGTGATTACGTGTACGATTTCTGTATGCCGTTAGTCAACTATGGATTTGTTTGATCTGGGATCTACTTATTCATATGTATCTGCCTACTTTGTGCCTTGTTTAGGGTTGGCTAGTGAGCTGTTATCTGTGCCTATTTCTATTTTGACCCCAGTAGGAGATTCTTTAGTAGTGGATCAGATTGTGAGATCTTTTACGATATATGTTGGTGATTTGGAAACTTGGGGTGATTTGATGATCCTTGATATGTTATATTTTGATGTTATACAGGGCATGGTTTGGTTATCCCCTCACCATGCGGTTTTGGATTGTTATGCCAAGACCATTACCATAGTCGTGCCCGGTGTGTATCCCCAGTTGTGTTGCAAGGTTCTGTCAGTCATGCACCATCTGGGATCATCTCTTGTCTTCGAGCTAGGAAGTTGATTTCTCACAGGTGTTTAGCTTATCTAGCATATGTACGAGATGTTAGTGTTGACCCTTTCTCTCCTAAGTCTGTTCTTGTTGTTAGAGAGTTCCTAGATGTGTTTCCTACTGACCTGTCAGGCCTTCCACCTGAGAGAGATATTGATTTAGCTATTGAGTTAGAGCTGGTCCCTAGGCCCATTTTTATTTCTCCTTACTGTATGGCTCCTGCTGAGTTGAGAGAGCTTAAGGAGTAGCTCCATGATTTGTTAGTTAAGGGGTTCATTAGAATGAGTGTATCACATTGGGGTACTCCAGTTTTGTTTGAAAAGAAGAAAGATGGGTCGATGTGGATGTGTATTGATTATCGGCAGCTCAATAAGGTGACAATGAAGAATAGGTATCCGATGCCGAGGATTGATGACTTGTTTGATTAGCTCCAGGGTTCAGCCATGTTTTTGAAGATTGATTTGAGGTCAGGCTACCACAAGTTGAGGATTAGGGCGGAGGATATCCCTAAGATAGCATTCAGGTCACATTATGGCCATTATGAGTTCCTGGTGATGTCTTTTGGGTTGACAAATGCCCCCGCAGCTTTCATGGACTTGATACACAGGGTGCTCAGCTCGTATTTGGATATGTTTGTGATAGTATTTATTGATGACATTCTGATATACTCGAGGAGTAGAGACGAGCATGAGCAGCACTTGAGGACTGTACTTCAGACTTTGAGAGATCACTGGCTTTATGACAAGTTCTCAAAGTGCGAGTTTTGGCTCGAGTCAGTTGCATTCCTAGGACACATAGTGTCTAAGGATGGGATTAGAGTTGATCCAAGTAATATTTCAGCGGTGCGTGATTGCTCTAGCCCGACTACTCCTACTGAGGTTTGCAGCTTTGTTGGGTTAGCTGAGTATTACAAATGATTCGTTATGGGATTTTCTTCCATAACAGCACCCTTGACTATGCTGACTAGGAAGGATGTTCCATTTCAGTGGTCAGATCAGTGTGGGGATAGCTTCCAGAGGCTTAAGACCTTCTTAACTTCAGCTCCAGTTTTGACTTTACCGATCGAGGGTCAGAGTTTCGCTGTGTATTGTGATGCTTCTGGGGTTGGTCTTGGTTGTATATTGATGCAGTAGAGTCAAGTGATAGCATATGCATCGAAGCAGCTAAAGGTTCACGAACCCAACTACCCCACTCATGACTTGGAGTTGGCAGTGGTAGTCCTCGTACTTAAGATATTGAGGCACTACTTATATGGAGTTCATTGTGAGATATTCACCGACCATCATAGTCTTCAATACATTACGAGTCGGCGAGAGCTGAACTCAAGGCAGAGAAGATGGATTGAGCTACTAAAGGACTATGATTTCACCATTCTTTATCATTAGGGCAAGGCAAATATGGTAGTAGATGCCTTGAGTTGGAAGACGGTGATTATGGGCAGCCTAGCTTTACTTTTAATTTTTGAGTGACCGTTGGCCTTGGACATACAGTCCTTGGCTAACCGCTTGGTTAGTCTTGACTTGTCAGATCCTAGAAGAGTTCTTGCCAGTGTCAAGGTTCATTCTACTCTAGTTGATCAGATTCAGGGCCGATAATTTGAGAATCAAAGATTGTGTGACCTTCGTGATCAGGTAGTTTAGGTTGAGGCCAGCCGGGTTACTTTGGGTTCTGATGGCATTTTGAGGTTTGACAGTCGTCTTTGTGATTCGAGAGTTGGAGATTTGATTCAGTTGATACTTCATGAGGCCCATTGCTCTAAATACTCCATTCATCCTGGCACGGCGAAGATGTACAGAGATTTAAGGCATCTTTATTGGTGGAGTGATATGAAGCAGGACGTAAAAGAGTTTGTATCTCGGTGCTTGAACTGTCAGCAGGTTAAGTTCGAGCACATGAGACCTGGTGGATTGATGCAGTGACTTCCCATTCCTGAGTGGAAGTTTGAGGGGATTACTACGGACTTCATCATTGGTTTGCCTCTTACTTCTTGGGGGTTTGATTTCATTTGGGTGATTGTTGATAGGCTGACTAAGTTAGTGCACTTCCTACCGATTCAGACTTCTTACGGTGCAAAGAGGTTAGCTCAGATTTACCTTTGTTAGATTGTTTGGTTGCACGAGGTCCCAACTTCTATAATTTTAGACCACGACACTCAGTTCACATCTCAGTTTTAAAGGGCTATTCAGTGAGATTTGGGTACAGAGGTTCAGCTTAGTACCGCTTTCCACCCTCAAATAGATGGCCAGTCCAAGAGGCTATTCAGGTCCTAGAGGACATGCTTCGGGCCTATGTTCTTGACTTTGGAGGTTCTTGGGATCAGTTTGTACCTTTGGCCGAGTTTGCTTATAATAATAGTTTTCATTCGAGTATCGTCATGGCACCTTTCAAGGCTTTGTATGGTAGGCATTGCAGATCGCCGATTGGTTAGTTTGATAGTTTGGAGTCTAGACCCCAGAGTACTAATTTTCTTTGAGATTCCTTAGACCGAGTCCATGTGATTCAGGATAGACTTAGAGCTGCTCAGAGTAGGTAGAAGAGCTACACTGATCATAGAGTTCATGCCTTAGAGTTCAGTGTTGGTGACCTGGTATTCCTTCATGTATCGCCCATGAAGGGCGTGATGAGATTCGGTAGGCGTGGCAAGCTTAATCCCCGGTTCATTGGGTTGTTTGAGATTTTACAGAGTGTTGGTAGAGTTGCCTATATGTTAGCTTTGCCTAAAATGTTTTCAGTTGTGCATCCAGTTTTCCATGTCTCGATATTGTGCCGGTATGTTTCAGATAAGTCTCATGTGTTGCATTGGGATTCGGTTTAGTTAGATGAGAGTTTATCCTTTGTTGAGGAGTCGGTAGCTATTCTGGCCAGAGATATTAGGAGATTGAGATCTAGGGAGATTTTAGGTGTGAAAGTTCAGTGGAGGCATCGTCTAGTGAAGGAGGCTGCTTGGGAGACCGAGAGTGATTTACGAGCTCAGTATCCGCAGTTGTTCGAGCCTTCGTACTCCCTGTTTCTTGACTTTCAAGGATGAAAGTCTTTTTAGTAGTGGATGTTGTGATGACCCTTCTGGTCATCTTATTGTGCCCTTGCCAGGCTTGTTTTGTTTGTTTGTTTACATATTGGTTTGTGTCTTTGTCGGGTGTTCCCTATGGAGTTGCATCCTCATCGGGTTTTGGTGTTGTGTGGAAGAAGTTGATGGTTTAGTTATTTTTAGTTTTCTTTACTTTGTAGCTTCTTTTGTTATTTGGTAGTCGAGATGTGGTTGTTATGGGCCAGGGGAAGTTTGAGTACCCGTTAGGCTAGATGGAACTTGTTGGGGATATTTGTTCTGCAAATGATAGGGTGCAAACCGCATGAGCTTTGCACAGGCCCACTGTTTGGCTTGTGCATTGCACGTCTGACACGTACTTTGTCATGTGCGATCGCATGTGCTCGGGAAGTGTGATACTTGTTTTGATCCCCCTTGTGTAGCCATGCTGATTTAGATAGATGAAGTGGCCCAATGATAGACTGAGTGACGACATTCTTAAGGTCCAATCGTCATCTTTTGAGGTTTTGGTTACAAATTGACATTTTTGGTACCAATGAAGTAGTCTTGCATGCTAAGTGAAATAGGCATACCCTTCCAGAAAAAATTATGAAAAATGCATGGCGAAGAGTGATTTTGTGACAACTCTTTTAATCTTTTTGTGACTTTTGACTCATTAGTGGTGATAATGTAGAATAGCTCATCTTTGTTCTTATTTAGGAAGTTAAAAATTGATCCTTCTTGAATGATTTTCATGCCATGTGTGGTGAGGTTTAGTTGAATAATTCTTGTGTATGTGTGTCGTCTAGAACTTGCCCCGAATATGATTCAAGGTAAAATTCTAGGTGTAACCGAGCTTGAAAGATGACCTTAGGCCATTTTTAATAGCCACTTCACCCAAATGACCTCCCAATAACATCAAATCCTATTGAACCCCTTTGAGCTTGTGGCCTTTCTTTGACACCTTTGTAACACCTTGACCTTCTTGGAACCTCTACTTTGGCACCCATCCTCCCTAATTGCTTGAAAATGAAATGTAGGCTAAAAGCCTAAGTTTTGGGGGGAGGGGGAAACGAAAAATGATATAGGCAAATGCCTAAATTTGGGGGTACATATGATCAAATAAGGAGAAGAAAAGAAATGCACTTCAAGTGCAAGGTAACACCTTGATTCAAAAAAATTGAAAATTGCTCCAAAAGATCAATCCAATGAGCAAAATGAAAAGCAAAAATAGGTGCTACCAAGTGAAGGTGATATAAGGTGTCGAACAATCATGAGTAAAAAGGAGAAAATCTTGGGTTGTGTGAGGGAGGAATAAGGTGAAGTTGAAATTAAAAATAAAAATAAAAATGTGAGCGGTGTTCGAAACAAGAACAATGAGCATTAGGGAGGTGTAGTCACTTTAACCAAATGAGATCCTCACCTAACCCTAGACAACATCATAACCCACAAGACCTTTATGATTCCGAGCTTGGCTACCCTACATTAGTGGCAATTTACATGAAGGGCAAGCCTATGGTTTGACATGTGTGCACTTGAACTTCCTTATGAGCATGAGTGTTTGTATTTGTCCCTTGTGATTGTCTTTGTACATAATGTGTTTTTGGGACTTTCGTTCTTGTGAGGGCATGCGAATTAGGATAGTTGGTGACATTGATAAACTCCAAAAATGAGTCAAATGAGCATGTTTTGGTAAGCTAGTGGTTTGAGTCACATCTTGAGGATTGGTTGTTGTCACTTGCTTGTTCTTATTGTGCCATTGCATCATGAGTTTGTGTTTTAAATTGAAGGAAATGTTTAGAGCAAGTTATCATGAGGTTGACTAATCGTTAGTACCAACCAAAGTCTTGTTTGGTGCTTGAAATGGGTTTTCCTTGGCTTGTGGTATTGTCATTTGCACTTGTGTTGTATGCCTCTTGAGTTGGAATTCTTAAGTTGCTTGAGGAAAAACAATAGTTCAAGTTTAGGGGTTTGATAAGTCGTTATTTTACCGACTTATTTAGCCTTTAAACTTATGATTTTGCTAGTTTAAAGTGGAAGAATAGTGCAATTGACACGTATTACTTCTATTTTTGTAGCTTTTTGTATTTTAGAAGTGTTCGGGATGAATTCGGACAAAAACAAGTCAAAGGAGGCTATTCGGAGAAGCAAGTAGCTGGCAGCAGTACATACTTTTGCGAACGCGGGTCCCACATGCGTACGTGAAGGCCAACTGAAGAAAAGCTCCACGAACGAGATCCCTTGACTGCGTACGCGAAGGTCAACTAGACAAAGACACTTTGCATACGCGGCTGACCTACCGCGTAGGCGAAGAAGTAAAGCGGAGCAGCTGGGCAGTTTTGGAATTTCACATTCGTAAGAAACCCCAATTCACATAAAACACTTCCAAGCTATCTTGAAACAAATCTTTGGCTATTTTCACAACTTTTGAGCAAGCTTGGGAGCAAGATTCATCAACAAACACCATAGGAGTGAAGATTTGGATGCTCTTCATTGTAAAATCTTTAGTTTCCATTCTTCAACTCTTGTTCTTAATTGCTATTTTCTTGGTGTATTGTTGACTTGAGATTTTGGGTTTGTATTAGTGATAATACTTGTTGGGTTATTGAATTCATATCCAGATTTTGTTCTTGTTTGATTATTTGGGTCTTTTGAATCTTCTATTGCTTGAATTTATGGTCAATGGTTCTGAACATTGACTTAGCTTTCTGATTTGAGTTATTGCTCGGGAGAGAATTTCCCTAAATTTGGGAAGATCCAATAGTGGGTGATGTGCCGCTATTTTACGGCACTTTCGACTCCTTTAAGCTAAGAACAATCGTACGTTTTCAAGCAACCGTTATCGTTTTTGATGTTTTTATGTTGTATTTTTAGGAAATGGAGACAAACATGGAAACGGAAGGAAATACGCGAAAAACGACATTCTGCCTAAGAGTGACGGCCCGTCACACATGTGACGGTCCGTCACAGTGACCGTCACACCAAGGCAGCACCACTGCCTAGTGGTGACGGCCCAGGCGACGGTCCGTCAAGCCAGTGACGGTCCGTCAGCCTGGCTGTCACACCTGGGCAGTCCGCTACGCGGAATCCGGACGATTTTGGGATTTGTTTCCTAGACTCCTATAAATACCCTATGTTAGGTTTATTTTAATTATTCACTTGTTAAGCTTTTTAATATAGTTCTCCCAATAGTTTTAGGAGAGACTTGGAGATCAAGAAACACGTTTTCCTTGTCTTGAATTCGTGTTCTTGAATCGTTCGTGGGATCTTGTTATTCTTGTTCTTGGATTATTGAGGATTGTTTTCAATACATTGTAAGGATTTCTTTTCTTTATTATGAACATGACTTTCTTCTATTTTTCTACAATCATGATTAACTAAAACTCTCACAACTAGGGTTGTGGGAGCCATGGAAAACGTAGCAAGATAGATTCCGGGTAGCGACGGGTTCAATATATGTGCTGTCACGTTGTTAATCATACATTATTTAACGTTTTCTAGTGGTTGCAAACATTAGAACATGCCTAGGTTTAATTTGCTTGAGTAAAGAGATTAAAACCGGGAAACTTGATTAACGACGAGGATTCGAGACTACTAACTCTCGTCTTATGATTAATGCTGTAACTAGATTAATCTACTTGATGTTTAGGATTGAAATCTAAAAGCACACCTTTTCAAGTTCGAGAGAATTGAAAAGTAAATTTGTCTATTTGGTTGAGAAACGTTTAGACGATACCATTAATTCAATCGCATCGTGACACGCATATAGAAAGAACCCCGTTAAGCCTAGAATCGACTTTGTTACTAACGCCATGGTAAACACTTCCCTAGTTCTCTCTCTCCTATTGATTATCATTCATACGTTAAGTGTTTGTTTTGTTTACAAATATTGATCACAAAACCCCCCCTATTTACCGAAACTATTGACCATTAGTCACGTACTTCACTAAAGGCTTAATCTTCACCATATTCTCTGTGGGATTCAACCCCAACCTTTGTTGGGTTCTATATTTGACTACGACCGCTTACGCTTCGTTAATTTGAGGTGTAGTTTGGGCGTTATCAAAAAGTGGTGCCGTTGCTGGGGAATACGGTTGTTAATTAAGTCTGGTGTGTTTATTTGACTCTTAGTCATACTTTCCTTCTTTTACGTTTATTTGTTGTTTTTGTTATTGACAGGGTACATAGTTGTGCATGCCAAGTACCCGGAGCTCGGGTGAATCAATATTACCTTACGATCCCGAGCTTGCTAGAACATTGAGGCGGAATATGGCCGCACAACTAGAGGCAGCAAGGCTCGCTGCAGAACTGCAGGCCCAACAAAATCTGAATGCTGGTGGTCTGCAAGATGAGATCGCACGGAATGATGAGGATCTCGACTTAGATGG
Source organism: Jaltomata sinuosa (assembly GCA_003996215.1). Lineage (NCBI taxonomy): Eukaryota > Viridiplantae > Streptophyta > Magnoliopsida > Solanales > Solanaceae > Jaltomata > Jaltomata sinuosa. Next base: position 308,991 of record QJPP01000438.1, read on the forward strand.
AGCTGGCGCTACGGGCGCTATTGTTGTTCCACCGCTACCGCCCGGAGCCAAGTTCAACATCACTAGCACGATGATTCAGCTGTTGAACTTGAGAGGAGTATTCCGTGGAGCAGCTGGTGACGATCCAAACCGTCACTTAATAAACTTCGTGGGGATCTGCAAGTCGTTTGAACTGCCGGGCGTGAGTCAAACAGCGATCAGGCTCAGGTTGTTTCCGTTGTCTCTGTCTGATGAGGCAGCGTTATGGTTGACAGAACTGACCCCCGACTCTATCGCAAGTTGGGGAGAGTTGAAAGGAGCTTTCCTAGAAAGGTTCTTTCCTCCCTCTAGGATGATACAGTTGAGGGACGAGATTAGCAATTTCAGGCAGCAACCTCACAAAGCATTGCACGAAACCTGGCTGCGATTTAAGAAGAAGCTAACACAATGCCCGAACCATCAGTTGAACGATGAGTTTTTGATGCAGACATTCTACAGGGCACTTAATTCGGCTACCAAGCCGACGTTGGACAACGCAGCAGGTGGAGCGTTTATGGGTCGCACTTTTGGACGCCACAGCTATTTTGGACAGGCTCACCAAAACCAACAGGGCCTGGCACACACGAGATTTAGAGGTAGCAGCGAGCACTTATGTAGTTGGTGTGTCAGCAGAGCAGCGCATAAAAGAGGAAGAACGGGACCAAGACATAGCCCATCTAAAAACGCAAATGGACCTCTTGACGAAGCACGTGATGTCAGGAAGTATCGAGAAGGTGAAAGTCGTGGGTTCGCAAGGTAGAGCAGAAGGGGTTGAATCTGATGAGGAGGCCAACTATTTGGGGGGTTTCCAGGCCAACGGCCAGGGAAACCAAGGTCGGAACTACCATAGAGACAACCACTATGAGAAAGGCGGCTACAAAGATCGCGACCAAGGAAACTGGAGGAACAACACCGAGAGAGGTGGGTTGTATATACCACCTGGTAATCAGGACAAGGCTAACAACGAGGCAGAGACTTCGAAGCTAGAGAGCATGATGGCTAAGATGCTGCTAAAGGTGGAATCGACTGACTCTAGAGTAAAGGCAATGAGGACTGAGTTATCAACATTGAGTCAGGTAGTGGAGTCACATTCCACCGTGATCAAGCAATTAGAGCAGCAAGTGGGTCACATCTCGGCATCTCTAAACCCAAGGAAGACAGGTACCTTGCCGAGCGACACCACTCATCCGAGGAATGACGCAAGTTGTATGGCGATAACGACCAGAAGCGGTAGAACGTTACCGGAATCACATCTGGTAACTCAAACTCAAGGTGATGTTGCGGATGATGAAGAGGCGGTAGAGGAGGAAACTCCAAAGCCCGCAGAGAAAAGCAAGGAAGCTGAAAAGCTTCCAACTATGATGCCTCGGCCACCACCTCCTTTCCCCCAGCGTTTGAAGAAGAAAGCTGACGATGGTAAGTTCCTGAACTTCATGACCATGCTGAAGCAGATTTCAATAAACATACCATTGGTGGAAGCGCTGGAACAAATGCCCGGGTATGCCAAGTTCATGAAGGACTTGATTACAAAGAAGAGGTCGGTAAGTTTTGAACCGGAAGACAACCTCCACCACTGCAGCGCTATTTCTTCAAGGTCGTTAGTCGAAAAGAAGAAAGATCCAGGTGCTTTCACTGTTCCCTGTACTATCGGGAAGCTCAACTTCGGAAGAGCATTATGTGATCTTGGTGCTAGTATCAACTTGATGCCGCTAGCAGTTTACAAACAATTGGGTTTGGGAGCTCCTAAACCGACATCTATGAGAGTGATGATGGCTGACCATTCGGTAAAGCGACCGGTGGGAATCTTATCTGATGTACTGGTCAAGATTGGTAAGCTTATATTCCCGGCCGACTTTGTGATCTTGGATTGCGAAGTAGATTTTGAAGTTCCCATAATCTTGGGATGACCATTGTAGCCACAGCAAGAGCACTGGTCGACATGGAGAGAAACGAACTGACCTTCCGATTGAACAATGAAGTGGTCAAGTTCGATGTGTCCAAATTGATGAAGCAACCAAGTGACATGAGGGTGGTCGCGGTCATCAATGCTATTGAGAAAGTCCCTGCGGATGTGTATCCTGAGGAGAAGGGTTGTCTGGAAACCCGAGCTGTTATGAGAGTAAGGTCGCGATCGCAAGAGGAGAAGCAGGTAAAGGAAAGCGGTGAAAGATCAAGAAAACGAAAACACCGCAAGAGAATCTGCAAAGAAAGAGCGAAGAAGTTGTCGCGACTAGCGATGGAGCCCAAAGAGGAAGCTGGAACGCCACACTCCATCGAGTTTTCCTATTTTGGAGACCCTGGCGGTCTCCAACAACGTTCCACAATCTGAGTCATATCGACTTCACAGGTATTCCTTTATTCTCACAGTTTTAGTTTTCATATGTATGCATTGGGGACAATGCATGAGTCTAAGTTGAGGGTGTGGGGAAACCTGTGAGTCACCACCGAGGGTTTTTGTTGCCGAGTTCTTTTCCCTCCGGTGTGCTATCTAGTAGAACCGGCATGTTTAGGTTGTTATTTTAAATTTTGTTAGTTGTTTTCTTGTGTCTAGAGCAAAGCATCATGGCGTTTTCTTGACTAAAACGAGGCTCCTTTAAAAATTTTCTGGTTTTGAGCTTATGTTGAAACGATTGACTGTCTGGATCCTTGTATGTCATTGTGTGATTATGAGTAGAATGAGTATGCTTAAGCCGAGCGGTTGTCTGATAGTTGGTAGCGATAGAGTTCCTTGGTGCCAAGAGCGTGTGAGATTATTGGCATAAATTCTTACTCTGTGCATGCATCTAGAACTTGCCCGGTCTATTTTGTTAAGTTCAAAGTTTGGTTGCTTAGGAAAGGATCACAGGCCCTTTTTGCGTGCAGTCCACTTAACCTAAAAGACCGTCCAAATATAAATAATCCCTTGATCCCTGTTTGAGCCATGATTGACCTTATTCTTTCAATAACCTGTCACCGTCCCCGTTTAACTTTGAATCCCTATTTTGGCCCTGGTCCTTCCTTGGACATCGTGCACCTCAACGCAGGTAATAAGCCTAAGTTGAGGGTGGCTACTATAGAGGTAAACCCTGTTTTGGCCCTGGTCCTGCCATGGACATTGTGCACCTCAACACAGGCAATCAGCCTAAGTTGAGGGTGGCTACTACAGAGGTGAATGATAAGAAAAAGAGGAGGGAGAAGATTGGTTGTGAATAGAATGAAAATTTGGGTGTGTGCCTAAGAAAAGAAAAATAAAAAGAAGTGAAAAAGATCGGAAAAGTAACAAAAAGAATTGTCAAAATAAAGAGGCCGCACCTGTAGCTAGAGAGAAGGAAATAAAAAGGGGAATAAGGATGGACAAAGTAAAGTTATGTGGTAAGAAGACGTCGGTAGTTCCAAGGAGGGCTTAGTCACTAACCCCTAAATGTATCCTACCTGCACCTGAAGCCTCATTACAAGCCTAAACAAGTCCTGTAGTGATCCTGAGCGGCTTTCTGAAGAACCAAAATAGAATAGTAAGGGCAAGCCTATGGTATCGCATGTGCATTGTTTGAAATCATTTGTGAGTGTGAGCGCTTACCTAGTCCCAAATCTTGTGTGTGGGATTTCTTTGTGGTAAGGGCACCAAGATGTCTGTATTGTCTATTGATTGTTAGGATAGCTGCGCGTGTGTGTGCATAATATTCTATCATATCGGAATGACATGTTGGATCCTTACAAGTTAGTGTTTCATACATTTGTGTGCTACGAGGGAGCTTGATTGAAAAAGATGTTGAATGACAATGAGTTGCTAGAGACACGAGTTTGTTTTCTTAGTGAGTCGTATTATTGTTTTGTGTCATGTTGCTTGAGGACAAGCGAACGTCTTAAGTTGAGGGTGTTGATGTGCCGCTATTTTACGGCACTTTCAACTCCTTTAAGCTAAGAACAATCGTACGTTTTCAAGCAACCGTTGTCGTTTTTGATGTTTTTATGTTGTATTTTCAGGAAATGGAGACAAACATGGAAATGAAAGGAAATACGCGAAAAACGACATTCTGCCTAAGAGTGACGGCCTGAGTGACGGCCCGTCACACATGTGACGGTCCGTCACAGTGACCGTCACACCAAGGTAGCACCACTGCCTAGTGGTGACGGCCCAGGCGACGGTCTGTCAAGCCAGTGACGGTCCGTCAGCCTGGCCGTCACACCAGGGCAGTCCGCTATGCGGAATCCGGACGATTTTGGGATTTGTTTCCTAGACTCCTATAAATACCCTATGTTAGGTTTATTTTAATTATTCACTTGTTAAGATTTTTAATATAGTTCTCCCAATAGTTTTAGGAGAGACTTGGAGATCAAGAAACACGTTTTCCTTGTCTTGAATTCGTGTTCTTGAATCGTTCTTGGGATCTTGTTATTCTTGTTCTTGGATTATTGAGGATTGTTTTCAATACATTGTAAGGATTTCTTTTCTTTATTATGAACATGACTTTCTTCTATTTTTCTACAAGCATGATTAACTAAAACTCTCACAACTAGGGTTGTGGGAGCTATGGCAAACGTAGCAAGATCGATTCCAGGTAGCGACGGGTTCAATATATGTGTTGTCACGTTGTTAATCATACATTATTTAACATTTTCTAGTGGTTGCAAACATTAGAACATGCCTAGGTTTAATTTGCTTGAGTAAAGAGATTAAAATCGGGAAACTTGATTAACGACGAGGATTCGAGACTACCAACTCTCGTCTTATGATTAATGCTGTAACTAGATTAATCTACTTGATGCTTAGGATTGAAATCTAAAAGTACACCTTTTCAAGTTCGAGAGAATTGAAAAGTAAATTTGTCTATTTGGTTGAGAAACGTTTAGACGATACCATTAATTCAATCGCATAGTGACACGCATATAGAAAGAACCTCGTTAAGCCTAGAATTGACTTTGTTACTAACGCCATGGTAAACACTTCCCTAGTTCTCTCTCTCCTATTGATTATCATTCATACGTTAAGTGTTTGTTTTGTTTACAAATATTGATCACAAAACCCCCCTATTTACCGAAAACTATTGACCATTAGTCACGTACTTCACTAAAGGCTTAATCTTCACCATATTCTCTGTGGGATTCGACCCCAACCTTTGTTGGGTTCTATATTTGACTACGACCGCTTACGCTTCGTTAATTTGAGGTGTAGTTTGGGCGTTATCAGTGGGTACTTGGGAATCCATTTAGATTGGAGGCTAGGAATAGCTTCTATCGCGGAATCTCCCATTTAAGGGTCCAAGCTAGGAATAGGACAACCTCCCCAAGTTAATTGGTTGGTGGTTTATCATACCGATGATGTTCTAACCAAAATCATTCAAAAATGTGGATGTTGATTGAGAGATAGCATTCCACACCTATGACCAAGACTACCTAGGTGTCAACCGGGTGCAAGTCTTATGAATTGAATTCCCATTCCCAATTCTCCCTTGTTATCCTTGCTTGGTGAAAGCAAGGTGAAAGCCATTGATCAATCTATCTTTTATTTGTTTTTCTTTATCTTTTAGTTGTATTTAGTAAATTCCCCCTTTATAGATATTTTTTCCCCTTTTCGTTATTTGAACTTCAATAAGTTGCTTAGATTTTTATTAGCTCGATCACGACTACATTGTTCCCTTGGGTACGATCCTGACATCCATTGGGAATTATAAATTTTGTTTTGACTATGCGATTGTCGTGGGATCCTTAATTGGAGAGAAAGATTTGAGTGTTCATCAGCGACCGCGAGGGGTCCCTTTGCGATTTCAATGAAGGACCACTGGGCACTATATAAGTTTTTCCACTTTGTCTTCTTCACTCTAAAATCATCTTTTTCCATTGTTATAAGCTCCAAATGCGTCTAGACTCTGTATTGACTCAATTCTTTGTGTTGAGGTGCAAATTCCTTGCTTGTGATCATTCATCTATCATAAATTGTAAGTTTTATCCGTTTTATTTCATTAAATCCTATCTTTTGATTCTTCAATTGTTCTTGTTAATGGCTGACTGGTTTGATCCATTTCCTTTGATTAATTCCTTCTATGATCTGAGCATGCACACTTTGGAGTGTGGTGATCATTGTGTGCTCTTCCATTCTCAGCTTTGGGTTATGGGCCCACAGGTCCGTTGGTGACCCAAATTTTAACCCAGATATTACTATTGTGTTATGGGTATCGTTAGACTTATTTTGATGTGTTAATTATGTTTGAGATAATTTGATTATTGTTTGGAGCTTCTCAGAGCGATTCGGGCTAGGATCTGGTTGTCCCAGCAGCTTGTCATCGGACGACAGGTAGGTTACGGTTTAAACTCCTTAGACTTCACATATATAGAATAAAATTGTATTAATGGGCATCCTTGGGTTGGGTTTACTAGTTTGGTACCACAGACCTTGACCGCTTTTTCATGTCTGATTCATTCTCTTCCTCCCATGTTTGTAGTATTCATTTAAGATGATACTAGCACCCTTGTGATCCTCTGTAGCCTTATATTTACTCTGCAACATAGATGGTGGGTTATATAGGAATGTCCGTGAGTCCCAGACATCGTTGTTATTGTTATAGAGCTGATTATCTGTGTTGTAGAGCGATTGTAGTCTGTGCAGGGCTATAGGTTGTTTGTATGCCATTAGGCTACTGTTTGTGATTGAGCATGCCATTATCATGCTTATAAAAGGATTTTCCACATGATTTTATTATAGTTTTGGCTTCGGGCCTACCTTTTATGATTTTCTAAATCTTGCAAGGCCTTGGGGGGCCATTTTTGGTAAAATGGTTATGAAATTGTTTGGTACTATTTTAATGGATCTTCTTGGGGTAAGAAAGGTTAAAAGAGAAAGTCATCACAGTTTTCCTACTCATATTAGACCCAGTTAAGCCGAGGTGCTAGATTTACTATGTTATTGATGAGAAATGATATTAGCCTCGATAAGGCCAAGCATCAGACTTGTTTTTCTACTGTTTTAGACCCGAATACACCCGGTCACCCTTGAAATGGGTTATTGAGATTCATTTCACTTTTTTAGACCTAGATGGAACCCAGGCATGCATTTTTTATATTTGACTACTAGTTTGGATCCGGTGGCACTCCGTACAGTTATTTTGAGGTTTGAGTGTAGTATGTGGTTTACGAGTAGACCTCCATGGACCCTGTCATTTCGGACCAAGTGCTATGGGCTGAGGGTGATCAGAGGGGGGGTGTATGGTAGAGTAGAGGTACTCAGGAGAATCCTTCCATGGATCCTGCCTTTATTGGACCTTTAGGGTATCGAAAGTGGTAACATACGACACTACTGTTACACTTAGTTTGGTATATCATATCATACCATTCATTTGTGTGAGGTTCCACCCTTGTTTGCTATTTGTTGCATGTACGCTCCAGTAGTATGGGATGTTGGAGGGTTTGTCTTCACTTGGTTGTGTTCCTTAGGTGTATGGTAGCCCGTTGGGAGTGTAGGTAGACTTGTTGTCACGCCCCGAGACTAGCCCCTAGACGTAACACGGGACCCAGGGTCACCAAGTAACCCCAAGCTAACCCTGAAGCTAGCATATCACAAGCATAATAAATATAATTCTAAATCAAGCGGAAACATAATTGAGGAATGAATAAAGCTAAGAGAATATATCTGATAATATTCGAAAGAAATGACTGAGTTCAAGCAATACAACCCAATCAATTGAATATTGACTCTATGTCTGAATGTCTTTAATACTGATGAGCTGCTGGGACAAGTCCCTTGCTAGCTCCAAATACAAAAACTAACAACATCTCAATAAATCAAAAATCATAATAAAACATCCTCGGAGAATTAGGACTCACCCCTGACTAAGCTTATGTGGCACCGGTAAGAGCTAATCACGTGGTTGAACCTGAGAACCTGAACCTGCATCATAATAGTATGCAGCATAGAGTATGCATCAGTACTTTGAATGTACTGAGCATGAGGGATATGAAAAGTTGACTGAAAGATAAACATGCTAAAAATACTGAAAGTTGTTACCTGAACTAAGCTGTAGTATATAGGCCCAAATGTATAATCATGCATAAATAGCTGAAATGCAAGAGTAACATACAAGTATGCTAAAATTGAATATAAATGTAATTGAGGGCCTAAAGTGCATTTTTGAATCTAATACTATGGGAGAGCTTGTTAACCGACATAAACCACATGAGCTAAACGTGGAGTCTGATGTATACGCCCCATCAAGAGAACTCAATATACCTTGCCAGGGTATAAAGGCATGAATGTGGCGTGATCACTAAATCTGGTTGCCCAACAAAGAGGACTTATAATCCTACGTTGGCACGTAGTTCTGGGACCTTAAGGGTATGTTGAACCCTAGTCCAACTCGGTGCTAAAATACTACTCCCAAACTGAATGTAGCTCAATTCAAAATCGACATCCTAAGTTGCTAGGTCAGGACTAGACTAGTCTAAAATCTTTTGTTTTTCTGAAATGATGTAGTAGACTAGAAACCAGTTAAATTCTGCTTTTAAAACTCATGCTAAAAATCTAGACTGAATTTGAAGGACATGCGATACTTTAGAAAAATCCTACAATTTAGGGCAATTTCCTTAACTTCCCAAAATGGGTAAAAACTCATGCAAATCATATAAAACAGCATATATATATATATATATATATAATATGAGGATCAAAATAACAAGATTCTAGAAAGACTTGCATAATCTAGATAGGAACCCTAATCTTTAAATTCATGGAAGACACTGTAGAAAGCTGAGAGTTTTGGGCATAAGGGTGAACTAGACCCTTACTGAATACCCACATACCTGGTGGATGAAGAATCCCTACAAGAATCTAGAGTTTGAAGCTTGGAGGAGAAAACCCTAGGCCTGGAACTTTGGGGAAGACGCTCTGTTCTTGACTTGAATCGCTTTTAGAATAGTCTGACTTTGCTTTAGTGGAAATAGACTTAATAAAATAAGCCTAAGACTATTTACAGTGGGGGATAAATTAGAAAGGAAAAGTCTAAAATGCCCTTGAGAAATTAATTTCAAAGTTGCTGGAAATTCACGTCTCATGTTCCACGGATGGGTTCTACGACTCGTGTAAAGTTCCACGGCTCATGGAACCCTATCGTGGTTCCTGGACCTGGAAAATAGATCTACTAGAATGACTCTCACGAGTTGGGTTCACGACTCATGGAAACTTCCATGGGTTGTGGAACCCACTCGTGGTTCCTGGGGTGAAATCCCTGGGCCTCTGAAGTTGGGTTACACGACTGGGGTTCACGACTCGTGGAAACTTCCATGGGTCGTGGATCCCACTCGTGATCCCTGGGAGCTAAAAGTTGGGCTACTGGAAAGTGTTCCATGAGTTAGGTTCATGAATCGTGGAAGTTTCCACGGGTCGTGGAACCCACTCGTGGTTCCTGAAGATTTCAAACTGAGTTACTGGAAAAAGAGCTTCCACAGATGGCATCTATGGTCCGTGGAAACTTCTACGGACCGTGAACTTGATTTGTGGTCCAGACTTTAGAGGATCACTCCTCTGATCCTGGTTCCACGAGTCCAGTCCACGACTCATGGACTATTCCATGGCTCGTGCAAGTGACTCGTGGTTCCACTAACAGTTGGAAATTTTATTTTCTTCTAGTTTTCTGGACTAAGTCTGGGCTTGGGAGTTCTGGGGTATTACACTTGTTATTACTTTACTGAGCTCTATGATTCCTTATGTTGAATCCCTATAGTAACTTGATATTGGAACTAGTACTATGTGGCTGGGTTGGTTATTACTCCTATGTTTGAGCATGTTATTATTAATTTGTTTCCCTCCTTCTCTTTTAATTGAGGTTACAGGTATACTGCTCATTTTCTAAAACTTCTTATATATATATTGTTATTGCAAGGATCCCAGGGGCATATTTTCTTACTTTTGCATGTGCCTGTAGTATATATCCTATTTGCTAGCCTTGTATGTTGTTTCTATTGTCTTTCTTCTGTGCTAGCTTCTGTGTTCTCCTTTGTTGTTTTCGGTGACTATTTGTTTCTATTCTGTCTATTACTTCTCTTTTATCTTATATGTGCCCATTCGGCCTATGATACCTACTGGGTACCGGTTGCTTTTCAATTGGTGCTCATACTACACTTCTGCATCTTCTGGTGCAGATCCTAGTGTGGTCCATCACTGTTAGTTCATTGGTGACTCATGCGAGGAGATATTTTAGGGATATTTTAGGGATATTTCAGACTGAGGGTGAGCTCTTGGCGACCAGAGCTTAGCTTTTAGTATCTTTTGCATCATGTACTCTATTACTACTCGGAGACATTTGTATATTGTATTTTGGATCCTTTATACTCCTTATATGTATTTTTGGCTCTATACTATTATACCAGTTTTTGGGGTTTGGTTTAGCTTCTGCATATTGTTATATATTCATGTTATCTACTTTCTTCAGAGTGTTTCCCTTATTTCCACTTATTTAAACTATTCTTCCGCTTAATTATTAGAGAGTAGCCCATTACTAATCGTTCTGGGCTATGGGAATTGATTCGCCTACTGGGGGTTGTAGGTGCCATCATGACTAAGAAATTGGGTCGTGACAAATGTGTCATAGAATGTCGGCACATCAACACCATCAACTTAGAACATTCGCTTGTCCTCAAGCAACATAACAACACAAATAAAATAGATGACTCAACTAAAAGAAAGACAAGACGGATCTATAGCTATCAATAGTATTCATTATTTACAGAGAACTCAGCCACCCCAAAAAATTCCAAAATGTTTGAAATGCTAACTAGTAGGGATCCAAACATGTCATTATGATGTAATAGAGCAGTTTACATACACATACAAGAGTTATCCCAACAGTCAGCAGATGATAATTATTTCCCATTGCCCCTCACTACAAAGAAGTCTCACACACAAGATTTGGGACTAAGTACGCTACACTCATAGTCATAAAAGATTTCAAACAATGCACATCTGATACCATAGGCATGACCTTGCTATTCCATTACGATTCTTTAGACAGTCGATCAGGATCACTACAAGACTTATTTTGGCTTGTAATGAGGCTTCAAGTGCAGATAGGATACATTTGGAGAATAGTGACTAAACCCCCCTTGGAACCACCGACCTACTATTTCCACTCAATCTTATCCCATCCACTTTTGTTCACCTTTGATTCTATTATTTCTAGCTACAGGTGTGGCCTTCTTATAGATTGATTACACTTTTTCTTTCTTTTTCACTCTTTTCTTTTCTTGTTATGCATACACCTGCGCTCTTTATGCTATCAACAACCAGTCTTTAAACATCCCATTTCACTTATTATATACCTCTACAGTAGCCACCCTCAACTTAGGCTAATTGCCTGAGTTGAGGTGCATGATGTCCAAGGAGGGATCAGGGCCAAAATAGAGATTCAAAGTAAAAGATGGAAGGGTGAAAGGTTATCGAAAGAACAAGGGTTACTTCGGCTCAAACATGGATCAAAGGAGTTATTCACGTTTGGATAAAAAATTAGGCTAAGAGGACTGCACACAAAAAGGGTCTGTGATCCTTTCCTAAATAACTAACTTTGAACTTCATAGGATAGACCGGGGAAGTTCTAGATGCATGCACAGAGTAAGAATTTATCAAAATATGCTCACATACTTGGCACCAAGAAATATATCACTACCAACAATCACAATAACAGTTTGGCTTAAGCAAAGTTACAACATTCGCATGCAATCAATGACATTCAGGGATTCGATATAGTTAACTATTCCAAACATATGTACAAAACCAAACTTTTGGAGGGGGCTCCTTTTATAATAAAATACCATGATTGCTACAGATTCATCTTGTTTCCTTTACACATTACACAATAAAACAACAACACAAAAATTATAAAACAACCTAAACATGCCAGTTCTACCAAATATCACATTGAAGGGAAGCCCTCGGTGGTGATAGACTCACAGGTATCCCAACACCCTCAACTTAGACTCATGCATTATCCCAATGCATATACATATGAAAGCTAAAACTGTGAGAGAAAGGAATACCTGTGAAGCCCTAGGCCTCAGAGTCTGGTATGATGTAGGAGACCGTCGGGGTCTCTGAGGTAGGAGCAGACTCTAGAATAGGTGCAAGTGACATCAGCTAGTTGGGCTATAAATTTCTCTTGACTCAACTCCTTAGTGTTATCATTGTTTAGGTTATATTGATTAGCAGCAAGCCTTGCTGCTTCACGATGTTGTACATTCATATTCAACCTTAAAGTCTTTATAAGCTTAGGGTCATATGGTAAGATTGGGTCACCCGAGCATTGGGTACTTGGCATGGACAAAGTTGTACCTTGCAGTCACAAAAACAACAAATAAAAGTAAAATTTGGAAATATAACTAAGAGTCAAATAAACACACCATACTTAATAGATAACTGTATTCCCCGGTAATGATGCCAAAATTTGATACGCCCAAATTACACCTCACTTAAGAAGTATAAGTGGTCATTGTCAAATATAGAACCCAACAAAGGCTGGGGTCGAATCCCAAAAGGAATATGGTGAAAATTAAATTGTTAGTAGTTTAAATGACTATTTGTCAATAATTTCCAAAAAGGTAGGGGTATTTATAATGATCAACGTTTTTTAATCTTTGGCTAATTCAATTAGAAAATAACAAATTATAATGAGTAAAAATTAATAGAGAAGCAAACTAGGGGTGTATTCACCATGGCCTTACAACACATTTGGGTTAACTTTGGTAACATATTTACTTCGTACAACTAATGTGAGGCAATTGAATACAAATGTACGCCTAAATATTTCTCAACCCAATTAGATGATTTTTCCTTTCAATTCTTTCGAACTTGAAAAGATAAAGTAAAGAATTCAATTTTAGCCTCCAGTAGATAAATCTCTCTAGAGCATTACTCATTAGACGGAGGTTAGAAGCTCTGAATCCTCGTTGTTAAATCTTTTTCCCAATTTTTAACCTCTTATTTCAAGCCATTCAAACCTAAGACTTGTTCTAAAGTTTGCAACCATTAGAAATCTATAAAAATGAAAGATTAACAACACAATAATGTATACAGTATGAATCTAATACCAAATCAACCCTAAGTTGTTATTTCACCATGGATCCCACAACCCTAGTTGTGGGGTTTTAGCCACTCATGCTTTTAGAGAAGAAAGAAGCAATAATATTCATAAATAGAAGGAAGATTCTTACAATAGATGAAAGCAACTTCAATTCTTGACTAAAACTTGAGAAACAATTCCCAAAATCCAATGATTCAAAGTAAAGTAATGTTTTTATGTGTTTTTGTCGCTACTTGCATTTCAAAACGAGAAAAATATCCCACAATGAATAATAATATTTCAGCCCTAATACTTGGTATTTATAGTTGTCCAAGAAATTTAAATCCAAAAATAGATTTGGATTTTTCGCCTCCAACTTGACTGTTTCGGCTGATAAATCATCATGCTTATGATGACTCGTCACTTGAGCCATCATAGCTTCCAGTAGAGCTCACATTTCTGCGTAGCCTAATGAGTTTTCTGGTAAGTCATCGAGCCTGTGATGACTTATTGGTAAATCTTGGTAAGTCATCAGGCCTGTGATGACTTACTGGTTAATCTTGGTAAGTTATTGGGCTTATGACAACTTGCTAGTTTATCTCTTGATGGTTGATATGATGACTCATCACAGCCTTGACGACTCATCAGGGGATTCATCACACTAACCAGTGAACTTCTATCTTGTGCCTTAGCTTGACGATTGGTGTGAAGAGTCTTCACAGCCTTGATGATTCATTAGGGGAGTCGTCACACTAACCATAAGAGCTCCTTAGTGTCAAAAATTCATCCTTTTCAGTCTTGGTTTACTTTCCCTGCACTTTAAATATAAACACCATCAAACCTAATAACGGTTGCTTGAAAACTTGCATCTATTCTAGGTAAAAGTAGTCAAATGTGTCGTAGAATATCAGCATATCATTCATATATCCTGAACTTTATAGCATAAGGCTTGAATTCGTAGAATCATAGAGTAAGACTAGGATCGTTGTTTGAAGTTATTGCTTCTCATTGTAGGAACTGAGCATGGACGTGAATCTATATGAAGTGCATGAACCTTAGTCATAGGCATAACTCAAATATGTATGACATGCATAGAGTGTCATGTTGACCCAAGTACAAGAGATATGATAGAATAAGAATGGATCGTTATCTCATCATAGCTCTTTCTAGTGCTCTTTACTATTTGAATCTCAAAACCTATCTTGGTCCTCCATTCTACCATCTCCCTCTTCACTCAAAAGTTGACATTCTAACTATGCGGACCTCTTCACTAAACTAATCTATAATTAAATTACTTTCCATGGTCGGGGTTCTATTATACATATGAATGTTACATTTTCCCTTATAGACTATATTTGCAGGTACAAATTTTCTTGCAAGGATTTGTTTATGAGATATCTCTTAACTCCCTCCTGCCTCTAGGACTATCGTTCTCTAACTTATACTCTTCTTGACATACTTATTCACTTTCTCTAACACTTAACCATCTGGTTTCCTCTTATTAGTCTACAAACATCACACCTCCAAATTTTGATCCACTCAATTCAAAAGGATTAAAACTATACTAAGAAACTCAACATCGTCTATTTATAGTCCCCTCAATTTATCTTTTAAGGACACCATACGAAGAAACACCTAAATTTATCTATCCTTCATAACTCAAGAATACTAAACTAGGCACACATAGCATTTAGAAGCTTAGAATCTTATGGACAATATACCTCTTGGAGAACACAACTCAAGAACCCATAGGAATTTTATACAATAAGATTTATCATAAGGAAAGAATACTTGAGTAAAGGATTCATGAAGTTTCATAACAAATTAAAGAAAACTAAAGGTATAAGGTTTTACTCTAACCCTAGTTGTTCAAGGGGGCACTCCAAAGATATAAGACGACATTCATGAGGAATGAAAATATAAGGGAGAGATTGATTTCCTTGAGTCTAGAACATAGTTTTCTTGAAACCCTTGAGGTTTTGAGTTAGGAAGGAGGAGAGGAATATTACATATTGATTCTGAATGTTCTATCTTGTTAAAAGAGGTCTTAATTCATCTGAACTAAGTATCTAAAAGTGGTAGGACAAAAATGCCCTTATATGAACAAAGTGTAAACATTTCAGCCAGAAAAGACCTCAGGGAGACGCCTTGGCTCTATAGGGCTATGGGCAGGGAGCCATTGTGGCCCTACTAATTTTCACCTCTATGAAGTTCAGATTTTAGGGTGGCACAGAGGCCATTCACTGGCCTGCAGGGCATTTCCTTAGGCGGTGCCCTAGCCTCGGTGCCTACCCAGAATGTTGTCTAATTAATGGAATGAGTTATGATATGATTTCTAACTGATATTTGGGTCAAATAACTTGGTTTTGAAGATCCAACATATGCACGGGATGACTTAAAATATGAATAAAAGTGAGTTGTTACAATATCTCCCCCTTGGGATCATTCATCCTTGAATGAGGGTCATAGATAGGACTAGAATCAAATTCTAGAATTTCATAAAAAAAAATCAGAGTTTTCTTCATAACTGGGACTAACTCAATCTTAAGAATGGCTATCATCTAACTAGAAACACTATCATGAGTCACACAGGACATCGAAAGGCCCATAGGCATGAAGAAATACATAGGAACATGAACATGGCCCCTATTGGCCTCTTAAAGTATGGAAAAGGGAACTCTCCTAAAACTTTCCTTACCCTTCATTCATCATCATAGACATCATCCTCATGAGGATCTTTATAATGTTCTGAGGAAAGAAATCATAGGCATGAATCATATGAGACATCTGGATACAGAACATCAACATAGCCTAATGTCATGCCCCGAGACTACTCTTTGGATGTAACACGAAACCTGAGACCATAAATAATCCCAAGATAACCCTTAGCCTTAGCATGACCTAAACTTAAACAACATAAATACTGAGTGGAATATTTAACTGAAGTAGTGAGCAACTCGAATATATATAGCATGAAGTCTAACAATAAAAATCTGAATACATTCTCTAAACTGTGTTTGAACAGCCTCTATAAACTGATAGGATAAGTTGTTGGGACAACATCCCCACCTAACTCTAAGTACTGAAATAAAATCATGAAAATAAGCTAAACTCATAACTAGTCCTCGAAGGATGAGGATTCACCAACTCTAATAGGAAATCCTGTTAGGTCTAGCCATGAGTCTAGGAGCAAGCACCTGAATCTACATCATGATAAGATGCAGCATAAAAGAGGTATGCAATCAGTACTATGGAATGTACTGAGTATGTGAGATATGCATAAATCATGATAAAATATACTTAAGACATATTGTGGGTTGAAGTCATACAATAGTGATAAAAATATGATATAATGACTCAAAGCAATATCATAAGCAGAAAACATGTTTATAACCATAAAGCATAAGTAGTAAGTCTGAAATGTGAAAGCTAAGAGTCATATACAATTAAATACTTAAAGTCATTTATGTGGGAGTTTATCATAATCTACAAAGACCATGTGAACTACATAGAATCCAACTTCCGTACATTACTTGGCAGAGCTGTCTTGTACCTTGTCGGGGTACTAGACCATGTTTAGAGTGGAACCACTATCGTGAGTCTGTTGGGCTAATAAATCCTACGCTGACTATATAGTTCTGTACTTGGGTTATCTGGAACCCTTGCCAGCTCAGTGCTAAATACTAATTCCAAAATATACTATATAGCTCATACATATATGTAACATATTTGGACGTCAAAATTGTTCATAAATCATATGGACATATCTGAATGTCATACTATTCATGAAAACATAATTCTTGAAACTGGAGTTCATGTTATCTGAACATGCCAATTTTGCTTAAAAATATGTAATAATATCAAATAATGCTAAATTCATTCTCAAATCATGGGTTTAAGATATACTAGTAGAAACTCATGCTAAATCATGTATTTACTATTAGAAATCATGTATTGATGCAAATAAACTGAATTCACAAGAATTTTCATAATCGGGTAAGAACCCTAGTTTTATAAGTTTCATAAAATCAAAGTAAGCTTAAATTTTTTGGGCATAAGGATGAAAGGAAACCTTCATTGAATACCCCTAATTCCAGAACTTGAAGACTCTTAGTGTAGAACTTGAGGATAGAGAATTTGGGGAAGAACCCTAGGTCTTGAAGCTTGAGAGAAGGACCTTTTTCTTGTTTTCTGAAGTTGGAATGTAAGAATGAGAATGAATCTAACTAAGAGTGAATAATACCCTTCTAACTAGGCCTAAATTGACATAGCTTAGGATTTAAAAGAATGGGAAAAGACCAGAATACCCTAGAATTAAAATTGAAAGTTGCAGGAAAATCCCACTGGATGGCTTACCTGATGGCCCATCCAACCTATGATGGCCCATTGCGGGGGACCGTCAGGATGATGCTGTCTAGGATGATTCACTGGATGATTCCCACGGTGGAGGCTGACAGCCCGTTGTAGCTCCCATGGAGTGTCAGATTGTCGTAGGACTAGAGGTGGCTGACAGAGCCACTGGTCATTTCCAATGGCAAGATCCTACGACTTGTAGGACTTCCCAGGCCATGTGGCCAGCCTTTCAGGGCTGAAAAAGCTGAATCGATTCCCACAACAAGCCCAATAGGCCATTGTGTCTCACACTGCCGGTGGCACATGCCCGTGGGACCTAGAGTTTCAAAGTTTCTAAGTTTTTCTAAGTATAACATGGGTTCAAATTCTGGGGTGTTACAATATCTCCCCCTTGGGATTATTCATCCTTGAATGAAGACTAACTAAGCTGAGTTTAGAGGGAAAGAGTTGCAACCTCTACCAACTGAGTACTAAAAGCTAAAATACTGGCACAACAACTGAGTTCTAATGGAACTATGACTGAATTGAGGTCATTGAATCATGAAGGCATACTGGAAGCATGGGAATAACTGGATGAACATAACTGAAGGAATATACTAAGGAGGAAACTATTACCTCATACTAAAACTGAATTGGAAGGGAAGAGGTGAGGGTACATGGTCATCATAGTTGTTTCTGCTTTCCAAGTAGCTCCCTCAACTGACTGGTTCCTCCAAAGAACCTACACCGAAGTGACTTTCTTATTCCTCAACTTATGAACCTGATGATCCAAAATTTTGATTAGAACTTCTTTATAAGACAGACTTTCCTTCACACCCATATTCTCTAAAGGTAGAATTGAAGCCAGATCACTAACACACTTCTTCAACAAGGATATATGAAAGACTGGGTGGACCGGTGCTAACTCCAATAGCAACTCTAACTCATAATCCACATTACCAACTCCCCTCAAAATCCTATAGGGACCTACACAACAGGGATTAAGCTTCCCCTTCTTGCCAAATTTCATTACTCCTTTCATAGGTGAAACTTTTAGAAACACCCAATCATTAACTTCAAATTCTAAGTTTCTTCTCTTCACTTCTGCATATGATTTCTGATGACTCTGAGTTGCTTTCATCCTCTCCCTAATAAGCAGAACCTTCTCCATGGTCTCATGAACTGAATCTGACCCTATGACAGCAGCCTCACCTACCTCAAACCAACCAATAGGTGATCTACACCTCCTCCTATAAAGTGCCTTATATGGAGCCATATGGATGCTATAATGGAAACTGTTGTTGTAGGAAAACTCTATAAGAGGTAGATAATCATCCTAATTACCTTTAAATTCAATCACACAAGCCCTCAACATGTCCTCTAAGGTCATGATGGTACGCTCTTCCTAGTCATCTATCTGTGGATGGAATATTGTACTGAGATTCACTTGAGTACCAAGACCTTTATGAAACAACTTCCAAAACTGGGATGTAAACTGAGTACCCCTATTTGAGATGATAGACAAGGGTACCCCATGCAATCTGAATAAATCATGAATGTAGAGTCTGGCATAATTTTTTGATGAATTGGTAGTCTTAACAGCCAAGAAATAGGCTAACTTAGTCCATCCTGTCTACTATCACCCAAATAGAATCATGTTATTTGCGAGTACGGGGTAAACCTGTAATGAAGTCCATCTTGATCACTTCCCACTTCCAAGTAGGAATATCCATATCCTCAGTTATACCTCCCGATCTCTGATGCTCTACCTTCACTTGTCCCTCTTCATATCATTCCACTAATAGACTTCTCATATGTCACGATACATCTTGGTGGCATCAGGGTGGATGGAATATCTGAAGCTGTAAGCCTCTGTAAATATCCACTGTCTCAACTCATCCACATCTAGAACACATAATCGACCCTGATAACGAAGTACACCATCTCCCCCTTAGGAGAAAACCTCTGCCCTTTGTTGATGGACTACACCCTTCAGCTGATGCAAAATAGGATCACTGTCTTGTTTCTCCTTTACCTCAACTACCAAAGAAGATTCTGATCTATTCTGAACAATAATACCAACTTTTGACAAATCTGTAAGGCAAACCCCTAAGAGATTAAGCCTATGAACATACTTAGCTAATTCCTTTTTTCCTTCTACAACCTGCGATAACTACCCATGGACAACCTGCTAAGTGCATCAACCACTACATTGTCCATATCCGGATGGTAAAGCACACTTATGTCATAAACCTTAAGAAGCTCAATTAGTGAACACATATTGCAGGCTCTTACAATTAGTAAACACATCCACATGGACACTATATAAGTAATGTCTCCAAATCTTCAAAGCAAAAACCACTACTGCTAGCTCAAGATCATGAGTCGGGTAGTTCTTCTCATGAATCTTTAGTTGTCTGGAAGCATAGGCAATAACCTTACAACTTAAATAAGAACACAACCTAAGCTAACTCTATATGTATCACAATACATGACAAAGCCGTCTAACCCCTCTAGTAGGGCCAAAACTAGAGTTGTGGTCAACCTAGTCTTCAATTCCTGGAAGTTCTTCTCACACTCATCAGACCACTGAAACTTAACTTTTTCTAAGTCAATTTGGTCAATAGGGCAGCTATGGAGGAAAACCCTTTAACAAACCTTCTGTAGTAACCAGCTAAGCCTTAAAAACTTCTAATATATATCGGAGAAATGGTTCTAGGCCAGTTTTTTACTGCTTCTATTTTCTATAAATCTACTCGAATTCCCTTCTTAGACACCACATGACCCAGAAAAGCAACTGATTGAAAGTAAGAACTCACACTTACTGAACTTGGATAATAACTGGAGATCCTTGAGAGTCTGCTGGACAACCCTTATATGGTTTGCTTGCTCCTCCTCACTCCGAGAATAAACTAAGATGTCATCTATAAAGACAATAATGAATATATCCAAGTACTTCTTGAACACCCAGTTCATCAAGTCCATAAAAGGTGCAGGATCATTCATTAGTCCAAAAGAAATAACTTTAAATTCATAGAGATATACCGAGTCTGAAGGTTGTCTTTGGAATGTCACTTTCTCTAACTCTGAGCTGATGATAACTGAATCTGAGATCAATCTTGGAGAAGTAACTGGAACCTTGAAGCTGATCAAACAAGTCATAAATTCTAGGATGGAATACTTATTTTTTATTGTGACCTTGTTCAATTGATGGTAGTCTATGCACATCCTGAGACAATCATCTTTCTTACGCACGAAGAGAACTGGAGCACCCTATAGAGAGACGCTGGGTATTATGAAACCATTCTCTAAAACGTCTTTCAACTGATCTTTCAGTTCCTTAAGCTTGCTTGATCTATTTTATAAGAAGGAATAGATATAGGATGCATATCTGAAAGAAGGTCTATCTCAAAGTCAATCTCCCGCTCGGGAGGAACTCCAGGAAGATCCTTGGAAAATAATTCAGGGAACTCTTTTACTACTGGAACTTCTGAAGAGATGGGGTTTCAGACTCAGAATCCATAACCTGAACTATATGGTAGACGTACCCTTTAGAGATCATTCTCCTAACTCTGAGATAAGATATGAAATAACCCTTTGACATTGGAGGACTACTCTGCCATTTTAAGATGGGTTCATTAGGAAATTGGAATTTCATGACTCTAGTTCTGCACTCGACTATGGAATAACAAGCATGTATTCAATCCATGCCAAGAATAATGTCAAAATATGTCATGTCCAATTCCACTAAGTCTGCTAAGGTGACTCTGTGGAGGACTGAAAC
Source organism: Jaltomata sinuosa (assembly GCA_003996215.1). Lineage (NCBI taxonomy): Eukaryota > Viridiplantae > Streptophyta > Magnoliopsida > Solanales > Solanaceae > Jaltomata > Jaltomata sinuosa. The sequence goes on from QJPP01000438.1 coordinate 330,141, forward strand.
TGGGGAATTTTTGTATACCCTTTTGGGTAGGACTGACTCACCAACAGGAATGGAGACATAAAAGTGTTCTAGGAGTTGTTTCGGACTGACTCCAAACTTGCAAGCAACATATGAGGTCACAAAAGATAATGAAGCCCCTGGGTCTAGCAAAGCATAAACATCAATAGAGAAGACTCATAACATATCGATGACTACATCAGTTGAGTCCTCTTGGTACTGGCAAGATGACATAGTGTAGATATGATTTTGGCACTGACCACCACCTGTGCCAAAAGTGGCACCCTACTGAGTTGGGCGACCTGCTGGAGCTGCTGACGGAGTACCTTGAGTCCTGCCACCTTTACTAAACTGTCTAGCTGAGGGGAAATCCTTAATCCCATGACCCATCTGCTCATATCCAAAATATCAATATGTGCCATAGAGACACTTCCCAAGGTAATTCTTACCACACTTGTTGCAAACATGGTAAGAAGTCCCTTTCATAACATTTCCCTGAGAAGGAGAGCATGTCACCCTGACTGCCTGATCATGTTTGGGTATGGGTGTTAGAGAAGGAGCACTAGTTGATGATGGCACTAGTTAATGATGGCACTAGTCCTGATGACCTCTTCTGAAATGAAAATTGATGTCCATCTCTGGACCTTTGCTGACTGAAACCCAAATCATTTGTTCAGGTCCTTTTGTTCTCCCTTGCCCTCTCCTTTAGTTTCTCCTCTCCTATCTGCTGAGCATAAGTTATGATTTAGGATATGTCCATATCTCCAACCAACATAGCCATCTTGCATTCCTTTTTAACCAAATTGGAGACTCCAGAGATAAACTTACTCATTCTGGCCCTTGGCTCTGCCATAATCTTAGGAGCATACCTAGAAAGTTGATTGAACTTCAGCCCATACTCTTGAACCAACATGGATCCTTGCCTCAAATTAACAAATTCCTAAGTCTTATCCTCTCTCAACTCCTTTGGGAAGAACCTATCCATAATAGCCTCAATGAAGCACTCCTAAGTCACAGGAGTTGCATTCCTGCCCTTACCTTCCTTCCACTGAGTGTACCAAATGTGAGCAATATTCTTGAGCTGGTAGGAGGCTAGCTTAACACTGTTAGTATCGGTCACCTGCATCACCTACAAAATCTTCTTCACCTCATTAATAAAATTTTGCGGGTCTTTACCAACCTTAGACCATAAAAACTCTGGTGAGTTCATACAGACAAAATCTCTGACTCTAGCTATAGTCATCCCACCATTTGGGTTAGTAGTAACAGGCACTTGCTGATTAGCCTGGTTGGTCATCGTCTGAGCTAATATCTGAATGGCATTATAAAAGTCAACATTCATAACTTCATGGTCCGGAACTGGAGAGTTAGCATTATGGGTGTTAGCTCTGTGAGGAGGCATAATCTGAAACACATAAGGAATGGATTAGAAAGGATAAATAGAGTTAAACTCTACCGCACAATAAAGAACATAAAAGAAGTGGAGTTTTTCCTAAAGCGTCTTGTAGCCTCCCTTTTATAAGTGTGGCGCGCTTCATACCCATGAAAGAGACTCTACTTAACGTGGCTTTCAGACATCCTAGGACTCTTGAACTTAATGCTATGATACCAAGTTTTTCACTCTCTGAGACTACCCCAGGACGTAATACGGGACCTGAGACCACAAGTGATCCAAATCTAACCCTTGACCTTCCCATGACTTAAACTTAACCAACATAAATAATGAGCAGAAGCTTTAACTGAAGTAATGAGCAACTTAAATATATATAGCATGAAGTCTGACAATAGAAATCTGAATATATTGTCTGAACTGTGTCTGAATAGCCTCTATAAACTGATAGGATGAGTTACTGGGACAAGATCCTCAGCTAACTCTAAGTATTGAAAGAAAATCATTAAAATAAGCTAAACTCATAACTAGTCCTCGAATGATGAGGATTCACCAACTCTGACTGAAAATCCTACTAGGTCTAGCCACAAGTCTGGGAGTGCGTACCTAAATCTACATCATGATAATATATAGCATAAAATAGGTATGCAATCAGTACTATGGAATATACTGAGTATGTGAGATATGCATGAATCGTGATAAAACATACTTAAGACATATTTAGGGCTGAAATCATACAACTAGTGGTAAAACTGTGATGTAATGACTCAATGCAATATCATAAGTTGAAAACATATTTATAACCATAAAGCATAAGTAGTAACTCTGAAATGTGAAAGCTAAAAGTCATATATAATTAAATACTTAAAGTCATTTTTGTGGGAGTTTCTCGTAACCTACATAGACCACGTGAGGTACATGGAATCTAACTTCTGTACCCTAGTTGGCAGAGATGTCTTGTACCTTACCGGTGTACTAGACCATGTTTAGAGTGGAACCACTATCATGATCCCATTGGGCTAATAAATCCTATGCTGATAACGTAGTTCTGGATTTGGGTTATCTGAAACTTGTTAGCTCGGTGCTAAATACTACTCCCAAAACATACTATATAACTCATACATACATGTGACATATCTGGATGTCAAAATTATTCATACATCATGTGGACATATCTGAATGTCATACTATTCATGAAAATATAATTCTTGAAACTGGAGGTCATATTATCTGAACATTCCAATTTTACTTGAAAACATATAATAATGTAAAATCATGCTAAATTCATTCCCAAATCATGAGTTTAAGAGATACTAGTAGAAACTCATGCTAAATCATGTATTTAATATTAGCAATCATGTATTGATGCAAATAAACTGAATTCACAAAAATTTTCATAATTGAGTAAGAACCCTAGTTTCATAGGTTTCATAAAATCAAAGTAAGCTTGAAGTTTTTGGGCATAAGGATGAAAGGAAACCTTCATTGAATACCCAAATGCCGGAACTTGAAGACTCTTAGCATAGAACTTGAGGATAGAGAATTTGGGGAAGAACCCTAGGTCTTGAAGCTTGTGAGAAGGATCCTTTTCTTATTTTCTGAAGTTGGAACGTAAGAATGAGAATGAATTTTCCTAAGGGTAAATAATACCCATCTAATTAGGCCTAAAATAACATAGCTTAGGATTTAAAAGAGGGGTAAAAGACCAAAATACCTCTGAATTAAAATTAAAAGCTATAGGAAAATCTCACCGAATGGCTTACTTGATGGCTCATCGGACCTGCCACGACCCATCACGAGGGACCATCGAGATGATATTAGTTGGGATGGTTCACTAGACATTTCCCACGATGGAGACCGATGGCCCGTGGTAGCTCTAATATTGTGTCGCCTTACTATAAGATTAGGGGTGGCTGACAGAGCCATGGTCATTTACCACTGTGAGCTCCCATGACTCATGGAACTTTCCATGACATGTGGCTAGCCTATCGAGGCTGAGGAAGCTAAAGCAGTTCCCACGACTGGCCAATGGACCATTGTGGCTTGCACGGCTCATGGCATGTGCCCATGGGACCAGGAGTTGTAGAAATTTCTAAGTTTTTTTAAGTATAACATGGGTTCAAATTTCGGGGTGTTACACCTAAGTATATTAATCATTTGACATGGGTTCATAGAGTACGAATGACATAGACTTGGATATAAGTTCCATTCAATCTGAAACTTCATGACATGATACATGAGAGCATTGGACATGGGAATAGGAGTACTTTTCCCTTAAACAATATGACCATAAGTCTTTAAACAATGCAATACTTTTCAACTGCACTTCATCCTTTGAATACTACACTTATCATTTACAACTTATAATTCTCACTAAGACACATATAGTTACTAAGGTTTGAGTCTAACTATATGTTTTACCATGTTTAAGCCTAACTCGAAGGCACAAAGATCTACATTCAATGCAATTATACTAATCTAACTCATGGGGTACTATATTATATTTCTCCAAGAAAACTATGACTTCTCATCACGATAATTAACCAACCCCGAGTTCCAATGGGAAGTCACTAGTTACATAATGAAATCGTGCATATGTTCATCAACACGACATTTAAGCTTATCACTATATCCACTTCATATCTTCTTTGTAGCTAAACTATCTAAGAATTCTTGTATTCTGGAGCATCCTTACAATCAACCACTTCATATACTTCTACGAGCATACACACATTATCCATCAAACTATTACACATAACTAAACCTTATCTCGTATTTCATCCACACTCATTAGCTTAGATAGAACAAGCATACTGCAGTTGTAATAAAAAAGAGTATCTACTCTCTCCTATTTGTTCCCTTACCTAGCTTATTTAACTACCACCTATTATGTCATAAGCGAGAATTATTGAACGAATAGAGTATAAGGATGAATTGTATGAATTATGAATAGAGGCCTAACTCTGGACCATATACAAGGAGCATAAATAGGGCATCATTATTTAGAGCATGAGCATCATAAATTAAAGGGATACTATTCAATCATGACTTATACTTATCATAACCCTGTCACTTAAGATGGGGTCTGTGAACTAAGGTACAATAGGCATGAATACTTCATATACCAAACAAATAAGGCATGAGTAGGGAGTCATTTTGAGCATAGCAATGACATAACTATCCATCATCATTATAAGTGGTTGTACATAAGGCTAAGAGTAAAGAAATCATAGGCACAACTCATTTGTGACATCTAATCTGAGCATATAAATAATGTAGCATGATTTTATTATCCATTAAGGGAATATCATGAGTTCACAAGGCTTGGCATACTATTTTACATGAGGTCATATATTTGACCTTCATAGTTGTCACACCCCGAGGTTACTCCTTGACGTAACACGAGACCCAGGACCATGATTAATCCCAAGTTAATCCTTGGCATTAGCATAACTTAGACATAACATAAAGAATCATAGCGAAAGCATAAATATCAAAAGTAGGCAACCAACTCTGTAAGATAAAGGCCTACGAGTATTAATTCGAAACATGAATTACAAATATCTAGCTATGTCCGAAAAGTCTCTACATAAGACATAATGAGTTGCTAGGACAAGACCCCAGCTAACTCGAAGTACTAAAGGAAATTCATAAAGTAACTAGACTCATAACTAGTCCTCGAAAGATAAAGACTTACCAACAAATACTGGAAATCCTGTGGTCTCTAGCCACGAGCCTGAGAGCGGGAACCTGAATCTACATTATGATAGGATACAGCACGAGAATATGCATCAGTACTATAGGATTACTGAGTATGCGAGTGTATGAAATGACATCGGTAAACATACTTAAAACATTCTTAAAACTAAGTTCATGCATAATAGAAGAAATTCATAGTAAATATCATAATTGAAGCATAAGACATGAAGTAATAAGTAAAGCTTCAAAGTAGATTATCATATAACTTAAAGAGTAAAGACATCAAATACATCTTGAACTTGTCTTGAAAAGTCGATTACATACTCAAACTATTGTGAAAACCTATTACACACTTATACAATTTAAAAATAAATTTATTTCCACCCCATAAGCTGATGTGGCAAAAGAGAAAAAGAAAAAGAAAAATAAGCGCGTATAATGCGAATAAAATCAAAAAAAGGGAAAAAATTGAAAAATTCACAAACCCCTTTTCTCCATTGACAACCCTTCCATTTTCTTCCTTTTCTTCATTTTGTTCCTATTCTCTTTTTTATTTTTTCTTATCACTGGCATTTACTTCTTTAGATTTATTTCTTTTCACTAATTGACTATTTATTTATCATCATTTGGTTGTGGGATTAGTGATTGATGAAAAGTTAATGGTGGGTTGTCTTTATTTTTTATAATTAGCAATGTCAATGGTGTGATTTGGGTGGTGAATGCAAAAATTTGTTGTGATTGTTGTTATGAGTTTTGGTCCTGATTTTTTTATGAGTATCTTAAAAAAAAATTGCAAAAATTTGAGTTTTTTTAGCATTATTATGGTAGAAATGAGAGTTCTTGAATAAATTTTAGGAGGAAAAAAAAGTTTTTATGGTGGTTGTTGTATTTTTTTAATGGTAATAATGTTGTGGTATGATTTCGATAGTGAGTTTGAGGGTGGGTGGTGAAAAATTTTTTGTGGAATAAATGTGACTTTAGTGATAATGGCGTGGTGATTTAATGATAGATTTGGTAATGATAATGTTGTAGTGTATTTTCGGTAGTGAGTTTGATGATGGGTGGTAAAAAAAAATTGTGATGAAAGTGTGGGTTTAGTGATAATGTCTTCAATAGTGGTGCTTTAATGGTGGATTTAGTGGTGTATAATGAAGAAGAAACAATTGGGATGACATGAATTTTTTTTTTGAAATCTCACATATTATCTGGTGTGGCAGTGACATAACGATGATGTGGTGTGAGTGTCGAACACTTCCCAACATGTGACTGGTTGTAGGTGCATTAGGGTGTAAAAAAATCACTTATAAGTAGTACAGGTGTGTAATAGGTCGTCACAATAGTTTGAGTGTGTAATCGACTTTTCAGAACAAGTTCAAGGTGGATTTGATGTCTTTTCTCTAACTTAAAAGCTTGAAAACATTCATAGGGAGTTTCTCTTAACCGACATTAAACCATGTTGAGCACTATGGAGTCCGGTGTCATACACCCACACCAAAAAACGCTATCCTAACCGGCTAAGGTTAGAACCATGTTCATAAGGATCCTGTCATAAGCCATAGAGGGTGACCTACGGTGGAAATATAGTTTTGAACTTGGGTTATCTAGAACCCTCATCGCTCAATGCTAAATACTACTCTCAAAATATATTATAATGCTCACATACATATGGCATGTCTAGATGTCAAAACTTATTCATGGTCATGATGGCAACCCGAATGTCATACTACTCACAAACCTTGCTTTTGAAAAATAGTTCATGAGCATTGATGGCATGTCGGGATGTCATATCATTCATAATGATTCATATCTTAAAAGTTTTCATGACACTAGTTCAATTTCATAATTACATGCAATTTTATAAAAAATAGGAACTAGGCATGCAATAGCTTGAAATTTATGAGGTTATGCTATCAAAATATACCAATTTACTTAAATCAATCCATGCATAGAAAATTGGCTAAGTTTAGTCTTTAATTCATGAGTAGGAATTCACTTGCCAAAGCCAATTCAAAATAATGCAATTTAGAATTAGATTTCATAGAAGAATCATGAGAAAAGTCAATTTATAAAAGCCTATGAGAATTGGGTAAGAACCCTAATTTGAAAGTTCATAAAATCGATATAGAGTTTGGGGGTTTTGGGCATAAGGGTAAAAGAATTCCTTATTTAATACCCACATACCTGAATTGAAGTTTTCTTAGCCTAGGACTTGAGGGATGAAGACTTGAAGATGGAATCATTTTCTTGGAGCTTGGGAGAATGGAGTTCTTTTCTCTTTTGGGTCTTCAATGAGAGTTTGGGAGTAGACTCAGACTAATTAAGGTTAAAACCCTCCTAGAATAGTCCAAAATGACTTAACTTAGGAGTTAAAAAGGTGGGTGATTACAAAAATACCCCAGGGATTTAATTCTGAAAAACTGCTTAAAAACCTTGGCTTCAGGTTTCACGAGGGAGGTCTATGGATCGTAGACACAACCATCACTCATGGTTCTCTCTCGTGGTTTCTGGCCTAAATAACCAGTTGTGGGTCTAAGTTCCACGAGCAGGGCCTACGACTCATGATTTGATCCACGGATAGTCAAAATCCCTCATGGTTTCTGAGGGAAATGATTTCCCTCAGTCTGAGTTCCACAAACTAGTTCCATGACCCGTGGAACCATCCACAAACCATGAAACCCAGTCGTGGTTCTCAGACATGAGGATGGTCCACGCTAGGATATGCACCCAAAGATGCAGGGGGGTAGGGTGAGCACCAAATGCGAAGCATAAGGTACCCAGTAGGTATCATAGGCCGACTGGGCACATATAAGATAAAAGCGTAGTAACAGATAGAATAGAAGCAAGTAGTAACAGAAATCAACGAAAGGTACACAGGAGCTAGCCCAGAGGGAAATCAACAGAACCACATGTGAGGCCAGTAAGCAGAATATACACACCATAGGCACAGGTGAAAGTAAGAAATAACGCACCTGGGGTCCTTGCAATAACAGTGTATACATAACAAATTTACGAAATGGACGGTATACCAGTAACCTCAAGTGTAAGAAGAAGAGAGAAAGAGTAATGATAGGCATGCTTAGAGACATGAATCAAGCCCAACTAATCATATCAATCTCAAATCCAGCAACTAACAGTCTAGCACTAACCAATTTCATAATTGACCATAACAGGAAACAGTTCTACAAGTAAAATAGGAAGAGTCTACCTACAGTCCCCCGCCCGCCCATACAACCGAGGAACACAAACAAGTAAAACAAACCATCTGGCATCCCATACTACCGGAGCGTACAATCAACAAACAACAAACAAGGGTGGAGCCTCAAACAATGAATGATATGATGCATGAAGATCTCAAGTGAAGTGGTATCTCTGTATGTACCTCCTCTGGTGCCGATCGGGCCCAGCAGGTAGGTTCCATGGAAGGACACTGCCCGTATACCTCTACTCCATCGTATACCCTTCCTTCGGCACACGCAGCCCGCAGCCCCTGGCCCAGATGGCAAGGTCCATGGAGGTCCCAGACCCTATACTAAAACTCAGTATCAAACATGTCGTCCGGAAGCAAGTTCGGGTTCAAGATAGAGATCCAGTCTCGAATATGCATGCCCAGACCCTGTCCAGGACTAAAGTAGTAGGAAAATATCTCAAAAACCCCTCCAAGGGTGCCCGGGCATAACTGGGTCTAAACAGTAGAAAGTCATCTCAAGTGCTCGGTCCGACCGAGGCTAAAAATTATCTCAAGTAGCAAGAAAACTCAACTAGCACCCCGGCCCTGCCGAGTCTAGCGTTAATCGTAAAACTGATGATTTAAAACATAATTTTGCTTTCTTTTACCCAGGAATATTCACAAGTTAAATCAAACCATTTCCAAATCATTTCCATCAAAAACAGGCCCCCGGGGCCATGGAAGGTTTAGAAAATAGTGCCAGTAGGCCCGAAGCCAAAACCATAGTAAAACATGGATAAAACCTCTTTATATGCATGGAAATGGTATGATCACACACAACAGTTGCCCAGTAGCTCACAATCAACCTATCGACCCTGCACAGGCCCACAGCTACTCAGCAAGCATAACCAGCCTAGAAGGATAATTCTATGCCCGGGACTCGCGGACATTCTCAAAATCTCACCTTCTATGTTCCAGAGTCAACAAGGTCTCACAGGACCACAAGGGTAAATAAAATATATCGGCAAATACTACAAGCAACGGAGGAACAAAAGTAGGCGGACATGAATAAAGCGGTCGAGGTCTGTGGTACCAACCTAATAAACCAACCCAAGGATGCCCATTAATACAATTTTATTTTATATATGCGGAGTCTAGGGAAAATAAACCGTAACCTACCTGTCATCCGATGACAAGCTCGAACCTCTCTGAAAAGAAGCTCCGAAATGAAATCAAACTCGAAATTAGGCTTGAATAACTTGACGTAGATAATTAATTTCTTACGGTGATTTAAAAGAAACGCCAATCAGCCATCGAATCTCCTCCTTACCATAACATATCTATACGTGTATCATCTATATAATTCACGTGTTAGTAAAGAATAACCAAAGGAAAAGGATGCTGGATATATGTTTATATCAATGGAAGGAAAAGATAACTCCAACCTAACCTAACCTAACATATATGATGACTGTGATTAATAAATGGGTGTAGTACCATTTTGTTATGTCATGCTAATAAAATACTAAGTACACATAGCTTAATGACACCTACTGAAGCAAGCATTTGTTGTATACTCCCTCCACTTCCACGTGGAGGGGAGGTGTCCGTACCAAAGTAATCTATTCCATCGCGAATGTATTCGGGTATTGCATAAGTTCGTGGTAAATTATATATAGCTTTTTGAATATACCATAATTAATAGAAAATCATTTCAAATAAAATCTACTATATTATAATAATAATTTTCAACATAACTAATTTTACTATCTCCTTTAAAATATTGCAATGTACAAAAGCCTCATAAAATAAATAAATATACCATTATATCGTAACAAAAATATTTTTCATAAACCTTTAAAATATTTTGAAAAGGTAATAATAATATAATTTTCTACCACCTTCGACTTTTAAATTAAATATTTTCAAGTACGCACGATTTCGATACTCAAGAACTCTCTTGGAACCCTCCCTTATGTTTTCTCACTGTTCCAGAACTGAAATGGCATTTTAAAATGTGAAGTCGAGGCTTTAAATCGATGTTGACCCGACCCGGTTCGCGACCCGGTTCGCAACCCAGTTTCTGCCAGACAGTCCGCGGTAAAACAGTCATAACTTTTTACTCCAAGATCAGTTGGACGTGAGGTTTTATGCGTTGGAAACTAGACTCGTAGTCCTTCGATTTGGTATTTCGGGGGACTTCTAACTCTTTATATATTGGGATAAAAGCCCTGATACATTTGACCCAAAGTTCAGAAAATTTATTAAAGAACTTACGATAACTTTTGCCGACTTGCTTGACTTCAAAACTTATAATGCGACCAAACAAATAGACCCGACACCGAAATACCGATCCTGACGAGCCTTAAGTGACTTGGGGCCGCTACAAACAAGCTCTAACGGTTCAAGGAAAACGTATACGTGGAAATAACCGGAAGGGTCATTACATCATCCACTACTAAAAAGGACTTTCGTCCTCGAAAGTCAAGGTCGAGGGGGTACCTGAAGGCTAAAATAGTTGCGGATACTGATCCCGCACATCTCTCTCGGTCTCCCAGGTAGCCTCCTCGACTGGACGGTGCCTTCACTGAACCTTAAAAACCGGGATCTCTCGAGACCTCAATCTCCTGACATCTCTGGCCAAAATAGTTGTCGGCTCCTCAACAAAGGCTAAACCCTCACCCAACTGAACTGAATCCCACTGCAACACATGAGACTCATTTGGGACATACCGATGCAACATCGAAACATGAAATACATGATGTATAGCTGAAAATATCGGAGGCAACGCTAGCTGATAGGCAACGCTACCAACCCTCTGAAGAATCTCAAACGGCCCAATGTACCTGGGGCTAAGCTTGACCCGCCTACCAAATCCCATCACGCCCTTCATGGGCGATACACGGAGAAACACCAAGTCACCGACACTAAACTCCAAGGCACGAAGCCTACGATCAGCATAACTCTTCTGCCTGCTCTAAGCTGCCTGAAGTCTATCCTGAATCACTCGGTCTAAGGAATCTCGAAGCAAATCTGTGCTCTGTGGCCTAGAACTAAAACCATCAAACCAACCTACCGGTGATCTGCAACGCCAGCCATACAAGGCCTCAAAAGGTGCCATGCCAATGCTCGAATGGAAGCTGTTATTATAAGCAAACTCTGCCAAGGGAACAAACTGATCCCAAGAACCTCCAAAGTCAAGAACACAGGCCCGAAGCATGTCCTCCAGAATCTGAATGGTCCTCTCGGACTGGCCATCTGTCTGAGGGTGGAAAGCCGGTACTAAGATGAACCTCTGTACCCAAATCTCGCTGAATAGCCCTCCAGAACTGAGATGTGAACTGAGTGCCGCGGTATAAATAATAGAAGCTGGGACCCATGCAATCGAACAATCTCACGAAGGTAGATCTGAGCTAACCTCTCTTGCACCATAAGAAGTCTGAACCGGCAAGAAATTGTGCTGACTTAGTCAGCCTATCAACAATCACCCATATGGAATCAAACCCATAGAAGTACGAGGGCAAAACCAACAACAAAGTCCATAGTAATCCCTTCCCACTTCCACTCAGGAATGGGAAGTCGCTGCATGAAACCACCAGGTCTCATGTGCTCGAACTTAACCTGCTGACAGTTCAAGCACCGAGATACTAAATCTGCTATATCCTGCTTCATACCACTCCACCAGTAAAGCTGTCTCAAGTCTCTATACATCTTTGTTGTGCCAGGGTGAATGGAATATCTAGTACAATGTGCCTCATGAAGTATCAACTGAATCAAATCACTAATTCTCGGAACACAAAGGCGACTATCAAACCTCAGAACCCCATCTGAATCTAGAGAAGCCTGGCTGGTCTCACCCTGAACAACCCGATCACGAAGGTCACACAACTGTTGATCCTCAAACTGACGGCTCTGAATCTGATCAATCAAAGTAGAACGAACCTCAATACTGGCGAGAACTCTGCTAGGATCCGACAAGTCAAGCATAACCAGACGGTTAGCCAAGGACTGGATGTCCAAGGCCAATGGTCGCTCTGAAACTGAAAGAGAAGCTAGGCTACCCATACTCACCGCCTTCCGGCTCAAGGAATCCGCTACCACGTTTGCCTTGCCCGGATGATACTGAATAGTGAAGTCATAGTCCTTCAGTAACTCGACCCATCTCCTCTGTCTCGAGTTCAACTCTCGCTGACTCGTGATATACTGAAGACTACGGTGATCGGTGAAGATCTCACAGTGAACTCCATATAGGTAATGCCTCCAGATCTTGAGCTCGAAAACTACCGCCACCAACTCTAAGTCATGAGTGGGGTAGTTGCACTCGTGAACCTTCAGCTGCCTCGATGCATATGCTATTACTCGACCCTGCTGCATCAACACACAACCAAGACCAACCCCAGAAGCATCACAATACACGGAGAAGCTTTGACCCTTAACCGGCAAAGTCAAAACTGGAGCTGAAGTCAATAAGGCCTTAAGCCTCTGGAAGCTATCCTCACACTGGTCCGACCACTGAAATGGGACATCCTTCCTAGTCAGCATAGTCAAGGGTGCTGCTATGGAAGAAAATCCTTCAACGAACCGTCTGTAGTAACCTGCTAACCCAATAAAGCTATGGACCTCAGTAGCAGTAGTAAGTCTAGGCCAATCACAAACCGCAGAAATCTTTCTCGGGTCAACCCTAATCCCATCCTTAGACACCACGTGCCCTAGGAATGCAACTGACCCAAGCAAAAACTCACACTTTGAGAACTTGGCATAAAGCCGGTGATCTCTCAAAGTCTGGAGTATAACCCTCAAGTGCTGCTCATGCTCATCTCTACTACGCGAGTATACCAAGATGTCGCCTATAAAAACTATCACAAATGAGTCCAAATACGGGCCAAGAACCCTGTGCATCAAGTTCATAAAGGCTGCGGGGGCATTAGTCAACCCAAAAGACATCACCAGGAACTCATAATGGCCATAACGTGTCCTGAATGTTGTCCTAGGGATGTCCTCCGCCCTAATCCTTAACTGATGGTAGCCAGACCTCAAATCAATCTTCAAAAACACGACTGAACCCTGAAGCTGGTCAAACAAATCATCAATCCTCAGCATCGGATACTTATTCTTCACTGTCACCCTACTCAACTGCCGATAATCAATACACATGCGCATCGACCCATCCTTCTTCTTCACGAAGAGAACAGGAGCACCCCAAGGTGACACACTAGATCTAATAAACCCCTTAGCTAACAGATCCTGGAGCTGCTCCTTAAGCTCCCTCAACTCAGCAGGAGCCATACGGTAAGGAGAAATAGAAATGGGCCTAGTGCCCGACTCTAGCTCAATAGCAAAATCAATATCTCTCTCAGGTGGAAGGCCTGGCAGGTCGGTAGAAAACACATCGAGGAAGTCTCTAGCCACAGGGAAAGACTCAGGAGAAGTAGGGTCAGCATTAACATCTCGGACATATGCTAGATAAGCTAAACACCCACGGGAGATAAACTTCCTAGCTCGAAGACAAGAGATGATCCCAGATGGTGCATGGCTAACAGAACCCTGCCACACAACCGGGGATACACCGGGCATAGCTATGGTAATGGTCTTGGCATAACAATCCAAAACCACACGGTGAGGGGATAACCAGTCCATGCCCAGTATCACATCAAAATCTAGCGTATCAAGAATCATCAAATCACCCCAAGTCTCTGAATCACCAACAGATAACATACAGGATCTCACAATCCGATCCACTACTAAAAAATCTCCTACTGGGGTCGAAACAGAAACAGGAACAGATAATGGCTCACTAGCCAACCCCAAACAAGGTACAAAGTAGGCAGATACATATGAACAAGTGGATCCAGGATCAAATAAAGCCATAGCAGACTGATGGCACACATAAATCATACCTGTAATCACAGCATCTGAGGCCTATGCCGCTGGTCTCCTAGGGACCGCGTAAAACTGACGACGACCTCCACCTACCCAACCGCCATCCCTACCACCTTCTCTTCCGCGCAGAGCACCACCTCTACTCTGACGACCATCCCCTCTAGCCGGAGGCTGAACTGCTCGTAAAGGCTCGGCCAACTGAACTGTACCCTGCTGAGGGCAATCTCTAGCAAAATGACCAATCGCACCACAAGTAAAACAAGCCCCTGACGGCGTACTCAGTCGAGATGAACCAGCAGATCCCGTATGACCACCACGACCTGATGCCCCAGAAACTGTACCCCTCGAAGACTGGCCGCTATAGCCCTGATAGCTGCTCTGACCCTGCTCGAACTGGGTACTACCGAAAGTCTGAAGGGAAGCCTGAACCGGTCGGCTGGACTGACCAGTGGCTGATAACTCCGGCTCCACTGGCCAGGACCTCTACCACCATATCTGGAACCACTGTAGACACCCTGATGCCGAGGCCTCTTATCTCTGGACCCCTGATCATGTCGCTGTAAGTCCTCCACAGTGCGGGCATAGTCTACGATAGCCTGAAATGACCGACCACTGGCGACCAATATCTCAGCTGGCTGCCTGATCTTTGGCCTCAAACCCCATACAAATCTGTGAATCCTGTCTGCCTCGGTAGGAACGATCATAGCTCTGAACGGTGCTAGCTGATGAAAATGGGTCTCATACTCTGAGACAGTCGTAGACCCCTGCGTAAGGTGAGTAAACTGCTCCCTGCGATGCTCACGATCACTCTGAGGTAGGAACTTGGCCATAAAGGCCTCATCAAACTCATACCAGGCCAAAGGAGGTGACGATGGTGGTCTACAAGCAACCTGGGCCCTCCTCCATAACTTCGCTGGGCCCTCCAACTGATAGGTAGTATAACCAACCCCGTGAGTCTCCAACAAACCCAAATGATGCAACATCTCCTCACAGGTAGTAATAAATTCATGTGGATCCTGTCCAGAAGTACCAGCAAACCTCGAAGGTGATAACCTCAAAAACCTACCCAACGTCTTCTGCTCTGACTCTGTCATAGCTGGGCGAGGAGCAAGAGGCTGTGCAACAGATGGGACTGGAATGACCTCCGCACGGGGAGCCATAGTAGCAGGCTGCGCTCCTGAGCTTTGTGCACCCAGGGCTGCCCCCTAAGCGGATATCTGCACTACCTCAGAAGGCCGCTCTCCAATCACACCCAAAAGCTATAATAGTAATCCCCGAATGTCTGGAGACTGAGCTACGGCTGGAGCTGGTACAGAAGTGGGCACTGGAGCTGGTACTGGAGCTGGCGCTGGAGCTGGCACTGGAGCTGGTGGTACCTGGGCTGCCCCCTGATCCACATGTTGCTCGAGCTCTATCTCAACTCTAGCAGCTCTAGCAGGTGCCACTGCTCAAGGGCGTCCTCGACCCTTAGCTGGAGTGGGAGGCTCATCTCCGCGTGATACCGATGATCTCGTACGAACCATCTGCGGAAGAATGAAGTAGAACAAATGAGATTTCCAGAAACTTCAAGGGTTCTACGCACGACACAAAAGCAAGGAAAGAGTCAAATTTCCTAAAATGTCACTGTAGCCTCCCAAAGATTGAGTACGGACGTCTCCGCCCCGATCCGCGGGACTCTACTAGACATTGGCTCCTATACCGATGACACTGATGAACCTAGAGCTCTGATACCAAGTTGTCACGACCCGATTTCTCGGTCATGATGGCACCTACAAACCCCGGTAGGTGAACAAATCCCCGTAGCCCAGGACAGTTAGTAATGGGCTACTATCTAACAAATAAGGGAACAAGACAAAGAGAATAGATAACAGGGATATAAATATATACATATGCGGAAACTAAACCAAACCCCAAGACCTGGTATCATAGTATAGAGCCAAAACTACATACATAGAGTGCAAACGATCCAAAACAATATATACAGATGTCTCTGAATGGTAATAGAGTACATGAAGCAAAAGATAAACTAAAGCTAAGCTCCGATCGCCAAGAGCTCACCCTCAGTCTGAAGTAGTCCCCAACAGATCTCCAAGCACGAATCACAGCGATCTAACGGCGATGGTCCACGCTAGGATCTGCACCCAAAGATGCAGGGGGGTAGGGTGAGCACCAAATGTGAAGCATAAGGTACCCAGTAGGTATCATAGGCCGACTGGGCACATATAAGATAAAAGCGTAGTAACAGACAGAATAGAAGCAAGTAGTCACAGCAATCAACGAAAGGTACACAGGAGCTAGCCCAGAGGGAAATCAACAGAACCACATGTGAGGCCAGTAAGCAGAATATACACACCATAGGCACAGGTGAAAGTAAGAAATAACGCACCTGGGGTCCTTACAATAACAGTGTATACATAACAAGTTTACAAAATGGACGGTATACCGGTAACCTCAAGTGTAAGAAAAAGAGAGAAAGAGTAATGATAGGCACGCTTAAAGACATGAATCAAGCCCAACTAATCATATCAATCTCAAATCCAGCAACTAACAGTCTAGCACTAACCAATTTCATAATTGACCGTAACAGGAAACAGTTCTACAAGTAAAATAGGAAGAGTCTACCTACAGTCCCCCGGCCGCCTATACAATCGAGGAACACAAACAAGTGAAAACAAACCCTCCGGCATCCCATACTACCGGAGCATACAATCAACAAACAACAAACAAGGGTGGAGCCTCAAACAATGAATGATATGATGCATGAAGATCTCAAGTGAAGTGGTATCTCTGTATGTACCTCCTCCGGTGCCGATCGGGCCCAGCAGGTAGGTTCCATGGAAGGACACTGCCCGTATACCTCTACTCCACCGTATACCCTTCGTCCGGCACACGCAGCCCGCAGCCCCTGGCCCGGATGGCAACGTCCATGGAGGTCCCAGACCTCATACTAAAACTCAGTATCAAACATGTCGTTCGGAAGCAAGTCCGGGTTCAAGATAGAGACCCAGTCTCGAATATGCATGCCCAGACCCTGTCCAGGACTAAAGTAGTAGGAAAATATCTCAAAAACCCCTCCAAGGGTGCCCGGGCATAACCGGGTCTAAACAGTAGAAAGTTCATCTCAGGTGCTCGGTCCGACCGAGGCTAAAAATCATCTCAAGTAGCAAGAAAACTCAACTAGCACCCCGGCCCTGCCGAGTCTAGCGTTAATCGTAAAACTGATGATTTAAAAACATAATTTTACTTTCTTTTACCCAGGAATATTCACAAGTTAAATCAAACCATTTCCAAATCATTTTCCATCAAAAACAGGCCCCCGGGGCCATGCAAGGTTTAGAAAATAGTGCCAGTAGGCCCGAAGCCAAAACCATAGTAAAACATGGATAAAACCTCTTTATATGCATGGAAATGGTATGATCACACACAATAGCTGCCCAGCAGCTCACAATCAACCTATCGACCCTGCACAGGCCCACAGCTACTCAGCAAGCATAACCAGCCTAGAAGGATAATTCTATGCCCGGGACTCGCGGACATTCCCAAAATCCCACCTTCTATGTTCCATAGTCAACAAGGTCTCACAGGACCACAAGGGTAAATAAAATATATCGGCAAATACTACAAGCAACGGAGGAACAAAAGTAGGCAGACATGAATAAAGCGGTCGAGGTCTGTGGTACCAACCTAATAAACCAACCCAAGGATTCCCATTAATACAATTTTATTCTATATATGCGGAGTCTAGGGAAAATAAACCGTAACCTACTTGTCGTCCGATGACAAGCTCGAACCTCTCCGAAAAGAAGCTCCGAAATGAAATCAAACTCGAAATTAGGCTTGAATAACTTGACGTAGATAATTGATTTCTTACGGTGATTTAAAAGAAACGCCAACCAGCCATCGAATCCCCTCTTTACCATAACATATCTATACGTGTATCATCTATATAATTCACGTGTTAGTGAAGAATAACCAAAGGAAAAGGATGCTGGATATAAGTTTATATCAATGGAAGGAAAAGATAACTCCAACCTAACCTAACCTAACATATATGATGACTGTGATTAATAAATGGGTGTAGTACCATTTGGTTATGTCATGCTAATAAAATATGAAGTACACATAGTTTAATGACACCTACTGAAGCAAGCATTTGTTGTATACTCCCTCCACTTCCACGTGGAGGGGAGGTGTCCGTACCAAAGTAATTTTATTCCATCGCGAATGTATTCGGGTATTGCATAAGTTCGTGGTAAAATATATATAGCTTTTTGAATATACCATAATTAATAGAAAATTATTTCAAATAAAACCTACTATATTATAATAATAATTTTCAACATAACTAATTTTACTATCTCCGTTAAAATATTACAATGTACAAAAACCTCATAAAATAAATACATATACCATTATATCGTAACAAAAATATTTTTCATAAACCTTTAAAATATTTTGAAAAGGTAATAATAATATAATTTTCTACCACCTTTGACTTTTAAATTAAATATTTTCAAGTACGCACGATTTCGATACTCAAGAACTCTCTTGGAAACCTCCCTTATGTTTTCTCACTGTTCCAGAACTGAAATGGCATTTTAAAACGTGAAGTCGAGGCTTTAAATCGATGTTGACTCGACCCTGTTCGCGACCCGGTTCGCAACCCGGTTTCTGCCAGACAGTCCGCGGTAAAACAGTCATAACTTTTTACTCCAAGATCAGTTGGACGTGAGGTTTTGTGCGTTAGAAACTAGACTCGTAGTCCTTCGATTTGGTATTTCAGGTGACTTCTAACTCTTTATATATTGGGATAAAAGCCCTGAGACATTTGACCCAAAGTTCAGAAAATTTATTAAAGAACTTACGATAACTTTTGCCGACTTGCTTGACTTCAAAACTTATAATGCGACCAAACAAATGGACCCGACACCAAAATACCGGTCCTGATGAGCCTTAAGTGACTTGGGCCGCTACAAACAAGCTCTAACGGTTCAAGGAAAACATATACGTGAAAATAACCGGAAGGGTCATTACAGTAGGCATGAAGACTGAATCTTTAAATTAAAATATGACTGAACTAACTTCGAAGAACATGAGTGCATGCTAGGATCATGAGAAACGTTGATGGAATAGAACTGGAGGAACATACTAAGAAGGAAACTATTACCTCAAGCTGAAACTTGATCGAAAGGATAGAGATGAGGGTACTTGTCCTTCATGGCTGCTTCTGCTTCCCAAGTAGCTTCCTCGACTAACAGGTTCCTCCAAATGACTTTCACCGAAGCAACTTCTTTGTCCCTCAAGCTTCAAATATGACGATCAAGAATCTCAATGGGAAATTCTTCATAAGTGAGGCTATTCTTCACACCCACATCCGCTAAAGGCACAATCAAGGTAGGATCGCCAACACACTTCTTCAATATGGAAACATGGAAAATCAGATGAACCACTTCTATCCCGGCTGGCAACTCTAACTCATAAGACACATTACCAACTCTCCTCAGAATCCTGTAAAGACCAACATATCTGGGACTAAGCTTTTCCTTCTTACCAAACATCATCACACGCTTCATGGGTGACACCTTCAAAAATACCCAATCATCCACCTCAAACTCCAAGTCTCTACTCCTAACATTCGCATATGATTTTTGTTGACTCTGAGTAGTTTTCAACCTCTCCCTAATAAGCTGAACTTTCTCTATAGTCTCATGAACTTAATCTGGACCTATCAAGGTTGCTTCACCTACGTCAAACCAGCCAATAAGAGATCTACACCTTCGCCCATAAAGTGCCTCATAGGGGGCCATCTGAATGCTAGAATGAAAGTTGTTGTTGTAGGCAAACTCAATAAGAGGTAAGTGATCATTCCAATTACCTTTGAAATCAATCACACAAGCTCTCAACATATCTGTCTGTAGGTGAAAAGTTGTGCTAAGATTAACCTGAGTACCAAGACCTTTCTAAAATAATCTCTAAAACTGAGATGTGAACTGAGTACCCCTATCTGAAATGATGGATAATGGAAATCCATACAAGCGTACTATCTCATGGAAGTAGAGCCTAGCATAATCCTCTACTGAATCAGTAGTCTTGACAGCCAAGAAGTGGGATGACTTAGTCATCCTGTCGAAAATCATCCAAATAGAATCATGTTGTCTGCAAGTACGAGGTAAGCCTGTAATAAAGTCCATATTAATCTCTTCCCACTTCTAAGTAGGAAGATCAATATCCTGAGTCATACCACCTAGTCATTGGTGTTCTACCTTTACTTGTTTAAAGTTGGGACACCTAGCCACAAAATCTGCTATGTCCCTCTTCATGCCATTCCAATAATAGACTTCTCATAGATCATGGTGCATCTTGGTGGCACCGGGGTGGATAGAATATCTAGAGCTATGAGCCTCTTTCAAAATTTGTTGTCTCAACACATATATATTAGGAACACACAATCAGCCCTGATATCAAAGCACACCATCTCCCCTTTGGGAGAAAATCTCTACCCTCTATTGATGGACTGCACCCTTTAGCTGATGCAAAATAGGATCATTGTCTTACTTCTCCTTCACTTCAACAACCAAAGATGATTCGAACCCATTTTGAACAACAACACCACCATCCACTGAATCTGTAAGGCGAACTCCTAATCGAGCAAGTCTATGAACATCCTTAGCCAATTCCTTCTTTCCATCCTCAACCAAGGACACACTTCCCATAGACAACCTACGAAGTGCATCAGCCACTACATTAGCCTTACCCGGATGGTAAAGCACACTCATATCATAATCCTTAAGGAGCTCAAGCTACCTCCTTTGATGAAGATTCAATTCCTTCTAAGTGAACATATACTGAAGACTCTTATGATCGGTGAATACATCTACGTGGACACCATACAAGTAGTGTCTCCAAATCTTCAAAGCAAAAACCACTACAGCTAACTCAAGATCATGAGTAGGGTAGTTCTTCTCATAAATCTTAAGCTGTCTGGAAGCATAAGAAATCACCTTAGCACGCTGCATCAAAACACAATCCAAACCAACTCTCGAAGCATCATAATACACAACAAAGCCATCTAAGCCCTCAGTTAGAGCCAAAACTGGAGTTGTGGTCAACCTAGTATTCAATTCTTGAAAGTTCTTCTCACACTTATCAGACTATTGAAATTTAACTTTCTTCTGAGTTAATTTGGTCAATGGGGCAGCTATGGATGAAAACCCTTCCACAAACCTCTTGTAGTAACCAGCCAAACCCAAAAAGCTCCTAATATTTAACTGGGAAGTGGGTCTAGGCCAGTTCTTCACTGCCTCTGTCTTCTGTGAATCAACTTAAATGCCCTCTTTAGTCACAACATGACCCAGAAAGGCAACAGACTGTATCCAAAATTTACACTTGCTGAACTTAGCAAATAATTGTCGATCCCTGAGAGCTTGCAATACAACTCTCAAATGGTCTGCATGCTCCTCCTCACTCCGAGAGTAGATAATAATATCATCAATGAAAATAATCACAAACATATCCAAATATTATTTGAACACACGGTTTATCAAGTCCATAAAAGCTGCAGGAGCATTCGTTAGTCCAAAAGACATAATCACAAATTCGTAATGACCATACTGAGTTCTGAAGGTTTTCTTTGAAATGTCACACTCTCTAACTCTGAGCTGATGATAACCGTATTTGAGGTCGATTTGGAGAAATAGATGGCACCCTGAAGCTGGTCGAACAAGTCATCAATCCTAGGAATGGGATACTTATTCTTGATTGTGACCTTGTTCAACTGACGGTAATTAATACATATTCTGAGAAAACCATCTTTCTTTCACACGAATAGGATGGAAGCACCCTATGGAGAGATGCTAGGCCTGATAAAACCCTTATCAAGAAGGTCATTCAACTGTTCTTTCAATTCCTTAAGCTCTACTGGAGCCATTTTGTAAGAAGGAATGAATATAGGCTGCATATCTGGGAGAAGGTCTATCCCAAAGTCAATCTCCCACTCGAGAGAGACTTCAGGCATATCCACGAGACACACTTCAGGAAATTCATTCACAACAGGAACTAACTAGAGGGATGGGATTTTGGACTCCGAATCCATAACCCAAACTATATGATAGACATAACCCTTAGAAATCATCTTCCTAAACTTGAGATAAGATATGAAATGACCCTTTGAGGATGGGAGACTACCATTCCCCTCTAAGATAGATTCATTTGGAAACTTGAGGCAGACCACATGGGTTCGACAATCAATCGAGGCATAACATGCATGCAACTAATCCATACCAAGAATAACATCAAAATCAGTCATCTCTAACTCAACTAGATCGGCTGAGGTGACCCTATAAAGGATTGAGATAGGGCAATTTCAGTAGGTCCTTTTGGCTAGGACTGACTCACCAACAGGGGTGGAGACACGAGAGGGTTCTAAGAGTAGTTCCAGACTGACTTCAAACTTGCAAGCAACATAAGGGGTTACAAAACACAAAGAAGCTCTGGGGTCAAAGCATAAACATCAAAAGAGAAGACTTGCAACATACCAGTCGGGAACTCTACTGCTACTGGTGGGATAACATAGCATAGAGGCAGTTTTGGCGTTGACCGCCACCTGAACCAGAAGCGGCACCCTGCTGGGCTGCTGTAATAGGATGAGTCCTGCCAACTCCACTTCCTTTCTTGGCTGAAGGGAAATCCTTGATCCTATGACCCATCATTCCACAACCAAAGCATCCACATATGCCATAGAGGCACTCTCCCGGGTGACTCTTTCCACACTTGTTGCAAACAGGGTAGGAAGCCCCCTTTGCAATACTCCCCTGAGACTGAGAACCCGATCCTCTACCTACCTGATCATGCCTAGGCCTGGGGGCCTAAATAAGAGCACTAGCTGATAATGGTAAAGGCCCTGATGACCTCTTCTGAAATGAAGAATGGTTTCCCCCCTAGACTTCTGATGACTGAAACCCTAATTCTCTGTTTTGGCCCTCTTGTTCTCACTTGCCATTTCCTTCAACTTATCTTTTTCAATCTGTTGAGCATGAGTCATAAGCCTAGAGATATCCATATTACCCAACAATATAGCATTTTTGCACTCCTTTTTCACCAAGTCGAATACCCCATACATGAATTTTCCCATTAGTGCCCTCGGATCGGCCACCATAGATGAGGCATACCTAGAAATATGAGTGAACTTCAATCTATACACCTGGACTAACATCGACCCTTGCCTCAAATTCATAAACTCCATGGCCTTAGTCTCCCTCAACTCCCTAGGGAAGAACCAATCAATAAATGTTCCCTCAAAGCACTCCCATGTCACAGGGACTACATCCATTCCCCTAGCATCCTTCCACTGAGTATACCAAAGATGAGCCACATCCTTGAGCTGATAGAAAGCTAGCTCAACACTATTAGAATTGATAACCTACATCACCTCCAAAATCTTCTTCACCTCATCCATGAAATTTTATGGGTCCTCTCCCACCTTAGATCCCAAAAACTCTGGCGGGTTCATACGAATAAAGTCCTGAACTCTGGCAGCAGCCATCGCACCATAAGAGTTAGTAGGAATAGGTGCTTGCTAATTAGCCTGATTGGCCATAGCATGTGCTAATATCTAAATAGCATTCCTGAACTCCGCATTTGTGACCTTGTGGTCTGAAATTGGAGGATTAGCACTTCGGGCCTTGCCTCGATGAGGCATGGCACGGCAGGAAGGAATAATCTGAAATGCATAAAGATTATATTAGAGGAGTAATAGAGTTAAGCTCTATCATATGATATTGATAATAAAAGAAGTGAGGTTTTTCCTAAAACATCTCATAGCTTCCCTCTCATAAGTGTGGTGTGCTTTACACCCATGAAAGGGGCTCTACTTAATGCATCTTTTAAACACCCTAGGACTCTTGAACCTGATGCTCTGATACCAAGATTGTCATGCCCCAATATTACCCCTTGACGTAACACGGGACACAGGACCATGAGTAGTCCCAAGTTAACCCTTGGCATTAGCATAACTTAGACATAACATAAAGAATCATAGCAGAAGCATAAATAGCAGAAGTAGGCAACCAACTCTAAAGATAAAGGCCTAAGAGTATCAAATTTGAAACATGAAGTACAAATATCTAACTATGTCCAAAACCTCTACATAAGAAATGATGAGTTGCTGGGATAAAACCCCAGCTAACTCAAAATACTGAAGGAAATCCATAAAGTAACTAGACTCATAACTAGTCCTCGAAAGATAAGGACTCACTAACCAATATAATAAAGCATGCGGTCTCTAGCTATGAGCCTGAGAACGGGAACCTAAATATGCATCATGATAAGATGCAACAGGAGAATATGCGTCAGTATTATAGGATGTGCTGAGTATGCGAGTGTATGCAATGACATCAGTAAACACACTTAAAACATGCTTAAAACTGAGTTCATACATAATAGAAGGAACTCATAGTAAATATCATAATTGAAGCATAAGACATGATGTAATAAGTAAAGTTTCAAAGTAGATTATCATATAACTTAAAAGCTTAAAAACATTCATAGGAGAGGTTTTCTTAACTGACATTAAACTATATTGAGCACCATGGAGTCTAGTGTCATGTACCCACACCGAAAAAGGTTGTCCTAACTGTCCAAGGTTAGAACCATGTTCATAAGGATCCTATCATAAGCTACAGAGGGCGACCTATGGTGGCAATGTAGTTTTTGACTTGAGTTATCTAGAACCCTCATTGCTCGATGCTAAATACTACTCCCAAAATATATTATAATGCTCACATATATATGACATGTCTAGATGTCAAAACTTATTCATGGTCATGATGGAAACTTGAATGTAGTTCATGAGTATTGATGTCATGTCAGGATGTCATATCATTCATAATAATTTATATCTTAAAAGTTTGCATGACACTAGTTAAATTTCATAATCACATGTAATTTCATAAAAATAGGAACTAAGCATGCAATAGCTTGAAATTCATGAGGTTATGTTATCAAAATATGTTATTTTTCTTAAATTAATCCATGCATGCAAAATTGGCTAAGTTTAAGCTTCCATTTATGAGTAGGAATTCACTTGCAAAAACCCATTCAAAATCATGAAATTTAGAATTAAATTTCATAGAAGAATCATGATAAAAGTCAATTTATAAAAGCAATGAGAATTGGGTAAGAACCCTAATTTGAAAGTTCATAAAATCAATATAGAGTTTGGGGGTTTTTGGAATAAAGGTGAAAGAATCCCTAATTGAATACCCACATACCTGAATTGAAGCTTTCTTAGCTTAGGACTTGAGGGATGGAGACTTGAAGATGAAATCCTTAGCTTGAAGCTTGGGAGAGTGGAGTTCTTTTCTCTTTTGGAGCTTCAATGAGAGTTTGGGAGTAGACTTAGGTTAATAAAGGTTAAAACCCTCCTAGAATAGCCCAAAATGACTTAACTTAGGAGTTAAAAAGGTGGGTAATTATAAAAATACTCCAGGGATTTAATTCTGAGAAACTGCTTAAAAACCTCGGCTTCAGGTTCCACGAGGGAGATCTACGGACTATAGACACAACCACAACTCGTGGTTCCCTCTCGTGGTTTCTGGCTTAAATGATAAGTTGCGGGTCTAAGTTCCATGAATAGGGTACGACTCATGGTTTGATCCACGAATCATAGAAACCTATCATGGTTTCTGAGGGAAATGACTGCCCTCAATCTGAATTCCACGAACTGGTTCCATGACCTGTGGAACCATCCACAAACTGTGAAACCCAGTCGTGGTTCTCAGACCTGAGGATGGGGTTCCACTATACATATGAATGTTACATTCTCCCGTATAGACCAGGTACAAATATTCTTGCAAGGATTTGTTTATGAGCTATCTCTTAATTCCCTCCTGCCTCTAGGGATATCATTCTCTAGCTTATACTCTTCTGTAAATACTTGTCCACTTCCCCTAACATTTAACCATTTAGTGTCCTTTTATTAGTCTACTAACATCACACCTCCAAATTCCTATCTACTCAATTCAAAATGATTAAAACTATGCTAAGAGACTCAACATTTTCTATCTACAGTCCTCTCAATTTAGCTCTTAAGGAAACCATACAAAGAAACACCTAAATTTCTCTATCCTTCGCAACTCAAGAATACTAAACTAGGCACACATACCAGTTAGAAGCTTAAAATCTTATGGACAATATACCTCTTGTATCACACATCTTCCTTTATAAATCTTACGGTTTCATCTTTATATAATGACATAGCGTCCATTCACTTATTCATCTCTGGTCCACATATATATCATGCTTAAACCTTCACACTTGTAGTAAGTTATTGACTTAGGCTCTTTCACACACTATATCAAGCCTACTAGATCAATTTTTCAAAACAAGAATTGTTATCCTCATACTGCCATTCATTTCACCACAGTGATCATTGAAGTTCAAGATTAACATCTAGTACTAAACATGGGTAGCAACAAAAATTCTCCTATACTATATAGAATTACATCTACTAGAGAAAAAAATCAAAGAAACATTAGTCCATTGAGAGTTCATGATCAAATAGTCAATCTTAATCACACAGTCTATCAAATTATAGTGTACATGAACATTTTCTTTTCAAAATCACAAGGTATAGCCTAAATATGTCAATTCCTTACTGTTTATCCTCCCGTTCATATCCTATATGGATCTTCACTAACACAATGACATGTCATCATGAAATTCTTCCCTAGTTCAAGTATACTCTAAGTCATCTTAACCAATGACCCTTCTCTACATACTACCACGAAGTCTGAACAAATCTCATTGCCTCCCCATCATCTACTTAATGGATACATGACTCTAGCTACATATCTCAATCAAATACTATCTCCACTTTTTGGCTACTATACTTCTGACTTCATATCTTGGTTGTGGGATTCATTCTACTGCTGATGGATTAAAATACCCCAAATCCCAATATATCTCGAGTGAATACATTACCTAAGGCTTGATATACCCACTTTTCCACTTAAGGGTGTTATACGAATCAATGTTTCAAAAAAGGTCTAAGAGCATATCCTACTTTGGGCTCAAATGCATGATTCATATCAACAAGGGTGTACACCTTAGAATAATAGACTCAAGTGCACTAATAGGCTCCTCACAAGCCCTTGTGCAGTCTCTTATATTTCTAACAACTCCATCTGAGAGCACCACATCAATAAGAATCCAAGATTTACTACTTCTATCACCTCAAAGATGAGGCATAATTGGCAGAGTTAGAGAAATGCATGAATCTTGATAATTTCTTATGGCACAGCTCCATTGCACGATCTAGAGCATAAAAGAATAGAAAACTTTTCTTAAAT
Source organism: Jaltomata sinuosa (assembly GCA_003996215.1). NCBI lineage: Eukaryota > Viridiplantae > Streptophyta > Magnoliopsida > Solanales > Solanaceae > Jaltomata > Jaltomata sinuosa. The sequence goes on from QJPP01000438.1 coordinate 357,619, forward strand.
GTTCGTAGTCCCTCATTTATAGAAGTGGGACCCTCACGGTGATAAATGATACTCTACTGATATGGCTTCATAGAATCCCTAGGACACTTAAGTCTTATGACATGATACCAAGTTTGTCATACCTCGAGCCTAGCCCTAGGCATAGCCGGCCCCTGATGCCATTGTTGGCCCGAGCGTACCCTTGGTATGGCATAATACTAGATCATACGACTAAACATAAGCAAAAATACTGGGAAACATCTAAAAAGAATAAATTTTTATTCATAAACATACTTTAAAAGTGACATATGAGTCAATACAGAATTTGAAAATATATCTTAACTTGACTGACTGACTGTCTGTCTATCTATGAAGCCTCTAAACTAAGTCTGAATACTGACTACTAAGACAAGGCCCTCGGTCTACCTTTATTTAAACAAAATAAGATACTAACTGATTTGCAGACTAAGACCTATGGAAGTAGAGAAGGCTCACCTATAACCGAGGAGATAAAGCTTAAAGAAGTATCTGGTCACGAGTGTGAGTACCTGAGTCTGCATCATAAAATGATGCTTCAAAAAATGGCGTAAGTACATAAAATATACTATATGTAAAATAGCTTAATGAAACATAACATGAACATGACTATATTCTGATATGACTAAATAGTTAAGACATGAACAAGATGTATAACAAGATCATGAAATAAACTGAATACTATAATATATATATATATATATACATATATATATGATGGTCTGAATATCTGAAACATAATATAAGACTGCATAACTGAATTACAAGGTAAATTGGATATCTGAAAGATAGTGTAAACTGTATGGCTAAATCCTAAGGTAAGTTGGATATTCGAAACATAAGAAAGTCTGAATGTAATACTTTATAAATACTTTCAAGAACAATGGCCTTATTCCAAAAAATGTCTTTCATAAATCACAACTTATAAGAATCGTCTTCATCCCATAAAAATCATATTCTTTGGGTTAACACGACATACATGGAAGCACATGGAGTATGATCTCGGCCCGATCAGCTAAGCCATCTCATACCTTGTCAAGTATGATACATACATACATGACTAATGAATCCATAATAAGCCCTTACTAGAGGCACATAGACGTGTCGCTAAAATCAACGGTATAATTCTTAACCAACGTCGGCGTACGTAGTTTTGAGCATTCATTATTTGAACTTATGACTTCTCGATGTTAACCACTACTCCAAAAACTTTCATGAAATATATTTCAACTCATATATCATAATTTAGCCCTTGTGGCTTATGTTCATAGTTTAGCCCTTGGGCTCACGTTCATAGTTCATAAGTCATACTGTGGAGTTTTGTACTCAAAATCATATGAAGATCATGCTAGTGAGTCTTGCGCTCTAAATCATACGAAAATTATGCTAGTGAGACCCGTGCTCTAAAAAATATATAAAAAATCATGTTAGTGAATCTTGTGCCTTAAATCAGGTGAAAATCATGAGTCTAAATTTTTAAGACAAAAACATTCTTTTCAAACTCATGTCGAAATTCATAAAGTATATTTGTAAGCATTCATGAGATAGTTTCATAAACATGAGATAGGTTCATAAACATGGGATAGGTTCATAAACTTGGGATAGGTTCATAAACATGAGATAGGGACCAATTCTGAAATTCTACTACATTGATGGAGGATTTATGGAAATCTCATCAAGAGTTAAAGGAAGATCATAGAGACTTAGGGTTTCATATAATAATGATTCCATTTTTGTAGACGTTCATAAAAATTTGTAGAGAACTCATAGGAATCACATAGAATAAGATTTATCATAAGGACAAAATACTTGAGTAGAGAATTCATGAAGTTTCACAACGAATCAAAGAGAACTTGAGGTATAAAGTTTTTACTCTAACTCTAGTTCATTCATGGGAGCACTTTGAAGACATAGGACGACATTCATGGGGGATGATGAGATGATGGATATTCTTACATTCCCTAGAAGAGGCTAGAACTTGGGGAAAAAACCTGAGAGATTGCTTTCCTTGAGTCTAGAGCGTAGTTTCTTGAAGCCCTTGAGGTTTTGAGTTGGGGAGGGAGGAAAGGAATATTACGTATTGATTCTAAGCTCCATCGGTGGCTATCCACCGAAAGTGATGGCCATAGTGGACCGGCGTACTTAAGCTAATTTAGATTGTGGGCAAATTGAAGTTTTTTTCCTAGAGAGCGTTTTGCATGAATGAATTGAAGTTGTTCTTATAAATTTGGTGTTAAACTTGAAAATTTCCTAAGTTGGCGAATTGAATTCCTGCTGCCTGTAATATGCGTGTCGAGCCATAAGGCACACATAATTACACCAGAATGCAATTGTCAACTCTAGTAATGTAAAATGAACAAGAGGGGTTTGCTCGAGTGGTAAGCACCCTCCACTTACAATTTTAAGGTTGTAAGTTGACCATCTATTCTGCCTAGGTGACCTGGCCTCATTTGTTTGCACTTAATAGAGGTCTGAATCTGAATGGTTCAGACCTTAGGCCATAAAGTGCATTTGTTTTCATTAAGATTTAAGCACTTAATTGGTCTGAATGAGTCTTAATCATTAAGATCTAGAGCAAAGTCTTAATATCATTAAGAGGTAAACTTGTACGGATAATATTCACCACCACTCTATCCAACAATCACCAGTCACCACCACTTACCACCTTTGTCATCACAACCACCACCACCATTGTCAACCACCATTACCATCGTCCACCACCACCACCAACTACCACTACTATCAGTCACTACCATCCCTACTACCTTCATCATTATAATTATATCCATTGTCACCACAATCACCATCATCGCCACCTCCACCACTACCGTGATCAATCTTTACAACTAACCAACTATACCATCACAATTAACACTGCCGCCAACTACCATCAGCACACCGTCAAACACCACACATTCTTTAGCCATAACCACCACCATTGTTACAGTTGATGTCATCTCCACCACTATCAATCACTACCACCAGTATGGTCAATCCCTACTACCAACCTCCTCCACCATCACAACTACAATTACCGCCAACTACCACATATTCTTCAGTCACCGCCAACTACTAATCTTAACCATCTTCACCATCACAAAACCACCACCAACACTACCAATCGCCACCATCATGACAGTCACTACAACACCAACCACCTCTACCATCACAACTATCACCGCCAACATTACTAGACACTAACAACCATTGCCACCATTACAAACCATCTTCATCATCACTAGCAAACATAAATGTCTCTTTTTTTAATCAAATAATAATTTTATTTTATTAAATTAAGTATTTTTCTAATATATAATTAATTTTTTATTTGAATTATATTTTTATTATATTTACAAATAAATAAGTTATGCACATTCAGATGTTAAAAACAAATAGTCTTAATCGTTCAGTAATCAGATCTAGAGACAACATGTTAATCATTCATATATGCATTCAGATTCAGACGTCTTTAATCTTAATGAAAACAAATGAGGCCTAGCCTGAAAATTTTGATATTATTTTGTAGGTCCTCTAGGAATTGACTACAACAACATCAACCTCAAGATGATCATGCTAAAGTGTGGAATTTCAAGACTCACAACATCAAAGCCAAATACATAACCAGAGTATTGCCTCTTATCATCTGCTGGCAATTGTGGAAATCAAGATGCAGCACAAAATTTGAAAATATTAAACCTTCCTTTTACAGAACTAATACTAATATCATTTCTACTCTCTTGCAGATTCTAAACAACAGTTTTTGAGAGGCAAAGCTAGAAATTGATTGACACAAAATCTACCAAGCTTGTGATGCAATTTTAGAGCAGAGAACCACCAAGATAGTCAGATGGATCAAACCTCCACCACTATCAGTCAAGATTAATAGTGATGAAAGTTGTATCCAAGATGTATGTGGTAGAGGAGGCATAATCAGAGACTACCAAGGGAGAGTCATTTTTGCATATTGTATTCTTCTGGGACCTGGAATAAGTAACATGGCAGAGGCAGTTGCTATGTTATTTGGCATAAAATAGTGTCACTAATGGTCTCAGTCCAACTTGGGAAGAAACGGATTCTCTACAAATCACAAAATGGTATAAGGAATGGAAAGTACCCTGAAAAATCACTAACTACATTAGTGAAATCCAGAATTTAGTTGTAGAGCATGAATTTGTTATCAATCACTGTTTCAGAGAAGCCAATAAATCAGCCGATAAATTAAGCTAGCTTGAGCCACCGGTTTGATATAATCCATGTCTTCAACTCTTTTGTTAAATTTCCCAACCAAATCAAAGGTCTTGTCAGTGTGGATAGATGGAACATACCTAGTTTCAGGATCAAAATGGTCTAACATGTCCACATTATCTATGATCATCCATAAACTATGTAAATACTCAGTTGTTTTGAGTTTGTTTTGTAGGCTAACTTTAGGAGTCTTATCTCAATGATCACGTACAAAGTTTGGTATGCCAAATTCAATTTGTAGCTTTTTGCACATTAATGAACAATGAAGACAATGTTTGATTTTAAAAAAAAAATTAGAAAAAGTCATCAAAGAAGCAAAAAAGAGGAAATTTCTATGGACGGTTAAAAAACAAGTAACTTTTAATGATGAAACTCCAACCCTCCTTTTGAAGTTTGTATTTTCTCATAATATTTCACCATATATTTTGGTCCTCTGTCCGCCATCGCCGGAGAAGCCGTCTCCGGCGAACCACAAGCAATCAGCAAGAACGGCCATGTCCCACCAGCGAACAACCCAACAAGTGAAAAGAAGGATGGTTACTAGGGAGGATTATTTATTTACTTTTTTTCAAGCTCTGTTATGTATTCAGTTTCTTGTTTCGGCCTTCATTTTAAGAACTATCACCAGTAGTTACCAATCAATCAATCATCTATACCTATATCTTAAGTTACTTAGATTGGATACACGAATCATCTAAAATCTAAACCGGGTGCTAAATAATTTGTCGTTTAATGTAAATTAAAAGTTCCCTGACGTTAGGGTTCTTTAAGTATCTACATTAAAGATATACAAATATCTAACCAAGTAAAGATTTACTGACAATCTAAGATCTATGTAAGTGGTAACAACTGATTTTTAATCCTATCTTGTTGTAATAGCCCATGTTGATCCTTGTTCCCTTTTTAAGTTAAATCTGCATTGATTAAAATGGATTGGGACTATTCCCCTTCATATGCTTTTTAGGTCTACCTTATTTACTTGTAACACCTTCCATCATCATAATATCACAACTACAGACCATCTAGAGATCTATACAACTTCACCTCATTTTATCACCAACAATTACCTACTCCCAAAAAAGGGGAACTCTGCCAGAGTGGATTTTAAGCTAAAATGTATAACTAGGATAATAACGAGAGTAAGTCCTGCTGCATGGCTTGATATTTGGCCAAATTTAGACACTGATCAGAATCGAAAGAGTACCATACAATGATGCTTTTATTTCTATATAATGAACTGAAATATAGCTTCAAATCTTGTTTAATTATGAAGCATGACAAGCTATTGAACCGCATAGCAGACAGGTAGTTGTAGAGCTGGTCACGGAGATTTTATTTGTTTCAGCTTTGACATGAACATCTAAAAGACAGAGAGCATTTTATAGTCATACAAATGCTACAGCTTCTTTCTTGGAGAGTCCATTTGTCTGTGTTAGTGAACGGATTCACTCCCTAGCTGCAGCTTTGCTGATCCTTCACCGGTTGCCTGACCTGATTCCAGATCCTTCTGAGGGTAAAATCTTCCACTCCCGCGGACAAGATCCTTAATTGTTTTTGTGAGGTCTTTATCATCAAGCAAGGACTCCATCGTCACATGTACACCTAAGTGCAAAGAAGAGTAAGGACAAGAAAAAAAAGAAAATAGTTCAACTATCATCAGCATGTAGCAAAATTACCCTATCACTCACCTGTAGACAAAATGTTTGAGCGAGTGAAGTTAAAACCATTGGAACAAAATGTTAGCACATTGCCACTGAAGTTTTCTTGCAGTTCCATCAACATTGATGTATTTAATACGTGCACTACCAATATACTCCACAAACAAGTAAATTTATATTTGAATCGAGATTTTACACTAGTCCAACTTACTATGTCGGGGCCTGCATGCACTATTCAACTGACAAATTCACGTTAGTCATCCTTCTTCTCTCATCATATGTGCAATAGCTTGTTTCAGGTAACACCAGAAACCACAAGAAAGAGCAAAGTATTCTACGCGAAACAAATATTCCTACCTCAAGGACATTGCAAGAGAAGATGTTCCTCATAAGATCATTGCAGATCTTTACAAATATGCTATCAGCGAAAAGCAGCCAAAAGTCGTAACAGCTCTAGCCTATTGAACAGAAGAATCGCCTTGAAAGCCAAGGAGAATATACTTGTTACCAAAGTATGTTGTATACCGGTCTATACTGGGGTGAAGGTTTATTAGTTCTGCAGACACACTTTTAGCATCTTAAAAGGTAATGTTACCCTATGTTACTTGAACTCAGATGCCCCTATTCGATACAGGTGCGGATCTAGATATTGGATTCTGCATCAAATAAATTTTAGGATTCAGAGGTATGGATCCGAGTACGAATATGGGTGTTAGGGTACAACTAATAAATATATAAAAAATAATATATATGACAATTAGTTATTTAAGATTGTTGAAAAATAAGTTATATTTTGATTAACAAGGTGATCAAAATCCATTGTTGTTAATTAAGTGAAATGAGAAATGACTTAAAGAGAACTAAAAAGCCACAGGTTTTCTTCATTCATCTCTATTTTCTCTAATTCAACTAAATTTTGGTGTATCATTCACTTCAAACATTTCTATAGGTGTTAAGATACAACAAATAAATGTATATTGTGATTTCTATAAGTTTATATATATAATTAAATTCTTTGTAACTACTAAATGTTGTATTCATAAGTTATCTTGTATATGGCTTTGTAGTACTTTATGTGAATGAGTATGACATAAATCCAAAATCAAAGCAAATACCCAATCAACATATACTTCTTGATCATAGGTATAGTCAAAGTACACAAATTAGGTTGACTAAATCCAATGTGGATCCCACACCCACACCCATGTCGGATCAACATGGATTCGGCAAGGAATTTGAAGAGTCTGATCAAGATAGCTTTTACCAATCATTTTCATTCTCAAAAGAGAATCTTAAAGTGCAGTATTCCAAGCACTATGGTGTTTCACGCAGTACAAGTGAGAACTCAACTAGGTTCTTTTTCTAGTTGCTTATATATCAGTTTGTCCTAAATCTTGACAATCCAGTTGGGTCTATCAAGAGCCGTGTGGATTGGCTTATTTTAAGTGCTTTTAAGTCAAATAGCTTTTAAGTTTTTTTAGTGTTTGGGTAAGGTAAAAAAGTGCTTTTGAACACTTGATTTAAGCCAAAATAACAAAAAAAAAATAAAAACTAAAAGTGAAAAGTTGGAATTTCCAACTTAACAGCTTATGCTTAAAAGCAGCTTAAAATAGGCCTATCCAAACATCATCAAGGTTGGCAGACTATCCAGTTCTTCTCTTGTATAGCATAGAAGAATCAACTCAAGCAATCACAATACAACTTTGTGCATGAATAGATAAAAAATGAAACCAAATAAGACTCTGCCTTCACAAAACAGGAAATGACTTTAGACCGTTTAACTTCTCTCAAATTCTAAACAAAATCCCTCAACTTATTTCAAAACTCACCTGGCGTTTTAACTTTCCATTTGGTAACACCTATGCTCTTCAATTACCAGTTTAATCAAGAGCTTTCATCGTATCAAATGAAAGGTCAGAGCTTTATTGACTCTAAAACAAATTTTTAGGGTTTTCTAGAATATTTTTGTAATTCACCATGAAAAGAACGTAAAAGCAACCAGATGATAAATTAAAGTTTGATAAGCTCAAGGACAGATCAAGAATTTAGATAAAAATGTGATATTGTGTTGATTTAAAGGTTTTCTTATGCTAATAGTGATCTCTCCAAAATAGAGATAGTAATGCATATTATAAAATGGTGGTCAGACCAGTTATGTAGTGTTGATCGGTCAAGAATTCACATGTCCAGAAAATGAAAGTAGTCGAAATGAGGATGTTGAGATGGATGTGTGGGAATACTAGGAGAGATAGGATTAGGAACAAAGATATCCGGAACAAGGTGAGAGTGGCCTCCGTGGTGAATAAGATGAGGGAGGCAAGGCTGAGATGGTTTGTACATGTGAAGAGAAGATGCATAGACGTCCCAGTAGGAGGTGTGAGAGGTTGGCTATAGTGGATACGAGGAGAGCTAGAGGCAGGCCAAAAGAAGATTGGGAGAGGTGATTAGACAGGACATAACACACCTACAGCTTACAGAGGACATGACCCTAGATAGGAAAATTTGGAGGTCAATTATTAGGATAGTTGATGTGCCGCCATTCTACGGCACATTTGACTCCTTTAACTAAGAATAATCGTGAGTTTTCAAGCAACCGTTGTCGTTTTTGATGTTTTTATGTTGTATTTGCAGGAAATGTAGACAAGAATAAAAAGGAAGTAAAAATACTCAAGCTAAGTAACAAGGGTTGGGCTTGACGGAGGACCTGACGGCTCGTCACATAGGTGACTGACCGTCAGGAGAGCCACCAAACCTGGCATCAGCTAAAGGAGCCACTGGATAGCGGCGACGGTTGGCACGACGGCCCGTCACACCAGTGACTGACCGTCAGCCAAGCCGTCAAGTGGGAGCTCAAGGAGAGCCTGCACTGGATAGCAGCGACGGTTGGCGTGACGGCCCGTCACGTCACATGGGTGACTGACCGTCAGCCAAGCCGTCAAGTCAGAACTAAAAGATGGCATGCACTGGATAGTGGCGACGGCAGGGAGTGACGGCCCGTCACAGTGGCGACGGTCCGTCAGGCGACTCGTCAAACGCGACGCGGGATTCCGAAAATTCTATTTTTGGACTTTATTTCCTGGACTACTATAAATACCATGTGTTAGGTTTATTTTATTATTCATTACCCAATCGTTCTACGATATTTTTGAGCGAGTTTTTAAGAGGAAAACACGACACAATTCGTTGTTCTTCTCCTTCTTGATCGTTCTTGGGATTTTAGCTTCTTGTTCTTGGATAATTGAAGCTTGTGTTCATATATTGTAAGAATCTCTTCTTTCTATTATGAATATGATTTTCTTCTCTTCTCCTAATAGCATGAGTAACTAACTTCCCACAACTAGGGTTGTGGGAGCCATGGCGAAAGTAGCAAGATAGATTCCGGGTAGCGTAGGGTTCAATCTTTATGTTGTCACGTTGTTAATCATTCATTATTAACGTTTTCTAGTGGTTGCAAACATTAGAACATGCCTAGGTTTAATTTGCTTGAGTAAAGAGATTAAAACCGGGAAAGTTGATTAACTACGAGGATTCGAGACTACCAACTCTCGTCTTATGATTAATGCTGTAACTAGATTAATCTACTTGATGTTTTAGGATTGAAATAAGCAAGCTCACCTTTTCAAGTTCGAGAGAATTGAAAATGAAATTCGTCTAATTGGTTGAGAAACGTTTAGATGATACCATTAATTCAATCACATCGTGACATGCATATAGAAAGAACCCGGTTAAGCTTTGAGTCGACATTGTTACGACGCCATGGTGAACACTTCCCTAGTTCACTCTCATATTGATTATTAATCGTACATTATTATTTGCTTTGATCAAATATTGTTCACACAAACCCCCCTATTTACCGGAAACTATTGATTACTAGTCATCTAATTCACTAACGACTTAATTTGCACCTTATTCCCTGTGGGATCGACCCCAACCTCTGTTGGGTTCTATATTTGACGACGACCGCTTACGCTTCGTAATTGGAGTTGTAATTTGGGCGTATCAAATTTTGGCGCCGCTGCCAGGGAATACGGTTGTTTATTAAATCCGGTGTGTTTATTTGACTCTTAGTCATATTTCCTGATTTTACTTTTATTTGTTGTTTTTGTTTATTACAGGATACTGAGTTGTGCATGCCAAGTACCCGACGCTCGGGTGAACCAATATTACCCTACGACCCCGAGCTCGCAAGAACGCTAAGGCAAACCATGAATGCACAACAAACGGAGGCAGCAAGGCTCGCTGCAGAACAGCAGGCTCAACAGGATCAGCATCACTTGAATGCCAAAGATATAGAGGATGATACTGCATTAGATGGAGTTGGTGCTACAGGCGCCATTGTTCTTCCTCCACTAGCGCCCGGGGCCAAGTTCAACATAACTAGCACAATGCTCCAGCTGTTGAACTTAAAGGGATTGTTCCGTGGTATGGCTGGTGATGATCCAAACCGACACCTAATGAACTTTGTGGGTATCTGCAAGTCGTTCGAATTGCCTGGAGTAAGTCAGACCGCGATTAGACTCAGGTTGTTCCCATTGTCTCTATCTGACGAGGCAGCGTTATGGTTGACAGAGCTAACCCCCGACTCTATCGCAACTTGGGGAGAGTTGAAAGGAGCTTTCCTAGAAAGGTTCTTTCCTCCCTCTAGGATGATACAGTTGAGGGATGAAATTAGCAATTTCAGACAACAACCTCATGAGGCGTTACATGAGACGTGGTTGCGGTTCAAGAAGAAGCTGACACAATGCCCTAACCATCAATTGACCGACAATTTCCTGATGCAGACATTTTACAGGGCACTAAATTCGGCTACCAAGCCGACACTGGATAATGCAGCAGGTGGAGCGTTTATGGGTCTCACTTTTATCGATGCCACAGCTATTCTGAACCGGCTCACTAAAACCAACAGGGCCTGGCATACACGGGACACCGAGATGGCTGCTAGCACTCATGCAGTCGGTATGTCAGCGGAACAGCGCAAGAAAGAGGAAGAGCGGGATCAAGATATGGCCCATCTGAAAACGCAAATGGACCTACTGACAAAACATTTGCTGTCAGGAGACATGGAGAAAGTGAAAGTTGTGGGTTCCCAAAGTAGAGCAGCAGAGTTCGAGTCTGATGAGGAGGAGAATTATTTGGGGGGTTTCCAGGCCAATGGCCAGGGAAACCAAGGTCGGAACTATCAGAAGGACAACTACTATGAAAAAGCTGGCTACAGAGACCGTGATCAGGGGAACTGGATGAATAAAACTGATAGAGGTGGGTTGTACGTACCACCTGGTAACCGAGAAAGAAGTAGCAATGATACAGGGACGTCCAAGTTAGAGAATATGATGGAAAAGATGTTGTTGAAGGTAGAATCTACTGACTCCGGAGTCAAGGAAATGAAATCTGAATTATCATCATTGAGTCAGTTGGTTAATTCTCATTCCACCTCAATCAAGCAGTTAGAGCAACAAATGAGTCAAGTCTCGGCGTCTCTAAATCAAAGGAAAGCTGGAACATTGCCGAGTGACACCATTCAAAACCCGAGAAACGACGGAAATTGTATGGCAATCACCACCAGAAGCGGTAAGACATTATCGGAATCACATCCGGTAATTCAGACCCAGAAAGATAGCGTTGCTGAGAAAGATGAGTTAGTAGATGCTGAAAATATGGTCGATGAGGGTGTGAAAGTGTCTGTTGAAAAATCCGGTGCGGAAGAAGATGCTACTCAAGTGCTCACGGATAAAAGCAAGGAAGTTGAAAAACTTTCAACTATGATGCCTCGGCCACCACCTCCTTTCCCACAACGGTTGAAGAAGAAAGTGGAAGATAGCAAGTTCCTGAACTTCATGACCATGCTAAAACAGATATCAGTAAACATCCCTCTGGTGGATGCGCTTGAACAAATGCCCGATTATGCCAAGTTCATGAAGGACTTGATCACAAAGAAGAGGTCGGTAAGTTTTGAACCGGAAGACAACCTCCACCATTGTAGCGCCATTTCATCAAGGTCGCTAGTCCAAAAGAAAGAAGACCCGGGTGCGTTCACTATTCCTTGCACCATATGGGAGTTTAACTTTGCAAAGGCTCTTTGTGACTTGGGGGCTAGCATAAACTTGATGCCGTTAGCCATCTACCGGCAGTTGGGCTTAGGAGCTCCCAAACCGACGACTATGAGATTATATTGATGGCTGACAGATCGGTAAAACGCCCGGTTGGTATTCTGTATGATGTACTTGTGAAGGTGGGGAAGTTCATATTTCCGGCAGACTTCGTGATTTTGGACTGCGAGGTAGACTTTGAAGTCCCTATTATTTTGGGACGACCCTTCTTGGCAACCGGAAGAGTATTAGTAGATATGGAGAGCAACGATTTGACTTTCAGGTTGAACGACGAGGTAGTGAAGTTTAATGTGTGCAAGTCAATGAGGCAACCGAGGGACATGAATGTCGTCTCGGTTATTGATGTTGTTGCCGAATCTGATGTGATTGTTTCTATTGAAGAGAGACTTGTTGTAGAGACGTTGGCAGCAGTCATGATGAACTTCGATGATGATGACATCGAAGATTATGAAGAAATTGCAAAGGTTGTGGTTGGAATGGGGTCATATGGTTACGCCCCAAAGAAATTGGATCTCGATTTAAAGAACAGACCGACACCTCCTGCAAAGCCTTCTATTGAGGAAGCGCCGGTATTAGAGTTGAAAGAGTTGCCAGGCCATCTGAAGTATGCATTTTTCGGTGACAAAGATACCTTACCTGTAATCATTGCGACAGACCTTGTGCAATCTCAAGTTGAAGCTTTACTATCCACACTGAGGAGACACAAGAGAGCAATCGGCTGGACCATTGCAGATATTATTGGCATCCCACCAGGTATTTGTACTCATAAGATACAGCTAGAAGAAAAGTGCACTCCCACCACCGAGCATCAGCGGAGACTGAATCCGCCAATGCAAGAGGTGGTGAAGAAAGAGATCATCAAATGGCTCGATGCTGGAGTGGTTTACCCAATCTCTGATAGCAAATGGGTAAGCCCAGTGCAATGTGTTCCTAAGAAGGGAGGAATGACTGTGGTAGCAAATGACAAAAATGAGCTGATTCCATTAAGACCTGTCACGGGCTGGCGAGTCTGAATGGATTACCGGAAGCTAAACTCCTGTACTCTCCGTGATCATTTCCCCATGCCCTTTATGGATCATATGCTGGATAGATTAGCTGGAAGAGGTTGGTATTGCTTTTTAGATGGATATTCGGGGTACAACCAAATATCTATCGCCCCGGAAGATCAGGAGAAGACCACTTTCACCTGCCCCTATGGTACGTTTGCTTTTAGACGCATGCCCTTTGGTCTTTGCAATGCTCCTGCAACATTCCAAATATGCATGATGTCTATCTTTTCTGATATGGTGGAGAACACATTGGAAGTCTTCATGGATGACTTTTCGGTAGTGGGTGATGCATTTGATGATTGCTTGGCTAATCTGGGTCAGGCATTGCAAAGGTGTGAAGAGTCAAACCTCGTGCTGAATTGGGAGAAATGCCATTTCATGGTGAAAGAAGGCATTGTACTAAGGCACAAAATATCTATGAAAGGTCTCGAGGTGGATAGAGCCAAGATAGAAGTCATCGAGAAACTACCCCCACCCATTTCAGTAAAGGGTGTGAGGAGCTTTCTTGGTCATGCCGGTTTCTACCGAAGATTCATTAAAGATTTCTCTAAGGTTGCTACCCCATTGTGCAGGTTGCTGGAAAAGGAAACTAAGTTTGTATTTGATGCTGAGTGTTTGAGGGCGTTTGAGTGCCTGAAAGAAAAGTTAGTGGATGCTCCTATTATAATTGCCCCGGACTGGTCCAAACCGTTCGAAATAATGTGCGATGCGAGTGGTGTTGCACTTGGAGCTGTTCTGGGACAGAAGCGAGACAAACTTTTTCACCCCATTTATTATGCTAGTAAAGCATTGAATGGGGCGCAAAAGAACTACACAGTGACAGAACAGGAGCTGCTGGCTATTGTATACGCTTTTGAGAAATTCAGAGCGTACTTACTTGGTACAAAAGTGGTGGTGCACACAGATCATGCAGCCTTGAGGTATCTGATGACCAAAAAGGATGCAAAACCTCGACTAATCCGATGGGTGCTATTGTTGCAGGAATTTGACTTTGAAGTCAAAGATCGAAAAGGGTGTGAGAACCAGGTAGCGGATCATCTGTCCAGGCTTGAGAGGGAAGAGAACGTAATAGATGAACCGGAGATTGATGATGCATTCCCGGATGAGCAGGTGATGGCTGCGTCACTTGATATGGTGCCTTGGTACGCTGACTTCGCAAATTATGCGGTGAGTGACATGATCCCGGAAGACTTGAACTTCCACCAGAAAAAGAAGTTTCTCCATGATGCAAGTAAGTTTTTCTGGGATGAGCCGTATTTATTCCGGTTGTGTGCTGACAACATAGTGAGGAGATGTGTACCGGAAGTGGAAATGACAAGCATCTTGCAAGCTTGCCATTCGTCCCCAGTTGGAGGACATCATGCGGGTAATCGAACTGCCCGAAAAATCTTACAGTGTGGGTACTATTGGCCGACAATCCAGAAAGATTCCTATGAATTTGCCAAGTGCTGTGATCAATGCCAACGAAGAGGAGCAATCTCTCGCCGACAAGAATTGCCCATGTCCACTATTTTGGAGGTTGAGTTGTTCGACGTATGGGGAATAGATTTCATGGGCCCTTTTGAAAGCTCTTATGGGAACCGTTACATCTTGGTAGCGGTGGATTATGTTTCAAAGTGGGTAGAGGCGGTTGCTTTGGCCGATAACGAAGGGAGAAGTGTGGTGGCATTTTTAAAAAGAAACATCTTTGCTCGGTTTGGCACCCCTCGCACAATCATCAGTGATGGAGGTTCGCATTTTTGTAATAAGGTGTTCCGGGCTGCTCTAGCGAAATATGGAGTGAAGCAACACAAGGTAGCCACACCTTATCACCCCCAAACCAGTGGGCAAGTCGAGGTGTCAAACCGTGAAATTAAAGAAATCTTGGCAAAGTCTGTGAATGTGAACCAGCGAGATTGGGCAAGAAAGCTGGATGACGCACTCTGGGTGTACCGAACAGCGTTTAAGACGCCAATAGGTATGTCTCCTTACCAATTTGTTTTTGGTAAAGCTTGTCACTTGCTCGTGGAACTTGAGCACAAAGCCCTTTGGGCGCTCAAAAAGTTAAATCTCAGTTGGAGAGAGGCATCGGAACTAAGGTTGGAACAATTGAATGAGATGGACGAGTTCCGATTGCGAGCATATGAGAGATCCGCTCTCTACAAGGAACGAATGAAGCTGTACCATGACAGGAAAATTGAGAAAAGGGAGTTCAAGGTTGGGGACTTGGTATTGTTGTTCAACTCCAGGTTCAAATTATTTTCCGGGAAACTCAAATCCAAATGGTCCGGACCATTCAAAGTACACCAAGTGTTCCCATCCGGTGCAGTCGAACTCGAAAATAAAGATGGTGAGTTGTTCAAAGCCAATGGGCAGAGGGTAAAGCAATATCTGGGCCTCCCGGAGGAGGTACATGTTTTGTCTTTGGTGTATCTTGATGAAGTCTGAGTAATCAAGACACCCGCGTTGTGCCGCGACGTTAAATCAGGCGCTGTATGGGAGGCAACCCATAGATTGTTGTTGTATTATGGTCTTAGAAAGATTTGATTTGTTAGAATTGGTTAATTTGTGCGTTGAGTGTGCAGGTACAAAAAAGTGGAAGTAACAGCATGATTCTGTCTACGAGTGACGGTTCCAGTTGACGGACCGTCACGCCTACGACGGCCCGTCACACGGACCGTCACATGTTGACAAATATTCATACCCACTGTTTGGTACTGACGGTATGAGTGACGGACCGTCACGGACTTGGTGGACCATCACTTCAGGCCGTCACCCACGAGACTCACAAGGGCTCACTGTCTAATTGTGATGCAGCACGTGACGGACCGCCAAGTAGTTGACGGACCGTCACACCAGGCCACCGCATCAGGTAAGTTTTTTTTTATTTTGGGCGACCCGACCCAAAACCAAACCGACCCGCCCGGTTATATATTAAATCATCTTCACCTTCATCCCACTCATATTATACTCTCAAGCTCCAACCCTCCATTAAAACAATAATCCTCTTCTCCCCAAGTTGGTCCACAACCCGCTCCAAAGTCCCACATCCCCATTGTCCTTTCAAAGAAACCAACAAATTCCCGCTAGTTGTCCATCGGTTCATATAAATCAAAAGGGAATAGCGATTTCTTCTCACTAACAAAATCAAGGTACGATTCTAAACTCTTCCTCGTTGAGATTATTTGAGTAGCATGAAGAAATACCGAAGGAAATTGTTGGGTTTGTATATTTGTGAAATTGTGATAATGTAAATGTGGTTGGGTATGAGTGGTGTTGTTGTTTGAAATCGTAAATGTGACATGGGTGAAGTCTTGAGTAACCCATGAGCTTAAACACATGATGGGTGGTGACTTTGTAAATTCCCATAAAAAATGGGAAAACCTCAAATAGAGCACAAGGTGTTCGAGGAAATGCCTCAAAGAAAGTAAAAACCCGCTGCCCTAAAGTGACGGTTGGCATGACGGCCCGTCACACACGTGACTGCCCGTCATCCAAACCGTCAACATTAGACAGTTCACTGTCTTAAAGTGACGGCTGGTGTGGCGGTCCGTCACACCTGTGACTGACCGTCACCCAAACCGTCACTCCGAGACAGTGGGTATTAATTGAGTGTTTTCCTGTTCTCATGTGTTTGAACTTGTTCACGTGCAGGTACATGGCCCCCAAACAACAACCGCCTCGCGGTCAAGCACAAAAGAAGAAAGAAAAGATCGCTACAACTCGGACCCTTATAGATGAATCGAGTAGCGATGAAGAAGCAGTTGCAGCCCCGACTTACCAGACTAGGCTATCCAAACGAAGAAACACCCAAGTCTCCCAGTCTGAAGAGGAGAGTGGGTCATCTAGCAGTAGGTCGGGGAGTGATAGTGGATCGGAAGAAAGTGGTAGCTCCAGCCCCAATCCGGAGGATGTAGGTGGTCCTGAAACCACCAAAATTGCAGGGAGTGCACCCATGGATAGAGAATCGATCCGGTGGGCATTTAAGGATGCTCAGAAGCACTATCTTGACGGTCTTACCAAAACAATGTCGAGAAGCCACAAAAGACCGATAGCTGAAGAAGTGCAAATCATGACCACGGATCTGCCTGAATACCCAGTTCTTCAGACACAGTTTCAGAGGTATCAGCTCGAGTGGATGAGCTCACCCCCGGGATTCTATTATCCAGAACTAGTCCGGGAATTCTATGCCAACTATTTGGCACTGTTGGAGAACAAATGTGAGCCAGGAAAAGGGGTTAAATCAGCACCAAGGCAGGACAGGGTACCGGTTTGGGGTAAACAAGTGAACATCTCCCGAGAAATGATTAACAGAGTCCTCTTTGGCCCTGAATACATCCCTCCACCTGATATGCCAGAGTTTCATGACAAGATTTCCAACGCCTACTCGCAGAGACCATGGTTAGCCCGAACACTGACTGATGGCTCACCATCTTGGCTAACTCAGAGGGGACGGATATCGAAGCAATCACTAAGCTTCGTAACCAAGTTTTGGTGGGCGGTTGTGCGGTACAGGTTATTTCCAACAGGAGGAGACAATAATTTGGATGAGGGAAGAGCCATCCTTGTGGCAAGCTTGATAGCCGGGTACGTCATCAACTTCGGAATGATAATTGCAGACGAGATGCGGACCAGGGCCATAAAAACTACTTCTTCTTTGTCGTTCCCGTGTCTAGTCACTGAGTTATGCAGGCGTGCAGAGGTACCGATATGGGATGGTATTGATAAGCAAGTGACAGCGTCATCAAAGCAAAATATTGACAAATCAAAGGATGACACTAAGTTTGAAATGAGGATTCATAAGCCTCAGATCTTCGAAGAGCCAACCACAACCACCTCCGAGGCAACCGACACCCATCAGGCATAGAAATGCCACTTGCGATGTTTGATCCGAAAACTTCACAGACAACGAGAGCTACTGCTGAAAGCTCTGGCACTGCGGCAAGGCCTCCTCTACCACCAGAATATCACATGAACCCCCGAAATTTTGCTAAAATGGTGCAAAAGCAGAAACAGTTGGATAAACATATTGCCGCTTGGACGGACTTGTTCAAACCCACCATTGATGAAGCAATACGGGAGGCTCTGAAGCCATTTGAGGGGCTGCGCGCAAGGGTCGATGCGATGGAAACCCGGATGGATGCAAGGCTAAACGAAATGAGCATCCCGGACCTGGCAAGATTTGAGGTGGAACTAAAGAAGGTGAAAAATGATATCACAGTCCTCAAGCAAGAAAAAGCACTTTATGAGGAGACTTCGGAGTTCGTGGACTTGGACGAAGAAACCACGATAGTGGATTTGATGGGTCGGCCACTGAAAATTAATGAACCCCAAGCAGGTGAAAGTGGGGTAAAGAAGTCAAAGAAGAGGAAGCAAAAAAAGATATCAGCTGAGGAGGACGAGTTAGAGGTTGCGCAGCAACGGTCGGTAGTAGATGAGCAGCTGCGACAGGAAAGAGTGTGTGCCCAAGCAGGTGGGGCATCATCCAGTGCAGTACCGGAGTCTGAAAGGACTCCAGATGTTGATGAGCCGCATACGGAAACCTAGGTTTCCCAGGTACCCCTATGCCTTTATTCTGAATATCTGTTTCTTTGAGCATTGAGGACAATGCTAAATTCTTTTGTTAGGGGTAGGAGTACTACCACCGGAGGTTTTTGTTGTCGTGTTTCTTTTTCTCCGGTGTGCTATCTAGTAGAACCAACATGTTTAGGTTGTCGTTTAAATTTTGGTTGTGTTTTGATGTCTATAGCAAGCATGGCTTTTTGAAAGATGAACTGAAAGGATCCCCCTCTGAAAAAGTTGATTTTGTACTTATGTTTGAAACAATTGACTGTTCTGGATCCTTGAATGTCATTGTGTGGTTATGATTGTAATAATTATGCTTAAGCCGAGCTGATGTTTTGATAGTTGGTAGTGGTATGGTTTTTTGGTGCCAAGTGTGTGTGAGCTTATTGTTATAAACTCTTACTCTGTGCATGCATCTAGAACTTGCCCGGTCTATTTTGTAAAGTTTGAAGTTGGTTGCTTAGAAAAGGATCTCAGGCCCTTTTTGTGTGCAGTCCACTTAGCCTATAAGACCGTCCAAATGCAAATAATCCCTTGATCCCTGTTTGAGCCATAATTGACCCTATTCTTTCAATAACCTATCACCGTTTTTTTTTAACTTTGAATCCCTATCTTGGCCCTGGTCCTTCCTTGGACATCGTGCACCTCAACTCAGGCAATCAGCCTAAGTTGAGGGTGGCTACTATAGAGGTAAATGATAAGAAAAATAGGATGAATAAGATTGGTTGTGGATAGAATGAAAATTTCAGGTGTGTGCCTAAGAAAAGAAAGAAAAAGAAACGAAAAAGAAAAAAAAAATTGTCAAAAGAAAGAGGCCGCACCTGTAGCTAGAAAGAAGGGAATAAAAAGGTGAATAAGGATGGACGAAGTAAAGTTAAGTGGAAATAGTAGGTCAGTGATTCCAAGGAGGGTTTAGTCACTATTCCCTAAATGTATCCTACCTGCACCCGAAGCCTCATTACAAGCCAAAACAAGTCCTGTAGTGATCCTGAGCGGCTTTCTGAAAAACTGAAATAGAATAGCAAGGGCAAGCTTATGGCATCGCATGTGCATTGTTTGAAATCGTTTGTGAGTGTGAGCGCCTTACCTAGTCCCAAATCTTGTGTGTGAGACTTCTTTGTGGTGAGGGCACCAAGATCTCTGTATTATCAATTGACTGTTGGGATAGCTATTAGTGTGTATGTAGAATATTCTATCATATCGGAATGACATGTTTGGATCCTTGCAAGTTAGCGTTTCATACATTTGTGTGCTACCGGGGGGCTTGATTTAAATTGAATAAGCTGTTGAATGGCCATGATTTGCTAGTGACACGTGTTTGTTTTCTTAGTTGAGTCGTCTTTTTGTTTTTGTTGTCATGTTGCTTGAGGACAAGCGAACGTTTTAAGTTGAGGGTGTTGATGTGCCGCCATTCTACGGCACATTTGACTCCTTTAACTAAGAATAATCGTGAGTTTTCAAGCAACCGTTGTCGTTTTTGATGTTTTTATGTTGTATTTGCAGGAAATGTAGACAAGGATAAAAAGGAAGTAAAAATACTCAAGCTAAGTAACAAGGGTTGGGCTTGACGGAGGACCTGACGGCTCGTCACATAGGTGACTGACCGTCAGGAGAGCCACCAAACCTGACATCAGCTAAAGGAGTCACTGGATAGCGGCGACGGTTGGCACGACGGCCCGTCACACCTATGACTGACCGTCAGCCAAGCCGTCAAGTGGGAGCTCAAGGAGAGCCTGCACTGGATAGCAGCGACGGTTGGCGTGACGGCCCGTCACATGGGTGACTGACCGTCAGCCAAGACGTCAAGTCAGAGCTAAAAGATGGCATGCACTGGATAGTGGCGACGGCAGGGAGTGACGGCCCGTCACAGTGGCGACGGTCCGTCAGGCGACTCGTCAAACGCGACGCGGGATTCCGAAAATTCTATTTTTGGACTTTATTTCCTGGACTACTATAAATACCATGTGTTAGGTTTATTTTATTATTCATTACCCAATCGTTCTACGATATTTTTGAGCGAGTTTTTAAGAGGAAAACACGACACAATTCGTTGTTCTTCTCCTTCTTGATCGTTCTTGGGATTTTAGCTTCTTGTTCTTGGATAATTGAAGCTTGTGTTCATATATTGTAAGAATCTCTTCTTTCTATTATGAATATGATTTTCTTCTCTTCTCCTAATAGCATGAGTAACTAACTTCCCACAACTAGGGTTGTGGGAGCCATGGCGAAAGTAGCAAGATAGATTCCGGGTAGCGTAGGGTTCAATCTTTATGTTGTCACGTTGTTAATCATTCATTATTAACGTTTTCTAGTGGTTGCAAACATTAGAACATCCCTAGGTTTAATTTGCTTGAGTAAAGAGATTAAAACCGGGAAAGTTGATTAACTACGAGGATTCGAGACTACCAACTCTCGTCTTATGATTAATGCTGTAACTAGATTAATCTACTTGATGTTTTAGGATTGAAATAAGCAAGCTCACCTTTTCAAGTTCGAGAGAATTGAAAATGAAATTCGTCTAATTGGTTGAGAAACGTTTAGATGATACCATTAATTCAATCACATCGTGACATGCATATAGAAAGAACCCGGTTAAGCTTTGAGTCGACATTGTTACGACGCCATGGTGAACACTTCCCTAGTTCACTCTCATATTGATAATTAATCGTACATTATTATTTGCTTTGATCAAATATTGTTCACACAAACCCCCCTATTTACCGGAAACTATTGATTACTAGTCATCTAATTCACTAACGACTTAATTTGCACCTTATTCCCTGTGGGATCGACCCCAACCTCTGTTAGGTTCTATATTTGACGACGACCGCTTACGCTTCGTAATTGGAGTTGTAATTTGGGCGTATCAATAGTAGGTAATCGAGTGTTGTCTGCATTGTTTATTACTCTCCTGTTATCTTAGTCTTCAATTTTATTGTCTCATTGGTTTCGATTACCATATTAATTATTGTTGTTAATGTTCTTCTCAATTGTTTCAATATGGATTCTTCACTATTGTACTTGCTTTACATACTTGATTTTTATGATGCTTTACTCGGCTCTCGAGGGTCTATCGAAAACAACCTCAATAGCTTCACAAGGTAGGTAAGGCTCCATACACACCACCCTCCTCAGACCCCACTTGTGGGATTACACTAAGTATGTTGTTGTTAATGATGTGAAACCTCAGTTTGAGGGAGAAAGCGTTTATACTTGAACAACTTAGACCGAGTCAATTTTTGACTTAAACATAAGTGTAGTCCAAGTATGATAATGTATCTACGGAAACAAATCACCATTCACAAGGCATATATTACCGATCACACAAATAATTGACTTCCAAAGAAAAGTATTAAAAAAGTTAAATGTAGCTACATGCATTCAGAACATCCAATTTTTTCTTGTAAATGCATTAAAATATATTTAAAAAAGAAGAGAATTCAAAATTAGAAGAGACAAGGTTTCATCATGATCCTATAATCCTACTTATGATCTATGTTGCTCAGACTCTCCAATAATGTTGCCGCACCTGTGTTGGATCCTCCAAAATTGTACTACTTTTGAAGGATCCGACATGCACCCGACAACATTTTTGAAGAGTCCGAGCAACATAGCTTATACAATATGATCCTATGAAATTGTACTAGTTCCTCTACAGTTTTATTATAATCTATGTTGCTCGGACTCGGGTGCAAGTGTCCGATACGGAGGCGGATATAGAGGTTGGACCCTTCCTGATATAAATTTTAAGATTCGGGGGTACGGATACGGGTGCGGGATTCAACTAAAAAATAATTAAAATATCTTAAAGTAGAGTTATATGTCTAAATTATGAGACATTATGTGAAAAACTTACAAGGTATTCTGAGGAGAAGAGAGCCCCATAAGGAGATAAAAGGAAATGTACAACCATGGAAATTTTTATTTACAAGCTATTCAATTTTCTTCAATTTCACCCTAGCTTTTGTTTTGATTAGAAAGATCATTGTTCCCGAATTTCTCCGACAATTTTGGTCAAAGTACCCAAAATCAGTTCACCAAATCCTGTACGGATCCCACACCCACGTCATGTCAACCCAGATGCGGCACCGAAAGTAAAGAGCCAGAGCAACTTAGATTATAACCTTACTTTGAGCATACATTTTCAGATCCTAGAAGCAATCCAGATCTTTCAGGAACTAGAATCCTAAGATCATACAGTTCTATGATCCAGCTTGTGATTTTGACAACCTAGAACTTTACTTGTAATTACTTGGTGAAAATAAGTTCATAGACATTCTTTCAATTGTTTGACTCAAAACAACAATGTGGTTTATAAATGCATATAACATGAAATAACTTTGGCTAGATGGTCAAGACAAAGATTTGAAAAAGAAAAAGTATGATACACAACATGTGCCCTATATAGAATGATAAGCCGGAATCACCATAAGAAACCTGGAGTCTAGTTATGAGGCCTTCTCATTGCAGAACAGTATTTGCAAGGATTTAGTCCAAGTGCAAACAATACATGTCCTAATTGTGCTAGGCAAACTAAATTTGAACGAGTAGCTACTATAACTATTAAGGTGGATTTAATTGAAAGGACTTTCTCTTCTCACTTGAACATTTCGAAGAACATAAACGAGTTAAAATTGATCCAGCTGTATGGACAAAGGATCTAGTAACGTAAAGGATGTGGGAGAACTTTTCTCAAGATGTACACACCCCAGCACTTTTTTCTGTGTATTTGAATCTAACTACCTGATTAAAACTTAGGTTTGATAAAACCACAGATATACAAGATAAGTTAACTATTATGTTTTTTTTTCTTTTTGAGGTGGGCGGGAATGGGGGATAGAGAGACAACGAAGAGGATGAATGCACATACGGTATCGCCAGTAATGTTTTGGGTTTGTTGGATCATTGATAGTCTCTTCCATTGCAGGCCGCGTTGTGTAATCTTCTTTGAGTGCTAGCAAATCCTGTTTATAAGCAATGTTGTCAGTGCCGTGGAAGAAAATACTGAACGTGAGATGAGCATTGAGACATTAATCTCGCTGGGCAGCTCACTGGTATCATAAAAGAAATTGCAAATTGTAGCACAATGTCAAGATCACATGCTTCACAATAAATGATACCATGACAAACAACCAGCTAATGTTTCTCATGACTGTTATGGAGAAGAGCAAAAAAGATGCTCATTAGTGGCATATTTAGTCATGAAGATGGTTTACTAGGCCTGACTGAACAATAGTGCTAAAAGAATTCCATGTCCCCTTGAATTAAGTACAAAGTCCAAACCTTTGAACACTAGAAGACAAAACATAATTAATCAACAATTTCCACAGAGCTACAGAATCCATACATCTTGTTCGAAAACATCTGTTCCGAGATACAAAATCACAATCTCTTTGGTAGAGCTAAAAAGTCATACAATGTCAATATGGTGAATAATCAAAAGAATATGTTTTGGAATATCTTTTTTCTTTTGGGAGTAGCGGGAGGGGATAAATAATTATTAAGATATTTGCATAGCAGTCCTTTTCAAATTGCATTTGATTGTTTGAGATTGGCTAAAAGCTCCCCAAGAAAAGGAATTTTGACTTTTTCTTGCACTTTGGACAAAAAGCATTATCTTTAGAAGCCTCGCGAGCTAATGCCTTCAGACTATGTTGCTCCGACTCTCCAAATATGATGCCGCACCCATGTCGGATCCTTCAAAAGTGCACTACTTCTGAAGGATCCAACACGTGCCCCTGGACATTTTTGAAGAGTCCGAGCAACATAGCCTTTAGAAGGACTTAAGAGATTATCAGAAGAACATAGAACTCACTGATCACCATGGTCAGTGGCTTAGCACTATGAAGCTTCGAGGCACATATGGAGCAAATCAATTTAGCAAAGTCTTCTACTCAAAAATTAAAGTACATGCTACAAAAAGAGCAGGATCTGTATATCAATTAAGTACCTGCAGCGGAAAGATTGACCACATCGATGGAGCTTCAACATGCTGCCGCAAGACAAAGTGCACAATTTCAGGAGTGCATTCATCAGGTGGCAACTCATCAGATCCCATCACTGCTTGAAAAAACCGGTGCCTTCTCTCTTCATCTTCCTCCCACCAAGCACGTAGAGTAGAACAGTCATGGCATGATGGAGCATTAACCTAAGTTTAAAGTAATGAACTTTGTTTGGCCAGTCTTTAAGCATCAAGGACTAATATGCATTAAAACCAGATAATTACTTGACGACAAAAGCACTGTTAAAAATCATTTACAAGATATACGGAGAAAAAGGAAGGCATATTCAAAGGAGGCATATTCAAAGGTGTCTTGACAATTTTTGTCCAATATATCCTGAAGAGTAACACTAAAAGCAGCACAATAGTTAGTCCATGTGGGTTTTTTTTCATGTTAAGCAAAATTAGAGTTTGCATTCTAGTTTCCACTTTCCAATGAATTTTAGCAGACTTCTGGTACATCAGTATGTTCACTTAAAAGGTAAAATGATAGAGATCACGAGTAACATTGAAGCATTTTTTCACGCCTCCAGGTGCTTTTTCTTACAGTCAAAGGGAGCACTTGAAAAATTGTTACACTAACTCGATGTATAATCACATGAAAAAAATGCTCAGCATTCAATTTGAGAACTTAAGAGTAGCATCCTAAAATTCTTCAGCCTTTTTATGGTTCTGTCATGGTTTGATAAAACTTGTCTATTAGGTAAGTATGTTTTATATTTCACGGGAAAAGGTTTGTACAGTAGATTATCATAGAAGTTGCTTTAACTAAGACCATCTTCCATTCAAATAAGTTGGGATGTAGTAGCAGAAATCTCGGAGAATTTTACCGTCATGTAGCTGTATTGAGAAGGAATACCAAATTCTAGATCAGGTTCACTTGGCATGCGTTGAATGCGTAGGCCTACTAAGCCCAATTCTTGCATCACCTGCATTGAAGTGGTCATAACTCAACTCATGCATTGAGATGCAAGAAAGTGATGTAACAAAGATATATGATTTCCGAGGAATGTTGGTACTGAGTAGCATACAGGATGAACACAGGAGGGAATTAGGCCTAGGTCTTCCCCACAAGCGAGCATATCTGATGAGTTCAAAAGAACAGGCAAAGTCTTTAAGGCATTTTCACGCCAAAGACCTTCTTGTCGGCAGAAGTAGTAATCATGGTATAATCTTTTTAGGACATTTTGACTGCACCAGCAAACAGATCATAAGAAACCAGAAAAATTAGCATAACTCCCTTAGAAAGTAGAGGCTAAAACCCTACTATTCTTCACATGCAGAGAAAATGTGTAGACATCTAAACGGATGAAAGATACGCACTGGTGTTTACTTTGAAAAAGTTACTGCAGTTTATCAATCCGACATCAGATAGTGTAAACTAGAAAAATATGTGTGAGGTACCTGTGCTGATCCAAATCCTTAAAGCTTGTAGTGTCTTCAACATTGAAGCGAGGGTAAAATTTTCTAGGATCTTCTCGATCCTTAATAAGTGCTACATTCTGTGATAAAGACGGGAAGATCAATATAACAATCGAGCATGAGTAGTATAATAAGCATCGGTGCAGAAAAAGCCTATTTTTTTAATAGGAGAAGAATAGACAAAATTAGACTTCTGGACATCAAAGCAATGCACCTGCAGAAGATCAAAGAGTTTTCGTCGTAGCTTCTCTTCACTCTCTACAAACATGGATGTTTCCAAGAATGACTTCAGCGCAGATGCAATTTTCTTCTCAGTATTGCATTCCTCCTTGAACTACATTGGAAAGAGTAGAATATATTCACTTGGAGATATGCGCATAGCAACATTGATGAAAGAACACTCCAGCCCCATAGCTGAGAGCCCCTAGACTATGGCGTAAAGACAAAGGTAAATGATGCAACAAAGAGAACTACAGAAATAAGCCCTTTGCAAGAGAAAATGATTTTTTTTGCTTTCGACAAGGTAACTGGATTCTTTTTTTTTTTTTTGAAGCTAGAACTAAGATGATTGTGCATAAGCTGAAAGCAATCATGTATCAATAAATCAAGAAACAGCAAAAAGAAGAATGCAGCAGCTCTGTCACTAACCAGGTGATGGACAGATACCTCACAAAAAATCCCAAACCAGACTCCTACCTTAATACCCTATAGGTTCTCATATCTTTTTTTTGAACTTGATATCTTTGGTTTTTATTAAAGCAAATTAAAGAAGGTAATTATCTTATACTAATTATTGTCTTTAATTTCTTCGAAATAGGGGTCCAGATCACTTTGTTATCTAAATTCCTAAACTGATTCTATAAGTAACGTGATTAGTTTCAATCCACTAATTTTAATCACTAAGCTCAATTAGGGTTCTTAGTCTATCTTTTGGAATTCATGAACTTTTGTTCTTGAATTTATTCTATCTTTATTTTCTTGTCTTTAATTTCAGTATTTACGCCTCCGCTTATTTTCTAGTTTCTTCATCTTATTCTTGAAACTAACTCGATTCTTATCATCTAGCTCCACCACTTTTGAATTATCATTGTGATCCGCACTCTTTATCCGGTCCAGACGATTCACACCCGACACAAGATTATTTGCTTGATGCGTACTTATCTGTAGAGAGTTCTCCCATTGCCACTACTAAAGGTATTAAATCTACTCGTAACCCTAATACTATCTATATTTGTCTTAATTAGCATCGTTTGTTACCAGCTCATTATGCCTTTGTATCATCACTATCATTTGTTTCTCTTTCTCATCTAGACTGGCCACAAGATATGATTAAGGAGATGTCTGCCTTACACCTTAGTGGTACTTAGGAACTTGTTCTTTTACATCCAGGTACGTCTACAGTTGGTTGTCGTTGGGTATATACGGTTAAAGTTGACCCTGATGGATAAATTGATCACCTAAAGGCACAACTAGTTGCCAACGACTACACACAGATTTTTGGTCTTAAATATGGTGATACCTTCTCTCCTGTGACCAAGATTGCATCAGTCCGTTTCTTTTTATCTATGGTTGTTGTTCCCCATTGACTTCTCTACCAGTTGGATATTAAATGGTTTTCATTGAAATCTCAAAGTTTAGTGAGGTATATATGGAGCAACCACCAAGAGGTAGGAATTTCTCAAACGAACTGCACTCCTTCATATGGATTTGTTGCTCAAGGGAGACTACTAACATGGTGTGCAGACTACAACGATCACTTTATGGCCTAAAACAGTCTCCTCAAGCATGGTTTGACAAATTTAGCATGGTTATTCAACAATTTGGCATGGTTCATAGTGAAGCTGATCATTCTGTGTTTAACTGCTCCAGGTTTGTGCATGTATTTACGTTGATGACATAGTCATCACAGGTAATGATAAGGAGGGAATTACCAAGTTGAAGCATACCCTCTTCAACACTTTCAAACTAAGAATCTTGGTCGATTGAGGTACCTCTTAGGCAATGAGGTTGCTCAATCAAAATCAGGTACTACATTTCACAGAGGAAGTATGCTCTTGATATTCTTGAGGAGACAGGGATGACAGATTGTATTCCTATTGATACTCTGATGGGTCTAAATGTTAAGATTCTACCAGGTCAAGGGAAGCCTCTTGATGAAAGACATAGGAGGTTGGTAGGAAAATTATATTATCTCACTATGACTTGACCTGACATTGCCTTCCCGATTAGCATTGGAAGTCAGATGATTAGACTCTCCTTCTGAGCCACTGGAATGCACTTACTCGCATTATTCGATACAAAATCTGATCTAGGGAAAGGACTAATTTACAAAGACAGAGGACATGAGCAAATTGTTGGATATAAAGATGCAGATTAGTCAGGGTCAACCTCTGACAGACAATCCACTTCTGTATATTGTGTTTTAGTTGGGAAAAATTTGGTGTTTTGCACCCAAGGGTGTGGCTTAGTGGTCAATGAAGTGGGTTAAAGAACCATGAGGTCTGAGGTCTCAGGTTCAAATCCTAGCAGAGACAAAAAAATACTAGGTGATTCTTCCCATCTGTTCTAGCCTTGGTGGACAGAGTTACCTGGTACCTGTTGCTGGTGGGAGGTGGCATGTATCCCGTGGATTTAGTCGAGGTGTGCGAAATTTGGCCCAGACACCACGGTCATCCAAAAAATAAAAATTGGTGCCTTGGTAAAGTAAGAAACAACATGTGATTTCTTGATCGAGTGCAGAAGCAGAATATCGGTTGGGGCAGTAGCTACATATGAACTCATATGGATCAAGAAACTACAGAAGAAATTAAAACTTAGGGAGATTAAAGAAATGGAACTTGTGTGTAATAATAAGGTTGCACTTCACATTGCATCAAATCCAATGTTTCACGAGAGAACCAAACATAGAGATTGATTGTTATTTTGCCAGAGAGAAGGTACTTTTAGGAGACATTGTCACAAAGTTTGGGCGGTCAAATGATCAGCTTGCAGACATATTCACCAAGTCCTTAGCCAGTCTTAGGACAAGTCATATATGTAGCAAGCTTGGTACATATGATTCGTTGTATGCACCAGCTTGATGGGAAGTGTTAAAATAGTTGTGAATATTCTACAATGTGTAACGGAAAAGGGTCTAAATTACCCCTCACCTATTCGAAATGGTACAAAAATATCCTTCATCCACCTATTGGCTCTATTATACCCCTGACATCCATCTTTGGTTTCTAAAATGCCCTTCAAGTTAACAGAAAACGGAAAAGGGCCGAAAATACCCCTAAACTATAGGAAAAGGTCTAAAAATACCCTCCATCCACCTTTTTGGCTCACCTATACCCTTAAAACTAACAACCTCCTCTATATTTTAATTTTAAAAAAATTACATATTACGTATTTTTTTTTATTTGGTAAAATAAAAACCTTACTCCAGCAAGCTGATGACATGGCAAATAAGATTAACTAAATATTACATGTCAGCAAATAAAAATAAATACTAGTGTCACCTTTATACTTACTAGAGTTATGAAAATTGAAAAATTTAATTGGTTGCCGAAAATATATTGCCGAAATAAATGGAGATGACCAGAGATAGACACATCAACCTTGTTTTCTATGTCAAACTGTATCCCAAATTCTTCAATCTCTCGGACTAATTGAACTTAATACGACTTGAAACACTTCTTAGTTAATTTTGTTATTTTCTCGTTGATTATGCTCTTACTAATTCTGGTGTGGCTCCAGGTGAATTGGTCATTAGTTTATGTAATAACAGTGCCTATTTAGTAAAAGGGAATAGATGGGAAGCTTTGTGGATGATGCTGTTTTACGGGCTGATGGGAGTGACGGTAGCTTTTAGTTCCATATACTTAGTCATTGGCAATTAAGTATCTTGGTGGTGATAGCAGTATTCAATGATAAAATTTTCTCTGATCATCTCTTTTCTCAGTTCTAAACTAGTAGTATTTATTTTTATTTGCTGACATGTATTTTTTAGTTAATCTTATTTGGCATATCATCAGCTTGGTGGGGTGAGGTTTTATTTTACCCAATAAAAAATTAACACGTAATAAGTAATTTTTTTAAAATAAAATATAGAGGGGCATGTTAGTTTCAAGGGCATAAGTGAGCCAAAAAGATGGATGGAGGGTATTTTTAGACCTTTTCCTATAGCTCAGGGGTATTTTTGCCCTTTTTCCATTTTCTGTTAACTTGAGGGGCATTTTAGAGCCCAATGGTGGATGTCAAGGGTATAATAGAGCCAATAGGTGGATGGAGGGTATTTTTGTACCATTTTGAATATGTGAGGGGTAGTTTAGGCCCTTTTCCGTATGTGTAAATATAGTCTAAGTTGCTTGGACTCGGGTGCGGGTATCCGAGACAGGTGCAGATCCGAGAGTTAGATTCATTAAAATTTAAATTTTAAGATTCGGGGGTGCGAATCCGAGTACGGATACGGGTGCGGGGATTAGGCTAAAGAAAATCAAATATAATAAATATATTTTCCAATTACTTTACTTTTCAATTAAGGAGTATTAAACCGACACTCCAAATTACTTTACTTTTTCAATTCTAATAAAGCGAGGATTCTGTGCCGACCTCGACATTCTTACTTTACTCCAAATTAAAGAATAAAGCGTAAAGCCGACCTCGACAACCGAAGATTTTGTGCGTCTTCTTCCCCAAAGAATCAAGAGAACTGACGTCGACGGAGACAATAATTTGCTCCTCTGGTTCTTTCCATGACGCGACATCTCGCTCCCTTTCAAATTACTATTCCAGTCAGATTTCACCGGACTTTTCCCTTCTTAATTACAATCGTCGGTCGAAATTTTTTCAGGTAAGGTGTAAATTTATTTTAAGATCGAATTCTCAATTTTCCCTCAAATTCGTTCTTGACCCCGCACCCGAACCAACGACGGTGTCGCGTCGAGACGGGTTCGGCAGCAAAATTGAAGGGTCCGCGCAACATAGAATATAGTAGGTCGCCTGATTTACTCCTATTGTAATTATGTAGTGATTTTTCTTTCATTTTCAGAACATGTAAATATAGTTGTTTAAATTCCAATAGCTTGAGGGAATAATCAAGCTCTCTCTCTTATTTTCTCTTCCTCTTCACATATCATTTTAGCCATATACCCCTGTAAAATAACATGAAAAATCTGCACTACAGAATTAAGCTTGCAGGTGCTACTTTGTGTACCATGTTCATTATTTCTCCTTCCCACATTCCTTTATCCCAATGTACCATAATTCCTCTTCTTGTGCCACTTGCTGCCAAACACATGATCAACCCACCTGTTGCCCCAAATTTCCTCTGCTACTGTAACACCCCAAACTTTCGAGCAAAGATTCCAATCATTTTTCGCGTGTAATTAGACCTGAACCCGGAAGATTTTACTGTACCTAGATGTTATGGTCTATTACTATGTGTGGGAAGAGTGTTGGAGGTGAATTAAGGTCCTAAGAAACCTTTATCACAAAGCTAAGCTGAAACGTTCTCTACCGATTAAGTTTTTGTATAAGCTCATTCAAGGGTCAACTTCAAATGATCATTTCTCCCATTATATAAAGAGTTACATGGCCCATGACCTACCAAATTAAAGGTTTTCGAGTCTTCTTTCCAACGCCACCAACTGCTCGTTAATCCGAGTTCGGAGTAAAAAGTTATGAACGTTTTATCAAGCAAGTATCAGTCTGGCGCGATGGTGGCGCTCCACGCTAGACACAAAACTTCAGAACGTTGAAACTGGCGCATTGATGGCGCCCCGAGCCCGACCTATTTCCAGCAAAAAAAATTACGTTTCTTTTTCCTTTTTTCACGTTCTTAAAAGGGTGTTTTCGTCCTTTCAATAATACCTAACCCCAACCCACGACTTTTAACCTTTCCTATAGCCTAATACGCTCAGATTTCATAAATATCAACACAATTTCTCTCGTCTCCTCCCCAAAGTTCCAAGAAACAAGAACTCCTAGGGTTCAAGCTTCCTATGATCAAACTCAAGCGATTCCAAAATTCTCTCCATCAAAAGGTATGTTGAACAATCCTCTTTCAACTATTTCTACTAGTAAATGATTTCCTAACTATGAAAGTGATTTTTGTACAAGTTTGAAAGTGGATTTTGTTGAATGATTTTGGAAGATGAACTTACTTGAACTTACGAACTCTTCTTATGAAATTTCCCCTTTGTTATTGAATATACTTGAGAATGGAGGATTATTGCTTGAAATACGAAACTCTATTTTTATGAAAAGCTTTTTGGGCAGATTTATGGTCATGAAGTCATTATTCTTTTATAAATTATTTTACTATTTAAATCTTGGCTGTTGACGGAAGGAAAAAGGATTTTCTACGTTCCTCGATTTTGAAATAGTTGTTTACTAATGATAAAATTGTCAACTTTTGAGGGTTATGTTAAATGTATTTAAATTCTTTAAAATGATGTTCCCATTCTTCTCTCTGCTTTGAGTTCTACTTCTCCAGACCCGGCACCGGCGTCTTCACGAGCACCGACCGACGAGCCAGATCGCCACCCAGATTGCCACAGATCCCGGCCGCACGTCGCCCGATCCAGATCGCCGCCGTCGCTGCTCTGACGAACGTCGCCGCCGACGCACTCTCTGACGAACACCCAGATCTGCTCCGGCCAGATCTGCTGCTTGCACTTGCACTTTTTCTTTTCTTTGCTGTTCTTTTCTTTTCTTTTCTTTTCTTTTTGTTTTCTTTTGTATCCTCTTCTTCCAGGTCCCAACCTCAGGTCAGATTTCCGACGAGCAACCAGTTTCCGGCGAACAGCAAGATTCCGGCGACCAATTTCGACACCTCAGTTTGCCGGAATCCGTCAATTCAAGCAAGGAAGCGGCTCTCCTCCACCAAGCTTAATCCCGGTGACTTCTGCACCTCTATCTTTACTTCTCCGGTCTCTTTGCCACCAGTTTCTTATTTTTAAGTTGTTAGTCGACTGTTTGATTTGAGATTATTGCTATTTGTTGTGATATATTGTGCCTTTGACCCTTCTCGGTGTAGTTATTTTTCTATCTTTTTTTCCCTTCCTGTTAGCTTAGTAATCCCGTGTTTGGGTACATTTCGTTTGGATTATTTTGTTTGGTGTCCTTCCCCTCTTGTTGCGACAGTCTACCCTAGCCTCCTTGTTTGGTGTCCTTTTCCCTTCTTGTTTGTTTCTGGATTGTGTAGCAGTAGTCTGTTCCCTTTCCCTGTGTAGTTTTCTTTTCCTTAGCGGCTTTGTTGGTTGATGGGAGGCTAGGGTCATGTCATCGGAGCGGGTTGGGGTTGGGGTCGGGGTCGGGGTCGGGGACGGGGGCGGGTGGTAGGAGGGGTTAGCGGGTCAAGGGTGCCTCTAGGTTGTGAGTAGGGTCTTGGAATATAGGAACTTTATCTGGAAAGTCCATAGAGTTAGTCAAGATTCTTAGGAAGAGAAGGATTAGCATAGCTTGTATCCAGGAGACTAAATGGGTTCGCACTAAGGTGCGGGTAGTGGATGGGTATAAGTTGTGGTACTCGGGAGGCGTTAGGAATAGGAATGGTGTAGGTATCTTAGTAGATGAGGAGCTTCGGGAGCATGTGGTTGAGGTCAAGAGGGTCAACGATAGGATGATATTGATCATGTTAGTCGTTGGAGGTTCTACTTTGAACATTATTAGTGCTTACGCGCCGCAAGCGGGTTTGGATCAGGAGGAAAAGACGGGCTTCTGGGAGGCGTTGGATGAGGTGGTGAGAGGGGTACCAAACTCTGAGAAGATTTTCATAGGTGGGGATTTCAATGGGCACATCGGATCATCCCCGAGGGGTTATGCTGAGGTGCATGGAGGGTTTGGTTTCGGGGAGAGGAATGTAGGAGGGGCCTCCCTATTGGATTTTGCTAGAGCCTTTGGGTTGTGGGTAGCAAACTCGATCTTCCCGAAGAGAGGAACATTTGGTTACCTTTCGTAGTTCGGTGGCCAAGACGCAAATTGACTTTTTGCTCCTTAGGAAGGGGGATAGAGGTTTGTGTAAAGACTGTAAGGTGATACCGAGTGAGAACCTTTCGACCCAACATAAGCTCTTGGTGATGGACTTGGAGATTAGGCAGGAGAGAAGGAAGAAGAGGGTGGAGGATCGGTCGAGGATTAAATGGGGTAGCTTGACTATGGGCAGTGCCTTAGTAATAGGGGAGAAGTTGATGACTTCGAGGGCGTGGGAGAGCAGAGGGGATGCGGATAGTATGTGGGAGGCGACTTCCAACTGCATAAGGGAGACGGCTAGTGAGGTGTTAGGTGTCTCGAGAGGCTGCTCTGGCAAGCATCGAGGGGATTGGTAGGGGAATGAAGAAGTAAAAGGGAAGGTGGAGGCAAAGAAGAGGGCGTACGCGACGTTGGTTGAAAGTAAGGATGAGGAGGAGAAGCGAAAGAATAGGGAGGAGTACAAGATAGCTAGGAGAGAGGCTAAGTTGGCAGTTACGGCGACTAAGACAGCAGCTTTCGAGAGCTTATACACTGCAATAGAAGGTAAAGGTGGAGATAAGAAGTTGTATAGGCTAGCCAAGGCTCGGGAGAGGAGGGCCCGGGACCTTGATCAAGTGAAGTGTATCAAAGATGAGGATGGTAAAGTGTTGGTGGAGGATGTGCTCATTAGGAAGAGATGGCAGACTTACTTCCATCGACTCCTAAATGAAGAGGGCGACGGAGGCATCGTGTTGGGAGATTTAGAGCACTCGGAGAGGCGTTGTGACTATGGCTATTGTAGGCGTTTTAGGGTGGAGGAGGTTAAAGATGCTATTCGTCGGATGCATAGGGGTAGAGCGGTCGGACCTGATGAGATTCCGGTGGATTTTTGGAAGTGTACGAGCAGGGCAGGGATGGAATGGCTGACGGGGTTGTTCAATGTTATTTTCAGGACGGCGAAGATGCCCGGAGCTTGGAGAAGGAGCATGATGATTTCATTGTACAAGAATAAGGGTGACATCCAAGATTACAACAACTATAGGGGTATCAAGTTGTTAAGTCACACCATGAAGGACTGGGAGAGGGTTGTGGAGTTGAGGTTAAGAGGAATTGTGACCTTTTCTAAGAATCAGTTCGGATTCATGCCAGGACGGTCGACTACTGAGGTTATTCATCTCGTGAGGAGATTGGTGTAGTAGTATAGGGAGAGGAAGAAGGATTTGCATATGGTGTTTATCAACCTAGAAAAGGCCTACGACAAAGTTTCCAGGGAGGTTTTTTGGAGGTGTTTGGAGGTTAGGGGTGTACCCGTGGCATACACTAGGTTGATCAGGGACATGTATGATGGCGCAGAGACTCGAGTTAGGACCGCGGGGGGAGATTCCGAGCAATTCCCTGTGGTGATGGGATTGCACCAGGGATCATCCCTTAGCCCCTTTTCATTTGCCTTGGTGATAGATGTGTTGACGCGGCAAATTCAAGGCGAGGTGCCCTGGTGTATGTTATTTGCAGACGACGTAGTTTTGATTGAGGAGACCTGTGAAGGAGTTAATGACAAATTGGAGGTTTGGAGACAGACCCTGGAGTCTAAAGGGTTTAGGTTGAGCAGGACCAAGACGGAATATGTGGAGTGCAAGTTCAGTGAGGTGACATTTGTGACCGACGTGGAAGTGAAGCTTGACACGCATGTCATCCAAAAAAGAGATAGCTTCAAGTACCTTGGGTCTATTATCCAGGGTAATGGTGAGATTGACGAGGATGTGACCCATCGTATTGGTGCAGGGTGGATGAAATGGCGGCTCGCATCCGGGGTCTTGTGTGATAAGAAGGTGCCTCTCAAACTGAAAGGCATGTTCTACAGAGTAGCAGTTAGACCGGCTATGTTGTATGGGGCGTAGTGTTGGCCGGTCAAGAACTCCCACGTTCAGAAGATGAAGGTGGCTGAGATGAGGATGTTGCGCTGGATGTGTGGGTTTACTAGGAGGCATAGGATTAGGAATGCGGATATTCGAGAAAAGGTGGGAGTGTCTTCAGTGGAAGACAAGATGCGGGAGGTGAGGTTGCGATGGTTTGGGCATGTGATGAGGAGAGGCACAGAGGCCCTTGTGCGGCGCTGTGAAAGGCTGGCTATGGATGGATTTACGCGAGGTCGTGGTAGACCGAAGAAATATTGGAGAGAGGTGATTAGGCAGGATTTGGTGCATTTGCAGCTTACCGAGGACATGACCTTCGATAGGAGGTGTGGAGGGCCCAGATTAGGGTAGAAGGTTAATAGGTTGGTTGGCTTCTTTGTAGGGAGGAGTGTGGTGTTTTGTTGCCTTTTTAGTAGTTGTAAGGCTACGCTTGTAGCTTTTGTTTCGTCTGCGCCGGCTACTTGCTAGTGCCTTGTGTAGTTAGATTATTATATTATTTTATTGTAGTATAGTTTTGTGTTTATCTGCTGTTTTGTTTATTGGTTTTATATCTTGGACTGTTTTGAGCCGAGGGTCATCGAAAACAGCATCTTTACTTCACCCTGGGGTAAAGGTATGGTCTGCGTACATTCTACCCTCCCCAGACCCCACTTTGTGGGAATATACTGGGTATGTTGTCGTTGTTGTTATTGTAAAATGATGGGACTAATGATGTACGAACGTATGAAATGGAT
Source organism: Jaltomata sinuosa (assembly GCA_003996215.1). Taxonomy (NCBI): domain Eukaryota; kingdom Viridiplantae; phylum Streptophyta; class Magnoliopsida; order Solanales; family Solanaceae; genus Jaltomata; species Jaltomata sinuosa. Next base: position 394,242 of record QJPP01000438.1, read on the forward strand.
TGAAGGATATCGCTATTGTGATGAATTGTTTGAACGAATTGAATTGTGACTAAGAGATCATTGTTTTCCTATATGAATTTTATAAGATGGGCATAATGAATTGTTGATAGACCTTATGGGTTCCAAATTGATAAGATGGGTGACTTGCAAGTCCTGATATGACGATACCAATAACGGAATATGCCCCTAACGAAAATTGTGTTGATTGCTATTGTTTTAAATGATATTGAATTGGTAAGAATTTGGGCTTAAAGAGAATTAGATGGCTAACCGAGAAGGTGTGAGTCTAAACGTCTCAACACCCGAAACCTATGTTTTGTCAACATAGGGATGGTTCGATCCTAAATTTGGACGACCTTATTGTTCCCTCTACGAGGATGATTGTGCTGGCCATAATGTATTGAATCTCGACTCATGCGGCAAACATGAGTTGGGGCTTAGCCGGTCGAGCGTTGATCGGACCCACATAGCCCGTGGTGTTAAATGGAAGTCGGTGATACCATCTAGTTCAGAAGTAATGTTAATGTATGATTTTCATGAAATGTTTTGAATACTTTCCCCATATTTTGCTTTCTATTATGATTTGTGTCACATTTCTTATGACTTACTTTATAAACTGTTATGTCCCTTCTCCTGGGTTGCATGCCAGTACTCATCGTACTAACGGTCCTCGGACGCTACATCGTTTCATGATGTAGGTTCCAAGATATTTTTCTCATGGTACTGTGCAGCATTAGGACCGTTTGAGAGAACGTCAATAAGTGGTGAGCCTCCATCTTTCGGAAGGCGATTTACATTTTTATTTTAACTCTGATTTTCAGTTATGGTATTGTCGGGGTCATGTCCCGGCATTGATGTTTCATTCTTATGTTAGAGGCTTCGTAGACCTATGTAGATGTTGTGTTAAATATTTTGTTCCCAACACTTGTAAACTCTTAAAGTATATTTTTAAATGGTTTTCTCAAATGGGTCTTTCTTCCGTAAATGTTTTATTGAATATGCTCATGATGTTATGCTAAGGGGTCTTATCGGGCCTTCATTGGTCTGGGTTGCCCGTTACGTCCAGGGCCTAGTCCCGGGGCATGACAGCTACATTATCAACATTTCCTACCAATTTTGTCTCCCCAAGACAATAAATACCATCTACCATTTGTGAATCAAAACTAACAATCTTCTTCTTTCTCTATTGTTAAGCCCCCGTACGTTCCAAGTAAAAGTTTTCACTTCATTTAGAATGAATGCAACTCTTTTTCCCCTACTTCTTGCGCTCCCTTCCTTGAACTTGACATCAAATTTCAAAATTTCCAACTTAGTTGGAACTTTTCTGTTTAGGAGTGGAACAGACAATAATGTATCGTCATCCTGAACTAGTCTTCTATAATCAATTTTCATGAATAAAGAAAGAGCTTCGCATTCACATCCTTCAAATTCAACCCCAAACTCTTTACTTAACTACAAGACATTCCTATGAACCCATAAAGACGCCTCCAATTCCGCTTTCAGGATTAGTCTCCACTGGTATCGTTTCTTGTACAATCAAAGAATCTGCATCATTGAATACTACTAACTGATTTTCTTTCTCTGATTGAAGTTTTGTCCCGTCCACCCCTTCTTCCTGAATTAGAGATATATCTTCTTCAACAACTTGCATAGACTGATATTCTTGCAACTAATGACAATTTCCTTCTGATTCTGTGTTTCACCTTCGTACATTCACACCATACTGGCAACTTGAAGATCAAACCCTCGCTTTCTACTTCAACGACCCTTGGCATCCTTCTCACTGGACCTTTAATCTTGATTCTAGCCCATCTCAGGTGGTTTTTTAGCTCCATCTCAACCCATCCACCACATTTATCACCAATTCCCTGTATGACCTGACGACCATAAATGAAGCGGAAGCCCAATAACCCTAATTCATAGCCAATCAAAATTCGTCTTCCCCCAAAAACAACCTGACGTCGGAGCCACCATGACCATAACTGCTTGCTTCTATTACCATTTACCCATCATAATATGTTCTGCTATCTTCTTAACTGGGAACTCGAATAGAAACTCAAAACCACTTTGCTCATACACATTGATTCTAGCTGCATTGTTCCACTTGTTGTTTACCCACTACATCAAAACAGGTAGGATGGTCATCAACCATTCCTGTGAATCCTCCAACTATGCATCTGTTCAACAGCTCGTTTCCAGACGCAGAGGACTCGGATGTACTCTCATTTGATTTTCTGAAGGTTGTTCCACCATGGGATGCTTCCTTTGCTGTCCATCTGTTTCTAGCTATAGCATGTGCCTAGTTATTTACCTTTTTGTTAGGTAATAACTCTAGTAATGGGCTTTCTTCTACAAATGAATGTTTCAATGTTACAAGCAAGATCCCCCCAACCAACATTCGATGAGATTTTGGGAATAATAATGAAGGATCTTTCTCCTTGGATTAGCTATCACACTAGTAAATCCTCCATAATTGTTATACTTCTGAGAACATAAGTAATTAGACAAGCGGTACCACTTTCTAAAGTTGTTTCCTCGGTTCTTTGAGGCTGGATGCATTAAATGACATATTCATATAAGAACTTCCTAGCTGATTGTCAACTTACGCAATAAATTGTTCCTCACTTCCTCCTTTCAACCCGTTCATACCATATTTCTGACCTTGAGTATGCTTCTGTGACGTCAAAAGACTTATCACCAGCAACGAAATAAATTATATTCTCCATACATAACAATGTAAACCAAGTCTTTAAACAATCACTGGAGGATGGTTGATCAAAAATACGGTTTCTCTACTGGAAATGAACAGGACACAAACGATCGGAAAGTGTTTTACTAACTTATCTCAGATACTGTGTCTGAGAGGAAAAGTGCAACATTGCCCCTCTTGTTGACTCTCCTCTTAGCATCTATAGATCGCGTTCCCTATAGGTTCCCATATCTCTGTCCCAAATGCAGTGGTCTTAAGATGCACTTAGGACCCATTACACATTTGGAAAAAATAAAAACCCAAGTAATCTAATACTCCTCCGTCCCAATTCATGTGGCACTTTTCACTTCCCGTGAGTCAATTGGACTAATCTTTGAAGGGTTCCCATATCTCTGTCCCAAATGCAGTGGTCTTAAGATGCACTTAGGACCCATTACACATTTGGAAAAAATAAAAACCCAAGTAATCTAATACTCCTCCGTCCCAATTCATGTGGCACTTTTCACTTCCCGTGAGTCAATTGGACTAATCTTTGAAGCTAAATTGGATTAGACCAACTCAACATTCTAAAATTAAAATTTAGGTATTCAAACCCTATACAAGATGTACTATAAGTTGCAATTCTTCTTATGTCAATGTGATGAAAAATATATCTAAAAATGTCCGGTCGACTTGTCACGATTGATTGCTCACACACAATAAGGTTAGGCAGGCTTGGGGAGTAGTTTATCTGGGGCGGATGCCTCCTAAAGAGTTACAGAGGTGTGCGAAGGTAGGCTCAAGCTAAGATTCTGCTCGTGAGCGTAGCCTGCCTGACTGTGAGACCGACTGGTTGAACAGAGATGAAAGTGAGCCCTTTTTTGTTTTGTGCTATTTCACCATAGGCTGTCGGAGCTTGCTTCTTAGCGCTATGTGGGAAGAGAATTTCTCTATCCCCCCCCCTTCCCGCGTCAAAGTTTATACAGTTTGAATCTCGAAAGGCGAAAAGTGTCACATATATTGGGATAGAGGGAGTAGTAATTTAACAACAAGAAGAAAACCCCAATTATTTTAGTAAATCAAAAAATGATAAGAAATTACACTAGCAATCTAAAAATAATAAGTCTAAGTCTCATGACAATAACTAATAAAGTTAATCCCAAAATTAAGACTATCTATTCTGGTATATGAAGAAAATATAAAAGCACATAAAAATAAGTTGACGCTTACAAGTCTAGGAGATAGGTGTTCTACATACTAGTGTTCTACATACTAGATTTTACATTCAATTGTGTCATTTATGACATTATTATACAAGTTTTCCCATTTTACATAAGTTCGGAAACTGCAAACCAGATATTGCTATACATTTCCGGTGTCTCTTGATCCTAAACCCATCATAAACTCATGATTTCCAGAAATTCTGATACAGCATTTTGAATAAATAACATTAATTTTTCCATCAATCTTTTGATGAAAATCCACCAAACATCTGATACCATAAGTCAACAATACTTTTGCGGTGGCAAAGCTGGCGTCATCCAGCAAAGATATTGACACCTTAAACTAGCTACGGCACAGAACAGTGCATAATGACATAAGGGGAACTTGAAGAACTTTTTTAGCTTACCGAGCTTGGTGAGCACATCTATCTTCTACTAATAGCATATCGATACTACTATCATAACTGCCTGCACTTTACAGGGCTCGGAAGAGTACGGCTCCCTTCCGGAGGACAAGATTAGGATTTTAGGTTGCACTAGTAACACTTTCTTTACCTAAGGCACCTGCCTGCCCTCCTTCCCTACACCACCAAAGGACGGAGAGAGAGAGAGAGCAGAAACAGAAGAGCAACCACATACAGGTTAGAAATGTTCCATTTGACCAACCATTTCAGGATTTCAAATGTTTCTTTTGAACTACTAAGAAGTAGTTTGAAACAGATTTCAGATAGAATTAAAAAATAAAGCAACAGATAAAGAAATTTCAGCAATACGTCATCTCAAAAAGGACATTCACCTCATAAAAGCCCTTCTGATATTCATTCAAAAAAGCAGAGGATATTATTGTCCAAGACGCTCCGAATTTTTCCTGTAAATTATGCAGGGAAAGGTCAAAATCAAACATATCAAACAAATATTACAAGGACCATAAGGAATGCAGGATTCTGTAACGTTAGAATAGGAATAGGATTTGAATATAGTGTCCTACGTGAAGATTATGGACCATCCTCCGTACCAATTTCTCAAGGATGGTTAACTGTTATGCTAAGTGATGCTATGGGATCCAAGAATACAGCACCAAAAAGTGATAAAGTGAAAGTTTGTCACACTAATCTATTTTGTTTTTGTTTTGGGATGATGAGAATTGTGAAAGTAGTCTTTTTTACTTGTAAGTAGAAACATTTTGTGTCTCCTTGGTTTCTCTGTGGTTCATGAAGATTCTTAATTTTGCAGACCAAAGTTGGTCAAGCAAATGTAGTTTTGGTCACACAAATTGCTAATCAGTTGGGATAAGGGTTAATTTAGTTAGGTGGGTCTGTGTCGGGTTAAATGGGGGAATGGGTAATTTAATTGAAATCGGGTATTTGGGTGGACTTGGGGGATTCCGTCAATTGAGGGGTAATTTTGATAAGTTTCATAACGACAGGGGTATAATTGACCCGGTAGTATAACTAGGGACAAAGTTAACTAATAAATGAAAAGTAGAGAGGCATTTTTTACCCTTTTCCTGATAATTACAGTACTACTCCTTTTACAATTATTCATTCTAATGTACGGGGTCATACTCAAACTATTTATTTTTCAGGAAATCAATAGTTTGTTACCTTTATTGATTGTTGCACTAGGATGACTTGGGTATATCTATTAAAGGCCAAACGTGAAGTTCTCTTCCTTTCAGTCATTTTATAAGATGATTTGTACCCAATTTGAGGCTAAGAAAAAAAATCTTGTGAAGTGACAATGGCACAGAATTCATGGATAAAAGACTTTGTGCTTATCTGGAGTTTAATGGGATAATTCATCAAACTAGTTGTCCCTACACTGGTGCAACAAATGGGGTTGTTGAAAGGAAAAATAGGCATTTGTTAAAAGTGGCAAGGTTTCTTATATTTACAATGAATCTATCAAAAACCTACAAGGGGGATGCCAATCTAGTTGTTTTCTATCTTATCAATAGAATGCACATAAAACCCTCAATTTTCAGAGTCCTCTAGAGGCCTTAAAGGTTGAGAATGAATATATTGTTCCTCCGAAGGTGTTTGGGTGTGCCTGTTTCGTTCACACTATGAATTCTGGGAAATTTGATCCTAGAGCCCGTAAGTGTGTCTTTATTGGGTATTCTCCTAAACAAAAAGGGTATAAATGTTATTATCCTCCCTTCAGGAGATCCTTTGTCAACATGGATGCTACCTTCGAGAGTGGGAACCCTATTTCGGCATTACACCATCAGTTTTTCAAGGGGAGAGCAAAAAGGAGGCACAGATCTATGTTGCTCAGACTCTTCAAAAATGTCGGCGGGTGCGTGTCGGATTCTCCAAAAGTAGTGTATTTTTGAAGAATCCGACACGGGTGCAGCATCAAGAGTGAAGAGTCCGTGCAACTTAGGAACAGATGATTTTCCCTAGTTCCATATGGTAGTGGAAAGTGAATTTGGAGAAAGAATTCTGGGGAAGGCTGGTGGGCGTTTGGATAGACCTGACTTGAGAACATACTCAAGGAGAAATAAAGCAGAAGAAGCCATTATGAAATCTGTTGAAGCTGAATCTTCCCTGGTTTGCCTATTGCTCGTAGAAAAGGAGTCAGATCGTGTACCAAACATACTTAAATAATTTTGTCTCCCTCCTATAGAGCCTTTGCCTTGTCTATTTCTTCTATGCCTATTCCCCAAAATTGGAGGGAAGCTTTTGCAGATCCTAAATGGAAGCAAGTTATGATTGAAGAAATGAGGGCCCTGTTAAGAAAATTAGACTTGGGAACTTGTTGCTTCACCACCCGACAAAAAGTTAGCTGGTTGCGAATGGATCTTCAGTGTGAAATATAAAGTTAATGACTCAATTGAAAGATTGAAAGCAAGATTGGTGACTAAGAGATTATTCTCATATGTTGATTCTGGCTCCGTTGTACTTAAATTATGGAGTTGATTATGAGAAAACGTTTTCCCTAGTTGTAAAGATGAACACTATCAGAATTCTTTTGTCATCTAAAGCTAATCTTGATTGGGACTTACAACAGTTGTGAGAAATATAAGGGAAAAATATTACTAAATTGTGTATCTACATTATTACACAGATACCCTATTTATAGACACTATAGTACTATCCTTTACCGAGTAGGATACTATATATTATTCTTGTTCTTGTTCCTATTCCTATTCTAACACTCCTCTTCAAGCTGGTGCATACAAGTCATATGTTATGTAATTAATACAAGGACCGGTGAGGGACTTGATGAAGATATCTGAAAGTTGATCACTCGACTTCACAAATTTTGTAACAATATCTCCTGAGAGTATCTTTTCTCTGACAAAGTGACAATCAGTCTCAATGTGCTTAGTCCTCTCATGAAATACTGGATTTGATGCCATATGAAGGGACGTTTGATTATCACACACAAGTTGCATCTGACCGATGTCTCTAATATAAGCAGGCCACCCGTTCTACATCCGGATATTGTGTTAGTAAGAGGTTATTTGGTGTCCTGGAAGAGTAAGAAACAGAGTGTGGTTGCTCGATCTAGTGCAGAAGCAGAATATCGAGCAATGGTTGTAGCAACTTGTGAGCTTGTTTGGATCAAACACTTGTTGTATGGATGTAGAGCAACTCGTGAAAAGGGGTGTTAGAGTGGGTTAAAATCTCATATTGGTTGGAGAATGGACTAGTGGTCTGCTTATATGGACTTGGGCAAACCTTCCCTCATGAGCTAGCTTTTGAGGTTGAGTTAGGCCTAGATGTCATATCTTTACATGGTATCTGAGCATTGGTGAGAAACTTCAGGGAAAGAAAACTCACTCAGACAGGTCAAAGTGCATCAATTTCCAGTGACTGTTGAGGCTGATTTGCGTCATCTTCTGTTTTATGGGTGTTGTGCGAAAACCAACACTACCACGAGGCTCGGAAAGCTCAGGCGACAAAACCCCGACCAGAACCACTGGAAAATACCACCTCACACGCTCTCACGCACCGACCAAAGGTGCGATTTTCCGGCGAGATCTGTGTCATGCGCCGGGAGCGCAAGAGCTTTTCCGATAGATTTTACTAGTTGTTCTATTTCTATTGGAGTCATCCAGGTCTCCGACCATATTCCTACAATTTTCTTTGGATTTCGATCGCCGGAATTAGGGTTCCGGAGACTTCAGCACTTTTTTCGGCGATTCCAGGCTTTTCCCAGCCATTCTTTTGAAAAAATATTTTACTGTCAGTGTCGCGCAGAGATTCCGAGCTGACCCATACCATTTTCCTCAAGATCTGATCACGTTTTTTCTTTTCCAGCGAGATTTGAATTCTCAAACATCCAGATCTCAGATCTCTGCTTCATGCTGCTTTCAAGTCAAATTTCACAAGATGTCTTTTGCGTGTGATATTTTTGGCTCCAAAAATACGGGAATTGGAAATTCAAGCCCTATGATCACTTCAGAACCATTGATGGGTTCATAATTCTTTTCTTGGAACTTTTGAGTATTTTGAGGTGCTCTGATACCATGTAAAGATATGGCACCTTGGCCTAACTCAACCTCAAAGGCTAGCTCATGAGCGGAGATTCGCTCAAGTCCATATAAGCAGACCACCAGTCCATTCCCCAACTAATATGGGACTTTAAACCACTCTAACACCCCTTTTCATGCCCAGACCCAACCGGAGAGTGGACCGGGAGCAAAAACGGGGATAGACTTGGTTCTCATATCATGTAAGAAATATAAAGAAAAAATATTACTCCCTCCGTCTCATTTTATGTGGCACCCTTTGACTTGGCAAGGTGTTTAAAAAAAAGGAAGACTTTTGAAACTTGTGGTCCAAAATAATCCTAGAACATTTGTGTAGTCGTAAATCATTTCATTAAGGGTAAAAGAGGAATTTCAAAGTTAATTTTTTTCTAATTATAGAAAGGTGACATTCTTTTTGGGAAGGACTAAAAAGGAAAGTGTGCCACATAAAATGGGATGGAGGGAGTATTGAATTGTGTATCTATATTATTACACCGAGACCCGATTTATAGACATTATATTACAATCCTTTACCAAGTAAGATTCTATATACTATTCTTGTTCATATTCCTATCCTAACAACAGTTATACACTTAGAAGAAGAGGTGTCTATGGAGATCCCTCCTAGATTTGATACTGAACAAAGTCAGGGAAAAGTCGGATTGAAGAAAACCTTGAACTGACTGAAACAATCCCCTAGAGATTGGTTTGGTAGATTCTCCAAAGAGATGATTTCTTACGGTTACCAACAAAGCAATGTCGATCACACCCTTTTCATAAGACATCAAAAGGGTAAACTCACTCTCCTCATCATTTATGTTGATGACATAGTAATGATAGGAGATGACAGAGGAAATGACCTGATTAAAGAAGTTTTACCACAAGAATTGAGAACAAAGACCTAAGAAAGTTGCATTATTTCTTGGGAGTTGCTAGATTAAAAAGAGGAATTTTTATTACTCAGGAAGTATATTCTAGATCTCTTGAAAGAAACTGATTGACATGTTGCAAGCCAGCAGAGTCGACTATGGAAAGCAATCACAAGTTACAAACAGGGTTGGAAGGTCAATTGATAAGGAGAGATATCGGAGGTCGGCTGGAAGATTCACTTATTTTTCTCACACTAGACCAAACTGCCTATTCAATCAGCTTGGTGAGTCAGTTCATGCGATATCCTCGAGATCCTCATATGCAATTTTTCTTTCATATTTTGTGGTATCTAAAGTTTGCTCAGGGAAAAGTTAGCTTTTCTACCTCCAGACAGAAGCTTTTTTACAGACGTGGACTAAGTTGGATCTTTAGATGACAGAAGATCTACCTTCGGTTACTGTATACTCGTAACAGGAACCTAGTTACTTTGAGAAGTACGAAGCAAACGGTAGTTGCAAGATCAAGTGTGGAAGCAAAATATAGAGTTATGGCCCAGGGTGTTTGTGAGCTTCTTTGGCTACAAAAGTTACTAGAAGAATTGAGACTTTTTAGAAAAGGGAAACTTTCCTTGTATTGAGATAACAAAGATGCAATCAGTATAGCTCAGAATCATGTTTCCTTGTATTGCGATAACAAAGATGCAATCAGTATAGCTCAGAATCATGTTCAACATGACCGAACAGAACATATTTAAATCAATCGGCAGTTCATCAAAGAGAAAGTTACTAGTGGCACCTTGAGTTTATTTTATGTGCCGTCAGAAAAACAACTAACGGATGTGCGTACAAAAGGCCTCAGCAAAAGGACTTTTCATACTTTGTTTACAAGTTAGATATCTGCGACATCTTTCCTCCAACTTGAGGGGAGCGTTGATTGTGTTAAACTGTCAGTTAATTAGTATGATTTTAGGAGACTTTATTTCTCCTTTTCTTAGCGTAATTATAGGAGTAGAATATTTCCTTTTATTGCAATTGATTGTCTTTTCTTAATCAGTTAGGACTCACTTGTATAAATACCTCTTCTCATGGGATGTAAAAGACATACTAAAATACAAAGAAGTCTTTCTTCTTTCTCAAATTCTACAGAAATTCAATACCTGTAAAAGCTCTTGTCCAATATAAGGCTGGGTCAGACGGTTGAAGTCCCATAATCCTTCTGACTCGAGTTCTTCCTGCAAAGAAACTAGTTATTGCATTTAATACAAGATCTCTTTATCTAAATGATATTAGAACAATCTAAACCTTGCAAGGATTGTAGACAGTAGTAACCGCACAAGTAAAGTATTAGATACCTGACTAATAGGAATAGAAGGTCGAAATTTTCCACAAAGGCCAGTCATTGCATGTTCTGGAAGCTCCCATATTCTGAAGAATCCCAATATGTGATCAATCCTATAAGCTGTAAAGTACTTCCCCATCTGTAAAATGACAACATTGATACAGTTTGAAATAAACACCTAAATATTAAAGTACCAGTGTTGAAAAGGAAAAGAACAGAACTAAGTAGTAAGTTTTAGGTACCTGTGTTAGACGAGCACGCCACCACCCATAGTTATCTTTTGACATTTCTTCCCAATTATAAGTGGGAAATCCCCAATTCTGGCCGTTTTTATCAAAATAGTCAGGCGGTGCTCCAGTTGAGGTGTTCATGCGAAACAAATTTGGGTAGACCCAGGTATCGACACTATTCCTATCAACACCAATGGGCAGGTCACCTTTCAGCACTACACCTTTCTTTCGCGCATATTCCGCAGCTTCTGATAACTGATATGGAAAGCCCAAATGTATAATAACAGCTTTTCTTATACAACAAAGATAAAAATACACAGAGGAATACAGAATACATAAAGCTTGTGTTTACTTGTAGATGTAGATGGAACTGGATGTAGTAATGGAAACTAACAACCTCATAGTGCAAGTTTTCTTTTGAGACGAGTTTCTCAAGCTGCAGAAACAGGAAATACATTATAAGTACGAAAGTAATAGGGGGATTATGAGGCTACCTGAACTTAAATTGTTTCTATGCTTGAACTGAAGCGGTATTACCTTCTCTTTTGAAAATTTAGAAAACCGGCCCCATTGACTACGCTCAGATGTTTCAAAGAAGTCCCGCAGAAAACAGAAAGCAGCATAGGGTTTCAACCATTCCTGCACTCATCAATAAAGGACCAATGCAAAAGCATAATTAAGATTGTCATATTCCAGTCAATTTGCAGGGGGGAACATATTAACTGTATTAAGCTTACAAGCTAAAATTTACATGGAAAGGATCTCAAAGTTGTTTTCTTTTTTCTTCTCATTTCTTTTCCTCCAGCCAGCCATTATAGCAAGCATATCCAAACAAATGTCACTAACTTAAAGTTCTAAATGTAATGAAATTAAATCCTTAAGGACCTGATTTTCAGAAAAGAACTCCTGGAATGATTTTGAATTTAGTATGGTCTCCTTCTCACGAGCGAAAATTTTCTTGGCAATAGAAAGTTTTGTAACCATGGAAGCCTCATAATCTACATCCTGCAATAATCATAGACCAGGCAAAAAGATAAAGGAAATTATCAGATTTATGAATACATATGTCCTTCATGATGGAACTGTGTGACCTAAAGAATATGTTCTACATATTTACACATGAGATGCTATAGAGAAAGGAACAGTATGCTGTAGTCATGGTGGTAGATGGTAGTGGCAATGTAACACAGTCACATCAATACGAGTATGGTAGCAGTCACGGTCTAGGAGATTTAAGAGATCGATTGTGCTGTATGAAAAACTTCATAGCTAGGTGATCTGACAGGAATTGGTTGCATACAAGGAGCTTGTATAGAAACAGCAATTGAGATGAACATGCTTTTCTGGAATGCCTTTGTGCCCGACAAACTGTAAAAGCAGATTCAAAAACAAAGAATTTTGTGAATACCTTTTTATCCAACTGAACTCTTGCCTCCCTGATCTCTTGCTGTGAATAAGTAGAGAAACAGTCGCTCAAGTTCAAGACATAAAAATGGAATTTTCACTGTTCAGCTGATCCAACAAAAAAAGGTGTTCTATATACAGACGCAACATAATAAAGACTAAAATGAACACCTTGATATCCTCTGGAATGTTTTCTGAAATTGCCTCTACCCTTAGGTATAATGGGTGCAATGCAAATACTGAGAGTGAGCTGCATTGCCATCAAGCATGAAAATGAAACAACTAATATCAAATTAGTACCCCTACATAACAGACCTTGAAATAAGAACAGAAAATTCATTAGCTCACCTAATAGACAAGGTCAAAGGATAAAGCAAAGACTAAACCCGATAGTTATTAATGCTTCACTACTAAATTAGCCGAGTATATGAACTGGGGTACAGCAAATATTTCATGCACTCTGTTTTCTTTGAAAAGAAGTAATCATTCTATTACGATTATCTCATTGTTTATGCAGTTACAAACCCTATCACAAAGCTTTCAGAAAGCATGCAAGAAATGCATATACTCCTTTTAAATCAAATTTTCCTTTTCTGTTCAACCTAACAAAGGAGCACTCCATCCAAATACGAGACCTAAATCTTAATTCCCAAATGTAGGATCAAATATGAATTCTGTAGCATTATTCCTTTTTTAGTCAGCTTCGGTTTTAGATAGAGGTAAACTTAGTATGTTGCTATCGAACAGACCACTCAATTTGGTATATTCCAGATCTTCTATCCCTGACTATACACTTAGATTTAGAACTTGAACTGTATTTCTGTAGCTGAAAGTTGGCATTTTTACTGATTATAAAGCAGAGTTCAAAAGAACTAAAGCTGAGTAAGCAATATTTTGCCATCAATCCATTATTTATGTTGTTGATAAATTATCAAGATGGAATTGATCTGATCTACTTGATGATTCCGAGCTCAAATCTAAAGCCTTAACAAAGAAAATTACCTGTATGGATACGAATCCCACCACATACAGTTGACTGATGTATCATTGATGGGCAAAAGCTGAACCAAATGAAAGCCAGATTCAACGGCCCAATCTACAAGTAACTTCAGGTCAAGAAACTCCCCAACTCCAAGATCAGCCTCTGATCGTACGGAAAACATGGGTACTGCAACACCCGCTCCCCTCCAAGGCATTTCCTGATGATAACACAGATTGGCTTTCTTTTCACCCGTATCAGTTTGAAAAACATAGCAAGCCATTGATTATATCTTATAGCTGACTTACCCGCATTAAGCCATCTGAAAGAACTACAAATCTAGATTCACCTGTTGTGACATCAACAGAAAGCTCGCGACTGGCACCACATTCGACTGAGGTTCCAGCCTTACTAAATTTGCAGTACTTGTATGTTTAAAGCATTAAGGAAGAAAGCGTGTAAGTGAAAGAAATTCCTATCAAGTTTATGATAAAATGGAACTGCATTTAGCCTATAACTCAGGCAGACAAAAGGATATTTTAAAGGAAAGTCATCTTTTCCTATAACGCAGTCTGCCTGCCAAAACGAATCGCCAGCATACGCGAGCTTAAGGCCATCCTGGATCTTCCATTGCCCAAGTTTTAAGGAGCTACCAATCACATATATCTACAGGATAACATGTATGTCAGGTCTGACTTCAAGATGGATTGTTAGGATATAAATGGGTAATGGCCACATAAACAACATAAACAAGAAAACATATGCATTTGAAATCGCAAAGGTTGTTCTGTGAAAAGAGATCTTACAGATGTTCCTTCCTCTAAATAGGGGCAGCAGATTCTGAATTGCAGAATGACTGAACCTGTTTCAGCAGTAACATTAGAAAGCACATTCCAACTAAGATTGTTTCATAGATAGAGCATCCGACAGAGAAAATTACCATCCTGGTCCAGCTTTTTCTGAGTGATCCCCACGGGCCTTTCAACACCCAAACTCCAACTTCTCCGAAAGATGACATCCTTAAATGCACTTCTAAAAGGGATATTGTCAGAACCAGTCTGCAACAGAAGAAAAAACTTTAAGTTGCTAGAGCAAAGTCAAAACAAAAGGAATGATGAAATGGGTAGCTGCTTACAAAGCAAAATCAAATATATAAGAAGCATGTTTGAGGTCATTTTGCAGAACATATTGAAAATCTTATCAGTTAACAACAACAACAACAACATCCCCAGTGTAATCCCGCAAGTGGGGTCTGGGGAGAACGGTGTGTACGCAGCTTTAACCCTACCTTGTGAAGGTAGAGAGGTTGTTTCCGATGGACCCTCGGCTCAAGTAAAGCATATCAACATCAGCATTCCTTATTGACGTCAGCGTCGCATGATCCTGACCAACCCAAAAAGGGAACGGCCAGGTCCAAGACGAGCATCAACAATAAAAAGATTTAAGATAGAAAAGAAAATTTGTAGAATGGAGTGTTGATGAGCTTATAGCTTCTTCTTACACCCATGTCTGTGACTAAAGCAAGTTTATTCAAATTTTCTCTACTAATATAAAGAGGCAAATAGTTTGCTAATTTACCCCATAAATTCTGTGTGACGATCATTTGGCATTTAAAGCAAATGACCATTTTGTCATCAAAGATTATTAAATCCTTCTTACCAAACCTGGGGGTTCTAAAGGGAGAAAAGATGGTATAATTATGCTAAGGCAAGGCGCATTTGGTTTGCAAGCAAGAAGTTCTGCAATATTTGGGAGCCAGTAATACGATATTGTAAACAAAAACCACCAAATAATTACACTGATTGGAAGCAGAATGTCGATAAAACACAGTGATCAGCTTCATACGAGTCATTCCAAACTCCTGAACAACTATGCTGAACTTACCAAACCTAGGCTCATGCAGTCACATAGTGATCTTATCACAAACAAGTGACTCCAATGTTCACGCATCTCAACAACAACAACAACAACAACAACAACATACCCAGTGTATTCCCACAACGTGGGGTCTGGGGAGGGTAGAGTGTACGCAGTCCGTACCACTACCTCAGAGGTGAGGTAGAGAGGCTGTTTCCGATAGACCCCCGGCTCAAGACAAAAACAGTCTAAGAATAGGCTAAAAAGGACGTAATGTTCACGCATCTCAGACAATGGAAATTGTACATCTCAGTCTATGGAGATTCAACGAGGAGGAGGTCGTTTCAGAAGAACTCGACTCAACTATAGTTATTGTAATAGGCTTGAACATACTCGTGAAGTATGCTATTCTCTGCATGATCGACCACCCAAGACTACACATGTTGCTCAGCCTAACACTGTAGGTAACCAGGGGTTTTCTTACTTTGAAGGAAAATATAATGAGTTCCTTCTGTCTCGAGCAAGTAAGCAGACATCTCTACAAGTAGCCTCGGTTACTAAGATTGATATTGTTAGAACATGAATAGGAACATGAATATTGTACAGAATCCTACTTGGATAAGGATTGTAATGTAGTATCTATAAATAGCGCTAAGTGTAATAATGTAGATACACAATTCAATAATATTTTCTCTTATATCTCTCACATGGTATCATAGCAATTGTGAGAAAAGTATCGTTGTGCATCATTGCAGCGAAATCAACTGTCATTGTGCAGTTTTCCAGTGACCTAAGCGACTGTCTGAGTAAAATACATTTTCTGTCAGTGTTTTTCAAAAACCAACACCACACAGGTGTCACACGTGCCGCCAGAAGCAATTCTCCGGCGAGCACGTCAGATTCACGCGCCGGTGCGTGCGTCGTTTTTCGGCCACTTTCAGGTAAAAAAAAATCCAGTAGGGTCGCCTCTTCATTTTGAGGCTACCCATGTAATTATTTCCTAATTCTGATCAATTTTCGGCTATCCGATCCAAGTTGCGACGACTCTTTTCCAGATTCCGGCAACAGATTTCAAGATTTTTGGCTACAAAATTTTAATTTCACAAGATGTATTTAGGGGTTGATATATTTGGCTCCAAAAAATACGGGAATTTGAAGTTCAAGACATCACTTCAGAACCATTAATGGGAAGTTCAAACTATTTAGCTTGGGCTTCCTCGGTCGAGTTGTGGTGCAAAGGTCAAAGTGTCCAAGACCACTTAACGAACAATGCTAGTGTGGTGTATGAAAAGGCAAAGACTAGTGAGGAAGATGGAAAACCCAAAGCACAATGGGAGAAGGTTGACTCTCAATTATGTAGTCTTCCCTAGCAATCTATTGATTCCAAGTTGATGCCCTTGTTTTGCCCATTCCAGACAGAATATATGTCAAGGAAAAGGCTCGTGCTTTATACACTAATGGCATATCTCCTTTTTATGATGTGATATCTCGGATGACTAACTTAAAGAAACAAGAATCTGATATGTTTACTTACTTGGGATAGGTACAGGCAATCAAGGAGGAATTTGAAAGGTTGATGCCAATCACTATGAACGTGGAAAAATAACAAGAGCACAGACAAACGTTGTTTCTTGTTCTTACACTTGTTGGACTTCCTACTGTCCATGATTCGGTGTGTGATCAGAATTTAGCTAGTCCTACAGTTCCTTCAATAGATGAACTATTTTCCAGTTTACTTCGCCTAGCCGCGCCTCCCAGTCACAAAGTGGTTTCATCACCCACCGTTGTCTCCGACTTCTTTGTTCTCGCATATCAAACCATAGAAAATCGAACATCTCAGTCTATAGAGACTTGACGACGAGGAGGTCGTTTTGGAAGATCCTGACCAAAGTGTAGTTATTGTCATAGGCTTGGACACACTCGTGACGTATGTTATACTTTGCACGGTCGACCACCCAATAATGCTCATATTTCTCAGTAAGAATATAATGAGTTCCTTCAATATCGAGCAAGTAAGCAGACATATCCACAAGTAGCCTCAGTTGCTCAGCCAGATCGACCACCCAATAATGCTCATATTGCTCAGACAGAATATAATGAATTCTTTCGGTATTGAGCAAGTAAGCAGACATCTCCACAAATATCCTTGGTTGCTCAGCCTAATGCTTCTGTTGCTGGTAATTCCTTTGCTTGTGTTTCTTAGTCTAGTACTCTTGGATCATGTGTCGTGGAAATAGGCTCTTCTGATCATATTTCTAGTAACAAATCACTTTTGTCCAATATTGTTTATTGACAATCTCTTCCTGCTGCTACTTTAGCCAATGGGATCCAAATAAAACCAAAAGGAGTTGGACAAGCTAAACCTCTGTTCTCTGTCACTCTAAACTTCGTTCTTTATGTCACTGGTTGTCCTTTTAATCTTGCATCTGTTAGTCGTTAGAAGCGTGCCCCACATTGTACCATAACATTTTTGATGATTTTTTTCTCGTGCAGGACCACAGCACAGGACAGACGATTGCCATAGGGCATGAATCGCAAGGCCTCTACTATTATACCTCTCCAAATTCCTCCACGGCATGCTCCGTTACAGATCCTCCAGATCTACTTCACGAACGTTTGGGACATCCAAGTGTATCCAAGCTATAGAAGATGGTGCATAGTCTGTCTCGTCTATCCACATTAGATTGTGAGTCGTGTCAACTTGGAAAACACACCCACAGTACCTTTCCACGTAGTGCTGAGAGTCGTTCAGAGTCTATGTTTTCATTAGTTCATTCTGATATTTGGGGTCCTAGTAGAGTCAATTCAACCTTACGATTTTGTTATTTTGTTAGTTTCATTGATGATTATTCAAGATGTTTGCATCGGGCATGAATCACAAGGCTTTTGTCGGCTAGCTTCTCGATTATGGGTAGAAGTTTTGAGTTGGTTTGGAACACAATGGGTGATGCCAGGTACAGTGAAAGAACTTTTATTCAGCTTGAAGACCGAGGAGAAGACACATGGCACGGAAGTTTACTCTGCTCGCACTTATGTGGATCGTCTGGAGAGAAAGAAATAGGAGAGCATTAGAGGGTGTAGAAAGTGATTTTGTACATTTGAGGAGTAGCCTTTTTTCCTTATCATTTTTTGGTGCACCCATGAGATTGCTTTGTATGTAGAAGATTGGGTGACGTTCAAAAATACAACATCTTGTTTGAGGTTTCCTACTTTCTTGATATACCCTTTGTATACAGGTTTTATGGCCCAACTTAGAATAAAATCTTATGTCACTTTATGGGATTTTAAATGAAGTGAATTAAAGTTGAAGGCTTCAGAAGAAGAATGTGTAACATCAAACAACCATGACATTATAATTCTTTCAAGTATATAATTCTTAGGGGTCGTTTGGTACACGGGATGAGATAAGTAGGCATATCCAATAGGTTGGGACCGGATATCCCATGGGACTATTTTATCCACCTTCCATATGGGATAGTAATCCCACCATTTTAGTACAAATGGCAGAATAAAATAGCCCCGGGATTAGCTAATACCTTACACCAAACATGGGATAAAGTTAATCCCAAATTTTATCCCGCGATTATTATACTTATCCCATGTACCAAACGACCCCTTACAGAAGTATATTTGCAAGCAATATATGTTATCTTCCACATATTATTAAATGTGCACCTAGACCAAGATTCAAATTGACTAAATCGATAGGATAAAACAGAGTAAATGAAATTTCTATGGAGAAAAAGATTTTAGGTGCCATTAAAAGGAAGAATACCAAATGAAAAGATGTTGATTCTCTCGTCTTTGTCTGACAATAGTTAGAACTACTCTTTTAGCCGAATACACGATAATCATTTATCAAAGAGAAAAAGTTAAGATAATCTGCAAACAACCTAGAATAATAAGAAAATACATGTTCAGCAATTTTTCAAATACAACTTCTCCGAAGTGATAAGGGAAAAACGACATAAGATTGTGAATATATAGAATAACAGGGCGGAGAATGCTTCAGATAAGGGAAAAACACAGAAGATTGTGAATCTATAGAATAACAGGGCGGAGAATGCTTCAGAGTGCCTAAATTTTTCCATACTTTTTTATTTCAGGAATCACAATTCAATGAGCATTAAACTTAAGCGACCACTGGGTATGTGCAAATGCATGTTTTTGAAATTTTAGAGTGAAATAGCCAAATGAATCAAGAATGAGGATTGAGAATACTACACTAAGATTAGAGGTACACATGCGGATAATGAGAAATAGAGAAAAGAATTTAGAACAATTCTGCCATCTTTTGATTTAGCGTTTAGTTCGTACTAAATGTCTTTGACTACTACATACAAGCGGAAGAGTTGTATGCCGTAAGAAAGAATTTCAGGAGCAACTTGCATACCTTCCTTTGTCATAATTAAATTCATCCAAGGAACAGGCATCCTAGGTGGTGCAGTATTCACGAAACATTATGAGAAAGAGAAACAGAACAACTAGCATACCTTCCTTTCTCATAAGCCATAACAAAGTTCATCCAAGGGACACGCACGCTAGGTGGTGTAGTATTCACGAAACATTATGAGAAAGACACACAGAACAACTAGCATACCTTCCTTTCTCATAAGCCATAACAAAGTTCATCCAAGGGACACACATGCTAGGTGGTGTAGTATTCACAAAACAATATGAGAAAGAGAGGCAATAAAATTAGCACCTGCCAGAGATCACGAAGTTCTAGTGACTGCCCATCCTGAAGCCCATCAGGCAGCAACAGCTTCCTTTTCTTTCCAGCCTCCCATCGCAGGATATTTCTTCTATCATCCACCACATAGTAACTGTAATCACTTTGGAATCCAGGAGGAACTGGAATGCTTCCAGACCATATCAGCTCTTCCCCTTGGTGAGAAGGCTTCAATAATAGACCCTTTTTCACATTCCATGAACCAAGCAACCGATCTGAACCGCAGATCAGAAGGTTCTGGCCCCACTGAGTATAGTATGGAATTCTGAAGCTCACCTTCCTTGACTTCAAAGGCTTGTCCCCAGAGAACAACCCCGAATTCACCATCTTAAATTGAATCAAACCAAGTGGAACACCTCAAAATTCTACATATAATTCAAGAACAATGTCAAAAGCTTTCAGAGTATCCAATGTAAAGATTCAAGTTGCATAAATGGTTACCATATAGTACTCAAATGACCGACCATGTACTTTCAGACTCCCTCAAAATTTAATTTTTAAAATGAAGAATATGGCAATAAGAAATGTACTTTTATATTCAATTCACACACTACTATTAAATGCATTTTGCGATAAATATCAACTCTACCATAAAGTTAACCCAATTGAAAGAACAACATAGTAGATATGGGCGAAGTTTATCAAATTTTGAATTTTGAGCTGATTAAACTTAAACCTTGTACTATAGTGTAGACTCGCCTAACACTTGAATCAGTGGAAACCAAATTCAGTGGTTAGGAATGAAGTATCCACTATTGCAAGAAGATGAGGAATGAGAAAGTGTGGCTGTGGCTCTGGAAAAAAAATACAAAAATATCAGAGATCTTTTATTGGGTTGTAAAGTGACTTACAAGACCGTGAGAAAGGGGTAAAGTTCGTCTTTTAGTGCGAGCAAAGCAAATGATGGCAAGTAATTGGAGAGTGGCTAACTCTTTCACGGTGATGATGACCACTTTTTCATCTCTTCTTTCTTCTTCCTCTTTCTTTTTTTTATTTATTTTATTTTAAACACTATGAGCGTAAATTTTGGACGACTGGATCTTCACTCACTTGCATGGCATGATGCCCTTAACTATGGGAGCATTGTTTCATTTTAGGTCACTCAAAATTTAACAAGCCTCCAACATGAGGTTTGGGCAATGTGAGTCGGTACTCTAAGGAACAACTACACAAATGCCCCTTAAAGAAGTGGCTTTATATTTTTGCCACCATAAAAAAGATCTAACAAAAATAGTCTTCCGTGTTTTTATATATAAAACAACTATCTTTTTGTCTCTCTATACCTCAAATATTTTTAAACAACTCTCCATGCTCATTTGTCTCTCAACTTTTATATTTATTTATTTTCTCTTTTTTATTTTTTTATTTTTCTTTTTTCTTTTTTCTTTTTTTTTTCTTTTTTTCTCAACCTTTATTTTTCTTTTATTTTTTATTTTATTCTTTCTTCTACGTTTTTTCTTTTTTCTCAATCTTTATTTCTTTTTTCTCCTCTCAATTCTATTTTTTTTTCTCCTTTTTATTTTTTATTTTTTTTTATTTTTATCAACCTTTATTTTTTCATTTATTTTTTACTTTGTTTTTTTTCTTCGTTTTTTTCCTTTTTTCTCAATTTTATTTTTTTTCTCTCAACTTCTATTTTTTTATTTTTTATTTGATTTTTAATTTTTCTTTTCTCTTTTTTTAATCATTTTTCTCGACTTTTATTTGTTTTATGAGATGTTCTATAACTCTTGCGTTAGAGGCAAGACTTGGCCTAAGAACTTCCAAACAACAAATTATGCCTCATGAGCAAGACTTGACACTAGTACATTATGTCTTGATTTATGAGATGTTTTATAACACTTGCCTCAGAGGCAAGACTTAGCCCAAGGACCTCTCAAAAAATACAAGTTACACCATGTCGCGCCCTATTTTGGACTGGCCAGAATATGTTTGCAACATCCGGCTCTTCTACCTGGTTTTGAAAAAGGGTTTAGAGTCGCCACCTAACCTTTTAGGGAAAAATTAGGAAAAAACCATTTGTTAATGTAAAACTCTGTTTTTAGTCTGCGAAAAACAGATGAAATTCTAGGTAAGAGTTTTGGTTACTCGAGGGGAAGGTATTAAGCACTCCTCAGAGCCTATCCGAAGATAGTCCTTAAACTCAATTTAGAAACATATTTGGGAAAAATTATTTGTTCGTTATTTGCTAAAAAATGTGATAAAAACATGTTTTATTAATTTAAAGAAAACTCAAAGTATATGACACATGCTACTACAATAGGCAAAAATATAAAATATGCTTATGGTAAAAAAGATGAAACATATCTACGTACATGTCAAAATATATGAAAATTTAATAGCAATACTTTTATCATAACTATAATTAAAATATGTAGAACTTTATGATTTATAAGAATATATACTTAAAAAGCTATGTAAAAAAAAATAAAGATATTATTTATACAAATATACTCTTTGTAAAGTAAAAAATATATGTTCTTAGAGTTTGAGAAAATTTATGACATGTTTATTAAAAGAAAATAAAGATGACGTATGTATATTTAAAATATAGGAAATCATGTGAAAAAGTTTATTATTTAAAAGATTTGGATAAGTAAAAACATGTAGGAAATAAGTATACCGGTAATAGAGAAAAATATATAAAAGAAAATCATATTTATTTTGTAAATATATTTCGTGTAAGAGAATAATTTGAAGACTTGAGTAGAGAATGAAAATTATTTGTTTCATATAAAGAAGGACTTTTATTTGTAAAGTGAAAAATAAACATACGTTGAATATGAAAGAAAATATTATGTACGTAAATATAATTGCAATGAAATAATATATGTATGATTTAAGTAGGAGGATGGGTAAGTAAAAATATAAATATATACCTTGTAGTAGATAGCATATGACATATACACCTTGCGTTTTGAGGCCTTTAAAAAATCTGAAAATCTCAAAAATAAATAAATATATATATAGAGTATAACAAAAATATTTGTAAAATATTGGAGTTAGAATAAGATAATAAATGACTTATAAATGAATATGAAATGGCTTGCCTAGATTAGATAAAGAATACTATAGTTTAAGGCCTAAGAATGATTAAATATTCGTTTGAAATATATTGAATCGCTAATTAATGTTTTTGAAAATCTACCGCGAGTTATTTAAACAAGTTTTCCTTGAAACAAAGCCTAAATTAATTAATCCTAAAAATCTGCTATATTTATTATTATTATTACTATTTTTTGAAAGTGTTCACTCACTAATTTTTTAAAGTATTTGATAGGGGAAACCCGAAACATTTGCCTAACTAAAAGGGTGAAGGAAATTCACTTTCAAAATTTCAAACTAAAAATAATCAAACAAAGTTGTAAGCCGAAAAATAAACGTTAATCGAAGTCACAAAATGCATATCCAAATAATACAAGGTTAGTTAAACAAATTCAAGTAATAAGAAAAGCATATAGAAAATAAAGGACTAGGTACGTTAAGTTCCTTTGGAGGAACTAGTCTCCTAATGAGTGACTCCGAACACTGCGATAGTTCCTAATAGCTGTTCGACCCAAATGTATTGGGCCGAAAGTGAGTTTTCAAATGAGAACTCCAACTCTCCGGTTGTGCCATGAAACAAAGAAAGAGTAAAGGAATTAAAATTAGGAACTGATCAAATAATCAGCAAAGAAACAAGTTGATAAGGTTGCATTATTATGAGGAAATATTCAAACAAGCAAGGTTATGAGTTTAGATTACTGAGAATCGCTACAAATTGGTTAAGAAAGGTAAGTTGTAAGAGAAACTTAGAAGAACTACATGACATTTAGGCAAAATAAGTTTTCCCAGATCATAATTCCTTGGCTAAATGATTTCCCCGTCACTTTCACTTTTCCATAAATTAATCAAACATCAACATGGCTCAAAGGCAACATTAAAACTCAAGTTCTAAAAGAGATGATCTTTACCCCTTACCTAAATCACAACTTATTTATCTCAACTTTTGGAACCTAAATTGGTGTCATGATTTAAGTTAGTTACCTATACTAAGTGATTTCAGTTGGGTACAATATGTAACCATACCAGAAACCTTTTCAAACTGTCTTGACAGTGAGTTTTCAAGCTAATTAATCACATTTAAAACTCAAGTTGTCACTTCCATATTCATGCTATGATATCAAGCAAACTAGTGAACTTTTAAACTTACGTTGAAACCAAACATAGCTAAGTTAAGTTAGAAGTGGAAATTTTCATTTAAGCAAGCAACTAGCCTAAGATGTAACCAACAATTGATACAATATTCCAAACGTTCAAGTGCAAGAGCTACAAGAATTCTATGATGGACAGCCGAATGCCTTGACTTGAAGAAAACAGTCATATACATGAGCTAGTACCAAACTCCTTATTCAACTTAATTAACTTAGAGCTAGGTGATCAATATATACGCAAGCTTTAAAACAATTATACAGGTGCATACACAATCTTCTCAGAGTTATAGCTAACAGCCCACTAGCCTCAACTTTTGAAACCAAATTAATACCATTTTTTACTTGTATGAAGTAATTTAAATTGGTACAACATCTAACCATACCACAAACTTGCTCAAACTGATTAGAACTTGCCTTAACAGTGAGTTTTCAAGCTTATTCAAATCACCTTTAAAAAACTCAAGTTACAACCTTTATATTCACGTGGTAAAACCAAACAAAACTAGCAAACTTCAAACATATAATGAATCTCAAACACATGGTTAATCACCTCTCAAAGATTAAAACTTGTATAACCCTTTCCATGCTAAGGTAGAAGTAGAAAAATCTCACTTTAGGTAGACGACTTAGCTAAAGACATAACCAGACAATTGACGACTTTGAACGAGCAGGTGAACACATTTCGTAGTTTAAAGCTTGTAGAGTTCCTTTTAAACTAAGTCAAGAGTTGGAAATTTCATTTAAAGTAAACAACTAATCCAAAACACAATTAACAGCAAGTGCCAAATTCAAATATTTAAGCTAAACATTACAATGATCTTGTAATAGAAAGTTGAACATACTTAAAGTTTAAATCGGTTGGAGTTTTTCCATGATAAATTAAGGGCTTCAAACACCTTGTATATACTCAATCAAACATAGAAATAACTAATCAACTATGCAATGATTGGACATCTCAATCCATCATTACAAGAGTCTTATAATAGACAGCTAACCGTACTAAAAAAAAATCTTCAAACCTTATAGAATTTCTTCAAGCTAAATTACAAGTTTTAAAGCTTTACAAACACATAATCTGATGTGAATAAAACCAGAAGACCAAAAACTGTTTTACTTCATATTCCTATTCATAACCAGCCGAACAAGAACAAACAAACTCCCACGATCAATGAATCACAAAAACAAACATGACGTAATTAGACGGGATAGAATTTACCTTGTGTTGGGCAGCAATTGAGGCCGTTGAGTGTTGAGTTTCAAACTAGCTACTCCAACTCCGACTCCGGTTATCTGAATAAAGCAAGCGAAGCGAAAGGGCAAGACCACTAGTGAGTATAAGCCAATCGACAGTGAACAATCAGAGAACAGTTTGATATGAGCTGCTTGTGGTAATTTTTTGTGATGCCTTCAATGGAAACCCAAGGGTTCCTTTTATAGCCGAATTCCGGGGCTCCAACGATTCTCTTCAAGAAACTTTAACGGGCTGATTTGAAGGGGAAAGTGACGGGTTGGAGGTGTAGAACTCGGACCCGTCGGACTAAGCTCGTACCCGTCGGATAACACTTTGAATCCGACGGGGTCTTTGATTTTCTCCTATTTTCCGAGGTCTGCAGCCGGCGGTGGGGGAAGCTTTTACAGCTTTACTTTGAGATGACAAAAAGGTGAGGGGATGGCTATAAAAGTGGAGGAGAGAAGGGTGAAGACCACCGGATTTTGCCATTATCCGGTGGTCTAGCGGCGGGCGATCTTTTCGAAGTTGTAAAATCTCCGAAAAGGGGAAGGGACATCGTGAGGTCACGGGAGAGGCGCCGTCGCCGTTTGCCCGCCAGTACGAAGCGAAATCTGGCGGGTCTTTGGAGGTGAGGGCGACGAGCAAGGGGTTTGGGGGGGGGGTCTGTCGGTTTCGTTGGAGAGGGTGAGGGGGTCTGTTTGGTTTTGGGTTGAAAGTGGGTGAGAGAAAAAAAAAGGGATTGGGTTTTGGGTTTTGGGCCGGGTCAAATGATTTGGGCCGAAAGAAATAAAAATTTGGCCCAAAAATTGATAAATGAATTAGTTTGTAGAAAAAATTCAATTTTCCCTAATCGCTTTTCCACTTAATTAATTTAACGATGCTTCTTTTATCCTAATTAATTTTCCAATACGTATATAGATGACTTAAAATAATTTTGATACGCATAGTCGCAATCCCCAATTAATAAAACTATATTTTCGAAATATTATAGCGATACGATAAAATTTATTTAGAGTTTGAAATAAAAGTTACTATACTAATATCTTGTTAAAAATGGCGAAAAGAAATGAGCTATAAAATATTTTTGGGGTGATTTTATAAGATACGATATTATTTTATTATTTCATACATAGAAAGTAAAGGAAATAACATATATTATTATAAAAAGTAAAGGAAATCATTTTTAAAATGATTATTGGTGCCAAAATTTATTAAGAACTAATGTAAAAATAAGAGAAAATTATTTTGGAAAAGTCCTCGAAACTAAGAAGCATATAAAAAAAATTAATTATGGAAAAAGGAGGGCCAAAATTGGGTGTCAACAACTTGCCCCTCTTCGAACAGAGATGATGAAAGAGTCTTTGGGCGAAGACGTTGACGTAAAGCCAATTTTGTCTCAATCGAAAAAATCAAATTTTGGAAAAGACATACCTAGAAGGAGAAAGGTTATTATGATTATGAATTCGACCGAACTCTGGTCTCCGAGTTGCCTACATATCTCGGGTTTCACGAGAATCAGGCCAATGTAGTTCAAAATTTTGAGAGGTCCTCAAAATTTGCCCCAGTGTTGGTTTTATGTCGACACTGGTATTTTTTGCGGTAAAGGGGAAGATGATCTTGGAACGAATGGAGTGGGTATGGCCATGCTCGAAGTTGAGCTGCCTACATATCCCTAAGGAAATGGGGATCAGGCCGGTTGTAGTTCTGAATAGAGGATTATGGTAAATTTTGAGGCAGTCCTCAAAATTTGCCCCAGTGTATGATTTATGGTTGACACTGGTCTCTTAGTTGAGCTTGGAAAGAGTTTTATGGAATTGACGGTAGGTTATCTCCTAGATGACAATAACCTTTTCAAGATGGGTGCACTTTCACTGCCTCCCGATTATAAATATGGTGCACAACACACCCATAAACGAAACTCTACTAGGTGCATCTCGCATCCTTATAAGATCACATCGAATTGTTGGATGGAGGTAGTCCCTTTAATATCCTCTAGTGAGAATTCTAGGAGATAAAGAAAAGGGTGTCGATTCTTGCGAGAGCAGGTGTACTCTAATTTAGAAGTATGGACGACTGATTGTAGGAATTGGAGTCGGAGTGCTAGTCTTGAAACTCTGGCTTGTGAGTTTGGTATTCCTCTCAAGCATTGCCTCAATTGCTGCTTAGAGGTAGTTCCACGCTGTAGTGTGTCGTCCTGCAAGACAGGTAAAAAGGGGTTACAAAGTACCTGTTGAGGCTCAAAACTGTAAAATTAAAATTGTAATGTAAAGAGCAGAGTGTAGATATCCAAACGATCATTGACGTCTCCATTTTGCGGAGTGGATGTAACGTAGGTGAAATAACTTGGGAAGTAAAGCCTCCGACTGGCGGGGCAACACTTGTAAAGTAAAGCCTCTCGACTGGCGGGGCAACACTTGTAAAGTAAAGCCTCCCGGCTGGCGGGGCAACACTGTAAAGTAAAGCCTCTCGACTGGCGGGGCAATCTTGTAAAGTAAAGCCTCTCGACTGGCGGGGCAATACTGTAAAATAAAACCTCTCGACTGGCGGGGCAACACTGTAAAGTAAAGCCTCTCGACTGGCGGGGCAATACTGTAAAATAAAACCTCTCGACTGGCGGGGCAATACTTGGAAAGTAAAGTCTTCATCTGGTGAATCAGCCGTGACATCTCCATTTGGTGGAGCGGTCTTTAATGCAAAAATGAGGATGCTGATAGCATGCATGCTTATGCTTGATGGAGTTATGATGATGTTTGCTATGATGCAGCCTTCGATTGGCGGAGTATGTTTTGCTTGCTAATATACATTTCTCTGATTTGGCAGAGTGTTGCTTGCTTGTTTATGTACAGGCTCCAATCGTCAGAGCGTCGTCTTGTTTGCTTATGTACAAGCTCCAATCGACAGAGCGTCGTTTTCTTTGCTTATGTACAAGCTCCAACCGGCAGAGCGTCGTTTTGTTTGCTTATGTACAACCTCCAATTGGTGGAGTTTGATGAAGTCAGTCAGCATTCTCCGATTGGCGGAGTTTTTTGACGCAATTAGATGGCAATCTCCAATTGGCGGAGTTATTTGGAAAGAGATAAACTATCCTATTTTCCTATGAGAGCTCTCTATCTTCGATACTTGATCCGAATCTCGTACGCACCTGCAAAAACATAAATGAAAAAAAAAACCTTTTAAGAATTGGGGTAAAGTATTTTAAAGTAGCGTAGGGGAAGAATATTCGGCTTATGGTGTCGTGATAGCCAAAAGATTTCTCTGATCATGTCCATGAGCTTGACTTGACATCATCCTGTCTTGATTCCTGTTTTCCTGCGCTCAAAGAAAAATTCTTAGTTTTGGGAGGGGTGTTGATTTGTGTCGGCTTGCGGACCCTGACCTTGCCATTAGACTTCTTCAAAACCTCATCAGCCGCTCGTGATTTCCTATCCCTGAGACTCGGTATGGTGGATCCCTTCAAAACTTCCTCGGTTTCTCGCAACTTCCTATTTTGGAGACTCAGTAGGTGGAAAGGTAGTAAAATATTTGGAATATATATATATATATATATTTATTTATTTATTTTTTAGAAAAATAAGTATATTTTGTATATACTAGGCGCATAAATATAGTGATTATTCATCGTTTTTAGATTATGACATGTTCCAAAATCCAATCGAGCCTTTCCATTTATTGATGATGTCTAAATGTAGTAGTCTTCTTGTAGCGTTGACTTCTGGTGACGCTCTTTTATCTCTTTGTAAATGTTGCGATGACTTTGATGACGATATCTTTTGTACTTTGAAGGCATGATACAGATAAGGGGGGAAGGTTTTCCTAAGGGTATGACCGAACCTTTTAGGTTGCCTACGTATCCAAGTGGAATCAGGTCAGAACGTAGTTCAAGTACATTAGGGATAATGAAAAACATGAGATGCAATGACCGAGCCTGACTCAGGCTGCCTACGTATCCAAATGGAATCAGGTCATGGCGTTGT
The DNA here is from genome assembly GCA_003996215.1 of Jaltomata sinuosa. NCBI lineage: Eukaryota > Viridiplantae > Streptophyta > Magnoliopsida > Solanales > Solanaceae > Jaltomata > Jaltomata sinuosa. The sequence continues at coordinate 423,442 of QJPP01000438.1, forward strand.
TCAAGTACAATATGAAAAATGAAAAATATGAAATGACCGAATCCGATGAGGGTTGCCTACGTATCCTACCGAGGGAAGTCAGGTCAATCGTAGTTCTGATTACATTAGAGAAAAATGCAAAAAGTACAAGGAAAAAACAACTAGTCCCTCCGTCTTCAAATATAGTACTTCTTGATAGCGTCTGAATTGATCGGCTTTGTGCTCATGATGCCATCCATTTCTGCGAGGATTACTGCTCCGCCTGAGAGCACTCGGTGAACCATGTAAGGACCTTGCCAGTTTGGCGCAAATTTCCCCTTAGCTTCACTTTGGTGAGGGAATATTTTCTTCAATACTAATTGCCCTGGTGTGAATCGTCGAGGCTTGACTTTCTTGTTGATCGCTTTGATCATTCTGTTTTGATAGAGTTGGTCGTGACATACTGCATCCAGTCTCTTCTCATCAATGAGCATCAACTGTTCAATCCTGCTACGAACCCATTCCGCGTCTTCCAGACCAACCTCTTGGATGATTCTTAGAGAAGGTATTTCCACTTCAGCGGGTATCACTGCTTCCGAACCGTAGTCCAACATGTAGGGGGTTGCACCAGTGGATGTTCTGATCGTGGTGCGATAGCCGAGCAAAGCATATGGTAGCTTCTCATGCCATTCTCTGTTACTATCTATTATTTTTCTCAGGATCCTCTTGATATTCTTGTTCGCGGCCTCAACTGCTCCATTCATTTGTGGTCGATATGCTGTGGAGTTCCGGTGAGAGATCTTAAACCTTTCACAAGTCTCTCTCATGAGATCACTATTAAGATTGGCTCCGTTGTCTGTTATGATTGATTTTGGAATTCCAAACCGACAAACTATGTTATTTCGGACGAAATCTGCTACCACCTTCTTAGTTACTGCCTTGTGCGTTGAAGCCTCAACCCATTTTGTGAAATAGTCGATAGTTACCAGGATAAAACGGTGTCCATTTGATGCGGGAGGCTCTATGGGTCCAATTACATCCATGCCCCAAGCAGCAAATGGCCATGGTGACCCCATCACATTGAGCTCGTTTGGCGGAACTCGTATGAAGTCACCATGAACTTGACACTGATAACATTTTTGTACATACCGGATGCTATCCCTCTCCATAGTCATCCAAAAGTATCCAGCTCTCAAAATCCTCTTTACCAAAGTGAATCCATTCATGTGGGGTCCACATGTCCCTGCGTGAACTTTTTCTAACAGTCTTGTCGCTTCTGTTGCATCGACACACCTTAGTAATCCCAAATCCGGGGTTCTCCTATACAGGATTTTGCCGTTAAGGAAGAAATGATTGGCCATTCTCCTTAAAGTCCGCTTCTGCTTGCTACCATTTTCTGGATGTTCTCCTGCTTCGAGCAACCTTCTAATATCATGGTACCATGGCTTTCTATCAAACTCTTCATCTACGTGAAAACAGTATGCGTGCTGGTCACGTATCTCCACTTCAATAGGGTCGATATAATTCTTATCCGGATGTTGGATCATTGAGGAAAGAGTAGCCAAAGCATCGGCGAACTCGTTTTGAGCCCGGGGGACATGTTTAAACTCAATCTTTGTAAACCTTTTGCTCAGCTCCTTCACACATTCCAGATAAGGAAGGATCTTGACATTCTTGGTGGCCCATTCTCCTTGTACCCTGATGAACCAATAGGTCAGAATCACCCATTACCAAAAGCTCTTTGATGTTTATGTCCACAGCCATCCTAAGTCCGAGAATGCATGCTTCATATTCTACCATGTTGTTTGTGCAAGGGAATCTAATCTTGGCTGAGATTGGATAGTGTTGACCCGTTTCTGAAACCAAGACTGCTCCAATTCCGACTCCTTTGAAATTTGATGCCCCATCGAAGAACAATCTCCATCCATCATACGACTCTGAGAAGTCCTCTCCTGCAAAAAATACTTCTTCATCGGGGAAGTAAGTCAGGAGCGGTTCATAATCTTTATCCACCGGATTTTCTGTGAGGTGATCGGCCAAAGCTTGTCCTTTGATAGCCTTCTGTGTCACGTACACAATGTCGAACTCACTCAGCAAAATCTGCCACTTTGCTAGTTTCCCTGTAGGCATTGGTTTCTGAAAGATATACTTGAGTGGATCCATTCTTGAGATCAAGTACGTGGTGTACGCCGATAGGTAATGCCTCAACTTTTGAGCAATCCAAGTCAAAGCGCAACACGTTCGTTCTAACAAGGTATATCTTGCCTCGTATGGTGTAAACTTCTTGCTCAAGTAGTAAATAGCTTGCTCTTTCTTTCCCGTGTCATCGTGTTGTCCTAACACACATCCAAATGCTCCATCCATGACGTATAGATACAGTAGCAACGGCTTTCCGTGCTCTGGTGGAACCAATACTGGCGGGTTAGACAAGTACTCCTTGATTCTATCAAAAGCTCTTTGGCATTCCTCCGTCCAATCTGTGGCGGCATCCTTCTTCAGTAACTTGAATATGGGTTCACAGATTACTGTAGACTGAGCTATGAAACGACTGATGTAATTGAGTCTCCCCAAGAAACTCATCACATCCTTCTTGGTCCTGGGGGGAGGTAACTCTTGAATCGCTTTGATTTTTGATGGATCCAACTCTATGCCTTTCCTGCTGACGATGAACCCCAGTAGCTTTCTTGGCAGGAACTCCAAATGCGCACTTTGCTGGATTCAATTTCAAATTGTATCTCCGCAACCTCTCAAAGAACTTCTGTAAATCCCCTAGGTGGTCTGAACTCCTTTTGGACTTGATAATGATATCATCTACGTACACTTCAATCTCCTTGTGAATCATATCATGGAAGAGGGTAGTCATGTCCCTCATATAGGTTGCGCCAGCATTTTTGAGTCCAAATGGCATCACTCTATAGCAATACACCCCCCATGGAGTGATAAATGCTGTTTTCTCCGCATCATCTTCATTCATCAGGATTTGGTGATATCCTGCAAAGCAATCGACAAACGATTGCAACTCATGCCTTGCACAATTGTCAATGAGTGTATGAATGTTTGGGAGAGGAAAATTATCCTTGGGGCTAGCTTTATTGAGATCCTGATAGTCTACAATTATCCTGATTTTCCCATCCTTTTTTTGCACTGGCACGATATTGGCCAACCATATGGGGTAATTAGTAACCCTCACAACATTTGCCTGGATCTGCTTAGTTACCTCCTCCTTGATTCTTAAACTCAAATCGGGCTTGAACTTCCTAGTCTTTTGCTTCACAGGCGGGCAAGAAGGATCAGTCGGCAGCTTGTGTGAGACGATATCAGTGCTTAATCCCGGCATGTCATCGTAGGACCAAGCAAACACATCAACATATTGCTTGATCAATTCAATCAATTCTCGCTTTCTTTCGTCTTCCAAGTGTATGCTGACTCGTACTTTTTCACCATTTCTTTATTTCCCAAGTTGACGACCTCAGTTTCCTCCATGTTGGGCTTTTTCTGACTTTCAAGTTGTTCGATCTCCTGAGGTAGATTTTCAGGCATCATGCTTTCATCATATTCTTCATAGTCCTGCTCATGACTCGTACTTTGCTCAATGGATTCGTTACATGTCATAACCGTTGTATGATGATTTTTACTAATATTAGCGCTGAAAAATAAGAAAAATAAAGACTTTTTATTAAAAAGCAATCTAGCTTTTTTAGGAGAGGCGAGTAGCAAAAAAGGCTTAGGCATGACTCAAGCCTCAATTGATCATGCAAAAACATTTTGAAATAACACTACATTTCCACACTACCAGGACTCCTGTCGAAACAAGGATGGGCTGATGGTCCAGTTCCGCAAGACTTCTCCAGGCTCGACATCACGGATGGTCAGCTTCTCGATATCTTTCTCCAGTCTATCGTCGGTCATGGCCACGAATAGATTTCCTATCCCCTCAATGACATCTTCATCAACTGCTTCCTCTGGGATTGGGACTTGTCCTGGCACGAACACTACTGCCCTAAACTTTGTAATGTGGACTCCCCCCTGAAGCAGGCATATATCCTAGCCCGGCGGTACCTTTCTGGTGTTTTAGCTGGATTGGTTCAATTATACCGTTAGCCTTAGGTCCGAGCCCTGTCTTTGGTTGATACCCATATTTCAACATCTCTGACGCAACCATCTTAGCTGCTCTCGACATCTCCATCTTTGCAGGCTCTACTTTCTCATCAATTCTTACAACTTGCATGATCTCCAGAGCATGGAAAGCGGCTCCATCCAATTCTTCGGTGACTGGAACAGAATTCACGGAATAGATGGGGTGACTGAGCTCCCCATGAATGGTAACTTCGGTGCGACCCCACTCGAACTTCACACACTGATGGAGCGTGGAGGGAACTGCTCTTGCCATATGGACCCATGGCCTTCCTAGTAACAAGTTGTAGTTGGACGACACATCCATCACTTGAAATAAGATGGGGAATTCAGCTGGCCCTACTTGCAATGTGAGATAGATTTCTCCAATGACGCTTCTCTGCGCGCCATCAAAAGCTCTCACCTTCACACGACTTTCCCTTATCTCTCCCATATTAACACCTAAATCTCTCAATGTGGTGAAAGGACAGATGTTGCATCCAGAACCTCCGTCGATCAAAACTCTAGTCATGATCTTATCACAACATTTGACCGCGATGTGAAGTGCTTTGTTGTGGCCAACCCCTTCTGCTGGTAATTCATCATCATGGAAAGAGATTTTGTTCACTTCAACCATTTTTCCAATTGTTGCAGCCAATGTGTCACTTGTAGTTTCTTTTGGTATGCTAATTCCGCTCAGGACTTGTACCAAAGCGTTCCTATGGGCTTCAAAATTCATTAGCAAGGACATAATGGAAATGTGGGCTGGTGTCTTCATTAGTTGTTCCTCGATTGAGTAATCTTTAGACTGCATCTTCTTCCAAAATTCTGTGGCTTCTGCATCAGTAACATTCTTCTTTGGATTTTGTTCTTTCCCGGGAACCCCTCGATTTAGATCCTTCGGGGTATAACACCTTCCCGACCTGGTTATTCCGTGAGCCACAACAGCGTCTATCATCTTGCCTTTGGCTTCCATCCGATAGTCCCATGGGACTGCTTTAGTGTCATAGTCAGGTTTTCCAGTGGCTATAATGGTTACCACAACTCTCGGCAGGTAGGTTTGAATAGTCAAAGGTTCTCTCAACTGAACTGTGATAAAAGGTTGTGCTGGCGATGTGGCGGCAACTTCTTCTGTGTTTTAGATAGGCACGATAGCTCCTTCCAGGTCATATTCTTCCTCCAGGGTAATCATGTCGATTCCTCGATTCTCATGATCTGGTAGAGGGTTGTTGTTCACATTCGGAGGAGTATCGGTGCATTTGATTACTCCCTTTCTGATAAGAGACTCGATCTGGTTCTTCAAGCCAAAACACTCCTCCGTGTCATGTCCTTGGACTCCTGAGTGGTATGCATATCGCTTATTTCCATCAAAGCTTCGTGGTATCAGATCAGGGATTCTTCCCTCAATCGGCTGCAACAAACCTGCTACCCTCAAACTTTCAAACAATTGAGCCAAAGGCTCGGCAATAGGAGTGTAGGTGCGGGCATTTCCGGCTTCAAGATTAGGACGTGGTCCTTGTGCATATGCTGGCCTATTTTGGTGAACTGGAGCTTGGACAGGGGCATACGGCTTCGGTGGATTTTGGTGTGCTGGAGCTCGAGGTGGATTATAGTGTGGCTGGGTACTATATACTGGAACGTGTGCTATAATTTGGGAGTTGTTAGGGTATCGGTGGGATGATCCTCCATGCTGGTAGTAAGGTATGACGGCTGAGACTTCTTCCTTCTTCTTCTTGATACCACCAATGGAACCTGACTGTATGGCCTTACTTGCGGCTTGCAGTGCGACCATAGACTAAATTTTTCTGGACTTAATACCTTCCTCAATAAAGTCTCCCATCTTGACCAAGTCAGCAAACTTTTGGCCCATCATTGACATTATTTTGTCAAAGTAGACGCCTTCCTGAGCTCGGATAAAATACTTAGAGAGTTCATTTTCGTCAAGTGGGGGCTGGATCCGAGCAGCCTCAGTCTTCCATCTCCATGAATATTCTTGAAATGATTCAGATGGCTTCTTTTGTATGTTGGCAAGTGAGAATCTGTCTGGAGTGATTTCGGTATTAAACCTGAAGCGACTCATGAAATCTTCAGCCATTTCTTGCCAATCACGCCATTTGCGAGGGTCTTGGCGAGTGTATCAAGTCAGCGCTTCTCCCGACAGACTTTGAATGAACAGTTTCATCCTCAACTTCTCATTTCTTCCTACGCCGACCAGCTTGTCGCAGTAGGCTCTTAGGTGTGCGTGAGGATCGCCCTTCCCATCAAATACATCAAATTTTGGTGGTTTTGTACCCGACCGGCATATCGATGTCTGGGTGGATACATAGGTCATCATAGTCCAGACTCTCGGTTCCCCTGGTGACTTGCATGCTTTTAAAAGCCCTTTTCAAACTTTCAAGTTGAGCTGCTATCGACCTCTCTTCATTTGACCGGACATCCCTCTCCAATCCTATGTACTGATCGACCTCATATGGTACTTTGACAGCCATGGATGTTGCTAAAGTTGGAGCTTCAGTAGCATATACCGGTGGCACAGGCATCTCACAAGTGACATGTGCCTCCGGTATGTGCTGCATTGTTGGGTAAATTAGAACAGTGAAGTTCTGCATAGGCAAGGAAAGATTAGGTGCAGCCCTAACAGCGGGCGGATGAGCAAGTAGATCTTGAGCGTAAGTGGGAACATGTGGTGTTTGCTTAGGCGTGTTTGTTAAGTTGGCGGGAGTGACTGGCCGTAACTCAACATTTGGAAATTGGAATTGAGCGGGGAAGGTAGCAGCTGTAAGCTTAGTCAAATCCCGCACTTGGCGTAGTTCTTCTTTCAAGATCTCAATTTCTTGTGCCATGTTGGCCATTTGTTCGTCGTTTTGAGTGTCCATCAGTTTTTGAGAACTTTCAGCGCCATCTACTGGTACCATGGAGGCATTGTTAGATTCTTCGCTTATTTTTCTTTTAGATCAGAGGTTGTATTGCGATTCCGCCAGTTTGCAAATCGACACAAATCAACTTTCTTCGAGGGGTTGATAATAAACATAAAGAAAAGAAAGGAAAGAAAAAGGAAACTATGTTAGTTTGGGAAATGTCGGAATATATAACAAATATATACGCCAAGTTGGCAATATTCACACAAAAATACGTCCTAATATGGAGCCTCGTTTTGCCAGAGGTAGGCCTACGCTGCATACAATTTGATAATAAATGATCCATTTTGAACACATTTAGGATTTGAGATAAACATGACTTTCATTAAGCAAAAAGTGGTTTTGAAAGTTTACAATAGATAGGCTGATGGAAGCCTAAAAATGAAAGACATGGGATGGCCACTAGGGCGTACAAAGGGATGGGCCATGAGGCACCTTTAGGGAATATGAAAAAGGGGTACAATGGGAAAGGATAACCTAGGGCCACGTAGGACTGTCATCACTATCGTCCTGTGGTGCTGGATGATACTCTGGAGATCCAGCGGAATGATGATACTTGGGCTCTGAGTCTGTCTCTATCATCCCTCCATCGTTAGGATCATAAAAGTTGGAGCCGGTCTTAGAAGCCTCCTCGGGATCTTCTTCCGGATCCTCTTCCTCAGGGTCTTCTTCCGGATCCTCTTCCAAGTCTTCCCCCATTTCTTCCTCCGAATCTTCTTCTGGATCCTCGGGATCTTCTTCCGGCTCCTCCTCCGGATCTTCTTCCGGATCCTCCTCTACTTTCGTTATCAAATAATTGATGGAGTCTAGGACAATCTGGTTGTACATTGGTGTTGTGATCTCCATGCGGGGAAGCACCTCTTCCGTAACCCATTTGACCCACTGGACATCTGCCAAATCCCTGAATCCTTCTGCACTCGGTTGAGCCAAGTGGCTCACGGTCGTTCGCCAAGCATAGTATTTCGGCGTACACCATTTGTCTCCTCCCATGTGCAATGTGATCATATAATCCCATTCAGCCTGCAAGTTCATCATTCGTACCGTTGGTATCACGGCACCATAACTGTCCTCATATAACGCCATGTTTGACCACAATGGTATGTCCTGGACAAAGCCAAACTGTCTTAAAACACGGAAAGGCGCATATGGCTGGATGCCTTCTAGTCCCATCAACTCGACGAAATACAGGTATCGAGTTCTGATGAAGGCCAATCCTGTTATCCAGGGATATCTCCACTGGATGAAATCTCCGGTAAGGTTGGTCAAAAATGTGCGCCATTCTTCTTCTCCGGTGGGTGCATATGTCCAAAAGCTCATGCGTTCTTTATGAGTCTGAATCCTGTTGCGGGTGTCAATACAGTATTCCATTTGTGGGTGGCGGCGATAGAAGTGTTCTACAACCCAAATTTGCAATAACAAATTGCAGCCTCCAAAGAAATTGTGTCCTCGTGTGCATGCAGACAACGACCGAAACATCTCAGCAAGGATTATGTGTACCAAGGTAAGTCTTTGCGGCTCTGCAAAGACGTTCATTACTATCGGCAGGATATTGAGGTCGATGCAATGAAACCTCATCGGGAAGATCATAGTTCCCAAAAAATCCAACACAAAGACCCTCGGTCGCATGTATATCCACTGTCTGCGGGTACATGCGAATTCACCTTGGTGTTCGTCAAAACTCTCGAGACGACCGTATCTTTCAAAGAGGTAATCCAACTTCATCTTTCCTCCTTCCACATTTCTCAGTGATGGAAAAATGTGTAATCCTAAAAGCCTCAGAAAATCTGCCTTCTTTATGGGTGATGGGAGTACCGACACTCTTTCCCTTAGTGGTAGTTCAACAAAATTACTAATATCCTCCAAGGTAGGAGTGATTTCGAAATCCAAAAATTTGAAGGTCACAGTGGTCGGGTCCCAAAATTCCATTAATAAAGTGGTGAGGATTTTGTCAGCTTGGATCCCCATAAGTGACAACAAAGCCCCCAGCTGCTCTCGTACCTCATCCCCATGTGCTACGCGGATTTTTTGACATAACTTTTTTAGGTTGTCAGGTGCTGAGATAACCATCTGGATGTTTGGTAAGTTTTGGTTGATATTCATCTGAAAGAAAAGGTAAAGGGTATGATAAGTTTGTTTATCCCAAATCCATCATGTGTTTTAGTTTGGATCATTTACATCAATCTCACACAAAGTATACGTCGTTGGGTTTTTATGCAAAACCCGTTGACATAAGGACGGTTTCCTAAATGCAGTATCAATCCCCAAGATCGTCCTGCCTAAGGCTATGCAACATGACCTATTTCTAGAATAAGAGTATTTTCCTAGATTTGAGAGTGGACTTGAATAACTGCGAGACGGCATACTAACCTAATTGCACCGACTCTGAAACTAAGGAATCCAAAAGAAGGTTTGGGAGGGCATAAAACCCTCCGCGTGTACCACAGTGTGTGAAATGTGTACGGCCAAAGACTCGATAGAGAAATACAAGTGAGAAAGCAGTAACAAGTAGTGTTTATCAAACAAATAAGGAACACAAGTTTGGATTTGGCTTGCGTCCTTTCAAACGAATAACGATACAAACGTAATTAAAGCAAATAATGTACTGCAAATAAACAAATATCCCAAATAACATTCATAAACTAAGCATGCTAAGGTAAAAACATAAGTTAGTTCCCCAGCATAGTCGACATTCTATCGCGCCCTATTTTGGACTGGCCAGAATATGTTTGCAACATCCGGCTCTTCTACCTAGTTTTGAAAAAGGGTTTAGAGTCGCCACCTAACCTTTTAGGGAAAAATTAGGAAAAAACCATTTGTTAATGTAAAACTCTGTTTTTAGTCTGCGAAAAACTGATGAAATTCTAGGTAAGAGTTTTGGTTACTCGAGGGGAAGGTATTAAGCAACCCTCAGAGCCTATCCGAAGATAGTCCATAAACTCAATTTAGAAACATATTTGGGAAAAATTATTTGTTCGTTATTTGCTAAAAAAGGTGATAAAAACATGTTTTATTAATTTAAAGAAAACTCAAAGTATATGACACATGCTATTACAATAGGCAAAAATATAAAATATGCTTATGGTAAAAAAGATGAAACATATTGATGTGCCACCATTTTACGGCACTTTCGACTCCTTTTAACTAAGAGCAATCGTACGTTTCAAGCAACCGTCGTTGTTTTTGATGTTTTTATGTTGTATTTTCAGGAAATAGGTACGAACATGGAAACGGAAGGAAAAACGAGCAAAACGACATTCTGGATAAGAGTGACGGTCCGAGTGACGGACCATCAAGCTAGTGACGAACCGTTAAGGCAGCCATCAACTTAAGGGAACATACTGCCTAGTGGCGACGGCCACCATGACGGCCCGTCAAGGGTGTGACGGTCCGTCACCCAAACCGTCACACCAAGGCAGCACCACTGCCTAGTGGTGACGGTCCAGGCGATGGTCCGTCAAGCCAGTGACGGTCCGTCAGCCTGGCCGTCACACCTGGGCAGTCCGCTACGCGAAATCCTGACATTTTTGGGATTTGTTTCCTAGACTCCTATAAATACCCTATGTTAGGTTTATTTTATTATTATGCAAGTTTATTTACCAAGCTTTTTAATATAGTTCTCCCAATAGTTTTTGGAGAGACTTGGAGATTAAGAAACACGTTTTACACTTCTTGAATTCGTGTTCTTGATTTGTTCTTGGGATCTTGGTTTTTCTTGTTCTTGGAATAATTGAAGATTGGTTTTCATTATATTGTAAGAATCCCTTCTCTTTATTATGAATACAATTCTCTTCTCTTTTCTTTATAGCATGATTAACTAAACCTCCCACAACTAGGGTTGTGGGAGCCATGGCAAAAGTAGCAATATAGATTCCGGGTAGCGACGGGTTAAATATGTATGTTGTCACGTTGTTAATCATTCGTTATGTAACGTTTTCTAGTGGTTGCAAACATTAGAACTTGCCTAGGTTTAATTTGCTTGAGTAAAGAGATTAAAACCGGGAAACTTGATTAACGACGAGGATTCGAGACTACCAACTCTCGTCTTATGATTAATGCTGTAACTAGATTAATCTACTTGATGTTTAGGATTGAAATCTAAAAGCACACCTTTTCAAGTTCGAGAGAATTGAAAAGTAAATTTGTCTATTTGGTTGAGAAACGTTTAGACGATACAATTAATTCAATCGCATCGTGACACGCATATAGAAAGAACCCCGTTAAGCCTAGAATCGACTTTGTTACTAACGCCATGGTAAACACTTCCCTAGTTCTCTCTCTCCTATTGATTATCATTCATACGTTAAGTGTTTGTTTTGTTTACAAATATTGATCACAAAATCCCCCCTATTTACCGGAAACTATTGACGACTAGTCACATACTTCACTAAAGGCTTAATCTTCACCATATTCTCTGTGGGATTTGACCCCAACCTTTGTTGGGTTCTATATTTGACTACGACCGCTTACGCTTTGTTAATTTGAGGTGTAGTTTGGGCGTTATCAAAAAGTGGCGCCGTTGCCGGGGAATACGGTTGATTATTAAGTCCGGTGTGTTTATTTGACTCTTAGTCTTAATTTCCTGCTTTTACGTTTATTTGTTGTTTTTGTTATCGACAGGGTACATAGTTGTGCATGCCAAGTACCCGGAGCTCGGGTGAATCAATATTACCTTACGATCCTGAGCTTGCTAGAACATTGAGGCGAAATATGGCTGCATAACTAGAGGCAGCAAGGCTCGCTGCAGAACTGCAGGCCCAACAAAATCTGAATGCTGGTGGTCTGCAGGATGAGATCGCACGGAATGATTAGCATCTCGACTTAGATGGAGCTGGCGCTACGGGCGCCATTGTTCTTCCGCCGCTACCGCCCGGAGCCAAGTTCAACATCACTAGCACGATGATTCAGCTGTTGAACTTGAGAGGAGTATTCCGTGGAGCAGCTGGTGACGATCCAAACCGTCACTTAATGAACTTCGTGGGTATTTGCAAGTCGTTTGAACTGCCGAGCGTGAGTCAGACAGCGATCAGGCTCAGGTTGTTTCCGTTGTCTCTGTCTGATGAGGCAGCGTTATGGTTGACAGAACTGACCCCCGACTCTATCGCAACTTGGGGAGAGTTGAAAGGAGCTTTCCTAGAAAGGTTCTTTCCTCCCTCTAGGATGATACAGTTGAGGGACGAGATTAGCAATTTCAGGCAGCAACCTCACGAAGCATTGCACGAGACCTGGCTGCGATTCAAGAAAAAGCTAACACAATGCCCGAACCATCAGTTGAACGATGAGTTTTTGATGCAGACATTCTACAGGGCACTCAATTCGGCTACCAAGCCGACGTTGGACACGCAGTAGGTGGAGCATTTATGGGTCGCACTTTTGCCGATGCCACAACTATTTTGGACAGGCTCACCAAAACCAACAGAGCCTGGCATACACGAGATTCAGAGGTGGCAGCTAGTACTTACGTAGTTGGTGTGTCAGCAGAGCAGCGCAGAAAAGAGGAGGAACGCGACCAAGACATAGCGCATCTGAAAACACAAATGGACCTCTTGACCAAGCACTTGATGTCAGGAAGTATTGAGAAGGTGAAAGCCATGGGTTCGCAAGGTAGAGCAGCAGGGGTTGAATCTGATGAGGAGGCCAACTATTTGGGGGGTTTCCAGGCCAATGGTCAGGGAAACCAAGGTCGGAACTATCAGAGAGACAACCACTATGAGAAAGGCGGCTACAAAGATCGCGACCAAGGAAACTGGAGGAACAGCACCGATAGAGGTGGGTTGTATATACCACCTGGTAATCGGGACAAAGCTGGCAACGAGGCAGAGACGTCCAAACTTGAGAACATGATGGCGAAGATGCTGCTGAAGGTGGAATCAACTGACTCTGGAGTAAAGGAGATGAAGACTGAATTATCAGCATTGAGTCAGTTAGTGGGTTCACATTCCACCTCGATCAAGCAATTAGAGCAGCAAGTGGGGAAAATCTCGGCATCTCTGAACCAAAGGAAGATAGGTACCTTGCCGAGTGACACGATTCATCCGAGGAATGACGCAAGCTGTATGGCGATCACCACAAGAAGCGGAAAAATATTACCGGAATCACATCCGGTAATTCAGACTCAAGGTGATGTTGCGGATGATGAACATGCAGTAGAGGAGGAAACTCAAAAGCCCGCGGAGAAAAGCAAGGAAGCTGAAAAGCTTCCAACTATGATGCCTCGACCACCACCTCCTTTCCCACAACGTCTCAAGAAGAAAGCTGACGATGGTAAGTTCCTGAACTTCATGACCATGCTGAAGCAGATTTCAATAAACATACCATTGGTGGAAGCGCTGGAACAAATGCCCGGTATGCCAAGTTCATGAAGGACTTGATTACAAAGAAGAGGTCGGTAAGTTTTGAACCAGAAGACAACCTCCACCACTGCAGCGCTATTTCTTCAAGGTCGTTAGTCGAAAAGAAGGAAGATCCAGGTGCTTTCACTGTCCCCTGCACTATCGGAAAGCTCAACTTCGGAAGAGCATTGTGTGATCTTGGTGCTAGCATCAACCTGATGCCGCTAGCGGTCTACAAACAATTGGGTTTGGGAGCTCCTAAACCAACATCCATGAGGGTAATGATGGCTGACCGCTTAGTAAAGTGACCTGTGGGAATATTGTCTGATGTGCTAGTAAAGATCGGTAAGCTTATCTTCCCAGCTGACTTTGTGATCTTGGATTGCGAAGTAGATTTTGAAGTTCCCATAATCTTGGGACGACCTTTGTTAGCCACGGCTAGAGCATTGGTTGACATGGAAAGAAACGAACTGACCTTCAGGCTAAACAATGAAGTGGTCAAGTTTGATGTGTCCAAATTGATGAAGCAACCAAGTGACATGAAGGTGGTCGCGGTCATCAATGCTATTGAGGAAGCCCCTGCGGATGTGTATCTTGAGGAGAAGGGTTGTGTTGAAACCCCAGCTATTATGAGAGTAAGGTCGCGATCGCAAGAGGACGAGCAGGTAAAGGAAAGCGGTGAAGATAGATCAAGAAAACGAAAACACCGCAAGAGAATCTGCAAAGAAATAGCGAAGAAATTATCGCGACTAGCGATGGAGCCCAAAGAGGAAGCTGGAACGCCACACTCCATCGAGTTCTCCTGTTTTGAAGACCCTGGCGGTCTCCAACATCGTTCCAGAATCTGAGTCATATCGACTTCACAGGTATTCCTTTATTCTCACAGTTTTTAGTTTTCATATGTATGCATTGGGGACAATGCATGAGTCTAAGTTGAGGGTGTGGGGAAACCTGTGAGTCACCACCGGGGGTTTTTGTTGCCGAGTTCTTTTCCCTCCGGTGTGCTATCTAGTAGAACCGGCATGTTTAGGTTGTTATTTTAAAATTTTGTTAGTTGTTTTTTTTTAGTGTCTATAGCAAGCATGGCATTTTTTTTGTTTAAAAACAAGGCCCTTTTAAAAATTTTCTGGTTTTGAGCTTATGTTGAAACGATTGACTGTCTGGATCCTTGTATGTCATTGTGTGATTATGAGAAGAATGAGTATGCTTAAGCCGAGCGATTGTTTGATAGTTGGTAGCGATATAGTTTCTTGGTGCCAAGAGCGTGTGAGATTATTGTTATAAATTCTGACTCTGTGCATGCATCTAGAACTTGCCCGGTCTATTTTGTTAAGTTTGAAGTTTGGTTGCTTAGGAAAGGATCACAGGCCCTTTTTGTGTGCTGTCCACTTAACCTAAAAGACCGTCCAAATATAAATAATTCCTTTGAACCTTGTTTGAGCCATAATTGACCTTGTTCGTTCAAAAACCTGTCACCGTTCCTGTTTAACTTTGAATCCCTATTTTGGCCCTGGTCCTTCCTTGGACATCGTGCACCTCAACGCAGGCAATCAGCCTAAGTTGAGGGTGGCTACTATAGAGGTAAACCCTGTTGTGGCCCTAGTCCTCCCTTGGACATTGTGCACCTCAATGCAGGCAATCAGCCTAAGGTAAGGGTGGCTACTACAGAGGTGAATGATAAGAAAAAGAGGATGGAGAAGATTGGTTGTGAATAGAATGAAAATTCGGGTGTGTTCCTAAGAAAAGAAAAGAAAAATAAAAAGAGGTGAAAAAGATCGAAAAAGTAATAAAAAGAATTGTCAAAATAAAGAGGCCGCACCTGTAGCTAGAGAGAAGGAAATAAAAAGGTGAATAAGGATGGACAAAGTAAAGATATGTGGTAATAAGATGTAGGTGGTTCCAAGGAGGGCTTAGTCACTAACCCCTAAATGTATTCCACCTGTACCCGAAGCCTCATTACAAGCCTAAACAAGTCCTGTAGTGATCCTGAGCGGCTTTCTGAAGAACTGAAATAGAATAGTAAGGGCAAGCCTATGGCATCGCATGTGCACTGTTTGAAATCATTTGTGAGTGTGAGTGCTTACCTAGTCCCAAATCTTTTGTGTGGGATTTCTTTGTGGTGAGGGCACCAAGGTTTCTGTATTGCCTATGGATTGTTAGGATAGCGGCGCATGTGTATGCATAATATTCTATCATATCGGAATGACATGTTTGGATCCATGCAAGTTAGTGTTTCATACATTTGTGTGCTACGAGGGAGCTTGAATTAATGTTGAATGACCATGAGTTGCTAAAGACACGAGTTTGTTGCTTAGTTGAGTTGTTGTGTTATTGTTTTGTGTTGCTTGAGGACAAGCGAACATCTTAAGTTGAGGGTGTTGATGTGCCGCCATTTTATGGCACTTTCGACTCCTTTTAACTAAGAACAATCGTACGTTTCAAGCAACCATCGTTGTTTTTGATGTTTTTATGTTGTATTTTCAGGAAATAGGTACGAACATGGAAACAGAAGGAAAAACGAGCAAAACGACATTCTGGATAAGAGTGACGGTCCGAGTGACGGACCGTCAAGCTAGTGATGAACCGTCAAGGCAGCCGTCAACTTAAGGCAACACACTGCCTAGTGGCGACGGCCACCGTGATGGCCCGTCAAGGGTGTGACGGTCCGTCACCCAAACCGTCACACCAAGGCAGCACCACTGCCTAGTGGTGACGGTCCAAGAGACAGTCCGTCAAGCCAGTGATGGTCCGTCAGCCTGGCCGTCACACCTGGGCAGTCCGCTACGCGGAATCCTGACGTTTTTGGGATTTGTTTCCTAGACTCCTATAAATACCCCATGTTAGGTTTATTTTATTATTATGCAAGTTTATTTACCATGCTTTTTAATATAGTTCTCCCAATAGTTTTAGGAGAGACTTGGAGATCAAGAAACACGTTTTACACTTCTTGAATTCGTGTTCTTGATTTGTTCTTGGGATCTTGGTTTTTCTTGTTCTTGGAATAATTGAAGATTGGTTTTCATTATATTGTAAGAATCCCTTCTCTTTATTATGAATACAATTCTCTTCTGTTTTCTTTATAGCATGATTAACTGAACCTCCCACAACTAGGGTTGTGGGAGCCATGGCAAAAGTAGCAATATAGATTCCGGGTAGCGACGGGTTAAATATGTATGTTGTCACGTTGTTAATCATTTGGTATGTAACGTTTTCTAGTGGTTGCAAACATTAGAACATGCCTAGGTTTAATTTGCTTGAGTAAAGAGATTAAAATCGGGAAACTTGATTAACGACGAGGATTCGAGACTACTAACTCTCGTCTTATGATTAATGCTGTAACTAGATTAATCTACTTGATGGTTAGGATTGAAATCTAAAAGCACACCTTTTCAAGTTCGAGAGAATTGAAAAGTAAATTTGTCTATTTGGTTGAGAAACGTTTAGACGATACCATTAATTCAATCGCATCGTGACACGCATATAGCAAGAACCCCGTTAAGCCTAGAATCGACTTTGTTACTAACGCCATGGTAAACACTTCCCTAGTTCTCTCTCTCCTATTGATTATCATTCATACGTTAAGTGTTTGTTTTGTTTACAAATATTGATCACAAAATCCCCCCTTATTTACCGGAAACTATTGACCATTAGTCACATACTTCACTAAAGGCTTAATCTTTACCATATTCTCTGTGGGATTCGACCCCAACCTTTGTTGGGTTCTATATTTGACTACGACCGCTTACGCTTCGTTAATTTGAGGTGTAGTTTGGGCGTTATCACGTATCTACGTACATGTCAAAATATATAAAAATTTAATAGCAATACTTTTATCATATATATAATTAAAATATGTAGAACTTTATGATTTATAAGAATATATACTTAAAAAGCTACGTAAAAAAAAATGAAGATATTATTTATACAAATATACTCTTTGTAAAGTAAAAAATATATGTTCTTAGAGTTTGAGAAAATTTATGACATGTTTATTAAAAGAAAATAAAGATGACGTATGTATATTTAAAATATAGGAAATCATGTGAAAAAGTTTATTATTTAAAAGATTTGGATAAGTAAAAACATGTAGGAAATAAGTATACCGGTAATAGAGAAAAATATATAAAAGAAAATCATATTTATTTTGTAAATATATTTCGTGTAAGAGAATAATTTGAAGACTTGAGTAGAGAATGAAAATTATTTGTTTCATATAAAGAAGGACTTTTATTTGTAAAGTGAAAAATAAACATACTTTGAATATGAAAAAAAATATTATGTACGTAAATATAAATGCAATGAAATAATATATGTATGATTTAAGTAGGAGGATGGGTAAGTAAAAATATAAATATATACCTTGTAGTAGATAGCATATGACATATACACCTTGCGTTTTGAGGCCTTTAAAAAATCTGAAAATCTCAAAAATAAATAAATATATATATAGAGTATAACCAAAATATTTGTAAAATATTGGAGTTAGAATAAGATAATACATGACTTATAAATGAATATGAAAATGGCTTGCCTAGATTAGATAAAGAATACTATAGTTTAAGGCGTAAGAATGATTAAATATTCGTTTGAAATATATTGAATCGCTAATTAATATTTTTGAAAATCTACCGCGAGTTATTTAAACAAGTTTTCCTTGAAACAAAGCCTAAATTAATTAATCCTAAAAATCTGCTATATTTATTATTATTATTACTATTTTTTGAAAGTGTTCACTCACTAATTTTTTAAAGTATTTGATAGGGGAAACCCGAAACATTTGCCTAACTAAAAGGGTGAAGGAAATTCACTTTCAAAATTTCAAACTAAAAATAATCAAACAAAGTTGTAAGCCGAAAAATAAACGTTAATCGAAGTCACAAAATGCATATCCAAATAATACAAGGTTAGTTAAACAAATTCAAGTAATAAGAAAAGCATATAGAAAATAAAGGACTAGGTACGTTAAGTTCCTTTGGAGGAACTAGTCTCCTAATGAGTGACTCCGAACACTGCGATAGTTCCTAATAGCTGTTCGACCCAAATGTATTGGGCCAAAAGTGAGTTTCCAAATGAGAACTCCAGCTCTCCGGTTGTGCCATGAAACAAAGAAAGAGTAAAGGAATTAAAATTAGGAACTGATCAAATAATCAGCAAAGAAACAAGTTGATAAGGTTGCATTATTATGAGGAAATATTCAAACAAGCAAGGTTATGAGTTTAGATTACTGAGAATCGCTACAAATTGGTTAATCAAGGTAAGTTGTAAGAGAAACTTAGAAGAACTACATGACATTTAGGCAAAATAAGTTTTCCCAGATCATAATTCCTTGGCTAAATGATTTCCCCGTCACTTTCACTTTTCCATAAATTAATCAAACATCAACATGGCTCAAAGGCAACATTAAAACTCAAGTTCTAAAAGAGATGATCTTTACCCCTTACCTAAATCACAACTTATTTATCTCAACTTTTGGAACCTAAATTAGTGTCATGATTTAAGTTAGTTACCTATACTAAGTGATTTCAGTTGGGTACAATATGTAACCATACCAGAAACCTTTTCAAACTGTCTTGACAGTGAGTTTTCAAGCTAATTAATCACATTTAAAACTCAAGTTGTCACTTCCATATTCATGCTATGATATCAAGCAAACTAGTGAACTTTTAAACTTACGTTGAAACCAAACATAGCTAAGTTAAGTTAGAAGTGGAAATTTTCATTTAAGCAAGCAGCTAGCCTAAGATGTAACCAACAATTGATACAATATTCCAAACGTTCAAGTGCAAGAGCTACAAGAATTCTATGATGGACAGCCGAATGCCTTGACTTGAAGAAAACAGTCATATACATGAGCTAGTACCAAACTCCTTATTCAACTTAATTAACTTAGAGCTAGGTGATCAATATATACGCAAGCTTTAAAACAATTATACAGGTGCATACACAATCTTCTCAGAGTTCTAGCTAACAGCCCACTAGCCTCAACTTTTGAAACCAAATTAATACCATTTTTTACTTGTATGAAGTAATTTAAATTGGTATAACATCTAACCATACCACAAACTTGCTCAAACTGATTAGAACTTGCCTTAACAGTGAGTTTTCAAGCTTATTCAAATCACCTTTAAAAAACTCAAGTTACAACCTCTATATTCACGTGGTAAAACCAAACAAAACTAGCAAACTTCAAACATATAATGAATCTCAAACACATGGTTAATCACCTCTCAAAGATTAAAACTTGTATAACCCTTTCCATGCTAAGGTAGAAGTAGAAAAATCTCACTTTAGGTAGACGACTTAGCTAAAGACATAACCAGACAATTGACGACTTTGAACGAGCAGTTGAACACATTTCGTAGTTTAAAGCTTGTAGAGTTCCTTTTAAACTAAGTCAAGAGTTGGAAATTTCATTTAAAGTAAACAACTAATCCAAAACACAATTAACAGCAAGTGCCAAATTCAAATATTTAAGCGAAACATTACAATGATCTTGTAATAGACAATTGAACATACTTAAAGTTTAAATCGTTTGGAGTTTTTCCATGATAAATTAAGGGCTTCAAACACCTTGTATATACTCAATCAAACATAGAAATAACTAATCAACTATGCAATGATTGGACATCTCAATCCATCATTACAAGAGTCTTATAATAGACAGCTAACCGTACTAAAAAAAATCTTCAAACCTTATAGGATTTCATCAAGCTAAATTACAAGTTTTAAAGCTTTACAAACACATAATCTGATGTGAATAAAACCAGAAGACCAGAAACTGTTTTACTTCATATTCCTATTCATAACCAGCCGAACAAGAACAAACAAACTCCCACGATCAATGGATCACAAAAATAAACATAACGTAATTAGACGGGATAGAATTTACCTTGTGTTGGGCAGCGATTAAGGCCGTTGAGTGTCGAGTTTCAAACTAGCTACTCCGACTCCGACTCCAGTTATCCGAATAAAGCAAGCGAAGCGAAAGGGCAAGACCACTAGTGAGTATAAGCCAATCGACAGTGAACAATCAGAGAACAGTTTGATGTGAGCTGCTTGTGGTAATTTTTTCTGATGCCTTCAATGGAAACCCAAGGGTTCCTTTTATAGCCGAATTTCGGGGCTCCAACGGTTCTCTTCAAGAAACTTTAACGGGCTGATTTGAAGGGGAAAGTGACGGGTTGGAGGTGTAGAACTCGGACCCGTCGGACTAAGCTCGTACCCGTCGGATAACACTTTGGATCCGACGGGGTCTTTGATTTTCTCCTCTTTTCTGAGGTCTGCAGCCGGCGGTGGGGGAAGCTTTTACAGCTTTACTTTGAGATGACAAAAAGGTGAGGGGATGGCTATAAAAGTGGAGGAGAGAAGGGTGAAGACCACCAGATTTTGCCATTATCCGGTGGTCTAGCGGCGGGCGATCTTTTCGAAGTTGTAAAATCTCCGAAAAGGGGAAGGGACATCGTGAGGTCACGGGAGAGGCGCCGTCGCCGTTTGCCCGCCGGTACGAAGCGAAATTCGACGGGTCTTTGGAGGTGAGGGCGACGAGCAAGGGGTTTGGGGGGGGGGTCTGTCGGTTTCGTTGGAGAAGGTGAGGGGGTCTGTTTGGTTTTGGGTTGAAAGTGGGTGAGAGAAAAGAAAAGGGATTGGGTTTTGGTTTTTGGGCCGGGTCAAATGATTTGGGCCGAAAGAAATAAGAATTTGGCCCAAAAATTGATAAATGAATTAGTTTGTAGAAAAAATTCAATTTTCCCTAATCGCTTTTCCACTTAATTAATTTAACGATGCTTCTTTTATCCTAATTAATTTTTCAATACGTATATAGATGACTTAAAATAATTTTGATACGCGTAGTCGCAATCCCCAATTAATAAAACTATATTTTCAAAATATTATAGCGATACGACAAAATTTACTTAGAGTTTGAAATAAAAGTTACTATACTAATATCTTGTTAAAAATGGCGAAAAGAAATGAGCTATAAAATATTTTTGGGGTGATTTTATAAGATACGATATTATTTTATTATTTCATACATAGAAAGTAAAGGAAATAACATATATTATTATAAAAAGTAAAGGAAATCATTTTTAAAATGATTATTGGTGCCAAAATTTATTAAGAACTAATGTAAAAATAAGAGAAAATTATTTTGGAAAAGTCCTCGGAACTAAGAAGCATATAAAAAAAATTAATTATGGAAAAAGGAGGGCCAAAATTGGGTGTCAACACACCACATGGGCAAGAGTTCACACTACTTTATTGTTTCTTGATTTATAAGATACTCTATAACTCTTGCCTTAGAGGCAAGACTTAGCTTAAGAATTTTCAAACAACAAGTTATGCCCCACGAGCAAGACTTGACACTACCTCATGGTGTCTTGATTTATAGGACATTCTATAACTCTTGCCTTAGAGACAAGACTTAGCCCAAGGACTTTCAAACAATAAGTTACACCCCATGGGCAAGAGTTGACACTACCACATTGTCCTTGATTTATGAGATGCTCTATAACGCTTGCCTAAGAGGCAAGACTTAGCCCAAGGACTTCCAAATAACAAGTTACGTCACATGGGCAAGAGTTGACACTACCACATTGTGTCTTGATTTATGCGATGCTCTGTAACTCTTGCCTTAGAGGCAAGACTTAGCTCAAAGACTTTCAAACAACAAGTTACGCCTCATGGGCAAGAGTTGACACTAGCACATTGTGTCTTGATCATGAGATGCTCTATAACGTTTGCCTTAGAGGCAAGACTTAGCCTAAGGGCCTCCCAAAAAATAAGTTATGCCCCATGGGCAAGAGTTAACACTACTTCATTGTGTCTTAATTTATGAGATGGTCTATAACTCTTGCCTTAGAAGCAAGACTTAGCTCAAAAAATTTTAAACAACAAGTTATGCCCCACGAGCAAGACTTGACACTACCTCATTGTGTCTTGATTTATGAGATATTCTATAATATTTGTCTTAGAGGCAAGACTTTTTCCAAAGGACTTCCAAACAATAAACCACGTCCTTAAATTTACTTCGATTTCAAATAAAGAAGATCCTTTTTGCGGATTATCCAACTTTTTGTTCATTAGCAAAAAATAATAGAGGTTAAGAAAAAAGAAAAAAAGAGAAGAAAGAAAGAGAAAAGGAAAAAATAAAGATTAAAAAAGGAAAAAAGAAAAAAAAAAAAAGTTGAGTAAAAAAAAAGAGAAAAAAAAAGAAAAAAAAAAATAAAGGTTGAGAAAAAAAGAACAAAAAAAAAGTTGAGAGAAAAATAAAAAATAAAAAAATAAAAATAAAGGTTGAGAAAAAAGAAAACGGGAATTAAAAAAAATTGAGAAAAAAGAAAAAAATTAAAAAGATAAAAGGAAAAGGAAAAATGAAAATTAAAAGTTGAGAGACAAATGAATATGGAGAGTTGTGGTGTAGAGAGGGGAAATGTATTTGTTCTATACATAAAAAGGAAGGAAGGGTATTCTTCAAAGACTTTTCTTATGAGGGGCAAAAATTGAAGACCACTCACTTTTGGGGGACACTCCATGTAATTTTCTGGTCCTCTAACACTAAGGTTATATTTGGAATCAAATTTTTAAATTGGCAATTTTTTTGTTTTTTTCTCTTATTTTATTGGCGAAATACATATACAATCCCTTAAACTTGTCCGGCTTTTCACTTAGACATTTATACTTAGCGTTGCACCTATTGAACACTTGATCTTTGTAAAACGTATGCCTTTCACCTGATGATAATAATGGAGTAGAAAGCTTTGAGACTCCAATGAGGCTTACTTGAACTTCTCGTCAACATTTTAAGTGCTTGTCCGGAGTTTGAGTAGTGATTAAAGGTGACAATATAAGATCGGTGGAGGATGCTTGGCAGGTGGGTCTAGGTAGTGGGTGGTGTTAGATATTTTTTGGTGGTGTTCCAAATTGGAATTTACATTGAAGAAGCCACTGCCAAAAAACTTGAAGGATTCAACTTTGAGTTAATTTTGAATCTAAAATTTGATAATTGGGCTTTGTTTTGAGTTAATGTAACGACTGGACCCGTCGTTACCTTAAGGATTGGGAAATCGAATTATTTTGGAAATTAAACTAAGGTATGTTTGTTTAAGTAGGGTGACGTAGGGGGGAATTTCTATTCTTAATTGAAATGACCCGAGCTGACATCACTCCGCTATGCGGTAATTATTCCTCTATAGCGGGACCGCTATAGCGGAGGGCTAACAACCATAGCGGAGTGACGGGAAACAGAAACTCAGAAATGGGATTTTATTAAAAATATTCTCCTCTCAGTTAGAAAATATACGAGGGTTTCTCCAAAAACCCTCCCATGCTGCTCCAAAGCTAAGGAATCATGAGGAGGAGGGTTCATGGCTGGAGGGATGCGGAACAACGAATTCCAGGACCGTTGTTCAGCCGGAAACGCCTTTACGGAGCCAGAAACGCACGGTTGCAGCTGTTTGGCATCCAGGTAGGCTAGGTTTTCATGAGTAGTTAGACCTATTTACATTCTGTACTTGTTGTATAGTGGAATGGAGAATTCATGTTGTAGGCCTCCAGGCACGGAGTCTGGTGGAGTTGGTATTAGTTATGAGTGAGCTAAGCTTGGTTGGATTTAACTGTGGATTGATTGTAGTTACTTGGGGCTGTTTATGTTGTCTTGGTATGCTAAAAATGATAGGACTCTGGGAATGGGATGTCGGAAAGGTTCGGAGAACCGGGAATAGCAAGGATAACTAGGTGGGTATGAAAATGGGAAACTCCTAGGTGAGGTTTCGGGAATGCGAAAGGTAGGTCAAGAAATCATTGTTTGCTAAGGGCTAAGGGTGAAAACTCGTGTTGACATTATCTATGTATGTCCCGGATTAATGGGGGGGTAAAATTATGATAAATAGGGGAAAACATTCATTATGTGTGAATAAAAGGGTGAGTATGTTTAGTCTTCAGACGAAGGTCGAGGTTCAGCTATGTACCCGGGATAGAGGGTAGGTGATGGCTTACGATTCCTGTGAATGTTGTATGTTCTTGTACTCTTATCTAAGTGGTTGTATGAATTGCATTGTTTAGAGGGATTGTGTAGAATATCTAAGAGTCCTGTTTTACAGTCTGTGAGTTGAACGATGTGTATTTGTTGGTTTACAAGTTGTGTGTTCATTATTTGACTCTGGATTATTGACATTCGGTTGGCTTGGGTACCACGCCTGGTACAAGTATACTAACGGTTGGCACGGGTACCACGCCTGGTACAGGTATAACAAATGGTTGGCACGGGTACCACGCCTAGTACAGGTATAACAAACAGTTGGCACGGGTACCACGCCTGGTATGAATTACTAACGGTTGTTTCACTATATCATGGCATTGTTATTTATTTAATTGCATTGACTGTTATTGATTCCATGAGTGGACCGGGCTGCTTATTTGATTTATGATATTGGTTGGTGGTCCTTGAGTGATCGGGAATCCTGTTGTGTCTGTTGAATTGGTCTTGGTTTAAGCCGGGTTGTCTGTTAACACTTAGGTGTTGGTTAGAGGGGATACTAGGGTGGGTTCAGGCTATACGACAAGGTTGGTGTTGGTTATGATGTTGATTTTGATCATGGTTAAAAAAATGACTTACGTGTGGTTAATAAACTAGGAAATAGCTAGAAGTCTTACATAGTATGACTAGTGGGTGATATCCTGGGAGGAGTTTTCTAGGGATCTGGGCGGGTTCGGTTATCGTATGTAGGGGGTCTGGAAGGACAGGGTCGGGGTTGCTTCGGAATGCATAGTCATGGGGGGGGGAGGGGTTGACTAGGTCAACGGTGAGGCAGTTAGAGTTAGATTTAGCGGTTGGGCCAAGGGCTGTGTGTGACTTGGGAAGTCTAAGGTTAGTCTGACTTGGAAAGTCTAGGCTTAGTGATGTTTTGGAAAACCATAGAAAGAGGGGGTTGGCAGTAGAAGGAATAGAAAGGGTTGAGGTAAGGGGTGTGAGTGGACGATCGATTGAGATCGGGTCCGGTAAGGGGAAATGGGTGAAGGATGGGGTTACATTGTTTATTTTCATGCTTTCCCATATTTCTTATATGATGGTAGGAATGGATTCGGGTCGACCGATGATGCCTATCAGTACGTGTGGTTGTACTAACTCTACTTTTGCTATACCTTTTTGTATAGTCTGGTTGCAGGGCTGGTGGTGTTTCATAGGTGCATGACGATGGTGATCTCCAGCAGCTTTTGTCCTTCCATGACGGAAGTTGTGTCTCTTTTACATGTTCTGTATAATCTTGTAGTATCTCTTGTACATGTTTAGACTAGGTCCAAGGGAGGGTAATTTATATTTCAAAACTGTGTTCTATTTCCAAATGTTGTAATAACAAGGCCTTCATAATAAAAGGGAAAGATTATTTTTTTTGCTACTTTCTATTTTTTTGCAAGTTACCTGTTGGACAAGGGGTGAGGGTTCGTCTATCTAGGTGGTTAGAGTAGGCCCCCGCACGGCCCGATTGGTTGGGTCGTGACAGATGGTATCAGAGCCTAGGTTATCGGTCTCCCAGTACAAGAGCAAAGTGTCGAATAGAGTCCTACAAATTGGTGTGTTGACGTCCACATCTAATCTTTGGGAAGCTATGAAGCATTCTAGGAAAAATCTCCTTCTTTCATTCTTTCGTGCGGTTTTTTACTTGCTTGTATGAGTTGAGTCCAATTGGTATCTCTAGATTCCAATTGGTATCTCAACAAGGTCCAGGAGGTCTTTGTACTCCGGTTGCGATAAGACAAGCAACAGGAATTGGAATCGGGAAGGTTCCAATTGGTATCTGGCCTGAGAGGCTGCGGTAAGACATGGATGATCGGCTAATGGTCATCCATGGGACGAATAGAAGGTAAGATTACATGGCTTGAATTGGTTGTGATTCAATTTGGTGGTAACGTGAAATTGAAATAATTGTGTTGTACAATTCTGGTGTGACTTACTTGGGATGTGTGTGTGTGTGAATTGTTATATGTTGTGCATGTAGAGTCTGCATGAAGTCATTAAGTGGAAATATTTGTGTGCCTTAGGCTGTGGTAATCTGTTAAATGTCCGGATTTAAAGAGTGGTTTTGCATGCTAAAAAGGGCTTATCATCGGTTAAGATGATAAGGGACTGGGAACTGTGACTGTAGGGAAGCTTCGGTTTCAGGACAGTCGGACTTGGTTGAGAACCATGGGAGCAAGGGAGTCAGTAGTGTAATGGTGGGAAGGTATTGCCGGGAAATAATT
Source organism: Jaltomata sinuosa (assembly GCA_003996215.1). NCBI lineage: Eukaryota > Viridiplantae > Streptophyta > Magnoliopsida > Solanales > Solanaceae > Jaltomata > Jaltomata sinuosa. The sequence goes on from QJPP01000438.1 coordinate 449,999, forward strand.
ATTGTTGTGATTTCATTGTAATTGATAGTGTGTATGCCTGACTGTGATACGTTCGATGCCAGGAACGGTCTTAAGGATGGTTTAAGACCATGGCGAGATTTATAGGTTTGGACAAGGATAACCGGGAAGGGGGACGAGTTCATGTAGCTGGAAATCCAATTTTCTGGACTGATTACCGTCGAGTCCGCCATAACGGATGGCACCGCTATGGCGCTCCCGCTGTAGCGGATTTTTCTCCGCTATAGTAGATCCACTGTAGCGTAGTGGCATCCGCCATAGCGGAGGTACGAGAGGCAGAAGCCTGCTCTATTTTCCCCTATTTTTTATTCCTTCCCGGGGGCAATATAAAAGCAGTAATAAGTTATAAATCTCGGTATAAATCAAGGAAAGCATGCTATAAATAACATAGTGTGCATATAAGAGAAATCATCTAAAAACAAGCATCCATGTGCGGTAATAAAAGGGGAAAGAAAAAAGGGGGAAAATATTGTCTAACAAGCCCCAAACGGGGGCAACCCAATGCATTAAGAGTATCTAGTACAAGGGGGAGGGGGAGGTCCTAAGCCTCATCGTCGTTCAGGAAGGGGAACTCATGCCTGTCTTCAGGCTCGAGTGCAGGCAACTCCTGACCTGGGGTTACACAAGAGAACATGACCTTTACGGTCTTCCACATCCGGGCAAATATGCGGTCCCGGGAGCGTCTCTTCTTCTTCTCTTCCTCTAACTCCCTACGTAGTGCTTCAAGTTCCTGAGCAGATGGGTGTGGGGCTGCACCTCCGGCATTAAGATCCTCCATAAACCTCTGGACAATTGCCAAATTCTCCTCCATCTGGGCTCTAGAGATCGGGGGCTGGGGCTGGAAGGGGCAGGGGTGTCATCATCATCATCATCGTCTGCCTCGTCCATCTTCCTCTTCTTCTTGGAGACCACCTTCACCCGGACAGGGTCAAAGGGGTCGTCCATCGCCACCTCCAAGTCGGTATGGTCCTCAGGCACTCCAACTCGCCTGCATAACTCGGACACCAAGCCCGGAAGATAGGGGCCCTTCTTGTGACCCCGGTAGAAGTCCCTCCATTCAGAGATAATTTGTTCCCCCACATTCATGATGATGCCTTGCATGGCACAAGCAACCACCAGGGCTCGGGCATAGGTCACGTCGGTCATGTTACCCAACGGGCGGATCCTCCGGGATACCAAGTTGAGCCATATCCTAGCCTCCACAGAAAAGTAGGTGCTAGTGACACCCTCGGGGCTGACTCAGTAGACCTGGTCCCTGAACGCGACATCTACCAAAGTGTCCCTCAACCAAGTCATATCCCAAAGCCTCGCCTTGGCCTTGTATGCAACATTGAAGATGTGAGGCACTCCAAGAACCTCGTTAACAGTATGAGCATCCACCAGAACGTCCACTCCTCGAATGCGGATGGTGGGGTTGGGCTCATCCCAGCGAACTGTAGGAAGAATGGCATAGAACTCCCGCACCCATCCTGTCTGTGCGGGAGGGGGAGCTACTAGCAAGGACTCCCAGCTAAACTCTCGAACCTTGTGGTGGAAGGCGGATGCTTTTCCGTCCACCCCGGTCATCTTGCAACCCCTCTCATAATAGATGCCCAACCTCCTATAATCCAAAAACCTCTCCCGACTAGCTTCGTCGAGAAAGCGGTCATAATCATATACGGGCAGTTGTCCTCCTTCAGCCATTTGTTTGAATAACATGTAATGTAACAAGAGTTGGGTTAGAACTCGATAAGGCATAAGGGGTTCAGAAAATGGGGAAATTTTTTCTAAGTGTTAGCTGAGAAGCTACTGGTTCGCGGCCTTCCGCTATAGCGGACGATCGTCCGCCATAGCAAAATTGCCATAGCGGAAAAATATCCGCTACAGCAGAAACCGCTATAGCGGAACCCAACCGCTATAGCGGTATTCATCGTCCCTAAAGCTTCAAGGGGTGCGGCAATGGCCCCCCTTGGTCCAAAACTCTGTTTTTGATATTCCAAGTTCAGATCTACCTATCCAAGGTACCCTATTACTGTTTCCTACAAAAATTTGGGCATTATAACCCTTATAAATTGTCCAAATCACCATTTTTGTTCAAGAACAACCCTTCATATTCCACCCTCGTTTTGGCCCATTTTTGGCCAATAATAGTGTAATCCTTACGCCCAGAACACCTAAGACGCATTGTAAATATAAGGGAATCATCCATGCTTCGGGATTTAATAAAATCCAACCAAAAGTTCACGTTCAAAAACCCACTTTAATATACACCCAAGTTCCTAGATTTCTACCATAATCATGTCTAAATTCGTGCAAGGAAGTAAGGGAACAAGTAGAAACGAGTCTTATCTGAGAATTTTGACATCGGAAGCGGAGTGATCGGGAGAGAATGTAGTGTATTCGAAGGGAATATAGGGAGAATGAGGGGTGAAATCCATTTCCCCCTATTTCAAAATTACTGTCAACCGCTATAGCGATTGACGGACCACTGTAGCAGAAACTCTATGGCAGAATAAAACCCGCTATAGTAGACAAAAATCCGAATTGAGAAACGAAAAGTTCTCCCGAATATTTGAATTTGGTTGCTCCAACATTAAGCGAGACCCCAGATTTTTCTTGGGTGCTCGGGAAGGTCACATGTGAGTTTTCATGGGTAATTCAAATTCCCCAAGGGAGTGGGATCGTCTAATCTTCCTCAAATCGACGCGACTAATTGAGGAAGGTTGGTAATTCACATAGGTTCATAGATTACGTGGTCAATTGGGATGGTGAAAGTCTCGAGCTAGCCTCACTCATCTTGTCAGTATTTTGGAATCGTTCGGAGAAGAACGATGGGTAAATTGGTATCTGTTGTAACGACCGGACCCGTCGTTACCTTAAGGATCGAGAAATCAAATTATTTCTGGAGTTAAACTAAGGTACGTTTGTTTAAGTAGGGTGACGTAGGGGGAAATTTCTATTCTTAATTGAAATGACCCGGGCTGACGTCACTCCGTTATAGCCATAATTATTCTGCTATAGTGGGACCGCTATAGCGGGGGCTAACCGCCATAGCGGAGTGACGGGAAACAGAAACTCAAAAATGAGATTTTATTAAAAAGCTTCTCCTCCCCAGTTAGAAAATATACGAGGGTTTCTCCAAAAACCCTCCCATGCTGCTCCAAAGCTAGAGAATCATGATGAGGAGGGTTCATGGCTGGAGGGATGCGGAACAACGGATTCTAGGACCATCGTTCAGCCAAGAACGCCTTTACGGAGCCAGAAACGCACGGTTGCAGCTGTTTGGCATCCAGGTAGGCTAGGTTTTCATGAGTAGTTAGACCTATTTACATTATGTACTTGTTGTATAGTGGAATGGAGAATTCATGTTGTAGGCCTCCAGGCACGGAGTCTGGTGGAGTTGGTATTAGTTATGAGTGAGCTAAGTTTGGTTGGATTTAACTGTGGATTGATTGTAGTTACTTGGGGCTGTTTATGTTGTCTTGGTATGCTAAAAATGATAGGACTCTGGGAATGGGATGTCGGAAAGGTTCGGAGAACCGGGAATAGCAAGGATAACTAGGTGGGTATGAAAATGGGAAACTCCTAGGTGAGGTTTCGGGAATGCGAAAGGTAGGTCAAGAAATCATTGATTGCTAAGGGCTAAGGGTGAAAACTCGTGTTGACATTATCTATGTATGTCCCGGATTAATGGGGAGAAAAATTATGATAAATAGGGGAAAACATTCATTATGTGTGAATAAAAAAGTGAGTGTGTTTAGTCTTCGGACGAAGTTCGAGGTTCAGCTATGTACCCGGGATAGAGGGTAGGTGATGGCTTACGATTCCTGTGAATGTTGTATGTTCTTGTACTCTTATCTAAGTGGTTGTATGAATTGCATTGTTTAGAGGGATTGTGTAGAATGTCTAAGAGTCCTGTTTTACAGTCTGTGAGTTGAACGGTGTGTACTTGTTGGTTTACAAGTTGTGTGTTCATTATTTGACTGTGGATTGTTAACATTCGGTTGGCTCGGGTACCACGCCTGGTACAGGTATACTAATGATTGGCACGGGTACCACGCCTGGTACATGTATAACAAACGATTGGCACGGGTACCACGCCTGGTACAGGTATAACAAATGGTTGGCACGGGTACCACGCCTGGTACGAATTACTAACGGTTGGCTCGGGTACCACGCCTGTTACGGGTTTATTTCATTGTATTATGGCATTGTTATTTATTGCATTGCATTGACTGTTATTGGTTCCGTGAGTAGACCGAGCTGCTTATTTGATTTATGATATTGGTTAGTAGTCCTTGAGTGACCGGGAATCCTGTTATGTCTGTTGAATTGGTCTTGGTTTAGGCCGGGTTGTCTGTTAACACTTAGGTGTTGGTTAGAGGGGATCTTAAGATGGGTCCAGGCTATACGACAAGGATGGTGTTGGTTATGATGTTGATTTTGATCATGGTTAAAAAAAAATGACTTACGTGTGGTTAATAAACTAGGAAATAACTCGAAGTCTTACATAGTATGACTAGTGGGTGATATCCTGGGAGGAGTTTTCTAGGGATCCGGGCGGGTTCGATTATCGTATGTAGGGGGTCTGGAAGGACAAGGTCGGGGTTGCTTCTGAATGCATAGGGTGAAAACTCGTGTTTACATTATCTATGTATGTCCCGGACTAATGGGGGGGTAAAATTATGATAAATAGGGGAAAACATTCATTATGTGTGAATAAAAGGATGAGTGTGTTTAGTCTTCGGACGAAGGTCGAGGTTCAGCTATGTACCCGGGATAGAGGGTAGGTGATGGCTTACGATTCCTGTGAATGTTGTATGTTCTTGTACTCTTATCTAAGTGGTTGTATGAATTGCATTGTTTAGAGGGATTGTGTAGAATGTCTAAGAGTCCTGTTTTACAGTCTGTGAGTTGAACGGTGTGTACTTGTTGGTTTACAAGTTGTATGTTCATTATTTGACCAGTTAGAGTTGGATTTAGCGGTTGGGCCAAGGGTTGTGTGTGACTTGGGAAGTTTAAGGTTAGTCTGACTTGGGAAGTCTAGGCTTAGTGATGTTTTGGAAAACCAGAGAAAGAGGGGGTTGGCAGTAGAAGGAATAGAAAGGGTTGAGGTAAGGGGTGCGAGTGGACGATCGGTTGAGATCGGGTCCGGTAAGGGGAAAGGGGTGAAGGATGGGGTTACATTGTTTATTTTCATGCTTTCCCATATTTCTTATATGATGGTAGGAATGGATTCGGGTCGACCGGTGATGCCTACCAGTACGTGTGGTTGTACTGACTCTACTCTTGCTATACCTTTTGGTATAGTCTGGTTGCAGGGCTGGTGGTGTTTCATAGGTGCATGATGATGGTGATCTCCAGCAGCTTCCGTCGTTCGATTCTATGACGGAAGTTGTGTCTCTTTTACATGTTCTGTATAATCTTGTAGTAGCTCTTGTACCTGTTTAGACTAGGTCCTAGGGAGAGTAATTTATATTTTAAAGTTGTGTTCTATTTTCAAATGTTGTAATAACAAGGCCTTCATAATAAAAGGCAAAGATTATTTTTTTTGCTACTTTCTATTTTTCCGCAAGTTACCTGTTGGATAGGGGGTGAGAGTTCGTTTATCTAGGTGGTTTGAGTAGGCACCCGCACGGCCCGATAGGTTGGGTCATGACAGTTAAAACCTCATTGAATCTAACTGTAGTAATTTCCTTAAATGGTCACTCAAGTTTTGAGAATTTCCTTCAAATGTTACTTTTGTTTTATTTAGGACTAAAATATCACTCAACTATCACTATTTTCCTTAAAAAATACTTAAGCACCTCAAAAACTTTCTTCTATCCTAGTTTGCATGACATGTCATTAAAAACTCTTTTTTTTTTAATATTAAACTTATTTAATTCATCAAACTCATTTAACCAAAATTACAATCTTATTTAAAAAAAAAAATACATTAGCTTATTAAGAAAGATTTTTCATGCTTAAAAATCCTTTTTGGTACTTTTTTTTTTCTTTTTCTAGAGTTACTTTCCTAAATAGTCACTCATATTTTGGGAATTTCTTATACAAATCATTTTTATTTTTTAAAGATAATAATATCACTCAACTATTACTATTTTTCTAAAAGAAAATATTAAGTACCTCAAAAGTTTCATTCTCTTCTAGTTGGCAACTTGGCATGCCATGCATTAAAGTTTAAACCATCATTTTAAAAAAAAATAATACACCTATTTAACTCATCAAACTCATATAACCAAACTCATATCTCTACTAAAAAAACTCTTAATCACGTGAAAATTTATCTGTGGATTATACAAAAAAAATTCACAAATAATTTAATTTTCTACAAATTTTTCTACCAAACAAAATTCAACAAAAAATTATTTGTAGGTGATCATTACTTGGGAATTTTTTTAAATTCCTAAGCAAGTTATATGACGATCTTAAGCAAGTAATTACCCCTAAAAATATTCAAATAAATCCTTAAGATTGAAATAGACAAAAGTTTGTAAAAAAATTTATTTAACTTTTATTTTCAATTTAATCTCTTCATTTTTATTTTTTTATGACTATTATATTATATTATATTTTATCGTATCATGTAATTAAACACTAATATATATATATATATATATATATATATATATATATATAATTAGTTTAATTGTCTATTTTACTTCAATAACACACATATACTATAGTTCAGTTTGAACTTCAATTGATTTTTTTTAAAAATTGCTATATTTCCTGAATATATATGTCCATAACTACTCAAAATTGATGACATTATAGTAAGTGTTCAAAAGTTATTCTTCATAGTAATAATAAAAAAGTTTAAATATGGTATAAAATTCTTAAGCATGATATTTTTTGAATAAACTAATGTATTTTTCTTTAAAAAATTATAATTTTAGTTAAATGAGTTTGATGAGTTAAATAAGTTTATTATTAAAAAAATGAAGCTTAATGATATGACATGCTAACAAGGAGGGAATGGGGTTTTTAAGGTGTTAAGTATTTTTTGAGAAAAATAGTAATAGTTGAGTGGTATTTTGATCCTAAATGAAACAAAAGTGATATTTAAAGGAAATTTCCAAAATTTGAATGACATCTAGGGAATTTACTCAATCCAACTGTAATTTGAAAGTATAAGCCCTATTTTGAAAGATTTATGGTAGGAAAATGGTGGTGGAGATGGCAGTAGTGAAATGGAGAAGAGCATAGTCTCATCTTTTTCTCTTTTATTTTTTCCTTCTGATGTGTATTTTCTTGATTGGTTTTGTTTTTTTATAACATTAACGTGTAATACAAGCATTTTAGTGTGATGCACGTACTATGTCACTTCAGTAAATTGTGTCTAATAGACACACTTTTTTATAGAGAATTAAGAGTTCAATAGGTGCAGGGCTAAGAAGTATAAGTGTATAAATTAAAAAAAATTGGACAAGTTAAAGGACCGTATATGTATTTCGCCTATTTTTTTTTATATTTATATATAGTGGTCAGAAGCATGCAGTTGTTCGTCGATATGTCTGCTTTTGGTCGAGTATATTTTTGGAATTTTCAAACTTTTTTTATTTGTTTATCTTTTTTTTTAAAAAAAATTTGTTATATACGTAAAAAGTAGTATAAATTATAATAATTAATAATTTAAAATATTTAAAAGACATAAAATATTTGGTTGACTCTCAAAAATTTATCAGTGCCAAATAATCGAAACAAAGGAAGTAACATATATTATTTAAAAAATAACATAAAAATTACTATAAATTACAATAATTAATAACTTAAAATATTTAAAAGACATAAAAATTTGGTTGAATCTCCAAATTCTATCAATGCCACATAAATTGGGACAGGGAGAGTAACATATATTACTTGAAAATTAGGTAGAAAGTACTGTAAAAAAAAGCAACACATATTAGGCTCGTGCTGGCACGAACACCAATATCTAGTATATATAAGAGAGAGTTGAGAGTTGAGCTCATGCAGGCAGCACTCCGTCGACGTACCTGCTTCAGCAAGGGTATATTTGATTTATTTTTTTTAATTTATTTCACTTTAATTTAATTATTTACGTGTCTTGAAAAAAGGTATAACATTTTTAAAATTATGGGACCCATTAAGCTAAATTCTTTAGTTTTATGTTCATACCCTTTAGTTATAATCTGAATGACGCAGATATTTGTGTAAATTTTATAATTACTTTGAGTAAAAAAATCGACAGTCAATGAAAAAAAAATGCTTCAATTATGGATATCCTCGTGAGCCCCCTCACTTCAGGTTTTCAAAAGAAAAAAAGATGATTTACTATCACTCACACACACACACACACACACACACACACACACACACACACACACACACACACACATATATATATCCCATGTGTTTTGAGGTGTCCTTCATCCCGTGTCGAAGGCTTACGAGCCTAAAATTAAGAGTCTTACTAACACCCGTATGTTAAGAAATATTTGATTTAAATTAAAATTTGAAAAAGAGTATATTTTTATTGTCTTCCTGCAATGCCTTGAATATTTATGAAATATGTTTTAGCTATAATATATATTTTTTTATATGAATTTTTATAATTTATTAATATTTTAATAGAAATAGACAATAGTGAATCTAGTTATATTGAAAAATTATTATTATTATATGAGGTAGACTTTATTCAAAATAATTTTTCATTAATTGTTATATATTCAAAAAGTCATATGTAGTTTACTACGAAGCTATGCAATATCTGAATATACATTTAATGAGACTAGTTTAGCATACGTGCGTTGCACGTGTATATCACGTCAGTATAAAAGATTGCATACAAAAAAAAAGATGTGTATAATATTGAAATTAAAGTTGCAATATATGAAACATTATTCTAATTCGACTCAACCCTTAAACCCGACTCAATAACCCCAACTAAACCCAATTCCTAAATTACTTAAGTTAGTTGAATATAATTCTCAACTTTTACCAAATACGTTCTGAAAAATAATTACTATTTTTATGAATATATAAAGTCCTAAATATTAGGAGATAATCAAATTACGATTTTGTCGATATGAAACTTTACTTAAAAGAATTTGCGCAAAAGATATACTCCGTATGTTTCAAATTTCGTAATTTGACCGTACGTTTGAACATAGAATCTTTTGATTTTTAATAATTCAAAATATTTAAAAGGCATATAAAAATTACGATAAAAAATAATTTATTTGACTCTTCAAATTTAAACACCATCATATAAATTGAGATGAAAATACTATATATTATTGGCAAGATGATCAAGATGAACAATTATATATCTGGGTTAAAAAAAATTCTAAATCACTAAAAGAGGAGGAAAATAAATGAAGCATACCTCAAGGAGTTCTTTAATCTGGAAGGGAGGTCTTTTATAAACTAACAACGATGCTATCTTAAATATTTTTCAAAATTGATGAATCTTCTTAAACTCAAAGTCTCGATGTTTGTTTTTATAAAAGGGATTAGCAAATTTTGGGAGAACAACTCAAATAGCCGATCATATAAGTTATAAACTCAAAATAGTCATATTTAATTTTGACAACCCCATTATAACCAACTTCTCCTTGTTGTTTTACTTTTATTAGCCAGTCTATATAGTTTTAGTAATTGTAGGATTTTGACTTTATTCACGTATTTGTAGGGATAAGGATAAGTATAAATTTTATTTATATTTATATTCTTTTTAAAAAAATTGAATGATTATATGTTTATATTTAGTGTATAAGAAGTGTATAAAATTAATGTATAAGACATACATATAAATTATACATAGATTATATAGTAATTATTTATCAATTATACACTATATATCTATGTATAATGTTTACAAGTATAATATATTAATTATACACAATATTTTCTATAACTATGTAATAAATAAAAACTATTTAAATTACCTTGTTCAAAGAGATATAAATATAACTAAGATTTATACATATCTTTATCTCTATAAATACGTGGGTAGAATAAAAATAAAAAATAAAAAATATGAGAAAGTTGGTTATAATGGGTTATCAAAATAAAGTATGGCTATTTTAAGTTTAAAACTTATATGAGCGGTTATATGAGTTAATTATTCGCAAATTTTAGGTGAAGCAACGATTTATTTTTTCTTTTATAATTTTTAGCCAACTAATATTAGAAGTGATTTTTGAAAATTATTAGGGTCTCCTGCATCTAAAGGAAATTAAAAGTTGCTAAAAATTATCATACAATCGGCCGAAAGAAAGATTACTATATGAAAAGAAAATCAAAACTTTAGGGAAATAAAATGTCTATCACTAAATATTAGAAAGTTAATTATTTTTAAAGTCTTAAATATTAAAATAATAATTAAACAATAATTATTTGAGGAAAATAGTAAAAAGATGATTTAGTTTAAAAGAAAGACTTTTAATGAAGAGTAAAAAATTCAAATCACATTATAAAATTCTCCATATTTTTAATATAGTATAGATAAAAATATTTTAATGTTTCCACCTCCACTTCGCGTGGAGAAGAAGCGGATGGGCAACACCTTGATTAAAGGTGTGAAATGTTGTCACTATGATAGCCACTAATCAATTTAATGAGTGTTGGGAAAATTTAATTTACAAAAGCAAAAGAGAATTTCATTCTTAAAAGTTTGCTGAATATATTCAGTAGCTAATATTTTATATATGTTGATATCAAAAGTTGTTAGTACTAGCATTAAATATTTATAGCCTCATTTTTTGTCAAAAATATTCTCCACCGCATGTGGATCATTTTTTTTAACATATTAGGGATCGTTTCGTATAATGTATAAGCATAATGCAAAATATGATGTATTAGTAATGCTTGCATTAATAATGCTGATATTAGTTATGCTTGCATTAGTAATGCTGAGATTTTTCTTATGCAGTATTTGATTTGGTGTACTAAAAATAATATGCATTGCTTTATTTCTAAAAAAAAAATTGTTTACAAAAATATCCTCCACAAATATGATAGAAATGATGTGTAAAAAGTTTTGAGGGACAATTGTGTCTTTAACTATGCTAATGCATGCATTAGAACTCATTGCATTAATAATACATGAAAATTCATGGTATTAGTAATACATAGCTCAATACACAATAGAGTGTGTAACTAATGCAAGCATTAGTTAAACATAGGTTGAAAAAGTGTACCAAACAAGGTACTAATCTATACTATATTAAAAGTGTGAAAGACCTTATAATGTGATTTGAACTTTTTGCACTTCATTAAAAGTCTCCGCTTTAGACAAAATCGTCTTTTTACTATTTTTCTAATATTTTTAATAGTTAAAATTCATTTAAATTTAGTCATTAAACCTTTCCTTGTTTGAATTATATACCTTAAATTTAGGACTTTAAAATCAATTAAAATATTACCTTAACTAAATGTTTAAAAAAGTTAATTAATTGAACGTTAGTACTTAATACTACAAATTTGTTAGTTTTTTGGTAAGCTAATATATATTTCTTTTTGAAAAAAATTTAGAAAATTGCTATAGCTTTTGGTTAGCTACTGTTAGTTTTGACAAATTAAAGTTGCTTTTAGCAAAATAAAAGTTGTAAAGTTGCCGTAAAAGTAATAGATAAAAACACTAATACAAATTATAGAGGAGTTAAAAACTAAAACTTGCCTCTTTATTTTTTGCTTATGTACGTCAAAAAGCCCTTAAAAGACTTTAATAACTCTTTTATTTACTAATAATTAGTTTTACACCTTTTTTTCCCTTCTGTATGTAAAAAAAAACTAAAAGACTTTAAAAATTCATTCGTTTACTAATAATAAATAGTTTTATAAACATCTTTTATGTTATAAATATATTTATTGTATTATAGTGAATGTCTACTTTATTTCTTTGGAGAAAAGATAGAAACCCTAACTTTTCCTTCATTATAATTCATCTCTCAAGAGAAATAAGAACTCTTAGTTTATTATTTTATAATATTTTACTAATTTTAATGTTCTCATTCGTTCTGTTGAATATTACTAATGCTTCTTTATGTACATACATATGGAGTCCGTCGCTTTACACCCATGCAATTATACAGTGAATATAATGTTGAGGTTAAAATTTATTTATTTGATAGATTTGTTTTATCTTTTTTGTTATTGTAAAATACTCTTTTTGTATTAATGTTATTTTATTTTTATTTTAAATTTACATGTCCTGCAAGTTAAAGTTGATGACCTCCGATCAAATCACGGCTATACATACGTGTTCGGATTCATAAGTATAATCTAAGAGTTAATTTTTATTTTATGAGAAATTCTTATATATTTTTTGTATAGAAACATGACTTATCAATGAAAAGGTAAACAATAAAATTGATCATCACTAATTTAATTTAGTAATGGATTAGCAACGAATTATTAAAAAAAAATCTTAGCTACGAGCAATTTAGTAACGAAGTTCGTAGCTAAGTCCTATTTTATTCTTAGTGTTTGTTGTTAATTAAGGTACGCGTCTCGATCACGCGCAAAGCGCGTACACTAAACTAGTAATACAAAAGGCTAATGCATGCATTAGATTTTCTAATACACTCTACCAAACGATCCCTTACTACTATATAAATGTCATGCCCCGAAGCTACCCCATTGACGCAACACGGTGCTTAGTGTCACAAGTGACCCCAAGCTAACCCATGGCATGGCATATCTACGAAACCAATTTAGAGATATGTACTGTGCGGAAGCTAAAGCAATTTAATAATTGAAAATAAGAAGAGAGCCCAACAAATCTGAGTATGGGTATAATATGAAAATAGTTTAGTGCTGACTGAACACAACACTAACAACTGCTGAATCTAGTCTATGTCTGAAAACCATCTAACTGAATAGGAGTTGCTGGGACATGCCCCCAGCTAACTCTACAAATCTAAAACTGAAGATAAATATTGAAATGAAGCATGTCTATTGCCCTCGAACTAATGAGGACTCACCACTGACTGCTGAGTACGAACTGGGGAACTGAACTAGGCGCTGTCTAGATACTGAGTTCCTGAACCTACATCATAAAATGATGTAGCACAAAAGTATGCGTCAATACTTTGAATGTACTGAGCATGCAGGATATATATACAAAGCTGGGCAATATAGAGCTGAACATGAGGATAACTATACTGCAACATAATTGAAAACTGAACTGAATGAAATGACCAAGTATAAATCATGAAATAACATGTTGAACTGAATACTGAACATAAATACTTGATACAAGGTCAATGCACATGAATCTGACTGTGGGAGACACTACTAACCGACATACCCCAAGTTGAGCTAACTATGGGGCCAACCTGTAACCTTGGATGGAAGGGTGTTCATACCTTGTCAAGGGTACGAACAAGTCTGACCTGGATCCACAACTGATGTCCACAAGGGACAAGGGTGTCAAGCCTAATCTGACGGGTGACCCCTTTAGAACCTACGGTGGCGCCGTAGTTTTGGAACTTAGGGATTGCTGCTAAAGGTCTCAGCCTAAAACTGACGGGTGAGCCTTCATCCCTTAGTTCGCTCGGTGCTAAGTTTACTCCCAACTGAATATGAACAACAATGTACTGAAATGATGGATAGCTCAGAATACTGGAAATCAACTGAGAATGCAACAAAAATATACTTGGAGATATGTCATTCGGATCCTGGTACATGAACATATAATTATCATGTCTAGTGAACTTAATTCATGAAATATTGGAAGTACACAACTAGGTTTTCTGAAAATTAGACATGGAACTACACTAATTCTCCAAGAACATGTAGTCAATACCATAGAGATTGTAGAAACTGAATTACGATAAATCTCTAAGTTCTAGGAACCCTAGGTTTGACAATTCATGGAGGAAACTGAAACTAATTGGAATCTAGGGACCTAATGGGTTAAAGGAACCCACTAGTGATATCCCACATACCTGGTGAAGAAAATCCACGGAGAAATCCTTGGAATTTTGGGGCTGAACTTGGTGAAGGCCTCTGTTTGTTCTTGGGAGAAAACTATCGCCTCTTCTGATTCTTTTCTTTCTAAATCCGTTGAAATTAGGATAATAAGGGTTTTAGGTAGCTTTTGACTAATAAAATAGGCTTAGAGTAGTTAAAACGACGTAGCCTAGGCATTAAATTAGGTAGGAAATGTCTGGAATTCCCTGGAATTTAATTAGAAAAGCTGCTAAAAATCGTGACCCAGGGATCACGACTGGGTTCTACGACTCGTAGAAATTTCCATGGGTCGTGGAACCCTATTGTGGTTTCCTGGTCTTGAAAGCTGGCCACTGGAATGAACCCTACAAGTTGGGTTTATGACTCATGAAAACTTCCATGGGTCGTGGAACCCACTCGTGGTTCCTGTAAGAAATTCTTGGTTCTCTGGACTTTGGTTCCACGAGTTGGGTTCATGACTCGTGGAAACTTCCACGGGTCGTGGAACCCACTCGTGGTTCCTGTATGAAATTCTTAGTCCTCTGAGCTTTGGTTCCACGAGTTGGGTTCACGACTCGTGGAAACTTCCACGGGTCATGGAACCCAATCGTGGTTCCTGAGGTCTTTAGTATAGGCTACTGGAATTGGTTCCACGACTTGGGTTCACGACTCGTGGAAACTACCATGGGTCTTGGAACCCAATCGTGGTTTTTGAAGGTCAACTGCTACAAAGATTCCATGGACAAGTTCTATGGTCCGTGGAAACTTCTACGGTCCGTAGACTTGAGTCGTGGAATGAACTTCAGAGGAGAAGTCCTCTGGTCTTTGTTCCACGAGTCCAGTCCATGACTCGTGGAAGTGACTCGTGGTTCTGCTGACAATTGAATTTTTTTATTTCTCCTGGTTTTCTAAGCTAAGTATGGGCTTGGAAGTTCTGGGTTGTTACAATATCTCCCCCTTGGGATCATTCATCCTCGAATGAAGACTAAACAAGCTGAGTTTGGAGGGAAAGAGTCGAATCCCTACCAACTGAGTACTAGCAACTGACATCTAACTGAACTGAGTTCCATGAACATGCAAGTATGCTGAAATGCAAGGATAACTGATGGAACAATGGTACTGGGACTGAATTACACAAGAGTAAACTGAGAGACCGGACATGAACTATTTACCTCAAGCTGGAACAGAATCGGAGGGAAAGAGGTGGGGGTACTTAGACATCTTGGCTGCTTCTGCTTCCCAAGTAGCTCCCTCTACGGACTGATTCCTCCACAAAACTTTAACTGAAGCGACTTCCTTATTTCTCAACCTACGAACCTGACAGTCAAGAATTTCAACTGGAACCTCCTCATAGGTGAGGCTATCCTTCACAGCCACGCTCTCTAAGGGTACTATCGAAGTTGGGTCACCCACACATTTCTTCAATAGGGAAATATGGAAGACTGGATGAACTGCTGCTAGTTCTGATGGCAACTATAACTCGTAAGCCACATTACCAACCTTTTTCAGGATTTTGTAAGGACCTACATATCTGGGACTGAGCTTCCCTTTCTTGCCGAATCTCATCACCCCTTTCATGGGTGATACCTTAAGGAAAACCCAATCATCGATCTCAAACTCTAAGTCTCTTCTCCTCACGTCAGCATAGGACTTCTGACGACTCTGAGCTGGTTTTAGCCTCTCTCTGATGAGTTAAACTTTCTCCATAGCCTCATGTATCGAGTCTGGTCTAATCAAAGCTGCTTCACCTACTTCGAACCAACCAATAGATGACCTACATCTACGCCCATAGAGGGCCTCATATGGGGCCATCTGAATGCTGGAATGGAAGCTGTTATTGTAGGCAAACTCTATGAGAGGTAGGTGATCATCCCAACTACCCTTGAAATTGATCACACAAGCTCTCAACATATCCTCCAGGGTCTAAATGGTACACTCATCCTGACCATCCATCTGCGGATGAAATGTTGTACTGAGATTCACCTGAGTAATAAGGCCTTTCTGGAAAGATCTCCAGAAATGAGATGTAAACTGAGGACCTCTATCTGAAATGATAGACAAAGGGACTCCATGCAATCTGACTATCTCACTGACGTAGAGCCTGGCATAATCCTCCACTGAATCTGTAGTCTTGACTGCCAAGAAGTGAGCTGACTTAGTGACTCTATCCACTATCACCCAAATTGAATCATACTGCCTGCGAGTATGGGGTAGACTCGTTATGAAATCCATGTTAACCACTTACCACTTCCAAGTAGGAATGCTAATCTCCTGAGTCACACCTCCTGGTTTGTGATGTTCTACCTTTACCTGCTGATAGTTGGGGCACTTAGCCACAAAATCTGCGATGTCCCTTTTCATGCCGTTTCACCAATAGACTTCTCGTAGATCACGGTACATCTTAGTGGCACCAGGATGAATGAAATATCTGGAATTATGGGCTTATGAAAGGATCTGCTATCTCAACTCACCCACCTTAGGGACACATAAGCGACCCTGATAACGGAGTACACCATCTCCCCCTTGGGAGAAAACCTCCACTCTCTGTTAATGAACTGCAGCCTTCAGCTGAAGCAGTATGGGATCACTATCCTGTTTCTCCTTAACTTCAGCTACCAATGAAGATTCTGACCCATTCTGAACTATCACACCACCGTCTGTCGTGTCCATAAGGCAAACTCCTAGGCGAGCAAGCCGATGAACATATCTGACCAGTTCTCTCTTCTCTTCCTTAACATGAGATACTCTACTCATAGATAGTCTACTGAGAGCATCAGCCACTATATTGGCCTTACCCGGATGGTAGAGCATATTCATATCATAATCTTTGAGGAACTCAAGCCATCTCCTCTGACGAAGATTCAACTCTTTCAGGGTGAACACATAATGGAGGCTCTTGTGATCTGTGAACACATCAATATGAATACCACACAAATATTATCTCCAAATCTTTAGGGCAAACACAACCGCTGCAAGCTCGAGGTCATGAGTCGGGTAGTTCTTCTCATGGGCCTTAAGCTGTCTGGAAGCATAAGCTATGACCTTACCCTGCTGCATCAAAACATAACCCATGACGACTCTAGATGCATCACAATAAACCATATAGCCATCTGAACCCTCTAGTAGAGTCAAGACATGAGCTGTAGTCAACCTGTTTTTCAGTTCCAAAAAGCTTTTCTCACATTCATCTGACCACTGAAACTTGGCCTTTTTCTGAGTCAACTTGGTCAATGGGGAAGCTATGGATGAGAATCCTTCTACGAACCTCCTGTAATAACTAGCCAAAACCAAGAAACTTCTGATGTCTGTCGGAGAAGTGGGTCTGCGCCAGTCCTTTACTGCCTCAATTTTCTAGGAATCAACACGAATCCCTTCTCTAGATACCACATGACCAAGAAAAGAGACATACTGCAACCAGAATTCACACTTGCAGAACTTAGCGAATAGCTAGCGATCCTTGAGGGTCTGGAGAACAACCCTCAAATAAGCCGCATGCTCCTCCTCATTTCGAGAATAAACAAGGTTATCATCAATGAAGACAATGATGAACAAGTCCATATACTGTCTGAACACCCTGTTCATTAAGTCCATGAAAGCTACAGGAGCATTGGTTAGTCCAAAAGACATAACAACAAATTCATAGTGACCATACCGAGTCCTGAAGGCTATCTTCGGGATGTCACTATCTTTGACTCTGAGCTGATGATAGCTAGATTTGAGGTCTATCTTGGAAAAGCAACCAGCGCCTTGAAGCTGGTCGAATAAGTCATCAATCCTGGGGATGGAATATTTATTCTTGATTGTGACTTTGTTCAATTGATGGTAGTTAATGCACATCCTGAGGGAACCCTCTTTCTTACGCACGAACAATACTAGAGCACCCCATGAAGATATGCTGGGTCTGATGAAGCCCTTATCTAGTAGGTCTTTCAGCTGTTCTTTTAACTCCTTATGCTCAGCTGGAGCCATTCTGTAGGGAGGAATTGAAATAGTCTGGGTATCTGGAAGGAGATCAATTCCGAAGTCGATTTTCCTTTTGGAAGGAACTCCGAGAAGATCTTCTGGGAACACTTCTGGAAACTCATTCACCAGTGGGACTGACTCAAGAGTGGGGGTCTTAGAGTTTAAATCCTTAACCCAAACTAGATGATAGATATAACCCTTGGAAATCATCTTCCTGGCCTTAAGATAAGAGATGAAATGACCTATAGGCACTGAGTTACTACCCTTCTACTCTAAGACTGGCTCATTAGGAAACTGGAACCGAACGATCCTAGTCCTACAATCGACTAAGGCATAACAGGAATGTAACTAATCCATTCCTAGAATGATATCAAAGTCTACTATTTCCAACCCTACAAGATCTTCTGAGGTGACTTTCTGGGAAACTATGACTGGGCAATTCCTGTATACCCGTCTAGCTATAACTAGGTCACCAACAGGAGTAGAGACTGAGAAGGTTTCTGGATTGACATCAAAATTTATAGCTATATATGGAGTTATAAAGGAAAGTGTAGCCCCTGGGTCTAACAATGCATAACATCAGTATTAAAGACTCGTAACGTACCCGTGACCACATCGTGAGAATCTTCCTGGTTCGACCCTGAAGTGCATATAACCGATTCTGGCGCTGACCACCACCTGCACCCGATAAGGTACCCTACTGAGTAGGGCGACCCACTGGGGCTGCTGCATAGCTGGCTTGATTCTGCGAACGAGTGTCCCTGCCCTTCTGAGAATTTTCAGGGCACTATCTCATCCTATGGCCTGGATTACCACACCCAAAGCAATTTCCACTACCTGCCAGGCACTCACCTTGGTGGTTCCTACCACACTTATTGCACACTGGGTTAGTGTACCCACTAGTAACTATACCTTGGGACTTAGAGCCAGATGCCCTATCTCGTCTATCCTTATTAAACTTGGGCACTGGGGCACTAGCAGAAGATGGAGTTGGAGCTAAATTTTTTTGGTGATATTAAGAGCGGTTTCCACCCTTTGAGCTCTACTGAAAGTGGCTATACTCACCTGTCCTAGCCCTCTTAACATCACCTTTCCTTTCCTTGATCTTTTCCTCCTCAATCTGTTGAGCATAAGTAACCAGCCTGGAGAAGTCCATTTCTTTAATGAGCATTGTGGTCTTGCATTCCTTGACCACATCATCAGACACACCGGACACAAAATTGCTCATACCAGCTTTAGAGTCAGCTACTATTGCTGGGGCGTACTTGGATAACTGAGTGAACTTCAATGCATAGTCCTTTACGCTCATGTCATCTTGCCTCAGATTGATGAACTCTTGAACCTTGGCTTGCCTGAGTTCTAGTGGGAAAAATCGGTCCAGAAATGCAGTCTTGAAAAGATCCCAAGTCACTAATCATGCATTGGCACAACGAGATTCCTTCCACTGCTGGTACCAAGTATAAGCCACCCCTTTCAGCTTATAGGCAGCTAAGTCTGCACTCTCCACTGGTGTGACACCCATAATGTCTGTCACCTTTTGAATATCTTCTAAGCACTCTTGGGGATCTTCCTCTGACTTGGACCCATGAAACTCTAGAGGGTTCATCCGAGTGATGTCCCAGATTCTGGCTGCAGCAGTATTGACTTGAGGCGGAGCTGGATCCAAAGCTTGCTGATTGACCTGGGTGGTCATGGCCTGAGAAAGTACTTGAAAAGCAACTTTGAATTTCGCATGCGTAACCTGCTCATTCAGTGGGTCTGCTGGAGCTGCTGGTGCTGCTGGTGCTGTTGGTGCTGGCAAATTCCTAGCGTTAGCTCTTCTGGGAGGACTTTTTCTGAAATGCAAAGAGCATGAGTTAGAATAGAGGAGAATTAAATAGAGTTTATACTCTATAGCACGAACTGGAAAAGAAAGAAGGGAAGTTATTCCTAATGACGTCTCATAGCTTCTCCCCCATAAGTGTGGAGCGCTTCACACCCATGAAGAAGACTTTACTTGACGCGGCATTCAGACACCCTAGGACACTTAAACCTGATGCTCTGATACTAAGTTTGTCACGCCCCGAAGCTACCCCCTGGATGCAACATGGTGCTTAGTGTCACAAGTGATCCCAAGCTAACCCATGGCATGATATCTACGAAACCAATTTAGAGATATGTACTGTGCAAAAGCTAAAGCTATTTAATATTTTAAAATAAGAAGAGAGACCAACAAATCTGAGTATGGTATAATATGAAAATAGTTTAGTGCTGACTGAATACAACACTAACAACTACTGAATCTAGTCTATGTCTGAAAGCCATCTAACTGAATAGGAGTTGCTGGGACATGCCCCCAGCTAACTCTACAAATCTAAAATTGAAGATAAATACTGAAATGAAGCATGTCTATTACCCTCAAACTAATGAGGACTCACCACTGACTGCTGAGCACGAATCGGGGAACCGAACTAGGCGTGGTTTGGATGCTGAGTGCCTGAACCTACATCATAAAATGATGTAGCACAAAAGTATACATCAGTACTTTGAATGTACAAAGCATACATGATATAAACAAATCTAGGCAATATAAAACTGAACATGAGGATAGCTATACTGAAACATAATTGAAAACTGAACTGAATGCAAAGACCAAGTATAAATCATGAAATAACATGTTGAACTGAATACTGAACATAAATACTGGATACAAGGTCAATGCACATGAATCTGACTGTGGGAGACATTACTAACCGACATATCTCAAGTTGAGCTAACTATGGGGCCAACCTGTAACTCTGGATGGAAGGGTGTTCATACCTTGCCAAGGGTATGAACAAGTTTGACGTTGATCCACTACTGATGTTCCCAAGGGACAAGGGTGTCAAGCCTAATCTGACGGGTGACCCCTTTAGAACCTACGATGGCGTCGTAGTTTTGGAACTTAGGGATTGCTGCTAAAAGTCTCAGCCTAAAATTGACGGGTGAGCCTTCATCCCTTAGTTCTCTCGGTGCTAAGTTTACTCCCAACTGAATGTGAACAACAATGTACTGAAATGATGGATAGCTCAAAATACTGGAAATCAACTGAGAATGCAACATAAATATACTAGGAGATATGACATTCAGATCCTGGTACATAAACGTATAATTAGCATGTCTAGTGAACTTAATTCATGAAATACTGGAAGTGCACAACTAGTTTTTCTGAACATTATACATGGAACTACACTAATTCTCCAAGAACATGTAGTCAATACCATAGAGATTGTAGAAACTGAATTACGATAAATCTCTAAGTTCTAGGAACCCTAGGTTTGAAAATTCATGGAGGAAACTGAAACTAATTGAAATCTAGGGACCTAATGGGTGAAAGGAACCCACTAGTGAAATCCCACATACCTAGTGAAGAAAATCCATGGAGAAATCCTTGGATTTTTGGGGCTGAACTTGGTGAAGGCCTCTGCTTGTTCTTGGGGGAAAACTATCGCCTCTTCTGATTCTTTTCTTTCTAAGTCCGTTGAAATTAGGATAATAAGGGTTTTAGGTATCTTTTGACTAATAAAGTAGGCTTAGAGTAGTTAAAATGACGTAGCCTAGGCATTAAATTAGGTAGGAAATGTCTGAAATGTCCCTGGAATTTAATTAAAAAAGCTGCTGAAAATCGCGACCCAGGGATCACGACTGGGTTCTACGACTCGTGGAAAGTTCCACGGGTCATGGAACCCTATCGTGGTTTCCTGGTCCTTAAAGCTGGCCACTGGAATGAACCCTACGAGTTGGGTTTATGACTCATGGAAACTTCCTCGGGTCGTGGAACCCACTCGTGGTTTCAGTAAGAAATTCTTGGTTCTCTGGACTTTGGTTCCATGAGTTGAGTTCACGACTCGTGGAAACTTCCACGGGTCGTGGAACCCACTCGTGATTCCTATATGAAATTCTTAGTCCTCTGAGCTTTGGTTCCACGTGTGGGGTTCACGACTCGTGGAAACTTCCACGGGTCGTGGAACCCAATCGTGGTTCCTGAGGACTTAAGTATAGGCTACTGCAATTTGTTCCACGACTTGGGTTCACGACTCATGGAAACTACCATGGGTCGTGGAACCCAATCGTGGTTCCTGAAGGTCAACTGCTACAAAGATTCCACGGACAAGTTCTACGGTTCGTGGAAACTTCTACGGTCGGTAGACTTGAGTCGTGGAATGAACTTCAGAGGAGTAGTCCTCTAGTCTTTGTTCCACGAGTCCAGTCCACGACTCGTGGAATGTTCCACGACTCATGGAAGTGACTCGTGGTTCTGCTGACAGTTGAATTTTTTTTTCTCCTGGTTTTCTGAGCTAAGTCTGGGCTTGGAAGTTTTAGAGTGTTACAATAAAAGTTTGGACAAGCAAGTTGTTGTTGGTCGGCATGTGCGTCTTGCCATTCTTTTATATAATAAGGACATTTTTGTCATTCTTGTGTACTTTCTCCATTTTAATTAGTTTATTTTATTTTTCTTTTTAATTGGTTATATATTTAAAAATTACATTAAAAAATATTATAAATTACAACAATTCAGAACTTAAAATATTTAAAAGATATCAAAAATTTGTGTGACTCTCAAAATTCTATCAGTGCTACATAAATTGGGACAGATGAAGTACATATATTATTTAAAAATAGAGTATAAAGTATTATAAATCACAATAATTAATAACTTAAAATATTTACAAGACGTAAAAAAATTGGTTGACTCTCTGAATTCTATCAATGTCACATAAATTGGAGCAGAGGGAGTAACATATATTACTTGAAAAGTACATAGAAAGTAATATAAATCACATAATTGATAATTTAAAATATCTAAAAATTACATATTAAAATTGGATTGAGTCTCCAAATTCTATCAGTACAACATAAATTGGGACAGAGAGAGTAACATATATTATATGAAAATTATTTGAAAAATAGTATAAATCACAATAATTAACAATTTAAAACATTAAAACTTATATAAAAAAATTAATTGACTCTCTAAATTCAATCTGTGTCACATAATTAAAATAAAAAAGTAGCATATATTGAGCCCGTACTAGCACAAACTCTTATATCTAGTAGATATAGATGCTAGGTGTTATAGTTGTTTTCTAATCCCAATTAAGTCACCGCCTCTATATGTGCACATATATCTCTACATATATTTTTCCTTTCTCATTGTTCACTTTTAGAAGATTGGCAGCAACGTATTTCTTTGTTGCTCTCTTTCTATGTCTATGAATATATTTTCAACAATCGCAAAGTATATCCTTATTCAGGTTAAGTTTTGTGTTTTATCCGTTATTTCTCGATTCTTACACCATGTAGATTTCAAATTGTGAAAAATTATACGTTTTGGTCGAGGAAATCGAGTAGACAGAGTTAGTGGTAGCTTCGAGATGCAGCGTTTAGGTATGCAATATTGGAATTTGGACTTGTGTTAATTGGTTACAACTTGAAAGGATAATGATGTGGTCCAAGTGGTGGATAATAAAAGGCTTAATATTAAACTATTATGTGTGCGGGTAAGCTAGGCCCAATAACTATTGCCCTATGATGGGTAGGTACTCTATAAATAGAGGCCAACCCCTCTTTCTCTAGATATAAGAAAATCTAGCGTATTCTATTCTTGAATACGTGTATTACAGTTGACGCCCCATCGGTTTACATAACTGGAGAATTGAGGAAGTTGGTCTCAGGTTTAATCGCCGATTGCTATTACTGCTTAACAATGGAGATGAACAATACACTTTCTTTGTTCTATCTCAAGATTATGTTTATGCTTGAGTCTTAATCTCCTCTATGGTTGCGAGTTAATTATCTTACAGTTGGTATCAGAGCCACCATAGTTAGGGATTAAGGCAACACATTAATCCTGTGTTTTCTGATGTGCCAGGATTTGACGATACTTTCGACGCTTAAAACGAAGGATTTTTGAGAGTTCTTAAGCATATTTTGTTGGGTTTAATGTCGTTTGTTATATGTACAGGGAAAAGTATGAAATAGATGAAGAACATCAAAGTTATGCAGTATTCTGGGCAAAATATAGGTCACCACGGGCGTCATATTCACGATGGCACGTGGGGCAGGATGTAGGAACCCAACAGTGAAAGAAGCTAAGGAAGTGAGGCCTGATGGGCTGCCACGACTCCCGTAGAAGATACGACGGAACATCGAATTGCCCGTCGAAATGATCCAGGGAAACATGCAAGAGTTGAAGCAAAGTGACGGGCCCTCACGATGCCCGTGATAGTCACGATGCCCCATCGGATTGCCCGTGGAAACTAGGCAGGAGGGCTGGAGAGAAGCCAAGCGCAGGCAACGAGAAGGCCACAATGGGCTTCGCACCCACGATGGCCCATCACCTCCACCCATGAGATCGTGGCAAGGACTTAAAATGGAAGACTTAAAGATGGCCGACGGGAACCCACGACGCCCGTCGCACCCACGACGGCCCGTGAGGCATCCCATCGGCACTGCCGCATCCAGCTTCTCCTAGATTTGTTAGGATTTGGTTTCTTTGTCTATAAATACTCCTCCTTAGGTTTTATTTTTGTTGTTATGCAATATTTTCAAATAATTATTCCTTTGTTATTTAGCTGTTGACATTAAACACAAGTTCTTGATTAATTGAAGTGTTCTTGATACTTTTCTTCAAGATTCCAAATTTCTTTGCTCTAACTTGTAAGTATCAACTGGTGATTGCACAAACAACCATTATTTACATGCTTATCACCATGAGTAGCTAAATCTACAACTAGGGTTGTGGGAACCATGAAGAATTAACAAAGTAGGCACAGTGCTTGGTAATTCTAGGGCAATATTTATGCATGTATTATTCTTCCCTTCGCATTGATTGCCTTCTAGCAGTGTACAACGTTAGAACTAGCCTTATCCTTACTTGCCGGACCAAGGAGGTAACGGATGGGAAAAGGGTTATTCAACAATGGAGATTTGAGGCTACCAACCCTCATCTAATAGGTTGACCTTGTCCGGGAATAGCTAATCTGGTATCCAGGGTAAGGGTTTGAAAAGCACACACCCGCGGCCGGACCAAGGCGTGTGGTGAAATTCATCTAGCTGCCGGACCAAGAAGTTAGGTGAACCCAACTTGCCGATTCTACATGCTTAGTATCAAACTAGTTTACCAAGTACAAAAGCCTTACTAAGTTATGATCTCATGGGGAACACTACCCTAGTCGCTTCTATTATTGATAACAACTATTGAAATTGACATCTGTCACTTATTTGCATTCTAGTCACGATTACTACTTGTTACTATTGAACCCCCCCCCCCCCCTTTCGAGGGAAATAAACGACTGAGAGCCCGAGTAAATATTAATCGACCATAGTCCTACCATATTCCCTATGGGATTGACCCCAACCTTCGTTGGGTTCTATATTTGAACAGCGATCGCTTACGCTTCTAACAGGAGGTGTAATTTGGGTGCATCAAATTTTGGCACCGTTGTTGGGGAATACGATTTAGGATTAAGAGAGATTGTGTTTATTTCACTATTAGTCCTTATTTCCTGATTTTACTTTTTTTGTTGTTTTTTATTGGTTCTATAGGTTGCACACTTGTGTATGCCCCATACGAGGATTCAAGGTAATCCCTTGATCCCATACGATCCTGAGCTCTGTCGAACATTAAGAAACATGGCCAAAGAGGGAGAACATGAGACACAAGAACAAACCATAGCCTGGTTGTTAGCCAAAGAAGAGCAACAAAAAAAGGATGGAGAAGATGCTTTTGTCGTTGAAGATGCTGTATTTGCAGCAGACCTCGCAGCTCGAAATATGGCGGCTGAGCAAGCAAGGTAGGCACGACAACAAACTGCTCGTCAATCTACACTAAATGCCCAAGCAGCAGCAGACGGGGCAGCCTACCAGAATTTTCCTAGAGGACCAGTCGTTCCACGACAGAATAGGGGTCGACAGACACAGCATCCCAGGCAAGCCTCTCGCTACTATGATTTTGATGATTATGATGATGAGGAGGAATTGGGCATCACTGGGCCCATAGTGTTTCCACCATTGACTGAGGGGGCAAAATTCAACATCACCAGCACCATGATCCAGTTGATGAACAATAAGAGACTGTATGCTGGAAAACCTACAGAAGATGCAAATCTTCATGTGCAGAATTTTACTCAGATTTACAAGGGGTATAGTATGCTAGGAGTGGGGAAAGATGCTATTAGACTGAGGTTGTTTCCATTCTCATTGACCGATGAGGCAACTGTGTGGCTCTCAGAACTACCCGATAATTCCATATACACATGGCAGGAGTTGAAGACCCAGTTTTTGGAGCGATTCTTTCCTCCATCAAGGATATTGCAATTGAAGCAGGAGATCTATGATTTCAAGCAGCTACCTGCAGAGGCATTATATGAGGCTTGGCTGAGGTTCAAGAAGAAGTTGAAGCAAGTTCCGAGACATGGGATCCCTTCAAGGCATCTAATGGAAATTTTCTACAAGGCACTGAATGACAACACCAAAGCAGTAGCTGACACTGTAACTGGTGGGGCATTCATGGACAACTCGTATGATGAAGCTTCGGAGATACTTGATCGGGTTACGAAGACCAACAGAGCATGGCACACTAGAGAGTCAGAGACCCCATCAGGTATATATGTAGTAGGCAGGGCATTGGATTTGAATGAATTGCAAGACCTTAAATAGGAAGTTGCTGAGATGAACACGATAGTTGGGTTTCTTGCAAAAATATTCCTGGTTGAGGAAGTAGAGAAAGTAAAAGCCATCAGTTCCCAAGGTAAAACACCTAGGCCAAACAATTATTTATTCAAAGAGGAGGTTAGTTATCTGAATGATCAAGGGGCGGGTTTATGGGCCTCTGGCCAAGGAAATCAAGGTCAGAACAGAGACAAAGATGACTACTACAAATCGGTCCGATTATAGAGATAGGAGCAGAGGTAGAGACAGAGATAATGACTGGCAGAAAAAGGATGGGTACAAGAACAATAGAAGTGGGCTTTATGTCCCTCCATGAAATCGCAAAGATAAACCTGGACAACCCATCATGAGAGAGCTGCTCAACAAAGTGTTTCAAAAGGTTGACTCTATGGATGCAAGCATGAAAGAGATTAAAGCTGACATTTAAAATATCAGTCAGAGAGTGGATTCCCATGCTATCTCCATAAAGCAGCTATAGACGCATATGTACCAAATTTCCACTAGCATGAATCCACGTCAAAAGGGTACTCTCCCAAGTGATACCATTCAGAATCCAAAGAATAACCGACAGGTTATGGCAGTGTCTACTCAAAGCATAAAGCAAACCATTGACCTTCCCATGCCTAGAGTTGTGGATGAGCCAGCCGAAGCTGAAAAGGAGGATGCTGAGATTTTGGTTGAGTCTGAAGAAAAAAATAGTGATGAAGGGCTGTGTGAAAGGCAGCCCGACTGAGTTGAGAGAAAAAAGCAAATAGGTTGCACCAGTGCTGAAACCCATTCCATTACCCCCTCCACTTTATCCACAGAGATTGAAGAAAAAGGTTTAGGATGATAAATTTTACAAATTCATCTCCATGCTGAAGCAACTCTCAGTAAATATTCCTTTGGTTGAAGCATTGGAGCAGATGCCTGGATATGCTAAATTCATGAAGGATCTGGTAACTAGGAAGAGAATGGTAAGCTTTGAGCCAACTAACAATTTGCACCACTGTAGTGCAATAGCATCTCGTTCTATGGTTCAGAAGAAGGAAGATCCTGGGGCTTTCATAATTTCTTGTACGATTGGAGCTTTCTACTTTGCCAAGGCATTGTGTGATCTGGGTGCTAGTATAAATCTCATGCTGCTAGCAGTTTATAATTAGCTGGGCTTGGGAGCCCCCACTCTGACTACAATGCGGCTCCTTATGGCAGATTGCACGGTGAAGAGGCCTGTGGCAATTCTCTATGATGTATTGGTAAAGGTTGACACTTTTATTTTTCCTGCTGACTTTGTGATTCTAGATTGTGAGGTTGAATTCAAGGTGCCCATTATCTTGGGGCGACCATTCCTGGACACTGGACGGGCGTTGGTTGATTTGGAGACTGGACATATGAAATTCTGGCTGAATGATGAGGAGGTGACATTCAATGTCTGCAAATCTGTGAAACATCATGATGACATATGAGTGGTGTCAGTCATTGATGTTATTGATAAGGATTAACTTGTCATACTTATCGAAGAGACACTTAGTGTCAAAGCCCTTGCTGCCGTGATTATAAACTTTGAAGGTGACGAAATTGAGGAGTACAATGATATGGTAGCAGCACTCACAGGGTTAGGATCTTACATTTATGCACCAAAGAAGCTCGACCTAGACTTGAAGAATAGGCAGACGCCGCTTGTCCGACCATCTATTGAGGAGCCTCCAGTATTGGAGCTCAAAGCACTTCCATCTCATCTTCGATACGTATTCTTAGGAGCTAATGAGACTTTGCCAGTGATCACTGCTGCTGACTTAGGTGAAGGGCAAGTTGAAGCTCTGGTTTCTATGTTGAGGAAGTTTAAAAGGGCCATTGGCTGGACCATCACAAACATCATTGGGATTCCACCTGGAATCTGTACTCATAAAATTCAGCTTACGCCAGATTGTATTCCAAGTATTGAGCACCAACGCAGGTTGAACCACCCTATGCAAGAGGTTAACAAGAAAGAGATTATTAAGTGGTTAGATGCAGGTGTGGTTTATCTTATTGCAGACAACAAATGGGTAAGCCCTGTTCAGTGTGTGCCAAAAAAGGGTAGGATTACTGTAGTCCCACATGCAAAGAATGAGTTGATTCCGATGAGGCCAGTCACAGGCTGGCGCATATGTATGGATTATAGAAAGCTGAATGCATGGACTGAGAAGGACCATTTTCCGATGCCTTTCATGGATCAGATGTTAGACTATTTTGCTAGTAGAGGATGATATTGTTTTCTTGATGGTTATTGGGGATACAACCAGATCTCGATTGCTCTTCAAGACCAAGAGAAAACCGCTTTCACCTGTCCATATAGGACGTTTGCGGTCAAAAGGATGTCATTTGGTTTATGCAATACGCCATCAACATTTCAGCGTTGTATGATGTCCATCTTCTCTGACATGGTGGAGGACACTATTGAGGTATTTATGGATGACTTTTCAGTGGTAGGTAACTCTTTTGAAGATTGTCTAGATCATTTGAGCAGTGTAATAAAATGATGTGAAGAGTGCAACCTAGTGCTGAATTGGGAAAAGTGTCACTTCATGGTGAAAGAGCGCATAGTGCTTGGTCACCAGATTTCTAAGAAGGGTATAGAGGTTGAAAGAGCAAAGATTGATGTGATTGAAAAATTGCCTCCGCCTATTTCTGTGAAGGGAATTCAGAGTTTTTTGGGGCACACAGGTTTTTACAAGAGATTTATCAAGGACTTCTCCAAAATTTCCAATCCATTGTGCAAGCTGTTGGAGAAAGAGGTAAAGATTTTATTTGATGATGCATGCCTGAAGGTAGGGGTGTTCACGGGTCTGTTTTTGGTCAAAACCAAAACCAAACCAATTTATTCAGTTTTTGAATTTCTAAAACCAAACCAAACCAAATAAAAATGTAACAGTCGGTTTGGTTCTTGTCGGTTTGGGTCGGTTTAGTTTAGTTTTTTTATTTTATGATCCTAACTAATGATAAATTGATAATAGTATAAAAATGGCAATGGCTAAAAAGCTTGCCTACATACAAGTCCTAATAACACCAACTAAGAAAATATCTTGAACAAGCCTATCTTGTTTGGCATTGCAAACACTAATTTTATCTCTTAAATTTGTGAACCAAATGCCAAAATAATAAGCATTAGTAGTACTATCTGTAGGATAAAAATCACAAATAAATATTTTGTGGGGAAGCGATTACCAAGAAAATGAGACAATAATCTTCTAAATTCTAATGCATTAATTAGTATTATGAAAAGAACCCAAAATGCAATAATAAGCATTTGATTTGCTGCGCATTATTTTAAAATTATAAAAAGTGAGACCCTACGATTAGAACTTAGACACCCAAAGTTTAAAGTATTGGGCTTGAAGTTGTGGGTTGTTGGATTTGGGCTAAAGTGTTGGGCTTGAGTAATTATAATATGATAAAGTTAAGTTCATGATTAAAATGTAATAAAATAATTATATTTTATTTATAAATAATATATAAATAATTATAAATTTGTATATATAATTTATCGGTTAGATTTTGTTATTTTTGCAGTTTTTTTAGTAAAACCATAACCAAACCAAATAATATCGATTTTTAAAATTCAAAACCAAACCAAACCAAACCAACTATCGGTTTTTTTTCATCGGTTTGGTTTTGTTTGCGGTTTGGTTTGGTTTCTAACCAAACCGTGAACAACAGGTAGGCATTCGAGTGCCTTAAAGAAAACTTGGTCTCAGCTCCTATCATTATCTCCCTGATTGATGCCAACCTTTTGAGGTTATGTGTGATGCTAGTGGAGTGGCGCTAGGAGCAGTCCTAGGCCAAAGGCATGAAAAGATTCTCCATCCTGTATACTACACTAGCAAAGCACTTAACCCAGCTCAGAAGAATTATACAGTAACCGAATAAGAGCTTCTTGTTGTGGTCTTTGCTTTTGAAAAATTCAGATCCTACTTGCTAGGCCCCAAGGTGGTGGTGCACACAGACCATGCAACTCTTCGTTATCTCATGGCAAAGAAGGACGCAAAACCAAGGCTGATTAGATGGGTGCTGCTACTGTAAGAGTTCGATTTTGAGGTCAAGGACCAAAAGGGAACAGAGAATCAAGTAGCAGACCATTTGTCTAGGCTAGAAGAAGAGGCAATGCTGAAGCTGAATGATGAACATGAGATAGATGACTAGTTTCCTGATGAATAAGTGTTAGCCGCTTCTCAAGATTTGATCCCATGGTTTGCTGATATTGCCAACTATTTGGCAAGTGATTTAGTACCCGATGATATGTTATTCCACCAAAGAAGAAAGTTCATGTCCGATGTTAAGAAATACTTTTGGGAAGAGCCATTCTTGTTCCGTGTGTGTGCTGATACTATGATCCGGAGATGTGTGCCTGAAGCTGAGATGATGGAGATATTAAAGGCTTGCCATTCATCCCCTGTTGGGGGTCATCATAGTGGTATCCGGACTATGCACAAGATTTTACAATATGGCTACCATTGGCCAACTATTCACAAAGACGCCCATGAGTTTGCTAAGGCTTGACGCAGATGTCAAAGGGAAGGAGGTATATCAAGGAGGCATGAGCTTCCTCTTAATCCCATCCTTGTGATTGAGCTGTTTGATGTTTAGGGCATAGACTTTATGGGCCCGTTTGTGTCATCAAATGGAAACCGGTACATATTGATAACTGTTGACTATGCATCAAAATGGGTGGAGGTGGTTGCAGTTCCCAGTAATGAAGGCAAGTGTATCACATCGTTCTTGAAAAAGAACATCTTCTCCAGGTTTGGTACACCAAGGGCAATAATTAGCAATGAAGGATCTCACTTTTGCAACAGGTTGTTTCATGCTTTGCTTGAGAAATATAGAGTAAAACATAGAGTTGCAACCCCTTATCATCCTCAGACGAGTGGGCAAGTGGAGGTTTCCAACAAAGAGATAAAATTGATCCTGTCCAAGACTGTCAATGCCAACAGAAAGGATTGGTCGCGGAAGTTAGATGATGCTTTGTGGGCGTATAAGACTGCATTCAAGACCCCAATAGGTATGTCACCATATCAACTTATGTTTGGTAAAGCGTGCCATCTTCCGATTGAGTTAGAGCATAAGGCCATGTGGGCATTGAAGAAGCTGAATTTAGATTGGTCTGAGGCATCGTTACAACGGCTTGGGCAGTTGAATGAATTGGATGAGTTCTGCCTAAACACATATGAGAGTTCAACTCTGTACAAAGAGAGGATGAAGCTGTATTATGACCGAAAGATAGAAAAGAGAAATTTCTAGCCGGGTGATTTGGTCTTGCTCTTTAATTCTAGACTTCGCTTATTTCCTGAAAAGCTGAAGTCCAAGTGGATTGGACCCTTCAAGGTGGTGCAAGTATTTCCTCATGGAGCTGTGGAACTTGAAAACCATGAAGGAAAAAGGTTTAAGGCAAACGGGCAGCGGATAAAAGCTTATTTCGGCACAACTGAGGAGCTGGAAACGATTAAAGCCTGGAGCCTTGATGATTTTTTCCAACCCAATGAGCTTGATGAAGTATGAGTAATCAAGCAACCTGCGTCGTGCCGTGACATTAAATCAGGCGCTGCATGGGAGGCAACCCATGGACTTTTATTTTTTTTTATTTGTTTTAGTTCTAGTAATTGTAAAATGTTTTGGTGAAGTCTGAGAAGCCAAAACACTTACGTCGTGCTGCGACATTAAATCAAGCGCTGCATGAGAGGCAACCTATGTACTAATGTGTGTTGGTTTTGCAGAAGGAAGGGAGATGAAAAACAAGTGCTAAAACTGCAGGCAAAAAGGGATTCCACGGGCTCTTTGATGGGCCGTCGCAGGTGCCACACCCGTGGGACTGGGGACGTCCAGTTAGAAAATTTGCTAAGTATGGAAGCATGGTGCTCTGCCTCATTTCCACATCCCACATGACGGGATGTTGCATCCCTGATAGGTGCGGGAATGGGTGTGATGCAGGCCACAAAGATAAGAAAATTTGCTAAGTATGGAAGCATGGTGCCCTGCCTCATTTCCACACCCCACATGATGGGATGTCGTGCCTCCGACGGGCGTGAGAGGCCAGGTACAGCCATCCCGGTAAGTAAAAGTTGACCGGCCATCGCACACCCTATGGGCATCGCATAGCTCATCGTATGGGTCGGTCAAGGGAGTGCAACAATTTTTAAAATATTTCTTAACCCTGACCCGACCCGACCCGACCCGGAACCCTTTCCCCAACCTTTCCTCGCGTCTAATAAGGTTTGACTTCATTCAATTAAGATCAAATACACTAAAATTTCTCTCTTGCCTAAAGCACCACACACACGATCTCCCATCTCTCTCAATCCCTGATTTCACTCCCCACGATCACTCAACTCTCATTCCCATAAACCCTTCACAAAATCGCAAGCAACTCAACACTAGAAAGTGTATTTCAAGAGTTTTTGGCAACCAAAGAAGTAAGTCCTTTCTTCTTGTAGCTTGTCAAACCCACTTGATGTTTGAAAAATAATGGCTATGGTTTTTGATGTTATGAATCCGTTCATAATGTTTTAAGAAACCTAACCCTAGTTGTGAATAAGTTGTTAGTGATTGTGTGAGTACATAAAAATGCATAGATTGGAAATTAGGGTTTTGTAATGTTTTGATAAAAGATATTTGAGTTGTTGTTATTCGTTTGTCGTGTGGGTAATGAGAAATTGGATATGTGTGAAAGAACAAGGGAGGAAAATTACATTGTGTACCTGATTGAATCCCACGGGCCAGTAGACGGGACATTTGAGGCACGACGTTCGTCATGCAAGGCGTGGAGATGGCCTAAAAATTGAAAAAGTTTCTGGCCAGATCCTACGCCCAACCCGATAGGACGACGGACCTCCCACGCCCAACCCGATGGGACGACGGACCTCCCACGCCCGTGGGAGGACAACAGTCCTTAAAAATCCCACCCCTCATGCACCAACGCCCTATCTCACGTGACGTCGAACCTTTCACGCCCGTGGCACTGGGTTGTGGGAGGGAGAATTTCCCTATAAACTCCACTGGTCCATTCTGACGTCCTGTGCCACGGAACGTCGGCCCTCCCATATCCGTGGGAGGCTGTTTTGCCTGAATATTTTTCTAAGTGTTAAAATTTTTCTCGGTTTGTAACTTTGGTCCCGATTGCTAACGTTGGTTACATGCAATTACTAAATGGCACCAAAGACACCGTTACGACGAGGGGGGGCTCGGAAAGCTAAGGACATTGTTTTATCCCTTTTTGGAATTTAATTTAAAAGAAAATGGTTTTGACGCTTTAGAAATTATTTTAAAATTCGAAAGAAAACTTCAAAATAATTTCAAAACAAAAAAATAGTCGCCATTTAATTTTTATAAAGAAATTAAGAAAACTTCAAATATTTTAAAGATTTTAAAAACAGAAATAAAAATCTTCAAAATTTAGAGAAAATGGGTAAGGGTTCAAGTAACGTCTTAAGAAGTTTTTAAGGCACTTAAGAACGTCCGTTTAAAAAATGGTTGACCAAAACAATTTTGACTAACTTGATAACAATGACTAATTTCGAAAGATTTGAATTTGTGAAAAATAACAAGGATATTAAAGACTTGAAAAAAATATAACAATTTTAAATAAAGACATGACTTATATTTTTAGACTAAGTAAAAAAAAGAAATTCTCTTTAAAGAATATGCAATGAAATTTTTAAAGGAGGAGACTTGAATAAATACTTTATAATTAATATTATGAAAAAAAATAACTAAAATTACAAGAAAATAAGTAACTCATGGAAAATGAGGTCATATGAAAAGATGTGATTTTATTCTACCAAAATGGAAAGTGATTTAAGGATAAAAACTTTAGAGAAAACTAATAACTTGAATAAGTGAGAAAAGTTAAGGAATTATTTCAACTAATCTTGTGAGAAAATTGAAGTTATGACAAGGTCATTTTAAGAAAAAAAACTAAATAAACAGGAATTATTTTTCAACGAGAATCTCCTAGAATTAAAATTTGGAAAAAATTATAAAATAACAATTCTTAGAGAAAAAATTTGAATAAATTATCTTTTTTTTCAATTAAGAGTGAAAATAAATGAAGTTGTAAGTTATTTGGAGAAATCGTTATTTTTAAAGGAAATATATTGATGAAAAAAACAACTTTGAGAAGAATATTTTAAAGAAATACTAATTTTAAGCCAAGGAGGATTAAGGGATTTCTTTACTAATTTGTGCAAGTATTAAAGTTGAAAGAAAATAAAAGCTCATCATTTTTATTTTTTTATTTTTTCTGAAAGAAGATATAGTTGAACCCAAAATTAATGTAAGAAGGTCACTTGGAATTGTCATGACTAATATTGAAAAATTTACTTTAGCTAATTTGAGAAAATTAATGATCAAAGAAATATTTAAACTTATTAGAAAATTTGATTAAAATGAAGGAAGCATTTTTACGAAATTAACGACTTCATTTAAACCTAAATTAGCACATGAATGGGGAAAAGAATACATTCTTTATTAAAAAGAAAAATAATAATTTATTTTTTGGGCAAATTGGCATAAAATCTCTTCTTTTTTTCTTCTCATTTTTAACACAAGCTAAAGTACATGGCTAAATTTGAACAAAACATGTTAAAGGAAGAAAACAAAGACGAAACAAAAATGACAATACTTTAGCGGATCTATTAAGATTAATTTAAAGTTAGTCAATACAAGTAATTGAAATAAATAAATATACATGAAAAAAAAGAGTTGAGATTTAGGCCCCTTTTGGCCCATTTAAAGTATGTCCATCATTTGGACTTTAATATTAATTATCTCTGTATATCAGCTGCGTATCGTTGTCTTCAACCTGTATATTTGCTTCCCTTTTCGTACACCATATGCTGCTGACAGCCCATTTGGACCTAAACGAGACTGACTCGAAGATGTGTTGGGCCTTATTGGCCCAACGAGATGTAGAAGGGAGATTGGGAGTCCGAAACAGACTCGGACGTCACATGTGTCAAAGAAAAGAAAAGGAATTAACAAATATGCAAGATGAGGAGTCGGGATCATAGTCGAAAAATAATACCTAAATCAGATAGTCATATTTAAATACTCATAAATTATACTTGAACGTCAATAAGCAAAAAGGGATCTAACATATCAATGAGGGTAGATGAAAATATGTTTAAACACTTTGTCAAGTAACTTCAACATCTGAGATGCATTTCCAGAATACAAGCGAAGAAATAAAATTTCTTAAAAGTTATTTTGACAACGTTACTGGCAGAAGAACACTCTGAACATATAACCCGACTAAGTATAAGGTTGCAAAACCTTGATCTTATTTTACCAAGTGCACATATTTTATAATACCAACATCAAACATCCTATGGAAGCATAATTCACCCAAAAAGATACACAAATTCACATTCGACTATGCCAACCCATACTCATTGAAAACGCAGGTAAGGACTTCACAATAGTACCAATTTGTGCATAACTTGAGCATACAGGAGCATATTTTAGTCATGCTATAACACTTGATGAAAATTCCTTTATAAGTTGGTTTTAGTGTTAATAAATCCGGGTACGTGGCTTATTAGGTGCAGCTATAAGGAGGGAATTTTATTTGGAAAAAACAAGTCCCATGATATGCACGTATTCTCTTACTAAGCTATGAAAATAGGGAATCACCATGAACATTTTTTACTAGATTTGATCATTTTGAGGCATACGGACGCAGCCACCACTGATTCCTTGAACCCAAAGAAATCACGGAACATCCAAACAAATTATTTTTTTGATCTAAACTTGACTAAATTTCACCGAAATCGAGCATTTTTCTTTTGCTACTGAAAGTAAAAGAACTGGTAATTAATCTTTGCAACCAGAAAAAAAGAACACATGATGCCTTGTACCCTCACCCAACCTTGTCTCTCGCTTGTCGAAAGGAGTTTTAGCCAAAACATACTTCGAATGAGGTGCAAGATTAAAGAGTTTCCAATTACTCAATGATGGATACAACAAACAAATTTTGAGAGTTTGCTATTCTTCAAACAAATTACCCAATAAGTAAATGGATTTAGCAGATTTAAACGAATTCAAGACAGTCCATCCCTCTATCCAAATGATAAGTTAAAACGAGCCATGAAAATAACATAGATTTATCAAAAATAAAGTCTTTTACACGAGTTCTTTTACACTGTAATTATATTCTTTTAAGAAACAACCAATGTTCGATATTTTTTTTTAGAGAGAGATTTCAACAAGTAGGCTACATGAGAAGAAATTCTAGTTAGAATTCCAGAAGTCTTTGTAAAGTTCAAGAAAAGCATAATATTCGGATGGCAAAATTCTTCAAGAACCCGTAAATATCTAAGGGGAGCAAAGATCAAGAACAGGAGAATCACTAACTCTAGATTTCTAAACTATAAGAAATATCACGAAACCTAAACGAACAAGAACGAAGAAGGGGAAAACTAACATATTGCAGCTACCTGTTCTTATCAAGGAAAACAAATTGGTTTAGCCTACATCCTTATTTCTTTTCATGTTAATAGCATTTTGCATAAAGGCTACCTTTAAATACTTTTGCGAAGCTCGACGTGGATATACTTATACTCTATTGCAACACAAAAACCAGTAAAGAAAGGAAATAAAGCAACACAACCACCAGTAAAGAAAAGAAATAAAACAAGAAGTGAAACTACAACTAAGGAAGCATATGAACTTAGCTATATAACATATCAATCTAGAACTGAAATCACAACAAACAAACAAACAAACATACAATAGATAAAAATTGATGCGATAAAAAATGTTACCTTTCTCGGAGCAGCGAAAGGGACTACGAGTTTGGACGGAAACTTGACTTCACCACCACCGAAAATCTTCAAAAACAAAAAAAAACTAACTCGAAATTCTTTGGCAAAAATCCCAGCTACAACGAGTCTTATAGGGTTCTTTGCCTTAGAAAATCGCTACCCACACTGTTCTCACAGTGGGGTTTATATAGGGTAAGGATTTAGGGATTTGGGGAGCAAAGGGGCGATGTGGGATGAGGGTTTTACAGGGTGTTTTTGGGAATTTCTGTGGGATTTTGAATTTCTTGAGGGAATAGGGTTACAGCTCACACATAGTACCTTCTTGGTGCAGAGTTTGAGCAGGATTTTGCCAAAATAGTTTTGGTGAGGATGCATATTAGGCGACATTATTGTCTCAGTACCTTTTTGGTACGATCCTGGCGCGCGTATGAGCACGAATGAGAGCAAAAATGGAGGGGAGAGGGGAACGTTGCTGTAGTTTTCCACCATTGTTGTTGTCGACTTTCTCTCTTTGGGAAAGAGAAGAGTAAATGGTGTGTCTGGTGCATTCTCAGCGAGACAAAGGAGAAAGAGGCGTGATAAGGGTGTGTTTGGCGGGCTGGAGCGGGTCAAGGGGAATTGGGCTGGTGGAAATTGGGTTTCAAGGGTTGATGGGAATTAAGAGGTTGAGAAAATTTAAAGGTTGGCCACTTTTTTATAAATGTGGCCAGATTTTATGTAAGGAATGACCAAATTGAGTATGTTTTTAATGAAATTCGACCAAAATTGAAATAGACGAACTTATAGAAATTAATTCGTTGAGCCTTTTCAAAAAAAAAAAAGTAAAATAATTACTCCTTCATAGTAAAATTACAATTAAGAGACCAATTGTTTGATTAACCTTCAATATTAAATTAATTTTTGGTAAGACGAAGCTCCTTTAATTTAACTACGATTTTTGCTCGAAAATGATTTTAACATTATTTTTTAAGTAAAAATTATATAATTCCATATAATCAAATATAAAATATATGTTTTACTTAGAATGACAAGATTGGCACCAGAATAATTTGGAAATATTTTTCTTTTACCCGAATAACTATTTCAAGATTGTTTTAAAATTAAAAATGCTCAAAATTAACTCGTAATGTAGAGGAAAAAAATTGGGTGTCAAAAACTGCCCTTTCATTTGGGTAGGGTGAATGTAAAGAACCCTGGGCAAAAGGAATTGATGTTCCCAATTTTGTCCGATCACAAATTCATCTCTAAGAAGCGATTGGTTCTAGCACGATTTCAAAGAATTATGGCCAGATCTTGGTTTTGGATTATGGGAAGACGGGAAAGCTAGGGAGTAAGAGAATTATGCAAAATTTAAGAATGCAACAGAGTTTTCAACATAGAGCCCGCCTACATATCCCGAGACTCAGGGAATCAGGCTGCTTGTAGTTCGACTTAATCGGTAAAAAGGCAATCTTCATGCCAAGATGACCTTTGGGTAGGATGAGCGACAAAATACTTGAGTTATGGAAAAGAGGCTTGCAACCTCTTAACCATGAATGCAGTGCACTTCACACCCATAGGTAAGATTTTTCGCGGACATAATTTCCAAAACTCGAGGTGTACTATCACTCGAATTTGAAAAAGAAGGGATATTGCTTCCAGTGTGAGTTTAGAAAATACTCTGGATGTGAAACTAAGACTCAACAATAGAAAGTACCCACATGCCTTTGATAGGGGTGTGGTTTGATGGTGGTAGAAGTCTTCCCTCAGCTCGCGTCCAAAGAGTTTGATATTCCTCTTCGGACTATGTCCCAGTTCGCTGCTAAGAAAAAGTTCCACGTTATGGTGCATCCTTTTTGATATAGTGCGCACCTGTAGTTTTTATTTTGAGAATTTCATCCTTCTAGAATGCTCTTGGCAATATCTCAAAGCAAATTGTTAGTAGTAACGTAATTCTATTTGGAGAGATGGTTTCTTTGCTATACCACACCCTTGGATTATGTTTGAATCCTGTATTGTGACGTCCTTTTGACGTGTTCTACATTTGTTGTTCTATTTCTAGATTTTCATCCTCTCGGAGGCTCTCGACAATATTTGAAACAAGATTGTTAGTGGTAAAATATTTTAGTAAGGAGAGATAGCTTTTGTACCTCATTTCTGAATATATGTTGATTTTTATGGAAGATATCATATTTTCATGTCTCTGTCTAAGGAAATAACAACTTTCGTGATAAATAAACATGGTAGCTTTTGTAGCCATCAGATATGATTGCGTTTGTGGTGGTTAGACTTGACGATCTTTGAATATGACCTTCTTGGCCATCAGAGATGATGATTTTTGTAGCCGCTTGTTATTCGGCGATAATCTTTGCATTAGGCTTCGGGTAAATCTTGCACATCTTTCGTATCGATGTGACTTATAGATATCCCTTAAATTATCAAACATCAGGTAAATCTTGCACACCATCCAACCTTGGATAGAGGCGACTTATAGATGTCCCCTGAATTATCAGCTTTCGAGTAATCTTGCACATCATTCGACTTTGGATAGATACGGCTTACAGATGTCCTTCGAGTTGCTAGTCTTTAGGTAATCCTGCACTTTTATCCGATCTTAGATGTAACGTGACTTACAGATTTCCCTTGAATTGTTAGCCTTAGGGCAGTCCTGCACAATGTCAACGTGGATATGTCGCAGCTTATAGAAAACCCTTGGGCTGTCAATTTTTGGTAGTCTTGCACTTTTGTCCAACTTTGGATATTGCTACGACTTACGAATTACCCTCGGACTACTAACTCTTAGATGATCTTGCATACTATCCGATTTCAGATATCGTTGCGTCTTACAAATAACTCTTAGGCTGTACAATCTTGGGAAATCTTGCACACTCTTCATTTTCAGACATAGCTGTGGCTTACGGACGACCTTTGGTTTGTCAACTTCTGGGAAATCTAGTTCATCGTTGGATTTCAGATAGCGACTCACAAAACTCTTTCAGACTATAGGCTTTCCTTATCCTGAATGGCAAACATCATTCGATATTTAGGGTAGCAAAGGCCTTTGCTATGTGATCAAACATAAATACATCTTCTGGACGCACAAATATCCTCGGCGTTAGCCACTGTAGTCCCCACGCGATACTAGATATGCAACACTTTCAATACCAGACTTTGTCGTCTTTACGCGGCATGAATATGTATGTGAAGATATCCTCAATGTCAGACTCCATCGTCTCCGTACAATATTAGATATAAGTGCTCTTGGGCGCATCAAGTGCGACTTAGGGACCCCTCTGAATGTCGTCCTCTTAAAACCGGCCGGTAGAGGGAAGTAATCTTCGCGGCAAGCATATGCCTGGGGTAATTGATGATGATGGTTCTCTCAACATGGTCCTTGTGACATGGTCCTCTTGACATAGTCCTTGCGACATGGTCCTTGTGACATGGTCCTCTTGACATAGTCCTTGCGACATGGTCCTTGTGACATGGTCCTTTTGACATAGTCCTTGCGACATGGTCCTTTTGACATGGTCTTTTTGACATAGTCCTTGCGACATGGTCTTTTGACATGGTCCTTTTGACATAGTCCTTGCGACATGATGCAACATGATATAATATGATGCAATGCGATATAAGGCAATACGATGTGACATAATACAACGCGATATAATACAGTATGATGCAATGCAATGTGATGCATTGATGCAACGTAGTATGATGTAATGTGATATGGTGCAATATGGATGAAAGGGCCCATAGGGCGGTTATAGAAAACATCACCTTCACCTTTGTTGATGCGTCGACTCCTTTTTCTGTACTCATCTTTCATCCGATGGTCCTTTTGGTTTTTGTGTTGGTGCATTGACTCTTTTGCTTGTATCTGCACTCTAGACAAATGATTAGTAGACACAACATTGCTTTTACCATTTTTAGGAGCAGCTACAGTTGTTGGTTGTGATCCTTAATTTCCTGAGGATTTTAGGATGCCGTCCTTGTACAATAGTTCCTGCAAATTTCACCGATTCCTAACACTTCTTAGGATAACCTGCGCCCACAGAAAAATTGTTAGTTCTTGGCGAAACTGATCTGTATAGACCTCCTTCGATCTTCTGCTCCTCGCTTTGTCATATATGGATATTTTCTATCTTCAGACATTTGTTGCCCTCGACTCCCCGTGTCACAATAGACGTAAGACAAGGTCAAATTTATAAAGGAGCAAGTTAATTCGAAAGGATTTTTTCAAAGAGTAATTTTTCGAAAAAATACTAATTTTAAGAGAATAATTTATAAAAATCTCTGCCAGTCTTGTCATGTCTTGCACTATCTCAACGAACATCCTTCACTCAAGGCCTTGACATATCTGATACATTATTGGCAAGCTCTGGAGATGCTTCATCATCCTAGCTAGTGGGTTTGGAAATGGTCTTTTGAGAAATCTGTCGTAGCTGGGGATTAGTCCACCTCGGACTTTGTCGTAGCTAAGAATTTCTGAAGTAGACTCTGACCTCCTGGTGCTGGAGAGTTCTAGTTTGTTTCTGAACTCTTGAATGAAGCTTGGTAGAAATTTTGAGGCCCTCCTCAAAAATTTTG
Source organism: Jaltomata sinuosa (assembly GCA_003996215.1). Lineage (NCBI taxonomy): Eukaryota > Viridiplantae > Streptophyta > Magnoliopsida > Solanales > Solanaceae > Jaltomata > Jaltomata sinuosa. The sequence continues at coordinate 491,914 of QJPP01000438.1, forward strand.
CCCCAGTTAAAGGTTTTATGATGAATCCTATTTCATTGATAAGAGGTTTGAGATTCTGTGGGGATTATGAGATTATTTCTCGAAGATTCACTTTAGTTACTTTTCAGCACATTCTGTATTCTGACTTGTTGGAGAATGATCTTCACCCTTTGAATTTTTGAGATTCCTTTCTCAAAAATTCTGCCCCAATTTCCATTTCCTGGGTGATATGACCGAGCCGTTGTGGCGCCTACGTATCCCGTTGAAGCAGGAATCAGGTCAAATGTAGTTCCCACTCTCATAGTGGGAGAAAAATAGGAATAATTAAGGGGGTGACCGAAGCCGACAAAGGCCACCTACGTATCTCATTCTTGAGAATTCAGGTCATCACGTAGTTCAAGATATAAAGGAAAGATAGATTTTCCTAAAGGGATGACCGAAGCCGACACGGCCGCCTATGTATCTCATTTTTGAGAATTCAGGTCAAACATAGTTCGTACAAGGAGGATGGGGAATTTTAAGCTATTACAAGGCATAAAAATGATTACAATCAGGAAATGCAATTACAGGGAATGAAATAAAAGAAAGAGGAACCATCTTCAGACGTAGTATCTTTTCACAGCATCAGAGTTGATCGGTTTGGACATACTTGGCCATCCATTTCGGACAAAATCAAAGCTCCCCCAGATAAGACTTTGTGGATGACATACGGTCCTTGCCAATTCGATGCAAACTTTCCTTTGTATTTCTCTTGGTGAGGAAAGATACGCTTAAGGACCAACTGTCCTATTGCGAACATACGAGCTCTTACCTTCTTGTTGAATGCACGAATCATTCGTTGCTGGTATAATTGACCGTGGCATATGGCGCTCATTCTTTTCTCATCGATCAACATGAGTTGTTCATAGCGGGCGCGAACCCATTATTCATTGCTTATTCAGGCTTCTTGAATGATCCTAAGGGAGGGTATTTTGACTTCAGTGGGTATCACCGCTTCTGACCCATATACCAACACATAAGGAGTTGCCCCAGTCAAAGTTCTGACGGTTGTTCGGTATCCCAATAAAGCATAAGGCAACATCTCATGCCAAGATCAGTGATTATCAATCATTTTTCTCAGGATCTTTTTGATATTCTTGTTGGCAGCTTCTACGGCTCCATTCATTTGAGGACGGTATGCGGTTGAGTTCTGATAGTGATCTTGAATTGCTCACATATCTCCTTCATCAAATGACTATTCAGATTTGCTCCATTGTCTATAATGACTGACTCGGGGATTTCGAATCGGCAAATCAAATTGTTCTTGACAAAGTCAGCTACGACCTTCTTGGTCACGGATTTGTAAGAAACAGCTTCCACCTATTTGGTGAAATAGTCAATAGCTACTAAAATGAATCTGTGTCCGTTGGATGCAGAAGGCTTGATCGGACTAATGACATCCATACCCCATGCTACAAAAGGCCAAGGTGAACTCATAGCATGAAGCTCGCTAGGCGATACTCGAATCAAATCTCCGTGGATTTGACACTTGTGACACTTCTGTACGAATTTGCTACAATCATTCTCCATGGTCATCCAAAAGTATCCAGCTCACAAGATCTTCTTGGCTAAGGTGAACCCATTCATATGAGGTTCTGACACTCCGGCATGCACTTCTTCTAGCAATTTTGTGGCTTCAACCGAGTCCACACATCTCAGTAATCCTATATCCGGAGTCATCCTATAAATGATTTCTCCATTTAATAAAAAGTTATTAGCCATCCGACGAATTGTCTTCTTTTGGTTGGCGGTCACATCTTCTGGATAGATCCTGGCTTCTAGATACCTCTTGATATCACAATACCATGGCTTTCCATCTAATTCTGCTTCAACTTGTGCACAGTGCACATGTTGCTCTTTCAGACCTATCACTAATGGATCGATGTAATTCTGGTCCGGGTGCTGAATCATGGAGGATATGGTTGCCAAAGCGTCAGCAAATTCATTCTGAATCCTTGGAGTATGCTTGAACTCGATCTTTCTGAACCTCTAGCACAGACTTTGCACCAGTTTTACATACGATGCAATCTTAGGGTTTTTTACAGTCCACTCACCTCGGACTTGGTGAATTACCAAATTGGAGTCACCAATGACCAAGAGCTCTCAAATATCCATACAATAGCTAATTGAATGCCGAGAATACAAGCTTCATATTCGGCTATGTTGTTGGTGCATGGAAAATAATGTTTGGCCGTCACAGGGTAATGTTGACCAGTTTCTGATACCAAAACAGCTCCAATGCCTGAACCTTTGAAATTGACTGCTCCATCGAAGAACAATCTCCAAACAGGGTATGCTTCTACAATATCTTCTCCTATGAATAGATTTTATTCATCTGGGAAGTAAGTTTGGAGAGGTTCATAATCTTCATCAACTGGATTTTCTGCTAAATGATCCGCTAAGGCCTGTCCCTTGATTGCTTTCTGAGTCACATACACGATGTCAAATTCGATTAACAGCATTTGCCATTTGGCCAATTTCCCCGTAGGCATAGTTTTTTAGAATATGTACTTCAAAGGGTCCATTCTGGAAATGAGATACGTCGTGTAGGATGACAGATAATATCTCAAATTCTGGGCAACCTAAGTCAAAGCACAACATGTCCTTTCTAACAGAGTGTAACGAGCCTCGTATGGAGTGAACTTCTTGCTCAAGTAATAAATTGCTCGCTCTTTCTTTCCACTTTCATCGTGTTTCCCAGGATGCAACCAAATGCATTTTCTGCGACTGACAGATATAGCAATAAGGACTACCTTCTCTCGGAGGAACCAATACTGACAGACTGGACAAGTAATTCTTGATACGATCGAAAGCTTGCTAACACTCTTCGGTCTAGCTGATTGGCACATCTTTTTTCAACAACTTGAAAATAGGTTCACAAATGACCGTTGACTGGGCTATGAACCGGCTAATATAATTCAGTCTACCCAAGAAACTCATGACTTCTTTCTTCGCCTTCGGGAATTGCCTTGATTTTTGAAGAGTCGAGTTCGATGCCCCTCCTACTAACTACAAAGCCTAACATCTTGCCAGCTGGCACCCCGAAAGCACACTTTGCGGGGTTCAACTTTAGATTGTACTTCCGTAGTCGATCAAAGAACTTTCTTAAATGAGTCAGGTGATCCAAACACTCGCGGGACTTAATAATTACATCATCCACATACACTTCGATCTCTTTGTGAATCATGTCATGAAACAGAGCCATCATGGCTCTCATGTATATAGCACCTGCGTTTTTAAGGCCAAATGGCATCACTCGGTAATGATAAACACCCCAAGGTGTGATGAAGGCCATTTTCTCCACATCTTCTTCATCCATTAGGATCTGGTGGTATCTAGAAAAATAATCCACGAACGACTGCATTTCATGCTTCGCGCAGTTGTCAATAAGGATGTGGATGTTGGGCAAAGGAAATTTGTCCTTGGGACTGGCTTTGTTCGGGTCTTGATAATCAACACAGATCCTGATCTTTCCATCTTTCTTTGGAACTGGGACAATGTTGGCCAACCAAGTTGGATACTTTGTGACTTCTATGACCCCAGATTAGATTTGTTTGGTAACTTCTTCCTTAATCCTCAAACTCTGATCAGGTTTGAACTTTCGGGTCTTTTGTTTCACTGGATCAAACCTTGGATTGATAGGCAATTTATGGGAAACTATGTCAGTGCTTAAACTCGGCATGTCACTGTAGGCCCAATCAAATATGTCGATGTACTCTCAGAGCAATTCGATGAGATCTCTTTTTTGTGCTTCTGTCAGATGGACACTGATTCTGGTTTCTTTGACTTCTTGGCCATCCCCTAGATTGACCATCTCGGTTTCCTCTAGGTTGGGCCTTTCTCGATTCTCAAAATCTTTCAGTTCCTCTGTCAATTGTTCGGGAACCATGGTTTCTTCATCATATTCCTCAAAATCATCATTTTCTAGCTCAGTTTGTTCGTTAAGCTCTTGACATGACATGACAGTGGCAGGATTTAACTTATTATTACTGAAACCAAAACAAAATGGGTTAGATAATAACAAGTAAACATAAATAATGATGAACAACAAACGTTTTTGAAATAAGGAGGCTTTAATTGAAATTCATAAATATTTACAAACTATGGCTACAACCTGCATGAATGCAGGTTCATGCCTTTTGGAAAGCAGTAAAATAATGCGAGGAATATTGAAACATAAAGGGTGGGTCACGGAGCCTCATTCGAACCATCACCAATTTTTCATAAAACAGAGTCTTTGTCTACCCAGCTGAGTGGAGAGTCACGAGGGGAGTTGCGGCCCAGTTCTGCAACTTTTTGCCAGGCCTGGCATCCCTAATCATGGCTACTTTGGGGATTTCTTCCATTATGGCATCACACTCTTCGAATAGCTCTCCTATTCAATCCTCTAACCTATAACACCCCGTACCTTTCAAAACCTATGTGACTAAGTAAATATCGACGAAGGTATTTGAGCTCGAGATTGTGAAGGGGTACTTTGGCCTAAAATTTGAAATGGTCAAATGTATATAAGTGTTAAGTTAAATTATAAGGAGGAGGGTTTTGAAAATGAGATAAAACAAGTGAGGTACTTGCTCGACTTATCTAAGCTCTTAGGTGACAAGTAGGTGCATCACCTACCTACGCTAACGAACTAAGTTCCGAGGGCCGATTACGGGCAGCAACACCATGGATTATTAGACCTAATGGTAGCCCAAATGAAGCTTAAAGTTGGCCCATCAAAGCACAACCAAATCTGGCCCAAACAACTACAAAAGGTAGCCACCAATATTGACCACATTTTGACCCAAGAGAAGCCCAAAATCAGCCCCAAAACTTAACCCTTTTGAGGCCCAAGCAAAGGGTAATTTTGGCCCAAGTTTCTTGACCCATTTTGGCCCAAATATACTCAAAAAAAGTCGGCCAAAAAGGTCCCTTTATATAGGCCATTTGCTGATCAATGTTGATCACAAAAAGCTGGAAAATTCTCTCTTATCTCATTTCCTTTTGGCAGCCCTTCTCTCCCTTTAGGGTTCTAAGAAGACCAAGATTAATTGAAGCTTAAGGTGAGTTAAACAACTTGTTATCTTGGTATTAATCTACTACATATAGCTAGGATATCCTATGGTAAGAAAGACATGAACTATGGCAGCCCCTTTCTTATGATTTAACACATGGAAATTGTGTAACAATTAAGAGATTTCTTCTTCTCTTGTTGGTGTATGTGTAGGGGGTACTTAAGCTTTTAAAGCATCAATAAAAAGAGGATAAAAACACACCTTCAAGTGTGGTAAGTACTCTGCCCATAATAATATTTTTGGATTGAAGTTCGGATGGACAATTGTTGTTGAATTGTTGTTAAGAACTCACGGGACGGCGATCGGAAGCCGTGGGTTCAATGTGTTGCTATTGTATTTCGGCATGGTGGGTTGTGTAGGGGATGTTTGATGTGTTTTGTATTATTGGAGGCAGTAGGTTGGTGTGTGTGTGATGTGTATTGGATAAGGGGAGAAAGGTGTGACGATACACCTTTAATTAATGCAAAATACGTAAATCTGCCTGGGAAATGTTTAGCTACTGTTTTGGGAATGTTGCAGCAGGTTTAAGAGCTAATATTAGCTTCATTATACCCTTGTGTTGTAGATTAACTTAATAAGGGAAAGTCCAAGTTGTGGTAAGCGCAATCTTCGGAAGGAACGAGGTATGTTAAGGCTTCTTTATTCCTTATCGGCATGAATCTAGAAATAGAACTCTAAATCTCCGAAAGAAGGAATTTGAGTATTTTGTTGTAAGAGAGCTGATTTGGTAACTCAACAAGTCTTAAGGAACTAATTTATACATTATGGTGATTCAAGTCGCCTTCTTATAAAAATCTGATTCTTTTTGCACGAAATGTAAGTTATCCTTTTGTCAAGTTTCTTCTTTGTATTGTGATCTCTAATCAAGCTTTAGAAAGTATACAAGGAAAGTTAGAAAGTCAAATCCCCATTTATATGTGTTTGGTATGTTGAGTCCAACACCTAGTAAGCCAAGGCTAAAGAAGTTATCTAAATGAACCTTCATAAATAACAAGAATAGCTTTGAAGGTCAATCTAGTAATACACTTATTATGTGTGGTTTGCGTGTTAGTGTGCACCGAGGTGCTACTGCCATATTGAGGCTATTATATACATAGTGTGCACCGAGGTGCTACTGCCATATTGAGGCCATTATACACATAGTGTGCACCGAGGTGCTACTGCCATATTGAGGCCATTATATACATAGTGTGCGCCGAGGCGCTACTGCCATATTGAGGCTATTAAATATAGGGTGCGCCGAGGCGCTGTTGTGGTTCAGTGTGGGTTATAAAGAGTGAGTTGCAGCGTGAGTTAATGCATGTGTTGTGTTCTAAAAAGAATAAAGGAGAAAGAGCTTAACGAGTCTTACCAATTACAGTTTACAAGTTTCATATTTTATCTTGTTCAGATTTACTACTTGCGACTTGCTTTTATGCTTCTACCTTACATGCCAGTACATTATTGTCGTACTGACGCCCCATTGCCTGGGGGCGCTGCATTCATGCCTGCAGGTCCAGACAGAAACCCAGATAGACCTCTTCAGTAGGAGTTGCGGAGTTCAGCCATTTTGGTAAGCTCCATTCTTCCTAGAGCTGACGAGTCAGAGGTCTAGCTTATATTTTGACCAGGTTATGTATATGTACAGCTTATGGGTAGTCCAGGGCCCTGTCCTGGATATGAGATATTTTACTTATTCCTAGAGGCTTGTAGACGTGTATATGTACATCAGTGTTGGGTATGGCCTTGTCGGCCCTGTTATTAGTTATCTACTATGATAATAGCCTTGTCGGCCTTGAGTTGCTTAACTACTATTGAGCTTTCAGTGTTTCAAATTGTAATTCTTAGAGACCTTGTCGGTCTCAGACCCCCAGCAGGTTCAACAGAGATACACTCTATTTTGGCACCCTCGGCCTTTTGGGGCTCCGGGTGTCGGTCATGCCTCCCATGGTTTGGGGCGTGACAAACTTGGTATCAGAGCACGTCGAATCCCAGGGAGTCTACAAGCCGTGTCTAGTAGAGTCTTGTTTATGGGTGTGTTGTGCACCATACCTATAATCATGAGGCTATGGGACATTTAGGAAATGTTATCCTTCTTTCATTTGCTAGATCGTGCAATAGAGCGAGGTCATAAGATGTTTGAAGTCTAATTCATGTTTTTCTCTTCCTTTTCTACAGAAATGCTTGTGACTAGACAAATGAGTAGGCGACGGGTTGGCACGGATACGGGGGAAGGTACTAGTCGTTCCCTGCCTATCCGATTGGATAGATTTGAGGCTCAAAGTGAACCACCGACACCAGAGATCCCAGTTTATCAAGTACCTGATGAGACTAGAGGGGATCCAGTACCCCTGACCCCACCTGCTCCAGTGGCATCTGAGATAGCTAGAGATGAACCAGCACATGTAGCTCCTCCACCTGAAGCAGAGGACCAGGACATCAGGAGTGCTGTTCGATTATTGACCCAGATGGTAGCCACACAACAACAACAAATTGGGGCATCAACGAGTGTTAGGTCAGGTGGCTCAGAAAGTTCTAGGGCTCGAGAGTTTATCAGCCTAAGTCCTCCTATATTTACAGGCTCTGACCCACGTGAGGATCCTCAGGAGTTTATTGATCAGACTTATCGAGTACTTCGAGTCATGCATGCAACAGTAGTGGAGGCAGTGGAGTTTGCATCTTTCAGGTTACGAGATGTGGCCATTTTATGGTTCGAGGCTTGGGATCGGTCTAGGGGATCAAATGCACCCCCAGCTGAATGGGAGGAATTTTCAGAGGCCTTCCTAGCTCACTATCTTCCACAGGAGGTTCGAGAGGCCAGACTTGATCAATTTCTAGCCCTTAGGCAGGGCAATATGAATGTTCGACAGTATAGCCTCAGATTTAATTCATTAGCCAGGTATGCCCCCGATATTGTGAGTACGATGCGAGCTAGAGTTCATCGATATGTGCGTGGTCTTAAGGATGAATTGATTAAGGGATTAACAATAGCAGCCACACAAGAGGATATGAATATTTCTAAGATACAGGCTATTGCTCAGACTGCAGAGGATCTTGAAGTACAAATTGGAGATAACCAAAGCCGAGAAAGGGATCAGAATAAGAGGGCTAGATCTACTGGGTCCTATGTAGAGCCCCGAGGTAATGTTAGGCCACATTTTAATAGGTGATCACCCTACCCTACTAGTGGTGCCCCATATCAGTTGCAAAGGCAGAGGTATGATCGTTTTTCTCAGACTGGACCAGGCCACAGTTCAGGTGCATCCAGTTCCTATCGCCAGGGGCATTCAGGTCAGATGAGGCCACCTTTGCCACCTTGTGTTCAGTGCGGTAGGAAGCATCCTGGGATATGTCGCCTGGGTTCAGATACTTGTTATTCGTGTGGGCATCCTGGTCACTTTATGCGAGACTGTCCGAGTAGAGGTAGGAGTGAGATATCCCAGCCTACAGGGTCGATGGCAGCTTCTTCATCTACTATTCGTCCCCCAAGGACAGGACAACAGGTTACACTAGGTCGTGGTAGAGGTAGAGGAGGAGGAGGAGCATCCAGTTCAGGCAGTGGTCAGAATCGCACTTATGCTCTAGCCGGTCGCCAGGACTTGGAATCGTCACCTGATGTTGTTACAGGTACATTGACTATTTTTACTCATGCTGTTTATGCACTTATAGATCCTGGCTCTACTCTTTCATATGTTACCCCGCTCGTTGCTAGTAAGTTGGGGGTAGGCCCTGAGTTATTGCCTAGACCATTTGTTGTATCTACGCCAGTTGGTGAATCTATTATAGCTCGACGAGTTTATCGAGATTGTGCAGTGTGGATTTATGACCATCTCACTTCAGCTGATCTAATCGAATTAGATATGATTGACTTCGATGTCATTATGGGCATGGACTGGTTAGCTGCATGTTATGCTAATATCGATTGTAGAAATAAGGTTGTCAAATTCCATTTTTCGGAAGAAACAATCCTGGAGTGGAAAGGGAATGCTGCCACGCCAAGGGGTAGGTTTATTTCCTACCTTAAAGCCCAGAAAATGATTTCTAAAGGCTATATTTATCATTTAGTCCGAGTACAAAGCACAGAGGATGGACCAGTGACTCCTCAATCGGTTCCCGTGGTGAGTCAATTTCTAGATGTATTCCCGGATGAGCTTCCAGGAATCCCTCCAGAAAGGAAAATTGAGTTTGCCATTGACCTACTCCCAGATACTCAGCCAATATCAATTCCCCCTTACAGGATGGCTCCTGCAGAATTAAGAGAGTTAAAGAAACAATTAAAGGATCTACTCGAAAAAGGTTTCATTAGGCCTAGTACATCGCCATGGGGCGCACCAGTTTTGTTTGTTCGTAAGAAGGATGGGTCCTTGAGAATGTGTATTGATTACTGACAACTGAACAAAGTTACAATCAAGAATAAGTATCCGCTTCCAAGGATTGATGACCTTTTTGATCAGTTGCAAGGCGCCAAATGTTTTTCAAAGATTGACTTGCGGTCGGGGTATCACCAGTTACGTTTTAAAGGGGTAGATGTTCCAAAAACAGCCTTTAGGACAAGGTATGGCCACTTTGAATTTCTAGTAATGTCTTTTGGGCTTACTAATGCCCCAGCAGCTTTTATGGACCTAATGAATCGGGTATTTAAGCCATTCCTAGATGTATTCGTGATCGTATTTATTGACGATATCCTGATTTACTCACGGTCCAAAGCCGAACATGCTGATCATTTACGTGCAGTATTGCAAACACTTCAGAATCATAAATTATATGCGAAGTCCTCCAAATGTGAGTTTTGGTTGACTTCAGTGGCTTTTCTTGGCCATATAATTACAGACGAAGGTATTAGAGTTGACGGCCAAAAGATTGAAGCAGTAAAGAATTGGCCGAGGCCCTTGAATGCTACAGAGATCCGTAGTTTTTTTGGCTTAGCAGGTTATTATCGAAGGTTTGTAGAAGGGTTTTCTTCTATATCTGCACCATTGACAAAGTTGACTCATAAAGCTGCCAAGTTCCAGTGGTCTGATGCGTGTGAGCAGAGTTTTCAGGAGTTGAAGGACAGGCTTACTTCAGCACCTGTCTTAACTCTGCCAGAGGGCACAGAAGGTTATGTTGTTTATTGTGATGCTTCAAGGAATGGGTTGGGTTGCGTTTTAATGCAACATGGTAAAGTTATTGCCTATGCCTCGAGACAACTAAGAAAGCACGAACAAAATTACCCTACTCACGATCTTGAATTGACAGCAGTTATATTTGCCTTGAAAATTTGGCGCCATTACTTGTTTGGAGTCCATGTAGACGTGTTTACGGACCACAAAAGTCTACAATATTTATTCAAACAGAAGGATTTAAACTTAAGGCAAAGAAGGTGGCTAGAGTTACTAAAGGATTATGACGTTGATATTTTGTACCATCCAGGGAAGGCCAATGTAGTGGCCGATGCACTTAGCCGCAAATCCATGGGAAGCTTGAGCCACGTGGAAAATAGAAAGATTGAGATGACAAGAGAACTACATCAGTTAGCTAATTTGCAGGTTCGACTACTAGACCAAGGTAATGAGGGAGTTGTTATTCAAAGCACAGCGGAATCCTCACTTGTGACAGAGGTAAAGGAAAGACAATATGATGATCAAGAATTAGTAAGATTGAGGGAGGAAATTCCACAACAGAAGCAACCACTAATAGAGCTTAAGGAGGATGGGGTACTGAGATATCGAGGTCGTCTATGTGTACCTAACGTCGAGGAGCTTCGGGAGAAAATTTTGGCAGAAGTTCACTATTCCCGCTATTCAATCCATCCAGGAGCGACGAAGATGTATCATGATCTTCGACAGATTTATTGGTGGAATAATATGAAGAGAAATATTGCAGAGTTTGTAACCCAATGCCCGAATTGTCAACAGGTAAAAATTGAACACCAGAGACCCGGAGGTCTAACTCAAAGTATAGTGATACCTACCTGGAAATGGGAGGTGATCAACATGGACTTTATTACAGGCTTACCCCGTACTTATCGGAAGTATGATTCCATATGGGTGATTGTAGATAGACTAACAAAATCAGCTCACTTTTTGCCAGTCAGGACAACTTATACTGCTGAAGATTATGCCAAGTTGTATATTAGTGAAATAGTTCGACTTCATGGTGTCCCAATTTCCATCATTTCAGATAGGGGTGCTCAGTTTACAGCAAATTTCTGGAGGTCTTTCCAGAGAGGCTTAGGTACTCAAATAAGTCTCAGTATAGCTTTTCATCCACAGACAGATGGACAAGTTGAACGCACTATTCAAACACTCGCATATGAGCTAGATTTACCCACAGAATTGGAGACAGTCCATCCTGTATTTCATGTATCGATGCTACGAAGGTGCATTGGAGATCCTTCACGTATTATGCCTATTAAAGATGTTCAACTTTCTGAAGACTTATCCTATAAGGAAGTACCAATTTCTATCCTAGATCGTCAAGTTAGGAAGCTCAGAACCAAAGAAGTAGCCTCAGTAAAGGTGTTGTGGAGAAATAATAATATTGAGGAAATGACGTGGGAAGCCGAGGAAGAAATGAGGAAAAAACATCCCCAGTTATTTATGACTTGAAGATAGTACAGAGGTAAGTCATATTCTTATAGTCTTGATACTCTTCCTACTATGCAAATGTGATCAGGTTTGAAAATGTGAAAATGATTACATTTAATTATATATAGTTGTATCGCCCTGTGAGGCATCGGGCTGGACTTTTGCTGAGTTTCAGGTTTTTGGATAGTCACAATTATAAAGGAAACTCTGCCAAAATTTCAAAAAATCCTAAGGGACTAGAGCTCTATATGCATTACCCTCATTCGAGGACGAATGATTCTAAGGGGGAAAGGATATAACACCCCGTACCTTTCAAAACCTATGTGACTAAGTAAATATCGACGAAGGTATTTGAGCTCGAGATTGTGAAGGGGTACTTTGGCCTAGAATTTGAAATGGTCAAATGTATATAAGTGTTAAGTTAAATTATAAGGAGGAGGGTTTTGAAAATGAGATAAAACAAGTGAGGTACTTGCTCGACTTATCTAAGCTCTTAGGTGACAAGTAGGTGCATCACCTACCTACGCTAACGAACTAAGTTCCGAGGGCCGATTACGGGCAGCAACACCATGGATTATTAGACCTAATGGTAGCCCAAATGAAGCTTAAAGTTGGCCCATCAAAGCACAAACCAAATCTGGCCCAAACAACTACAAAAGGTAGCCACCAATATTGACCACATTTTGACCCAAGAGAAGCCCAAAATCAGCCCCAAAACTTAACCCTTTTGAGGCCCAAGCAAAGGGTAATTTTGGCCCAAGTTTCTTGACCCATTTTGGACCAAATATACTCAAAAAAAGTCGGCCAAAAAGGTCCCTTTATATAGTCCATTTGCTGATTAATGTTGATCACAAAAAGCTGGAAAATTCTCTCTTATCTCATTTCCTTTTGGCAGCCCTTCTCTCCCTTTAGGGTTCTAAGAAGACCAAGATTAATTGAAGCTTAAGGTGAGTTAAACAACTTGTTATCTTGGTATTAATCTACTACATATAGCTAGGATATCCTATGGTAAGAAAGACATGAACTATGGCAGCCCCTTTCTTATGATTTAACACATGGAAATTGTGTAACAATTAAGAGATTTCTTCTTCTCTTGTTGGTGTATGTGTAGGGGGTACTTAAGCTTTTAAAGCATCAATAAAAAGAGGATAAAAACACACCTTCAAGTGTGGTAAGTACTCTGCCCATAATAATATTTTTGGATTGAAGTTCGGATGGACAATTGTTGTTGAATTGTTGTTAAGAACTCACGGGACGGCGATCGAAAGCCGTGGGTTCAATGTGTTGCTATTGTATTTCGGCATGGTGGGTTGTGTAGGGGATGTTTGATGTGTTTTGTATTATTGGAGGCAGTAGGTTGGTGTGTGTGTGATGTGTATTGGATAAGGGGAGAAAGGTGTGACGATACACCTTTAATTAATGCAAAATACGTAAATCTGCCCGGGAAATGTTTAGCTACTGTTTTGGGAATGTTGCAGCAGGTTTAAGAGCTAATATTAGCTTCATTATACCCTTGTGTTGTAGATTAACTTAATAAGGGAAAGTCCAAGTTGTGGTAAGCGCAATCTTCGGAAGGAACGAGGTATGTTAAGGCTTCTTTATTCCTTATCGGCATGAATCTAGAAATAGAACTCTAAATCTCCGAAAGAAGGAATTTGAGTATTTTGTTGTAAGAGAGCTGATTTGGTAACTCAACAAGTCTTAAGGAACTAATTTATACATTATGGTGATTCAAGTCGCCTTCTTATAAAAATCTGATTCTTTTTGCACGAAATGTAAGTTATCCTTTTGTCAAGTTTCTTCTTTGTATTGTGATCTCTAATCAAGCTTTAGAAAGTATACAAGGAAAGTTAGAAAGTCAAATCCCCATTTATATGTGTTTGGTATGTTGATTCCAACACCTAGTAAGCCAAGGCTAAAGAAGTTATCTAAATGAACCTTCATAAATAACAAGAATAGCTTTGAAGGTCAATCTAGTAATACACTTATTATGTGTGGTTTGCGTGTTAGTGTGCACCGAGGTGCTACTGCCATATTGAGGCTATTATATACATAGTGTGCACCAAGGTGCTACTGCCATATTGAGGCCATTATATACATAGAGGCCATTATATACATAGTGCGCCGAGGCGCTACTGCCATATTGAGGCTATTAAATATAGGGTGCGCCGAGGCGCTGTTGTGGTTCAGTGTGGGTTATAAATAGTGAGTTGCAGCGTGAGTTAATGCATGTGTTGTGTTCTAAAAAGAATAAAGGAGAAAGAGCTTAACGAGTCTTACCAATTACAGTTTACAAGTTTCATATTTTATCTTGTTCAGATTTACCACTTGCGACTTGATTTTATGCTTCTACCTTACATGCCAGTACATTATTGTCGTACTGACGCCCCATTGCCTGGGGGCGCTGCATTCATGCCTGCAGGTCCAGACAGAAACCCAGATAGACCTCTTCAGTAGGAGTTGCGGAGTTCAGCCATTTTGGTAAGCTCCATTCTTCCTGGAGCTGACGAGTCAGAGGTCTAGCTTATATTTTGACCAGGTTATGTATATGTACAGCTTATGGGTAGTCCAGGGCCCTGTCCTGGATATGAGATATTTTACTTACTCCTAGAGGCTTGTAGACGTGTATATGTACATCAGTGTTGGGTATGGCCTTGTCGGCCTTGTTATTAGTTATCTACTATGATAATAGCCTTGTCGGCCTTGAGTTGCTTAACTACTATTGAGCTTTCAGTGTTTCAAATTGTAATTCTTAGAGACCTTGTCGGTCTCAGACCCCCAGCAGGTTCAACAGAGATACACTCTATTTTGGCACCCTCGGCCTTTTGGGGCTCCGGGTGTCGGTCATGCCTCCCATGGTTTGGGGCGTGACAATCACGACCCAATTTCTCAATCTTGATGGCACCTACAACCCTCCAGTAGGCAAAACAATACCCGTAGTCCAGAATGATTAGTAATGGGCTACATTCTATCAACTTAAGCGGAAGAATAGTTTAATAAGCGAAAGCAAGGGAACAAGATGAAGAAAATAGATAACAAGAATAATATATACAAAGCAGAAGCTAAACCAAACCCAAAACATGGTATCATAGTGTAGAAGAGCTGGAAATACACAAGGAGCACGAAAGGTCCAAAATAATATATACATAGATGTTTCTGAGAGTAATAGAGTATATAAGAAAAAGATAAACTAAAAGCTAAGCTCCGGTATCCAAGAGCTCACCCTCAGTCGGGAATATCACAAAATCAGCTCCTCGCACGAGTCTCTAATGAGCTAATGGTGATGGCCCATACTAGGATCTGCACCAGAAGATGCAGAGTGTAGTATGAGCACCAAATGTGAAGCATAAGGTACCCAGTAGGTATCATAGGTCTACTGGGCATATATAAGATAAAAGCGTAGTAACATACAGAATAGAAAAGCAAGTAGCCACAAAATCAATGAAAAAGTACACAGGAACTAGCCCAGAGGGAAGACAATAGAACAACATACAAGTCTAGCAAGTAGAATATATACACAACAGGCACATGTGAAAGTAAGAAATGATGCACCTAGGATCTTGCAATAACAGTATATACGCAATAAATTTCTTAGAAATGGATGGTATACCGGTAACCTCAAGTACAAGGGAAGGGAGAGAAGAGTAAAGATAGAAATGCTCGGAATATAGGAATCAATAACCAAACTAATCATATCAATCTCAATCCAGAACCGACAACATTGTAGCATAGTATCTTAAAATCATAACCGTGACATGAGATAGTACCATGATAAAGTAACAAGAGTCTATCTACAGTCCCCTGGCCACCCATACAATCGAGCAACACAAATAAGTGAAAACAAAACCCTCTGGTCACCCATACAACGAGAGCGTACACTCAACAACCAGCAAACAAGGGTGGAGCCTCAAATAATGAATGATACGCTATGAAATTCCAAGACAGTGAAACCTCAGTGCCAGTATATTACCCCCTCCGGTGACCCAAAGGTCCAGTAAAGGTAGGATCCATGGAAGGACTTCTCCTGAGTACATCTACTCTACCATAAATCCCTACCCTCGGTCACCCTTATGCCCGTAGCACTTGGTCTGGAATGACAGGGTCCATGGAGGTCTACTCTTAGACCACATACTACACTCTAACCTCAAAATACCATCCGGATTGCCAGTGGATCCAAATTAGTCACCAATGCTCGAAATATGTGCCTGAATCCTATCCAGGTCTAAATCAATGAAATAAATGTAGTAAAACCTCCTCCTAAGGGTGCCCAGGCACCTCCGAGTCTAAAAAAGTAGTAAAACAAGTCTGTTGCTCAGCGTCGCCGAGTCTAATATCACTTCTTAATAAATAGCGGAATCAATCTAGTACCTCGGTCCACCCGAATCTAATATAGGACACAAACACTGAGACATCTCTCTTATTTTAACCTTTCTTACCCCAAGAAGATCCATAAAAGGTATACCAAACCATTCCATAACACATTTTACCGAAAATGGGCCCCCGAGGCCATAAAAGGTTTGGAAATCATAAATAGTAGGCCCGAAGACAAAACCATAGTATAATCGAGTAGAAAATCCATTATATGCATGATAATGGCATGCTCAATCACAAACAGTAGCCCAACGGCTCAAAATCAACCTATTGGCCCTGCACAGGCTCCAAACGTTCTACATCATAGATAGCCAACACTATATCAATAATAACAATGTCCGGGACTCACACACATACCCAATATCCCACCAACTATGTTGCAGAGTCAAACAAGGCCTCACAGGACCATAAGTGTGATAACATCAACTACTAAGAATACTACATACAATGAAGGAAAGAAATGGGGCGAATCATGGAAAAGTGGTCAAGGTCTGTGGTACCAACCTAATAACCCAACCCAAGGATGCTAGCTAGTACAATTTTATTCGAGATATTCTAAGTCTAGGAAGTCTAGACCGTAACCTACTTGTAGTCCGATGACAAGCTGCTGGGATAATGAAATCCAAGCCCGAATCACTCCAAGAAACCCCAAACAATAATCAAACTATCAAAAACATAATTAATACATTAAGACGAGTCTAACGATATCCATAAGGCTACAATTGTAGCTGAGTCAACAATCCGGGTCAAAAGCAGGCTCATAGGGCCGACAAACCAAAACCAAGAACAGAAAGGAGAACGATCACCACAACGATGCGAAGAAGACATTCTCCAAAATTGAGCACAATTGGCCAAGAGAAGGGCGCCAAAACAACCCGCTCAAGAGAGGACTTAAGTTGGATTTTTAGAACAAAAATCGGAAATTAGGCAAGGATTACTTACCCCAAAGATGGAATTTAAGCCAAGGCGGATAATTCTCTAAACCCACGAACATGCAAGAGCTATGAGGCAGCCACTACAACAATTTTCAAGCTTTTGGAATTTAGCAACAATGGTGGATTTTAGAGAAATCCAAAACGAAGAAAGTTGGGGAAGATGACTTACCAAGAGACGAAGAAGCACAAATTTATCATGAACGACAATTTCCAAAAGGTTAGAACTGGTATTGGAGCAATTTGGGGGAGTGTTTAAGTGTTTGGAGTTGGGAAAAGTGGAGCCAAAATGCTGTATAAAAAAAACAAGGCAATAAATAGTTGCAGGGAATTAGCCAGCGCCAACGATGCCCAGGCAGCGCTATCGCGCTGGCTAGCCGAAACGCGCATGAGCGCGATCGCGCTAGGCCAGCGCCGATGGCGCTGAAGGACTGGACTACAACATATTTCTACAACTCTTGATAACTCCACAGGGCATTCTGGGCAAAATTGGAAACCAATATTTAAAAACAAATAATGCAATAAAGTGGAAACGATATTCCAGACCCAACAGAATCGACGAAACATCCATACGAGTTCGTTTCAGAGAAATATTGACCCAAGTCAACACTAACTAAAAGAACTCAATGGCTCGAAATGAGCTCGGCTCACCCAAAACCCGATCCAACCACCTACCTAACCCAAACTCAATATTTCGGAGCTGATGGAATCATCAGATTTCAAATCTGATGCTCCAATCATTGAAAGTCACCCAAAGTTACACTTTCAACTCCAAATGGTTTAAAAATAGAGAAAATAACACAAAATCCACACCGAAAGTTCTCAACCCTAATTGAAGGTCCAACTAGACCAAACTCAATGCTATGGATCTAACAGAACAGTAAGAATTCAATTACGAGCATGTTGGCTAAGAATGTTGACTAAATTCAATGATATTCTAAGTTAAAGCTCTAAAATAGGCAAATGGCCAAAATGCCCAAATGAACGACTAGGGTACCGAACTACCGGTCCCAGCAAGTCATAAATGACTTGGAGTCTCTACAAGAAAGCTCTAAAAGTACAATGAATGCGTAAACACAAAGATGACCGAAAGGGTCATCAAAACATCCACTAATAAAAAGAATTTCGTCCTTGAAAGTCAAGAAGAAGGGAGTACCTGAGAGCTCGAACAACTGTGGATACAAAGAACGTAACTCACTCTCGATCTCCCAAGTAGCCTCATCGACCGAACGATGTCTCCACTGAAATTTCACAACTGGAATCTCCCTAGATCTCAATCTCCTGATATCTCGGGCCAGAATAGCTATCGGCTCCTTAACAAAAGGTAAACTCTCATCCAACTGAACTGAATCCCAAAGCAACACATGAGACTCATCTAGCACATACCGGCGTAGCATAGAAACATGAAAAATTGGGTGAACAGCTAAAAACAGTAGAGGCAAATCTAACATGTAGGCAACACTACCAAACCTCCGTAGAATCTCAAACGGCCCAATGAACCTAGGTCTAAGATTGCCACGCCGACCAAATCTCATCACGCCCTTCACGGGTGATACTCAAAGGAAAACCAAGTCACCAACACTGAACTCCAAGGCTCAAAGTCTACGATCAGCATAGCTCTTCTACCTACTTTGGGCCGCTCAAATTCTATCCTGAATAAAACGGACTCGGTCTAAGGAATCTCTAAGAAAATATGTACCCTGTGGTCTGGACCCTAAACTATCAAACCAACCAATAGGTGATCTAAAACGCCTACCATACAATGCCTCAAAAGAAGCCATGCCAATGCTCGAATGAAAACTGTTATTATAAGAAAACTTGGCCAATGGAATAAACTGATTCCATGAACCTCCAAAGTCAATAACACCAGCCCGAAGCATGTCCTCTAGGACCTGAATAGTCCTCTCAAACTGGCCATCTCTCTGAGGGTGGAAATTAGTACTAAGATAAACATCTGTACCCAAATCTCGTTGAATTTCCCTCAAGAACTGAGATATAAACTGAGTGCCGCAGTCTGAAATGATAGAAGCTGAGACCCTGTGCAACCGAACAATCTCACAAAGGTAGATCTTGGCCAACCTCTCTGCACTATAAAAAGTCTGAATCGGCAAGAAATATGTTGACTTAGTCAGCCTATCAACGATCAACCAAATGAATCAAACCCCCAAGAAGTATGAGGCAAATCAACAACGAAGTACATGGTAGTACTTTCCCACTTTCACTCAGGAATGGGAAGTCGCTGCATCAAGCCACCCAATCTCATGGTCTCAAACTTAACTTACTGACAGTTCAAGCACCCAAATACAAACTCCACTACGTCTCGCTTCATACCGCACCACCAGTAAAGCTGTCTCAAATCCCTATACATCTTTGCTGTGCCAGGATGAATGAAGTATCTAGAACAATGTGCCTCACGGAGTATCAACTGAATCAAATCTCCAACCCTCGAGATACAAAGATGACTATCAAACCTCAGAATACCATCAAAACAAAAAGTGGCCCGGCTGGCCTCACCCCAAACTACCTAATCACAAAGTTCAGACAAAGTCTTATCCTCAAACTGTCAGCTCTGAATCTGATCAACTAGAGTAGAACAAACATCAACACTGGCAAGGACTCTTCTAGGATACAACAAGTCAAGCCTAACCAATCGGTTAGCCAAGGACTGGATGTCCAAGGCCAACGGTCTCTCAGAAACTGAAAGTAAAGCTAAGCTGCCCATACTCACTGCCTTCTGACTCAAGGCATCTGCTACCACATTTGGCTTGCCTAAATGATATAGAATGGTGAAATCATATTCCTTCAGTAGCTCAATCCATCTCCACTACCTCGAGTTCAGCTCTCGCTGACTCGTAATATACTGAAGACTACGGTGATCATTGAATATCTCACAAAGAACTCCATATAAATAGTGCCTCCAGATCTTAAGTACAAAGACTACCGCTGCCAACTCTAAGTCATGAGTGGGGTAGTTGCGCTCGTGAACATTTAGCTGCCTTGACACATATGCTATCACTCGACCCTGTTGCATCAACACACAACCAAGATCGACCCCTGAAGCATCACAATAGACGGAGAAACTCTGACCCTCAACTGGCAAAGTCAATACAGGAGCTGAAGTAAACAAGGCCTTCAGCCTGTGGAAGCTATCCTCACACTGATCTGACCACTAAAATGGGACATCCTTCCTAGTCAACGTAGTCAAAAGTGCTGCTATGGAAGAAAATCCCTGAACGAACCTCCTGTAGTAACTCGTTAACCCAACAAAATTGCGTACCTCAGTAGCAGTAGTAGGTCTAGGCCAATCAAAAACTGCAGAAATTTTACCCGGATCAACTCTAATACTATCCTTAGACTCCACGTGCCCTAAAAATGCAACTGACTCAAGCCAAAATTCACACTTTGAGAACTTAGCATAAAGCCGGTGATCTCTCAAAGTCTAAAGTATAGTCCTTGAGTACTGTTCATGCTCGTCTCTGCTCCTCGAGTATACCAGAATGTCATTAATGAAGACTATCAAGAACATATCCAAGTACAGGATAAGCACCTATGCATCAAGTCTATGAAGGCTAAGGGGGCATTAGTCAACCCAAAAGATATCACCAAGAACTCATAGTGGCCATAACGTGTCCTGAATGTTGTCATAGGGATGTCCTCCGCCCTAATCCTCAACTGGTGGTAACCGGACCTCAAATCAATCTTTGAAAACACAGCAGAACCCTGATGTTGATCAAATAAGTCATCAATCCTGGGCATCGAATACCTATTCTTCACTTTCACCTTTTTTAGCTGTAGATAATCAATACACATACGCATCGACCCATCCTTTTTCTTCACGAAGAGAATAGGAGAGTCCCAAGGAGATACACTCAGTCTAATGAACCCCTTAGCTAACAAATCCTGGAGCTGCTCCTTAAGCTATATCAACTCAGCAGGAGCCATACGGTAAGGAGGAATAGAATTGGGCTTAGTTCCCGTCTCTAACTCAATTTGAAAATCAACATCTCTCTTAGGTGGAAGGCCTGGAAAGTCGGTAGGGAACACATTTAGGAAGTCTCTAACCACAGGAATAGACTCAGGAGACGAAGGGTCAGCACTAGCATCTTAGACATATGCTAAATAAGCTAAACACCAATGGGAAATCAACTTCCTAGATCAGACAAGAGATGATCCCAGATGGTGCATGGCTAACAGAAACCTGCCACACAATCTGGGATACACTGGGCAAGGCTATGGTAACAGTCTTGGCATAATAATCTAAAACCACACGATGAGGGGATAACCAGTCCATGCACAGTATCACATCAAAGTCTAACATATCAAGTATCATCAAATCAGCCCAAGTCTCCAAATCACAACAAATATCATGCAAGATCTCATAATCTGATCCACTACTAAAGAATCTCCTACTGGGGTCGAAATAGAAACAAGAACAGATATGCCTCTGCCTCCGGTCTCCCAAGGACCGCATAGAAATAACAACGACCTCCACCTGCCTGACCGCCATCCCTACCACCTGCTCTGCCATGCAGGGCACCACCTCTAGTCTGACCACCACCCTCTCTAGCCAGAGGTTGAAATTCTCGTAATGGCTCGTACGATAGAGCGGCTGGCTGAACTATACCCCTCTAAAGGTAATCTCTCGCATAGTGACCCACAACCCCACACTCATAACAAGGAGCTAACGGCCTGAAGTTTCAAGATGGTCTAGCAGAACCTGAATGACCACTACGGCCAGATGCCTCGGAAGATACACCCCTCAAAGACTGACCTCTATGGCCCTGATAGCTACCCTGACCTTGCTCAAACTAAGTACCACCCGTAGTTTGAAGCGAAGCCTGAACTAGTTGGCTGGACTGACCCTGATGTTGTTGTGGCTGATATCCTCGTCCCCATTGGCCCGAACCTCTACCCCTCTGATGGGAACCATTATAGCCACCCTGATGTCAAGGCCTCTTATCTCTTCCCCCAGAGTCATAATGACGCAAATCCTCTATGGTGCGACCATAATCCACAATGTCCTGAAATGATCCCCCACTGGAAACCAATATCTCAGTTGGCTCTCTAAAATCTGACCTCAATCCCCAAACAAATCTGTGAATCCTGTCTGACTCAACAGGAATGATCATAGATCCAAATGGTGCCAATTGATAAAAACGGGTCTCATACTCAGATACAGTCATAGATCCCTGCATAAGCCGAGTAAGCTGCTCCCTGCAATGCTCATGATCACTCTGAGGTAGGAACTTGGCCATAAAGGCCTCATAGAACTCAGACCAGGTCAATGGAGTCAATGTAGAAGATCTGCAAGCAACTTGTTCCCTCCACCATAACTTCGCTGGGCCCTTCCACTGATATGTAGTCAAGGCCTTCTGCTCCCCATCTGTCATAGCTGGGTGAAGAGAAAGAGGTTGTGCAACCGATGGGACCGGAATAACCTCAGCACAGAGACCCGCAGTAGCAAGCTGCACTCCTGAACTTGGAACACCCAGGGCTGCCCCCTGAGTGGGTGTATGTGCTACCTCCGAAGGTCTCACCAAAACCATACCCAAAAGATGAATAAATAAACCCCAAATATCTGAGGACTGAGCTGGAGCTGAAGCTGGCACATAAACTGATGCTGGAACTGACACTGGAGCTGGTGGTACTTGGGTTGTCCTCGGACCCACATGTTGCTACTCTAGAGCAAACTCAGGCTCTATCTCAACTCTAGCAGTTTAGCTGGTGCTACTGCTTTGAGATGACCTCTACCTCTACCCTTGCGATCACCCTGACCCCTAGCTGGAGTCAGAGGTGCATGGGCAGGAGGCTCTCCTCCGCCAGAAGCTGAAGATCTCGTACGAACCATCTTTGAAAGAGTGAACCAAAATAAGTCAGATTTCCAGAAACCTTCAAGGATACTACGCATGAGAGAGAAACAAGAAAAGTCCATTTTCCTAAGATGTCACTATAGCCTCTCGAAGATTGAGTACGGACGTCTCCACCCCGATCCACAGGACTCTCCTAGACATTGGCTCCTATACCAATGACACCGGTGAACCTAGAGCTCTAATACCAAGCTATCACAACCCAATTTCTCAATCTTGATGGCACCTACAACCCTCCAGTAGGCAAACCAATCCCCGTAGTCCAGAATGATTAGTAATGGGCTACATTCTATCAACATAAGTGGAAGAATAGTTTAATAAGCGAAAGAAAGGGAACAAGATAAAAAAAATAGATAACAGGAATAATATATACAAAGCAGAAGCTAAACCAAACCCAAAATATGGTATCATAGTGTATAAGAGCTGGAAATACACAAGGAGCACGAAAGGTCCAAAATAATATATACATATATGTTTCTGAGAGTAATAGAGTATTTAAGCAAAAGATAAACTAAAAGCTAAGCTCCGGTAGCCAAGAGCTCACCCTCAGTCTGGAATATCACAGAATCAGCTCCTCGCAGGAGTCTCCAATGAGCTAATGGTGATGGCCCATACTAGGATCTGCACCAGAAGATGCAGAGTATAGTACCCAGTAGGTATCATAGGTCTACTGGAAATATATAAGATAAAAGCGTAGTAACATACAGAATAGAAAAGAAAGTAGTCACAAAATCAATGAAAAAGTACACAGGAACTAGCCTAGAGGGAAGACAATAGAACAACATACAAGTCTAGCAAGTAGAATATATACACAACAGGCACATGTGAAAGTAAGAAATGACGCACCTGGGATCTTGCAATAACAGTATATACGCAATAAATTTCTTAGAAATGGATGGTATACCGATAACCTCAAGTACAAGGGAAGGGAGAGAAGAGTAAAGATAGAAATTCTCGGAATATAGGAATCTATAACCAAACTAATCATATCAATCTCAATCCAGAATCGACAACATTGCAGTATAGAATCTTAAAATCATAACAATGACATGAGATAGTATCATGATAAAGTAACAAGAGTCTATCTACAGTCCCTTGGCCACCCATACAATCGAGCTTCGCAAATAAGTGAAACAAAACCCTCTAGTCACCCATACAACCAGAGCGTACACTCAACAACCTGCAAACAAAGGTGGAGCCTCAAACAATGAATGATACGATATTAAATTCCAAGACAGTGAAACCTCAGTGCCAGTATGTTACCCCCTCCGGTGACCCAAAGGTCCAGTAAAGGTAGGATCCATGGAAGGACTTATCCTGAGTACATCTACTCTGCCATAAACCCCTAGCCTCGGTCACCCTTATGCCCGTAGCACTTGGTCTGGAATAATAGGGTCCATGGAGGTCTACTCGTAGACCACATACTATACTCTAACCTCAAAATAGCATCCAAATTGCCAGTGGATCCAAATTAGTCACCAATGCTCGAAATGTATGCCTGAATCCTATCCAGGTATAAATCAATGAAATAAATGCAGTAAAACCCCCTCCTAAGGGTGCCCAGGCACCTCCGAGTCTGAAAAAGTAGTAAAACAAATATGTTGCTCAGCTTCGCCGAGTCTAATATCACTTCTTAATATATATCGGAATCAATCTAGTACCTCGGTCCACCCGAGTCAAATATAGGACACAAACACTGAGACATCTCTCTTATTTTAACCTTTCTTAACCCAAGAAGATCCATAAAAGGTATACCAAACCATTTCATAACACATTTTACCGAAAATGGGCCCCCAAGGTCATGCAAGGTTTGGAAATCATAAATAGTAGGCCCGAAGCCAAAACCATAGTATAATCGAGTAGAAAATCCTTTATATGCATGATAATGGCATGCTCAATCACAAACAGTAGCCCAACGGCTCACAATCAACCTATTTGCCCTGCACAGGCTCCAAACGTTCTACATCATAGATAGCCAACACTATATCAATAATAACAATGTCCGGGACTCACAGACATACCCAATATCCCACCAACTATGTTGCAGAGTCAAACAAGGCCTCACAGGACCATAAGGGTGATAACATCAACTATTAAGAATACTACATACAATGAAGGAAAGAAATGGGGCGAATCATGTAAAAGTGGTCAAGGTCTGTGGTACCAACCTAATAACCCAGCCCAAGGATTCTTGCCAGTACAATTTTATCCGAGATATTATAAGTCTAGGAATTTAGACCATAACCTACTTTTCGTCCGATGACAAGCTGCTGGGATAATGAAATCCAAGCCCGAATCACTCCAAGAATCCCCAAACGATAATCAAACTATCAAAAACATAATTAATACATTAAGATGAGGCTAACGATATCCATAAGGCTACAATTATAGCTGGGTCAACAATCCGGGTCAAAAGCAGGCTTATAGGGCCCACAAACCAAAACCAAGAACAGAAAGGAGAACGATCACCATAACGATGCCAAGAAGACATTCTCCAAAATTGAGCACAATTGGCCAAGAGAAGGGCGCCAAAACAGCCCGCTCAAGAGAGGATTTAAGTTAGATTTTAAGAACGAAAATCAGAATATAGGCAAGGATTACTTACCCCAAAGATGGAATTTAAGCCATGGCGGATAATTCTCCAAACCCACGAATATGCAAGAGCTATGTAGTAATCACTACAATAATTTTTAAACTTTTGGAATTTAGCAACAATGGTGGATTTTAGAGAAAACCAAAGGGAAGCAAGTTGGGGAAGATGACTTACCAAGAGACGAAGAAGCACAAATTTATGAAGAACAACAATTTCCCAAAGGTTAGAACTGGTATTGGAGCAATTTGGGAGAGTGTTTAAGTGTTTGGAGTTGGGAAAAGTGGAGCCAAAATGTTGGATAAACCAAAACAAGGCAATAAATAGTTGTAGGGAATTAGCCAGCGCCAACGACGCCCAGGCAGCGCTATCGCGCTGGCCAGCCGAAACGCGCATGAGCGCGATCGCGCTAGGCCAGCGCCGATGGCGCTAAAGGACTGGACTGCAACATTTTTCTACAACTCTTGATAACTCCACAGGGCATTCTGGGCAAAATTAGAAACCAATATTTCAAAACCAATAATGCTAATAGAGTGGAAACGACATTCCAGACTCAACGGAATCGACGAAACATCCATACGAATTTGTTTCAGACAAATATTGACCCAATTCAACACTAACTAAAAGAACTCAATGGCTTGAAATGAGCTCAGCTCACCCGAAACTCGAACCAACCACCTACCTAACCCAAACTCAATATTCCGGAGTTGATGGAATTGTCAGATTTCAAATCTAATGCTCCGACCATTGAAAGTCACCCAAAGTTACACTTTCAACTCCAAATGGCTTGAAAATATAGAAAATAACACAAAGCCCACACCAGAAGTTGTTAGGCCTCAACTGAAGGTCTAACCAGGCCAAACTCAATGCTATGGAGCTAATAGACCTGTGAGAATTTAATTTCGAGCATATTTGCTAAGAATGTTGACTAAAGTGAATGATATTCTAAGTTAAAGCTCTAAAATAGGCAAATGGCCAAAATGCCCAAATGAATGACCAGGGTACTGAACTACTGGTCCTAGAAAGTCATAAATGACTAAGGGTTGCTACATAAAAGCTCTAACAGTAGAATGAATGTGTAAACACGAAGATAACCGGAAGGGTCATTACAACAAATTGGATGGCCTCCCAAATTAAATTCAAAGAGAATGTAAAATGTAAAGATGTGTTCGTTGAAGAGTCCCAACAAACTCTACTGGTAATAGGTGTTGTAAGACAATCATCTCTAGCAGTGGCAAGACTCTTGGCAATAGAGTTAAAAATGGTAATGGCCAAGAGAACAAGCCCCCCAAAGTGTACAAGCCTTTTCCTAAATGTCCTCCTCCTTTCCCATAACGTTTGATACATAATAAAGAGTACGATCAATCTAGAAAGTTCAACTCCATGTTGAAGCAAGTTTTGATCAATGTTCCATTGGTAGATGCTCTCACTTAAATGCCCAGTTATGCAAGATTTATGAAGGATCTGTGCACTAAGAAGAAACTTATGAAATGTAAAATAGTTGACATGTCTCATCAATATAGTGCCATAATGACAAGCCATTTAGTGGCTAATCATGATGACCATTGTTTTCTCACCATTCCTTGTACAATTGGCTTGCATGAATTTGCAGAAGTCTTATGTGATGAGGAGGAAAGCATTCGTCTTATGTATCTGACTACTTTCAAGAAATTAGGCCTCAGTTCTCCCGCACCAACGGGGATGAAATTACTTATGGTGGATAGATCGATTAAGTTTCTCGTGAGGATCTCATATGATATTTTGGTGAAGGTGGACCAACTCATTTTCCCCATGGATTTTGTAATATTGGATTACACCAGTAACGTTGAGATACCAATCATATTAGGGCACCCATTGTTGAACACCGGCCATGCCTTGGTTGATGTTAAGTATGGGGAACTTATGTTTTTAATGAATGATGAAAAAGTAACTCTTGATATGTGTAGATCGATGAAGCAGCCCAATGACCTACAAGTTTTGTCCATTATTGATAGCATTGAGGAAACTGTCGAGCAAAATTCAGAGACAAGATTTTTGGAAAAGTCATTAGAAGCGGTCTTGTTAAATCATGATAGCGATGAAATTGAAGGTTATGAAGAAGTGTATAATGCTTTGGTAGGATTAGGTTCTTACTTTTATCAACCAAAGAAACTCGATCTTAATTTAAAGAATCATCAAAATCCACCGTCTAAACCCTCAATCATTGAACCTTTGGTGTTGGAACTCAAACCCTTGCCGTCACACTTGAGGTATGCATGTCTTTGTAGAAATGAAACCTTACCCGTGATCATCTATATTAAGTTGGAAGAATGGAAAGTGGAAGCTTTTCTTGTAGTCCTAAGAAAGAACATTTGGGCACTTGGGTGGACCATTGCCGATATAATTGGCATACCTCTGGGTATTTTCACCCATATGATTAATCTTCAAGAAAATTGTACACCATTGATTGAGCACCAAAGAAGGATAAATCCACCTATGCATGAGGTGGTTAAAAAAGAGATCATAAAATAGTTGGATTTTGGGGTTGTGTTCCTAATATCTGATAGTACTTGGGTCAGTCTGGTTCAGTACGTATCAAATAAAGGAGGGATCACTATAGTACCAAATGATAAAGATAAACTGATAGCTCTCTGCCCAGTAATCGGATAGAGGGTATGCATGGACTATCAAAAACTAAATGCATGGATAGAGAAAGACCGCTTCCCTCTTCTGTTCATGGATAAAATGCTTGATCGACTAGCCGAGCAAGGTTACTATTATTTTCTCGATGGATATTCTGAGTACAATCAGATCTCAGTTGCCCCAGAAGACCAAAAGAAGATGACTTTTACTTATCCCTATGGAACTTTTACATTCAATAGAATATCATTTGGACTATGTAAAATACTAGCTATGTTTCAATGGTGTATGATGTCCATATTCTTGGATATAGTAGAATACACCATGGAAATTTTCATGGATGACTTTTTGGTAGTGAGAGATTTGTTTGAGGATTGTTTGTCACATTTGATTGAGGTGTTAAAATGGTGTGAATAAATGAATTTGGTCCTAAACTGGGAAAAATGTCATTTTATGGTGAAGGAAGGGATTGTTTTGGGTCACAACATATCAGAGAAAAGGATTGAGGTAGACCAAGCAAAGATTAAAGTTATCTCCAAGCTACCCCTTCAAAAACTGTAAAAGGGGTGAGAAGGTTCTTGGGTCATGTGGGCTTCTATTGGAGATTCATCAAGAATTTCTTGAAGGTGGATCACCCTTTATGTAGGTTGTTGGAGAAGAATGCTATGTTTGACTTTGATGACAAATGTTTCAAGCATTCCTTAGCTTGAAGGAAAAACTCATATCCGCTCATATCATTGTAGCACCCGACTGGTGAAATCCGTTTGAATTAATATGTGATGCTAGTTGTATTGCCTTGGGGGTAGTGCTGGGGCAGAGAAGAAACAAAATATTCCATCCAGTTTACTATGTGAGTAAGATATTGAATGAAGCTCAAATGAACTACACAGTAACAAAGCAAGAGTTGCTTGCAATTGTATTTGATTTTGAAAAATTTCGAGCTTATCTATTGGGAATAAAAGTGGTGGTGCATATGGATCATGCTGACATCTAATACCTAATGGAAAAGAATGAGGCTAAGCCTAGGATCATTCGATGTGTTCTCTTGTTATAAGAGTTTGACTTTGAGGTAAAGGATCATCGGGGTTGTAAAAATCAAGTGGCGAACTATCTTTCTTGATTGTAAGAAGAAGGTAGACCTATGGGAGATCTTGAGATAAATAATGCATTCCATGATGAGCATATCTTGGCTTCTTCCCATGATCTAATACCATGGTTCATTGATTTTTCCAATTTCTTAGCTAGTAATGTTATCCCTGAAGGCTTGACTTTCCACCAATGAAAGAAATTCTTACTCGATATCTGAAATTTTTACTAGGACAAACCTTATCTCTTCCGTGTTTGTGTAGATATGATGATTCACCAATGTGTCCCAGAGTTGGAGATGATACCTATTTTAGAAGCATGTCACTTCTTGACTGTTGAAGGTCATCATGATAGTATGCAAATGGCCTCAAAAGTTTTGCAATGTGGATTCTATTGGTCGACTATTCACTAAGATTGACATGATCTTGTCAAGCATTTTTATCAATGCCAATGTGAAAAGGGCATCTCTCATCGCCATGAACTTCCCTTAACTCCTATCTTGGAGGTTGAGTTATTTGATGTATGGGAAATAGACTTCATGGGACCTTTTGTAAGCTCTTAGGGAAACACCTACATTCTCAAGGCTGTTGATTATGTGTCCAAGTGGGTGGAAGTGGTGGCACTACCTAACAATGAAGGTAAGAGTGTGTTGCATTTTTAAAGAAACATATCTTCTCTCGGTTTGGCACCCCTCGTGCCATCATCAATGATGGGAGGTCCCATTTTTGTAATTGATTATTTAGTGCATTTCTTGAGAAGTATGATGTGAAGCATAAGGTCGCCACTTCTTATTATCCACAAACAAGTGGCCAACTGAAGAGTCAAACAAAGAGATCAAGTCCATACTAACAAAAATGGTGAATACCAATAGAACTGATTAGGCAAGAAAATTGGATGACGCATTGTAATCCTATCGACTGTTTACAAAACCCCCATTGGCATATCTCCATATCAAATGGTATTTGGTAAATCTTGTCATTTACCCATAGAGCTGGAGCATAAGGCTATTTGGGTGTTGAAAAGATTAAACCTAAATTGGAAAAAGGCTGCATATGCACGAGTTAAAGATCTCAATGAAATTGATGAATTTAGAATGCGAGATTATAAAAATGCTTCTTTATATAAAGCACGAATGAAGCACTTTCATGATCAATGGATATTGAAGCGAGAATTCTCTCCCAGTGACTAGGTGCTCCAATTCAATTCTAGGTTTTGACTATTCCCAGGAA
Source organism: Jaltomata sinuosa (assembly GCA_003996215.1). NCBI lineage: Eukaryota > Viridiplantae > Streptophyta > Magnoliopsida > Solanales > Solanaceae > Jaltomata > Jaltomata sinuosa. The sequence goes on from QJPP01000438.1 coordinate 522,231, forward strand.
AGCTGAAATCCAAGTGGTCTAGACCTTTAAAGGTATCTTAAGTCTTCTCAAACGGGGCTATTGAACTTGAAGCGGAAAATGGGTTTAAGTTTACAGTAAATGGCCAGCGAGTGAAGCAATACTTGGGTGTTCCAAAAGAGATCCCTTTCATAGGGGTGACTTACCTCGATAAGCCATGGTTATGAGATATTTCTTTTGAGCCGTGACGTTAAACCAAGTGCTTCTTGGGAGGCAACCCAAGTGCTCATTTTGTTTTTGTATTTTTCTTCTTCACTTTCTGTTGTTTTTGTTATTTGTTAGGTAGAGTCGTGCTAGGTGTGTCAAATGGAATGTCTAGAAGCGTAAGGAGAACCTGTGTTTCACCTGTGAAATGCATGTGGAAACCTGTGACAAGCAAGTAAAATGCCCCTATGATCCAGAACCTTCTCGATATTCTCCAACAATTAGGGGAAATATGCGTGGTCACCTGCAAAACGCACGTGAGGGTCCGCAATATGTAGGTCGAAGAGCATTTGTGAAGCAGTACACTACTACATTGGCTGAAAATTGGAGCCCAACTGGAATTGGTTCTGCGAAGCGCATGTATCATCCTACGACACACAAACCAAATGCAGGTGGAGAAGGATTCACAGATGTGGAAGCTCTATTTGTGGTTTTCCCTTTCTGATTGTGCCTAGAAAAAGTCATGGCCCTGCAAGTAGATGTAATCAACAAGAAACCATACATAAATTTATTTGCATTTTCCCAATACATGAAGAAATAAAATACTACAAGAGGTTAATGAAATAAAAATTAAGGGAAATGCATAACAGAAGAGAAAGGTACCAGGTGAACTATTGGCATGTGCAAATCATATGTGAATCACAAGTGGAGACTTGTGCATCACATGGGACTTTGCCCATGCTAACAGTAGACCTGAAAATAAAAGGTGGCATGGGCGAAGGCATGTGTGATTTGCATATGTAGACTCGCGTTTTGCATATGCTTCCACCTTTTATAGGCAGTAGCCTGGAAACCTTAGCACCATATACGGCACCTCCTGTGTTTCGCAGGTGAAGACCTATGATATGTATACGGAACGTAGGTGAAAGCAATTAGAATTTTTCAATTCTTCATTTTCATTTGCGTTGCACATGCGATTCGCAGGACAACACCTATGAAACAAAAGTGCGATGCAGGCTATAAACACAAATATAACAAGACTGAGGCATGGTAAGCACTAGTTGACCAATTTTTTTCAAGTTATCCAGGTACTCAAACCTCCTCGAGAAACTTCAAAATCATGAAAGACCCAAATAATAGGAGATGTATGCTCAACACTTTCCCTTAAGACAAATGTTACCCTATCTATCATTGGGTATATCAAGCATCATGATAATCATTCAAAGCATATTCAAGCATAACAAAAATTCACTCCACTCAACCAGAGCGCTCACTGAATCATTTATAAGCAAGTTAAACAACATAAGGATGCTACGAGAGACAATTTCAGCCTAACACAGTAGTATTCCAACAAAAACTCGCAACGATGATGATTTTCCCTTAAGAACGACGTCACCCAATTTATCATTGGGCCAAATCATGTATCATCACAAATGGGTTACAAATACTTCACCGTAAATTCAAAAACTTTTAGGCTAAAAATTATCACAACCAACATGCATAACTCTATAAAACACGATCTATCAAGTTTTTCACAACTAAAACAACAATAGGCCCCAAAATTGAGGTTCAAAAATCAGATCTCATCCAAAAACACAATATGGTATCATAAACTAGCATGCTTCATAAATAATAATCTCAAAGTACTTAAAAACATTGATTTAATATTAGGAAACATACCACAAGTGCAAAAAAGGGATTGAGGAGTAAAAATTTAGAGCTTTGAGCCTACAATGGTGACCCAAAATTTTCTCACTGGAAAAGGGAGTGTGGCAGTGGCGGGACTCGGATGATGGAGTAGTGGAGAAAGGTAAGGAGATTGTGGAGAAGAGTTTGGGAGATTTAGGGAGTTTTGACAGAGTTTGAAGGTTTGTGGAGGAAGTTATGGAGGAAAAAGAAGTGGGGGAGACAATTTTAAGGAGAAAAGAAGAAGAAAAGGCATGGGTTAGAATTTTGGGTCAGGTCAGTCAATGGGTTGGTCAAACAAAAAATTCAAACTTACCTATGCCTGCGCTGTAACATGCGATTCGTACATGACCTTATGCATTTTGCATGCCATTTTGCAAGTGACATTTTTCAGATGTGTTGGTGCCATTTTTCTGATTTGGCATGCGAAAGCATGTGCGAGGGGAAAACTTGAAATGGCATTTTGCCTTTTCGCTCGCAAGTGCCTTTAGATTTTTCTTTATCTCTTCAGTGCACTATTATCGAGAGGCAATGCAACCTACGACTGCAAAATGCAACCTACGACTGCAAAATGCCACCTACGAAATATAGGTTATGGCGCACATGCCCTCCAAAAAAATTTCTTCCACTTAACCATTTTTTTCATTCTCCATGCATTCCTAAAAACACACCAAAAACAACAAAATATAAAGTAAATAAACTAAAGACACTTGGGTTTCCTCCCAAGAAATGGTTGATTTTACATCGCGACACGATGATAGTACCTTACAAAATAATTATTTCCTGGGTTCATGCCAATACAATTGGCACAATCGCAACCAAAACAACCAAAGTACTTCTTAAAGATTTTCATCACCTTCTATCATTCCCCAACGGATAACATCATATACAAGGACAATTGATGAGTATCTTTAGGATCTATGTGCATGCCCACCAAATATAGAGGTTTAGGCATGAACAGTCCCCCGTTATCCTTCTTTCCACCATTATTGTAGACAACAAGTTGATTTTCCAATGGTTTCTCTCCCATTTCATTTCCCCACGGACTTCCAACCAGCTCATCCATGGTAGCAATTACGGATACCACCCTATACTCATCCAGAGGTTTTGTCGGTTGATAAATGTTAAATGTAACCTCTTTGCTCCCCACTCAAAATTTGAGCTCTCCTAACTCAACATTGACTAAAGCTTGTCCTATAGCTAAGAATGGGTGCGTTAGGATAATAAGAACCTCGAGATCAATATCACAATCTAACACCACGAAATCAGCCAGCAAGATGCACTTTTCCACTTTCACCAACACATCAAATAATATTCCCACTAGGAACTTTATCGAATGGTCAGTCATTAGCAACCTCATTGGTGTGGGTTTAGGAGGACCTAAAGCTAAATTTTTGAAGATCACGAAGGGCATCAAATTGATGCTTTCCCCGAGGTCACCAAAGGCTTTTCTAAACAAGAACACAACAATGGTATAAGGAATGATGAAAGATCCCGGATCCTCCCGCTTGGGGGATATATTGCTAGTCATAACATCACTATAACTGTGGCCATCATTTTTGGATTTGCAAGAGTGTCACTAGGCAGGGTACCTTTTAAACGAAGATTCATTTGGGATGAGAGATGATTCATTTGAACCTCCAAATGTTTTGTCGATGCCGAGTGAGTGATGAGGAGTAGACACCTCACTCTTTAAGTCTTTCACCCTGTTATCTATAGATTTAACCTTTTTTACACTTTTGACAATATATCTTCAATCTTGGAGCTTGCGGGATAACTCACACTTGGTTGGAATGGGGAAACATTGGCTTTAGGTAGAGGATATAGGGGTTAGCACTTTGGTGATTATAGTGATCACCATCTATCTCACGCTCTCTCGATTGACCTTCACAGTCTCGACCTTGCTCTTTATTTCTCCATTGATTCCCTTTATCTTGGTTCCAACCTTGGGTCTCTTAATGAGGTTTTCAAGGGCCTTGATTGGAACCTTGATACCCGAGGTGAGAAACCACCGACATAAATAAGCTTCTTCATCCATAGAAGAGTAAGCACCCTCATCTTGACCTTTTGAACCATAAGTTCCCACTACATTGACACTTTTGGTTCTGGATCCCATCATATGCTTGGCCAACAAATCAATCTGGGTCATTATTTTATCCATGGTCTTATGAAGGAAATAACACCTGAAGAAACTTCAGCATCTCTTGTATGCCATGCTCTATTGGATTTTGTCATTCGATCTAATAGAGTCGAAGCGAGACCATATGTTTGATCCATAATGGATCCAACCGCGATATTGTTAGATACCAATTTGTTCATAGAGTGAAGAGCTTGATAGAAGCTTTGGAGAAGAACTCCTTTAGGTAGGACATGGTTTGGACATAACAATAACTTTTTCTTGAACCTTAACCATACCTCATGCAATGGCTCATATGATAATTGCCAAAAAATTATGATCTCATCTCGCAATTGCATCATACGTGAGAGTGGAAAGAATATGACCAAGAATGATAAAACCAACCCATTCCAAGTCGTAATGGAGCCCTCTGAGAGATCTTCAAGCCGTGTAGTTGCCTCTCCCAGAAGAGAAAATGGGAATAATCGAAGTCAAATCGATTCTTGAGTTATGTTTTGTATGTTGAAAGGCTGACAAATCTTGACAAAATTTTGGATATGTCGATTCGCATCTTTGTGGGCCAGCCCTCCAAATAGCCCCTTCATTTGTATCAAATGCAACATTGTACTCGTTATATAAAATACAGCATTGCCAATGGTTGGAGGTAGTCAGATGGCACCCATGACACCATGAACAATAGTCCCGTCCTCCACGTCTATAAATTTGTTCACACTTTCTTGATCACCTTCTTGGCTCATATGCAACCTACTCAAAGCAACAAGTAAATGAAAAAAGTAAAAGAGAAAAAATGCTCAACAAAAGTGAATCAAATGATAATAAAAAGGAAAATCAAAAGCCATTCCCCAGAAACATCACCATTTTTTATGATGTTCAAAAGAACTCTCTCAAATAAGGTGGTAACAATCGCCAAGCAAAACAATAAGTAACCCAATGGATGTCGGGTCAAATCCACGGAGAATGGTACGATGACTTGCCACTAAACATCGAAGATCAATTCACTAGAGTAAGCAGTTGTCTGTACAAGAAAAAGTAAAATGGGGGAAAGGTTTGGGAAATCAAAATTTAAGTTATAACAACTTAACGGTGTAAACACAAGAGTTTCAATCAAGAGAAGAAGCCTAGGGGTGTGCTTTCTATGGGGTCTTACAATGGGATAAGGGTTGATTGTTCAAGTGAACTTTCAATTATTAGCATGTATAACTTGGTTTAAGCTATACTTAGTAGTTTTTCAACCTACTAAATATATTTACTGTGGTCTTATTTCAAGCCCCATAGTTTTGACCTCAAACCAACCAATTAATGCTTAGAGGAATCAAACTATCTCTAGATTTGACTTTTAGATGGGAATTTCCTATAATTAAGCTATTTCTAGCCTCAGTTTGTGGCAGAAATCCCAAATCCCTACTATTGAACTCGTACCCAATTGAAGAACTCCTCTCTCAAGCAAAAACACAATTAGTAAGCTAAATCCATGTTTGCAACTATCAATTTTATAATTAAAATATGAAGAATTCAATAAACCCATACTCAATAATCAATTATAAGCACAAATAATCAACACCCATTCTCAAATTTAAACACCCATCATTCACACACCCCTAGAAATGAGTTTAGCTACTCATAGTGAAGGAATAAGAGAGGATACCAAATGGGTTTCCCAAAATTCCATTTATTATGTAAGCTATATTCAAATTATAAGCTCCAAATTATTTTCAATGTGTTTTTCACTAAGGAATAAAAAGAGAAAAATTGTACTATATCAACTATCTTTCTTGGGAAAGTAAAAACTGCTCCATATCCTTGGTATAGATCCCAAAAAAAGAGTTTTAGAACCATCTCAAATGCGTCATACATAATTGGATAAAATTTCCCTTTGGGTCATGTGTGAAACAAGGGGAAAAGGCACTTGCGGCCGCCCCTTGGGACTTACGGCTCACAAGTGCCCGATCTCCCGGGTAGGGATGTCCAAGTACTTGCGATATCAGGTGCGGATGAAGGGGCAATCACCCTTGGTGATGTGCAGCTTGCATATGATTGGTTGCTCTAACAGTGTTTGGACCCTCGTGTGTGTTGGCACCTGTAAAACACAAGTTCTCTTTTGTTGCTCGCATGTCCCGTTGCCCTTCTCAATAGATCCTTTCCCTTTCGATCATCTATGTACTTTAGTTTCCATTTTAAGCTCTTTTGTGTTCAAATCCTTTTCTTCCTTCAATTGACCAAGAATACCTGTATTTAAGATAATAAAGGCAATAAGTACCTCTAAATCGCATCAAAACATGACAATAATTCATGAATAAAGGCTCAATATGTTGGTAGATTGCCAACTTATCAGAACTCATCTCTCAGTCGCTCTCTCATGTTGTGCAGAATATACTTCTCTAACAAAGCTTCATAGAACGAAGCCCAAGTCATCGGAGGTGAACTAGATGGCTGCAAGCACTATAAGACCTCCACCACTGCTTCACTGCGCTATCTAACAAAAATGTTGTGTAATCTGCTTTGTGCAACTCTACTAACCCGAGGTTATGCAACCTCTCTTAGAAAATGATCAAGAAATCATGAGCATCCTCCCCCAGAGCACCCAAAAACCTCATAGGATCTAACTGAATGAACCTACCCAGCATCTTTGACTCCTCAGAAGACATAACGTCCTGGCTGCCATAGGTTGAACAACTGTCAGAATAGGAAACATCTCTAGTTGGGGAGCCACAGTAGCAGGCTGTGCTCCTGAACACTATGTCGCTGCCTGGGCTAAAGCCTGAGCCTCATTTAGAATCCGTGAGCCACTAGGAGTACCAGGTGAAGCCCCAAGCTGCGACATACTCTCCAAGAAACAAAGGATCCAAACCAAAGTATCCTACAGAACAAGTGTAGCCATAAAACTTATCGGATGCTGGGCTAGCCCCATGCCATCCGGCTCATGCTGAATATCCTCCACCTTAACCACTGGCTCTTATGATGGTACCCCAGCTTTGGCCTAAGCTGGAGCCATATCCCATGTACTTCCATGACCTCTAGGTTGACCTTTGCCTAGTCCTCTAGCTGGGGATCTAACTGCAGGCGCAGGAGCTTCATCCTCACCTGCTGTTGATCTCGTCTGAACTATCTGAGATGGAGTGAAAAGAATGTCATTTAGAAGTTTATAGAGTCAAAGAATCACGATAAGAAACTAACAAGACATAATTTTCCTAAGAATTCCCTATAGCCTCCCACAGATAGGATACAGACTAAATCATACTGATCCTCGAGACTCTACTAGATACTTCCTCTCATATAGGTAAGACCGATGAACCTAAAACTCTAATACCATGCCATCACAACTCAAAAAAGGGCTATGATGGAGCGTACTAAAACCCCCCAGTAGGCACGCCAAACCCCAGATATAATACTACAATAAAGTTAAGAAAAATAAAGCAGAAGTAAGACAAGATAAGGAAAAGTGCCACCAACATAGATATATACAAAACAATATAAAATATACAAATGGTCCCTAAAGAGATCAAGAAAAACAAATATATATATATATACACACACACAAGAACCAAACCCTAGACCTAGTGTCACTAGTATAAAAGCGTCAACGCACCAGAATAAACATATACAAGATATTACTGTCTATCCAAAATACAAAATAAAGATAGTAAGCATAGAGGAAAAGTGGTCAATCTCAAGACACCAAGAGCTCACCACGATCTGAACAACAACTGGCTTCAAATGAGTAGATAATCAAAGATGGTAGCTCGTACTAGGTGCTGCATTAGAAAAAGATGCAAAAATATAGTATCAGTACCAAAACATAGGGTACTTAGTAGGCATTATAGGCCAATTGAGCTCAGAAGATAATATATAATATAAAGAATATGAAGGTAAAATAGAAATGAAAGATAACCTAGAATCTCGCACAATACAAAATAATAGTGAAGATAATAATAATAAAGAAAACAGACACTCAAATATGAATAAAACAAAATGCAATGCAATATAGGGCCATGATATAGTACGCGGCCAATGCATTGAAACCTCAGAATCTTACCTCAAACGTGCCTAGAATCTCACCTCGGATGTAGAAACTAAAGCAATGTAGAAATGGATCGGAATATTACATCAAACCTAGTAGTAGAAATGGACCAGAATCTTAAAGCGGATCGAGTAGTAACATGTAAAATAGCCTTTCCATCACAGGAAAACTAGTGAGAAAATAGTTCAACCTTTTCTAGAATTTGCAGTCCTAGTAAAGTGGAGAATCTCGTTTGAAAACCAAAAATCTAGTAATTTCCCTCGACCGAGTCAATATCCATGTATATGCATGTATGAAAATATGGGAACTATCACAAGTGTATAGAGACATAACATACAGGGCAAAAAGACCCTCCAAACAAGGCAACTAACTTGGAACTCCATCCAAACTCATGTTATGGCCTCGGGTCCATAATTATACTATATGCGACAAAAAACATGGAAAAATAGAGCGATAAGGTAAAATAAAAAATATAAGCCTACTCTACCATTAAATACTTCTCAAACCCTTACTAAGGATTCTAGTCTATTCACACTAGAGCTACAACAACCTAAACTAAAGATAAACATGATACTACTACTCTACGATCCCAAAAATGGCCAAATAATCGAAAAAGGCATTAAATCCTAACCTTACCCTACAACCTAGTACTAAAATTTATACAACATATAAAATAGAAAATCTAGCCAAGTTAAATCAAAAGGAGGTAAACCATAACCTACCTCATGGCCAAACTACAAGCACGAATCGTTACTCGAGAGACTTTCCTTTTAGAAGTACATCAGATCACTTCCATGCTATCATAAACACATTCTACATGTCAAGATGAGACAAACAATACCCATATTGATATTTACAATTTTAGGCCAGAAATCAGGTCAAAAGTTGACCCTCGGGCCTGCTAATGAAAATAGAAACCAATTTTGCAATAATGCTCCTTAGAAGATAAGGGATGTATGCCCCAAATTTGAGCAGAAACGAACGTGTTTTTGGATCTCAAATGGTCCAAAACTTCCACCTTAAAGTGAAGAAAGGATCATGCAAATAGAGACCAAAATTGAAAATGAACAATGAAATTAAAGGCTAAATTAGTAATAGAACAAGAGGAGGAAGAAATCTACCCTAAAGGTACACAAATAAGATCGAGGCATGTCTGCAAAATGAAATGAGCAAATAGGATTGAGCATACTGAGAGACATGAGTTTACATAGATAACAACCCTCAGGGCATAAAGCTGGAATTTATAGAATCGCAGGATAAAAGTAGAATCGTTGTCTGAAGCAATCACTTGCCATTCTAGAATTTGAACATGAGCGTGAATTTGAAATAGGACCATGGATCTGACACACAAGGCATGCAAAAGGTATCATAATGGCAGAAGTATACTTAGGATGATAGGATGGAAATAAGCTTCTGCCTCCCCTCTTGACTTTGTTCTAAAACCCACAAGCATCGCTACTTGAGCCTTCAAAAATCTGACTGATTCTACATTCCACCATCTCCCCCTTAGGTTCATGCTAGCCTCCTAAGTCTATGGACCTCTCACCAACCTCTCAAAGGAACTATGATCATTTTACCCTAACCGGACATACAATACTCCAGAATCTAGCACGAATACCCACTTCCTTCTATAGTCGAAGACTCTCCTTCTCCTAAAAGTCTAGGCCTCAACCCTCCTATCCCCACTTAGTTCTAGGTCAAGACAACTCACAACCAAACAAGGGTAGGGGTCTGAGGTTTATGGATGCATACAGGAAGAAAATCTATTGACATACCTGATTCAACTTCTGGAGGAATAATCTGACTCGGCTGGCTAGGCAATGAAAGGAATTGGTTTTGGAGCTGAACACCACAGATGCTCTGCTTAGATGAGGGGCAATTCCTGATCCTATGGCCTAACTGACCACACCTAAAATACCCCTCCTTGCCAGCAAGATATTCACCTAGATGAAAATTACTGCATCTACTACAACGAGGGTACCTCAAGGTCTTTAGAGCCTTATGGTGACAAGACTGAGAATTGAGGGCAGGTGTGCTAACTGGAGATGGGGTTGGTCCAGATGAACTCTGCTGAGAAGATGATTAGTTCCATGTTCCGGTCCTCTTATTTTTCCTCTTCCTCTTATTTAGTTTCTCTTTCATATTCAACTGAGAAGTCATGACTTGAGCTAACATACGGATGGCTTCCCAAAACTCCGCATTCGTAACCTCGTGGTCTGGAAAAGGAGGATTAACATTCCTCTTGGGGTTTCTTCGTGGAGGCATTTATCTGGAATGCATACACAAATTAGAAGGGTAAATAGGGTCAAACTCTATCACACGATTGTGAATATGAAAAAGTGATGTTTTTTCCTAAAACATCTCATAGACTCCCTCTCATGAGTATGGCGCGCTTCACACCCATGAAAGAGACTCTACTTCATGCGGCTTTCAGACACCCTAAGACTCTTGAACCTGAGGCTCTGATACTAATTTTTTCACGCCCCGAAGCTACCCCCTAGACGATATACAGGACTTAGGACTGCAAGTGCCCTAAGCTAACCCCTTGGTCATTGTATACTCAAGCATAACAAAGATAAGTGGAAGCATAACAGATAAATCAAGAATCACATAGATAGGTAATCAAGTCATATAGAAATACAAAATCCAGAAAGAGACTCGAACACTGTCTATGTACGAAAAGCCTCTACGTAATATAAGGAGTTGCTAGGACAAGACCATAGCTAACTTGAAGTACGAAAGTAAGAAATAAACACAACAAAAACATAACAAGTCCTTGACCTAAGAGGACTCACCAACCGCTGACAGAAAGTGGCCTGGGAACTCTAGCCACATGTCTATAAAGGAACACCTGAATCTTCATCATCAAAGGATGCAGCACAAGATATGCGTCAGTACTACAGGATGTACCGAGTATGTGAGCGATGCATGAATCATGATAAAAATAGTTTAAAACATGCTTAAGAATGAACTTGTTACTTAAAGAAGGGCCATGAATAAATATCAAGGTATAAAACATAAAGCATAAAACATAAAATAAAGCTTAAGGTTCATAGTATAGAATCATATAACTTCAAATCTTGAAAATAAACATGTGGGAGTTTCTTTTAACCGACATAAACCATGCTGAGCTACATGGAGTCTGATGTATACGCCCCATCGAAAGGACCCAATATACCTTCCCAGGGTATAGAGGCATGACTGTGGTGTGATCACTAAAATCTGATACCCAACAGAGGGGACTTAGAACCTACGGGGGCACATTGTTCTGGGACCCTGGGTACTCTCACCCGATCCAACTCGGTGCTAAATACTACTCCCAAAACATATAATATGTGCTCACATACATTTGACATATCTGATGCCAAACTTGTTCATAACTTGTACATACTTGTTCATAACTTGGTCATACTTGTTCATACCCCAAATTGTCATACTACTCATGAGTTTTAGTTTAGAAAATGGCTCATGAGCATTGATGGAACATCTGGTGTCTTGTCTTGCATAATACTTCATAACACGGAGAGACTTGCATACTTCATGACTTGTAAAATTTGCATGGCTTTAGTTCAATTTCATAAAACACATACTTTCATAGAACATAGGAACTAGGCATGCACATGCTTGAAAATCCATAAGGAACATACTATCAAAATCTAATTTTCTTAAATCAACTTCATGCATGTAGAAATTTCCATGGTTAAACTTCAATTCATGAAATAAGAGGCAACGTGTAAAAACCCATGTGAAATCATGCAATTTAATAGAAATTTCATAATCAAATCATGAGGAGATCATATTTAGCAAAACCCATAAGAATAGGATAAGAACCCTAATTTGAAGATCATGGAATCAAAATTTGAATTAGGAGTTTTGGGCATAAGGGTGGAAGGAACCCATTGTTGATTACTGTAATGACCCTTCCGGTCATTTACGCATTTTCGCTTTTCTTGTATTGTTAGAGCTGAGCCTTAAGAGTTGAGTTAGCGACATCGTGCGATGGTGATTTGCGACCGTATGACCTTAACCTTCATCCTATATCAAACGCTTGCGAGCCTAAATTTGAGAATTTTATTAACATCGCGCGAACTTGAAAACATTTAATTTGAAAGTTGAATTTGGTAAAAAGTTTTATTTGTCTAAAAATGTTTTAAATATTTATGAAAAATTACTTTTGTTATGATATATTTAGGTATGTATTTATTTTATAAGAGTTTTGTGATTTATTAATATTTTAACAGAGATAGTAAACTTAGTTATGTTGAAAATTAGTATTATAATATAGTATGTTCTATTTGAAATGATTTTCTATTTATTATGATATATTCAAAAATTTATATTTATTTTATCACAGACCTATGCAATACCCGAGTATGTATATAACGGGACCAAAATATTTTGGGGGTGTGTCACCTCAACTTCCACGTGGAAAGTGGAGGGAGTGTACACCAACCCTTAATGAGATAGTGACAACATGTGTAAAGATGAGCATTAACTCATCGTGGCAGCCTTTTGTTATCAATATAAGTAGTAATATAATTGCGAGAATAAAGAGATTCTCTTGATAAAATATATATTTTGGTCAAATAGTTGGTGGAAATTTTGGATTTCTCTTCTCTAATTGGCAGAATGTTTGAGATTTGAGCTATCTTCATTTTTATAGCAAACATGTATACAGACAAATTTGGTAGGGATATACATGTAGCGTCTGTACATATTTGTTTATCACGACAAAAAGAACCTCGCGGGAAAAGAAAGTTGTTTGACGCAATATTCGATCATCGAGAGAAAATAAATTATCTACATCAAGTATTCAAACCTAGGTTCGAGTTTGATTTCATTTTGGAGGTCCCCAGTGCAGTTTGAGCCTGGACGACGCCGTTCCCGTAGCTAGTCATAGCTTGACAGGTAGGTTATGACTTTCCCTACCTAGACTCTACGTATATAGGCTATAACTGCACTAATTAACATCCTTGGATGGGTTGTTATAGGTTGGTACCCCAGACCTTGTCTGCCTTGTTCGTCCGTTTAATTCATATGATGTTTGTAGTATTCGCGTAGTATTGTATATTACCCTTGTGGTCCTGTGTGGCCTTGTATTGACTTTGGAACATTGATGGTGGGTTATTTGGGAAATGTCCGCGAGACCCGGACATAGAGATGATCCTTTTAGGCTGGTTATGTCTGTTGCATAGTTGTTGGGCCTTTGCAGGGCTGAGAGGAGTTGTTGTGAGCCGTTGGGATACTTTTATAAATGTGTGCGAGCATATCATCCATGAAAAAGGTTTTTCCCTGCATGTTTTACTACAGTTTTGGCTGTGAGCCACTACAGACAGTTTTCCTGAATTTGCATGGCCCTGAGGGCCTGTTTTTGGTACTGTTAATGATAGAAAAGAGGATTTTTTAGATGTTTTCGCACTGATTTTATTACTGGTATTACTCTCTACGGGGCAAAGCACTAAACTTGATGTTATTATTGATACTAGTTTCTGCGGGGCAGAGCACTAGATTTGATTTACTACAGTTTTAGATTCGGTTAAGCTCGGGCACCCTTGGAGGGGTTTTTGAGGAATTTTCTACTACTTAAGTCCTGGACAGGGTATGGGCATGCATATTTGATACTGGGTCTCTATCTTCCGGATGATAAGTTTTGATACTGAGTTATTGTTTGTGGTCGAGAGGTAGACCTCCATGGACCCCTGTTGTTCCTGGGCCACAGGCTATGGGCCGATGCAGCGTGCCAGTGGGGGGTGTACGGTGGAGGAGAAGTACGTGGGAAAGAGCCTTCCATGGGTCCCACCTCTATATGGACCCGCGGGGTACCAGAGGGTGAACATACCGATTACTTTCACATTATATTATATAATGCATTGATTCCACCCTTGTGTCACGATCCGATTTCTCGGTCATGATGGCACCTACAACCCCCGGTAGGTGAACCAATCCCTGTAGCCCAGAACAGCTAGTAATGGGCTACTATCTAACAAATAAGAGAACAAGATGAATAAAATAGATAATATGAATGTAAATATACACAAATGTGGAAAACTAAACCAAACCCCAAGACCTGGTATCATAGTACAGAGCCAAATTACATACATGGAGTGAAAACTATCCAAAAGAATATATACAGATGTCTCTGAATGGTAATAGGGTACATAAAGCAGAAGATAAACTAAAGCTAAGCTCCGATCGCCAAGAGCTCACCCTCAGTCTGAAGTAGTCTCCAACAGATCTCCAAGCACGAATCACAATGGTCTAGCGGCGATGGCCCACGCTAGGATCTGCACCCAAAGATGCAGGGGGTAGGGGTGAGCACCAAATGCGAAGCATAAGGTACCCAGTAGGTATCATAGGCCGACTGGGCACATATAAGATAAAAGAGCAGTAATAGACAAAATAGAATCAATCAGTCACAGAAATCAACGAAAGGTACACAGGAACTAGCCCAGAGGGAAACCAACAGAACCACACATGAGGCTAGTAAGCAGGATATACACACCAAAGGCACAGGTGAAAGTAAGTAATAACGCACCTGGGGTCCTTGCAATAACAGTGTATATAAAATAAGTTTGCGAAATGGACGGTATACCGGTTACCTCAAGTGTAAGAAGAAGGGAGAAAGAATAATAATAGGCATGCTCAAGACATGAATCAACCCAACTAATCATAACAATCTCAATCCAGAAACTAACAGTCTAGCCGTAACCAATCTCATACTCATCCCTAATAGAGAACAACTCTGTAAGTAAAATAGCAAAAGTCTACCTACAGTCCCCCGGCCGCCCATACAACCGAGGAACACAACCAAGTGAAAACAAACCCTCCGGCATCCCATACTACCGGAGCGTACAATCAGCAAACAGCAAACAAGGTGGAACCTCGAACCATGAATGATATGATGCATGAAGATCTCAAGTGCCATAGTATCTCTGTATGTACCTCTTCCGGCGCCGATCCGGCCCAGCAGGTAGGTTCCATGGAAGGACTCTGCCCGTATACCTCTACTCCACCGTATACCCCTCTTCCGGCACACGCAGCCCGTAGCCCCTGGCCCGGATAGCAAGGTCCATGGAGGTCCCCGATCCCATACCAAAACTCAGTATCAGAACATGTATCAAGATAGAGACCCAGTCTCGATATCAAGATAGAGACCCAGTCTCGAATATGCATGCCCAGACCCTGTCCAGGACTAAAAATAGTAGGAAAATATCTCAAAAACCCCTCCAAGGGTGCCCGGGCGTCGCCGGGTCTAAACAGTAAGAAAGTCATCTCAGGTGCTCGGTCCAACCGAGGCTAAAAAATCATCTCAAGTAGTAAGAAAACTCAACTAGCACTCCGGCCCTGCCGAGTCTAGTGATAATAGTAAAACTGATGATTTTAAACCACAAGTGAAATCAACCATTTCCAAATCATTTCCATCAAAAACGGACCCCCCGGGCCATGCAAGGTTTAGAAAACAGTGCCAGTAGGCCCGAAGCCAAAACCACTGTAAAACATGGATAAAACCTCTTTATATGCATGGAAATGATATGATCACACACAACAGCTGCCCAGCAGCTTACAATCAACCTATCGACCCTGCACAGGCCCACAGCTACTCAGCAAGCATAACCAGCCTAGAAGGATAATTCTATGCCCGGGACTCGCGGACATTCCCAAAATCCCACCTTCTATGTTCCAGAGTCAACAAGGCCTCGCAGGACCACAAGGGTAAATAAAATATATCCGCAAATACTACAAACAACGGAGGAATAAAAATAGGCGGACATGAATAAAGCGGTCAAGGTCTGTGGTACCAACCTAATAAACCAACCCAAGGATGCCCATTAATACAATTTTATTTTATATATACGGAGTCTAGGGAAAATAAACCGTAACCTACCTGTCGTCCGACGACAAGCTGCCGGAACAACGATGTCCAAGCTCGAACCACTCCGAGAAAATCCAAAACTAAATCGGAATCGGATTCGGATTTGGGACGGAACAACTTGATGTAGATAATTGATTTTCTACAACCAATTTAATATAACCATAACATTAAATTGGTCCCACCAATTCCCCTCTCTGTACGTATGAAAGTATATGGATAAGCTATGTAATTTAAGTGTTTGTGAGAATTGCACAAATTCTCATTGTCATGTTCCATAATTAACTACTTAATAAGTAGTAATTATAAGTTAGGCAGCCACTTTCACTTGCTATTGCTGCCTTCACCTTCCACTTACACGTGGGGTGGAGGTGGCAACCAAATTCCCTCCGTTAGGTATACATTCGGGTATTGCATAAATTCGTGGTAAAATAAATATAGTATTTTAAATATACCATAATTATTAGAAAATTATTTCTAATAAAACCTACTATATTATAATAATAATTTTTAACATAATTAAATTTACTATCTCCGTTAAAGTATTACGGAGTATAAAAACCTTATAAAATAAATACGTCGACACTTATATTGTATCAAATATATTTTTCATAAACCTTTTAAATATTTTGAAAAGGCAATCATAATATAATTTTTTACCAAATTCAACTTCTAAATAAATATTTCAAATACACGCACGATACTAGTAAAGTTCTTAAGTTTAGGCTCGTAATTCGCCTACGCACAATTTCGATATTCAAGAATTCTCTCGGGATCCTCCCTTATATTTTATAACTGTTTCGGAACTGAAATGGCATTTTAAAACGTGAAATTGAAGCTTAAATCGGGTTAAACCCGACCCGATTCGCGACCCGGTTCGCAACCCGTTTTCTGCCAGACAGTCTGCGGTAAAACAGTCATAACTCCTTGCGCCGAGATTATTTGGACGTGCGGTTTTGTGTGTTGGAAACTAGACTCGTAAACCTTCGATTTGGTATTTCGGGGGACTTCTAACTCTTTATATATTGGGAGAAAAGTCCCGATACATTTGACCCAAAGTTCAGAAAATTTGTTAAAGGTCTTACGATATCTTTTGTCGATTTGCTTGACTTCAAACTTATACGTGGAAATGACCGGAAGGGTCATTACAAAAATCATCGATTTCAATTGGCCGCTGGATATGAGTAGAAACGATAGCGGGCTTTGAGTAAAATAATAATAATATTGTATTAGTAATAGTAAAATATTTTTTTTTAATAATTTATATATTTAAAAATTACTTATAATAACTACTATAGATCATAATAATTAATAATTTAAAATATATAAAAATATATATACAAATTTAATTGACTTTTAAAATTTATCAGTGCCAGATAAATTGGGACAGAGAAAGTAACATGCAAATGACGTAAAAAGTACTATAAATCATGATAATTAACAATTTAAAATATTTAAGAGACACAAAAAATTTGGTTGATTCTCAAAATTCTATCAACACCACATAAATTAGAGGAGAGGGAGTAACATATATTATTTTAAAATTATGTTGAAAGTACTATAAATTACAATAATTAATAACTTAAAATATCTAAAAACTATATAAAAAATTTAGTTGACTCTCGAAAGTTAATCAGCGCCACATAAATTGGAACAGAGAAAATAACATATGTTATTTATAAATTATGTAAAGAGTACTATAAATCACAATAATTAACAACTTAAAATATTTAAAATCATAATAATTTTTTTTGACTTTTTGTGTCAGACAAAAAATTGACCATTTTGCCCTTCTTCTTTTGTAGAATTACATTAATTAAAAAAATTGTTTTAATAATTTATATGTTTGAAAAATGTGTAAAGTACTATAAATTATAATAATTAATAATTTAAAATATTTAAAAAATTTGATTGTCTCAAAATTTATCAGTGCCATATAAATTGGGACAGAGAAAGTAACATGAAAATATCGTAAAAAGTACTATAAATTATGATAATTAATAATTTAAAATATTTTAAAAACATAAAAAATCTAGTTGATTCTCAATATTTTATCAATGCCACATAAACTAGAGCAGAGAGAGTAACATATATTATTTGGAAATTATGTAAAAAGTATTGTAAATAAGAATAATTAACAACTTAAAATATCTAAAAACTATATAAAAAATTTGGTTGACTCTCCAAATGGCGCTACGTAAATTGAGACAGAGAAAATAACATATAATATCTGAAAATTATGTCAAAAATACTATAAATAATAATAATAATAATTTAAAATATTTAAAATCAAACAAAAAATTTTGACTTTTCAAATTTATCTGTGTGACATAAATTGAAACATAAAAAATAGCATATATTAGGCCCATGCTTGCACGGGCGATTATATCTAGTGTGTATATATATATATGGTAGTTGTCTTTCGTACCAAACACAACCATAGAAACGTGGTTTTGTGACGGAGGTAGAAGTTAAGAATTCTATTAATTTTAGCAATATGATCCGAGACTAATGATCATTAGAATTAGAATTTCTATTGATTTAGCTGTAAGAACGTAAAATTTATTGAATTTAAATTCGTACGAAATTCGGATTACATTAAATTCAAAATATGTTAGTCCAAATAAATATTATGGATTAATATAATTAATTAATTAAGTCCAATAAATATAGATTTAATTAAAGTTCAACTTTCATTGGGCTAGTCCATTGATTTGGGCTACGAGCCCATATTACTAAGCCCAAGATGTCATCTTATTCTAGAAGCCCAATTTGACGTCACGTGTCAAAAAATGTGGCATGTCAAGTCAAGAGAAGGTGCCAATAGGATCATGCCGCGTGTCAAAATGATGCAGTATGCCTAGTAAAATCAAAGACCAATGAAAATATGCCATGCGTATAAGTGACATGTTCCGACTAATCACATATTGCTATGTCGCTTAAATCTGATTGTCCGGAGGAAGCCTGTCTTCACCACAACTCCTCCATCCTACAACTATAAATAAGGGTCTTCCATAATTCAAAAAGACACTAGAATTCTAATAAGAAGCCAGAGAGAGCTCGTGGATCAAACGCCTCATATTTCTCTACAAGCTACAAGTTCAAGCATTCAAGCACCCAAGTTCATAGATTCAAGATCAAGACCACCAGATTCATGATCAAGCTCAAAAACCCTTGAATTAAAGTACAAGTCAAGATCAAGTTCATCAAATTCACAAGTACACGTCAAAACTCACGAAATTCAAGATCAAGCTCAAAGGCCCTTGAATTTATACTTGAAATAAGATGAATTAAAGGGTCCATAGAGATTGTAATACTCATATATTCAAATCAAATACTACGATTATTGCGACATTTCTGGTCCTGATTATTATTTTTTGCGACTCAAATTTTATTATCTATAAATTTTGGCACGCCTAGTGGTATAATCTCTACCTTTCATCTCAACCTTTTAGTCATCAAAGTTCAAGAACATTGAAATGGCTTTCAAGAAGATCGACTCCAAATCAACTTCCTCCGAGGCTGCTATCTCTAAGTTCTCTGCTGAAGTGGAAAACATCCTCGGTGTTACTTTTGAAAGCTTCAAACTTGTTACAAAGAGCAAGGCAAGCATGTTGGGACAACAAACACTCCAAGTGTCGTCCGCATCAACTCCTATTTTGGATCTTCGTCCATAAAAGGAGCAAGATCCTCCAACGATGCATCAGGAGGGGGAAACAATCTTGCTGAGAGGAATAAGAAGACTTTGGCTCAACTTGATATCTCTAGATCCAAGAACTCTGCCATAAAGAAAGATGATGAATCAACTAATAGATTCTCTCCCCTCACACCACGTGATGTGAGCGCATCAAAGATCAACTTAGGCGACAGTCCATGATACTCTCCAATATCTCCAATAATCATGCAAGAGATGGTGACTGACGCTTCATTGATGGAGGAGCAACTGGCAAGTTTGACAAAGATGATTGAAGGGTTGACCAAGCATGTGCACAATCAGGAGTCTTGAATTGACAAGTTGATGGACAAGATGGATGGATTGATGGACGCAAAATCTAGTCATGCACCTGGAAAGGCTCTTGAAGTTCAAGATATTGATACTCCTACGAAATAAGTACCACCAACTAAGGAACTTCCAGTTTCTTTCGAAGGGATGATACTACTCAACCGACTGAAAGCATTTATCGAAGGGACTATCAAGGACAAGTATGAAGTTTCTACCAAGTCTCCCCTTATGTATGATAAGCCATACACTGCAAGAATTGACAGCTTCAAGATGCCTCTCGGTTATCAACCCCTAAAATTTCAACAGTTCCAGGGCAAAGGAAATCCAAAGCAACATGTTGCATACTTTGTTGAAACATGTAACAATGCTGGAACCTACGAAGACTATCTGGTCAAGCAATTCGTACGCTCCTTAAAAGTAAATGCCTTTGAAGAGTACACGAATCTCGAGCCTAACTCTATAAATAGTTGGGAGCAACTGGAGCATGAGTTCCTTAATTGATTTTATAGCATGAGGCATACGTTAAGCATGGTGGAACTCTCTAACACTTGCCAAAGGGAGAATGAACCAGTTATTGATTTCATCAATCGATAGAGGAATGCGATCCTAAATTGCAAAGGTAGGTTCAGTGAAGCCTCTGGAATAAAAATATGCATCCAAGGAATGCACTGGGAGCTTCTCTACATCTTATAAGGAATCAAGCCAAAAACCTTTGAAGAGCTAGCTACCCGTGCTCATGATATGGGGACGAACATGTCATCTGCTGGAAAGGATGTGGTGCTTGTTCATGACCCTCGCAAAGGAAAGGGCAAATAAGAACCTCAGAGATGGAGCAAGTTTGTCCCCAAAAGTGACAACAAAGAATCCATGAATTTCAATGTGTATCCTGTAAAGTTCACCAACAAAGTGAACAAGAAGCAAAGTGTGAAGACGACTTCTTATCAAGCACGTCCAAATCAGAAGTTGACTTTGAAGGAGATGCAAGAAAGGGAATACCCCTTCATTGATTCTGAAATTCCAAATTTTTTGATGAACTTCTCGAGCTAAAGCTCATTGATCTACAAGAGATGAAGCATCCCAATAAAGCTGGAAGAATCGATGACCCAAACTATTGCAAGTATCATAGGCTTGTGGGTCACTCTCTGGAGAAATATTTTATCTTAAAGGACAAAATCATGCAACTAGCCAATGAGAAAAAGATTGTGCTTGATAATGAGAAGGCCAGTTCTCATCAAATCTCCATCATATTTGGCTCACTCGATCAAGTACAAATATGCATATTGGAAGAGCATGAAGAAGAACCATTGGGTCAAGATCAGCCTCAAATAGATAAGGACGATGATGAAGGTTGGATTCTAGTGACTAAGTGAAGATACAATAAGGCAAGTTCGCAAAAAAAGTCATCCGAGCAACCAACTAGAAGGAGGATGGTGAGAAGACCAATGAAGCAAAAATCACTTGTGCATCTGAAAAAGCCAAAAGTAGAGGTGTATCACCATCAGAAACCACGACGTCCCGTGACTTTGAAAGAATTCCTACCAAGTTGGTTCTGTGGAAAAACTTCTCAAGAAAACATCGAGGGGTCATATTTCAATACTTACAAAGAAGAAGTAAAAAGTAAAACTTTGTCGATGGTTCCTCTTTCATCTTTCGAGAAGCCTACTGAATCCTCTTTTCAAGAAGCACATACATGTGATATAAAAATCACATTTACAGATGATGATCTTCTGTTTAGTGAAACACTACATAATCGTACTTTGTATATGGTGGGTCATGTGCTAAAGAAGAGGATAAATAGGATCTTAATAGATGAGGGATCCAGAGTCAACATTCTACCTATTCGCATAATAAAGGATCTAGGCATCATGACTGAAGAAATGAATGAAAGACACTTGGTGATCTAAGGATTCAATCAAGAGGGTCAAAGGGCCATAGGTTCTATCAGTTTACATATCTATATGGGAGATTTGTAATCAAGCACGTGGATACATGTGATTGATCCAAAGACTTCATACAACATATTGCTTGGCAGGCCTTAGGTGCATGAAACAAGATTGTCATATCCTCCTACTATCAATGTTTGAAGTATCTTGAAGGTGGAATTGAAAGAAAAATAATATTGATGACAAGACAGTCACTGAAGCCGAGTCACACTTTGCCGATGCAAAGTTCTACCTGAAGAGTCACGTTGTGAAGGACGCAAGCATTGATGATGTCAAGACAACCAAGTATGATGAGCTTGCAATCAAAAGAGCCGATATGGCTATTGAAAAGGTCAAAGTTGATCATAAAGAATCACACTCCATTCTGAATAAAGGGAAGATCATATCCTTGAAAAAGAAGACAACTCATGTACTCCGCTATATTTCGAAGGTGAAGAAAGATGAAGGTCAATCATCTGACATCCAAGAAAATGTACTAGGGGGGCTAACTCTTCCTATCAAGTGGATCGATGCAATAAATTTATCCTCGAAGCTGGTTGGAGAGTTCGTGGCTCAAAATCTACCATAAAATATGACAATCCTTACGAAGCGTACGAGTGAAGGGTTTGACCCAAATGCTTACAAGTTGTTTGCAAAGGCTAGATATAATGACAATGAGCCATCAAGGTTAGGCAAACTCCCATCAGAAGCTACTACCAGTCAATCACGTGAAGGTCTAGGGTACCAACAACCACCATCATTCCGCATCTCCATAAGAAGAGGAAATAACAACTATATCACTGTGGAAGATGAGTCTGCCGCTTCCAACAAAAGGCCTTCTATCTTTGATAGACTCAAAAAATCAACTGAGGTCCATTAAAGAAGAATAAAAAGCATTGGAGAGACTGTCAATGCTTGATAATGCCTGTTTCCCCTAGAGTTCAAAGAGATTTTCAAAGTTTGATTCCTTCTAGAATAAGGTGACAGACAAAACTTGTGGTTTTATGTGAGAAGACACTAAAAGAAAGGATTCACATTGTGGTTCATACCAAGGAACGTGATAAAGACGAACAAGTAGGCACTTCATATCATATTACAGTCCAGAGTGAGCAAGATAACTCATCTCAAAAGGAGGTTGATGAAGAGATGGTGGATACTGCATGGTGTCATCATATATTTATAAATGATGGTGATCCTAAAGAGGATGAAGATGCTGGAGATGCTCCACTATAACTCAAAGAAGGTGTAAAGACCACAATAGATCCCTTGAAGAAAGTTAATCTTGGCACCGAAAAATAACCAAGGCCAACCTACCTAAATGCTTTTCTTGAAGTTGATGAAGAAACCACTTACATAGATATACTTAAGGAATATAGGGGTGTCTGTGCTTGGAGTTATAAAGAGATGCCTGGCTTGGATCCCAAAGTGGCCGTCCATCAGTTGGAAGTCAAGAATGGTGCTCGTCCTGTTAAGCAGGCCCAAAGACATTTCAGACCCGACTTGGTTCCATTGATCGACAATAAAGTTAACAAACTTATTGAAGTTGGCTTTATTCATGAAGTGAAATATCCCACGTGGATTTCAAGCATTGTCCTTGTGTGGAAGAAGAATGACCAAATTTGAGTTTGTGTTGACTTTAAGAATCTCAACCACGTATGCCCTAAGGATGAATTATCACTCCTTATTCCAGAGTTGATGATTGATGCTACCACAGGTTACGAGGCGATGTCTTTCATGGATGGTTCATCCAATTATAACCAAATTCGCATGACACCAAAGGATGAAGAGCTCACTGCATTCCGTATGCCTAAAGGTATTTATTGCTACAAGGCAATATCTTTTGGTCTGAAGAATTCTAGTGCCACATATAAAAGGGCTATGCAAAATATCTTTGATGACTTGCTCCATAAAAATGTTGAATGTTATGTTGATGATTTGGTGGTGAAGTTAATAAAGAGGAGAGACCACTTGAAAGACTTGAGAATGGTATTTGAACCACTATAGAGATATCAGCTTAGGATGAATCTATTGAAATGTGCCTTTGGTGTTACTTCAGGAAAGTTCCTTGGCTTCATCGTGTGACATTGAGAAATTGAGATTGATCAAGCTAAAGTAGATGCGATTTTGAAGAATCCCAAGCCTCAAAATATCCATGAGTTAAAAAGTCATCAAGGAAAGCTAGCATACCTGAGGAGGTTCATCTCGAATCTAGTGGGAAGATGTCAACCATTCAACCATCTCATGAAGAAATGTGCTCTTTTCAATTGGGACCAAGCTTTTAATAACGCTTTTGAAAGTATCAAGTCATATTTGATGAAGCCTCCAGTCCTTGCGGCTCCTATACCTGGAAAAATATTAATACTCTACATTGCGGCTCAAAAAAGGTCAGTTGGAGAACTATTGGCTCAAGAAATGAGTTGAAGTATTCGCCAATTGAAAAGTTGTGTTTGACATTGGTCTTCTCAATCCAAAAGATGAAGCACTACTTTCAAGCTCATGTTGTTCATCTTGTATCTAGAGCAAATCCCATCAAGTTTGTGATGTCAAAACCAGTCCTTAGTGATCGACTTGCAAGGTTATACCTTTACTTTTAATAGTTTGAGATCGTATACATACCTCAAAAGGCTATAAAGGGACAAGTATTAGCAGACTTCTTGGTAGATCACCCGATACCCGATGACTGGGAGCTAACCGATGAACTTCCTGATGAAAATGCAATGGTCATTAAAGTTCAACCTCCATAGAAGATGTACTTTGATGGTGCAACACATCGAGTGGAGCTGGCACTGGTGTGGTGTTTGTCACTCTGCAAGAAGAGGTTCTCCCATACTCATTTACTTTGACGCAATGATGCTCCAACAATGTCACTGAATATCAAGCATTAATACTTAGGCTTGAAATGGCGGTCGATATGAAGCAATTACAATTGTAGGTCTTTGGTGACTCTCAGCTAGTGATCAATAAACTCTTGGAAAGTTATGAGGTCAAGAAGCCTGAGCTACGCCCATATCATGGTTATGCTCAGAAGTTGATATGATGGCTTGGAGAGGTGAGCCTTCAACATATACCGAGGAAGGAAAATTGGAAAGCTGATGCCTTGGATGCTCTAGCTTCAACTCTAACTCTTTCAGATCAGACACAAGTTACTATCTGCCAAAAATAGGTAGTACCACTGCCAAATGAGGATGAACAAGCAGAAGATGAGCTTGAGCATCTCATCGCTATTTCTGAAGCCATAAAAGAAGATTGGCGACAACCTATTATTGACTACTTGGGTTATGGGATACTTTCAAAAGATCCAAGGAGAAAGACTGACATCCGTCGTCGTGCACCTCGCTTCCTTTACTACAAGGACACACTATATATAAGATCATTTGAGGGAGTACTTTTGTGATGTTTGGGGGAAGAAGAAGCAGTCCAAGCTTTGAAAGAAGCGCATTCAGGAGTATGTGAATCATATCAATCTAGACCGAAGCTACACTTTCACATAAAAAGGATGGGATATTACTGGCCGACAATGGTGAAAGATTGCTTAGATTATGCTCGAAGTGCAAGGCTTGCTAGTTTCACACAAATTTTATACATCAGCCTCCTGAAGTACTACACCCGACTATCGCATCTTGGCCATTCGATGCTTGGGGACTAGATGTTGTTGGGCCACTACCAAAGTCTTTTGGTGGACACTTGTACATCTTGGTTGCAACAGATTACTTCTCAAAATGGGTCAAAGCTATCGCTCTCAAAGAAGTGAAGAAAGAGAATGTTGCAAACTTTATCTGAGTAAATATCATCTACCATTTTGGCATTCATCGCTACATAATAGCGTACAATGGCAAACCATTTGATAAGAAGTTGATGGACAAGATTTGCAATCTCTTCGATTTTAAGTAGCATAAATCTTTTATGTATCATGCTACCGCAAATGGCCTAGATGAAACATTCAATAAGACTCTATGAAACTTATTGAAGAAGGTCGTCTCTAATTCTAAAAGAGATTGGCACGAGCAAATAGAAGAAGCCTTATGGGCGTATAGGATGACTTATAACACACTGACACAAGCAACTCCATATTCAATTGCTTTTGGAGTTGAAACAGTCCTACTACTGGAGCGTCAAATACCTTCTTTAAGACTTGCTATTCAAGAGGGGCTCACTAAAGAAGAAAATGCTCGATTGCGTCTTGCAGAGTTAGAAGCACTTGATGTGAAAAGGCTGGAAGCTCAACAAAATCTGGAATGTTATAAAGCCCGTCTGTCTTGTGCTTTCAACAAAATGGTTCGCTTAAGGTTCTTCCAAGTCGGAGATCAAGTACTTGCAGTAAGGAGGCCCATTACCACATCACACAAGTCTGGGGGCAAATTCACCTCGAAGCGAGATGGACCATATGTTATTCAAGAAGCATATTCAAATGGTGCTTACAAGCTGGTTGACGTAGATGGCATGAGGGTCTTCCCTATTAAAGATAAGTTCTTAAAGAGGTACTATCCTTGAAGCATGTTGATGCTCCATAAGGCATGAGCATAAACTGCATGTCACTCCTTGCCCGCAAGAGTATAAACTGTGTACGGCTCTACAAAAAAAATAGGTTCCACTGGTTCTTATCTACCAGGACATTTTCAGTTGCTCCACGGGTTCTAGAGAGTGGTTGTGTAGGGTATGTTAAGTAGAGTAGGCAGGGTACGAATCATATTCTTTAGGATTTGCCGTAGTAGCCGGTCAGGTTCAATGAGATCATCCCGTCAGACTTCGCTTGGTAAAGTTTGTTATCAGTGCAAGGAGCATGGGCATTTTTTTAGGGATTTCCCCACAGTCCCATTTTCTTGTCAGCAGGGTCAGGATAGCCAACAGGGCTATGGTGGTTCAGCTATTCATCCAGAATTGATAGGCACCGTGCGTCGAAGTAGGACTTCTTTGGGCTGCTGTAGTTATGGGGTAATTGGTTATTATTCTAGAGACTGTCCTCGTTGAGGGGTGACAGAGCCTTTAGCTTCGACTACTCTGGCCATTATTAGACACCGTCAGTCCGATGCTTCTCTTGGTGGGCCAGAGGTAGAGGCTCCTTATATCGTTGCTCTAGGTAAGGCTTTTGTTATATTCAGCTTGTGATAGGTCTTGCTCGCATTGCAATTCTATCCCTTCTATCATTTATTTGCTTATATACCTACCTGCTACTTGTTTAGTTGTTTGACTACCTGAGTTGTAGTGTTTATGCGTTGTTTTATTGTTAGTTTGTTCCTTAGTAGTTGATGGGGGTGAGTTATACTTGTGAGGTGTTTTACCCGGAGTTGTAGCTCGTGGGTAGTTCTTGTTAGTTTGTTATAGGTTGGGTGTGTTTCCTATTTTGCTGTGGCTCTAGACTTGTGTTGAATCTTTCCTATTTGAGCGATTCTAGATGGTTGTTTCCTGGGCTATTTTCTAGCTTTTGCTAGCAGTTCTGCTGTTAATTTGGTGTTACCGGTGGTAGTGCTGGAGCTTGAGCTCTTGTCTTGAGTTAAGAGGTGTCGATTATGCTAGCGTGCATTGATTGGTTTTCTTTTCTTGGGTGTTTAGAATCGACCCTCTTGGTTTGGTTGGTTTAGGAGGTTGGAGTATATGTGGGTTGTTCCTATAGTCTTCCTCAATTTCTTGTCCGGTTGGGTTGTCTTATTGTTTTCCCCAGTTCCAGTTGGAGGGAATTTTGATCGTAGTCCTCTGGTTGAACTTTTAAATCAGTATTGTGATTGAGTTTGTCTTTGGAATTTTTGACTAAATATTGACCGTAGCCTCGTGGTTGGGATGTATTCGTAGCATTTTAGGTGAGTCAGGCATCCGACCCATTCTTCTCTTGCCTTGTTAAGTTTTGGCAATGTAAGTATAGGAAATAAGGAAATGGCTCCAGATTTGATTTGAGAAGGAGTTGTAGGGTTCAGTATATGCTAAGGAAGGGTTTTGTTTAGTTGAAGAAGGAGGGAGATGACTCTTTGTTTGTGCTTGTGTGTTTTAGTAGTTGACTGAGGAGACGATGGAGGTTTGCTTTGGGTTGTGTGTTGGTGATTTGATCCGGCCATTTACAGATTGCAGTGGCTTTTCCTTCGAGCAGTTTGGGGTTCAGTAGCATCTATGGATTGGACGACTTATTATTCAAAGCCTAGTTGGCTTCGGTTCCTAAGGGTTCATTTGCAGCATACGGGTTCGACAAAGGCTTTGGTTGGCAATTTTAAAGTTGGGTTTTAGAATTGTGGGCTAGCAAACTACTCCAGATGGTTCATGGTTGGTTCTTTTGGTTATTGCTTTTTTGGGTTAGAAGGCATTGAGTTTGGACAACTTAGCTTACCCATTTTCCATTATAGGGTGACAGTGGGCCTTGGACACCTAGTCCTTGGCTAACCTTTGAGTTAGGCTGGATATTCCAGATTTCGGTGGTGTTCTAGATAGTACGAGGTTCCTTCTTTCATGGTTGGCTAGACTCAGCGGTGTAAGTCCAAGATTCAACAGTGGTGTATGCTATATATGATCAGGTTGCGCGAGTTGAGGCTAGCGAGGCTATTTTAAGTTCTAATGGTACTTTGAGATTGAACACCTTCCTCGTTGCCGAGAGTTTGAAATGCTTGTTTCATTGGGTCTTCATGGGTCAACTTTTTTATGAGGTTCCAATGTTGGTTAGACTTGGCCAATATGGACTAGTTGTCCGGTATGATATATGCTTCAGAATGGTTGGTTTGTGTGCTGATACAGTAGAGGGGTTGATTTGATCTAAAGGGATGAGTTGAAGGTCTATGCAAGGATTTCTATGGCTAAATGGAAACTTTGAGCCCCAGGCATCTTTTCCCTTGCCTTCGGGATGTCCTGACTTAATATTCATGGTATGGTGGACTCCTTCTTGAGTTAAGATTTGCAAAGCAATTTCAAATCCAAATGGCGTTCGAGCATTTGGAGTAGCAGCAGTACTTCTTAGGGTTGTGAGATTAGCTAATAATTATGGGCTTCATGGTAGGCTTAACACACTCCTCGTATGATTTTTGTTTTGGTTTAGGTCTTTTAGGAAGATTTGCTTGGTGCCTTTGTATTCAGTTGGTTCAGATTAGGTCCGGTTCAGCGAGGTTGGTTTCTTTCTATAGTTTGGAAGTTCTTCATCAACGCAAGGTATTCATATATGCCTTTCCTAACTTTGGTGTGCGGACTTCAGTCAGGTTCATACGGGTTGTTATCTTGGATGGCAAAGGCTAAGCAGATTATAGCTTGGCCCGGTAAGAGTTTGAGAAAAAAAGGGTTACTTCATTTCTGGCATAGTATAAGTGGAAACTATGGATCTTCGGTGTGTCAGTTGATACCTCGAGGGTGGTTTGAGTGTTTGACTTACATGTAACTTCTTGTTTATGGTGCAAGAGGGTTCCGTTAAGAATAAAAGGGTTTTACGGATCAGCGGGTTCATGGTTTAGAGTCTTAGTTGTTGGCTTTTCTGGTAAACTTGGTTGTGGTTTTAAAGATTTAACTTCTGTGTTTTGGTCGCCTTGCTTCTCTAGTTTCGGTGTTGTGTTGGTTCCTTCCGATTGAGATTCTCGGGGTTCAGGTTCGGGTTGGTAGACCCTTGGTAATTTGAAGTTTGAGTTTGGATTCTGGCTTTGATAGTAATGAGTTTAGGCGTGGTTGTTTTCTTTTGTTCCATTCTGTTAGGTGCCGTCCAATCGTGGAGGCTACTCGGGTTGTCCAAGAGAGTAGTGCGGGCTGTGTATCCGCTGTTCTGTTAATCTCTAGTCTTTCCTTCTTTCTTGACTTTTGGGGATGAAAGTCAGTTTAGTAGTGAATGATGTAATGACCCTTCCGGTCATTTACGTGTGTTTGCCTTTCTTGTAGCGTTAGATCTTGTCTGTAGTGACCCCAAGTCATTTATGACTTGTAGTTCGGTGCTCGGGCCGTTTGTTTGGTCTTTTTGGCCGTTCCTCATTTTAGAGCTTTAGGCTTTTGAAATCGTTGACTTCAGTTAATATTCTTGGTGAACGTGCTCAGAATCAAATTTCAACAGTTTTGTTAGCTCTGAAGTGTGGACTTTGGTCTAGTGGGACATTTGGTCAGGATCCGGGAGCTTTTCAGCTTGGAATTCTCTCTTATTCTGTGTTTTCAGGCCAATTGAGCTTGTTTGGTTGACTTTGGTCAACATTCGGAGAAGACAGCATCAGATGGAAATTCTATCAGTGCTGTTAGCTCCAGAATGCCGAGTTTGTGTTAGGAAGTTGGCGGTTCGGGTCCCGGGTGAGCCGGGCTCATTTAAGATGTTTGGTTGGCGTTAGCTAGTGTTGACTTGGGTCAACATTCCACCTATACAACCTCGTATGGAAGTTTTATTGATTCCTTTGAGTTTAGAACGTCGTTTCCACTCTAATAGCACTATTGGTTTTTGAGTATCGGGTTCCGATTGTGCCCGAAATGCCCCAAAGAAGTTTTTGTTGTTGCTGGTTTTTCTACTTCTGGTGGCCTTCAGCACGATTGCGCTCCTGTAGCGCGATAGCATTGGTCTTTGATTTTTCCTTCAGCGAGATCGCGCTCCTTTAGCGCGATAGCGCTGACCAGCGACCAGTAGCTATATATTTTTGATCCTTTCATTTTTCCAGCTCTTTTTCTCATTTATGCCCAACTCCAAACTTAAAATCCTCTCCACCAAAATTCTTCTCTTAGTCTTAGCTTGCAGAATTCATCAATTGGATTAGAAAGTCTTGCTTCTTGGACGCTTTTGGTAAGTTCTTCTTCCCCTAAGTTGTTCTTCTCCAATTCTTGGAAACCACCATTGTTGACCCTTTCTCAAAGCTTGAAAATCCTTTGTAGAAGCTTCCCCTCTGGTGTCTGCATCTTTGAGGAATCGTTCAATTCACATTCTTGACGTAATTCCCTCGTTGAGGTAGGTAATTCTTGCTCTATTTCCAGATTTATTCCTTGAAACTGCATCCTTAATTCTTGACTTGAGCGGGCTATTTTGAGCCCCAATTGTTGTCCATTTCTGCTCAATTTTTGAGCATGTGCTCTTGGGATGTTAAGGAACACTTTCTTTTTTTTCATTTTTGGCTCAGGTTGCAGGTCCCACAAGCCCATTTGTGACCCAAATTTCAACCCTTTCATATTTATAGCATTATGGGTACCATTAGTCTCGTATTAATGTGTAGGTTATTGTGTTGATAGTATTTCCATGAATTGGAGTTTCCCGGAGTAGTTTGAGCCTGGACGATGCTGTTCCCATAGCTAATCATCGGATGACAAGAAGGTTATGGCTTTCTCTACCTAGACTCTGCATATATAGGCTATAACTGCATTAATTAGTATCCTTGGGTGGGTTATTTTAGGTTGGTACCCCAGAACCTGCCCATTTTTTCTGTCCGTGTATTTCATACGTTGATTGTAGTATTCGTGTAGTATTGTATATTACCCTTGTGATCTTGTGTGACCTTGTATTGACTCTAGAACATAGATACTGGGTTATTTGGGAATGTCCGTGAGTCCCAGACATAGAGATATTATTCTAGGCTGGTTATGTCTGTTGTAAAGCTGTTAGGCCTGTGAAGGGCCGATAGGAATGCTTGTGAGCCATTGGGCTAATTTATATTTGTGTGGGAGTATATCATACATGAAAAAAGTTTTTCCCTGCATGTTTTATCACTATTTTGGCCTCGGGCCTACTATAGATGACTTTGTAAACCTTGCATGACCCCAGGGGTCCATTTTTAGTATAAATAATGATAAAACTGGATTGGGATTATTTCACACCTGATTTCCTACTGATACTAGGCTCGGAAGGGCAGAGCACTAGACTTGATTTCCTACTAATACTAGGTTCGGTAGGGCAGAGCACTAGACTTGATTTTTTATTACTGATTTAGACCCAGATATGCTCTGGGCACCCTTTGAGAGGGTTATTGAGACTTTTATCACTAATTTAGACCCGAGTATACTTTGGGCACTTTGAGAGGGTCTTTTGAGATTACTACTACTGTTTAAGACCCAGTTCAATTTCGAGCATGTACTTCGAGGTTCTGATTCTCTAATATTTTGCATTCATTACTGTATATGGTCAGGGACCTCTATGGGCCCTGCCATTCCAAGACCTGTACATAAGGCCGAGCGTGACAAAAGAGGGGTATACAGTGTTAGATAGTGTATAGCGGGTATGTCCCACTATGGGTCCTTCTGCCGGAGTACCGGGGGAGGTGCATATAGAGTTACTATTACCGATTCTATAATTATCATCATCATGCATATCACACTCGAATTCCACCCTTGTTTGATGTGTGTTCAGTATATGCTCTGGTTGTATGGGCGGCTGGAGGGTTTGTTTTCACTTGATTGCATTCCTCGGTAGTATGGGCGGCCATTGGGACCGCAGGTAGATTATATTACTTTCTGTCATGTTATAGATATTTTTATAGTCCTTGGTTCTTGGTGGATTGACAAGTTTAGCCTATTGAGGCTCCGAGTTTGGACTTGAGTATTGTGGAGCTAGTTAGTCCTATATCTTTGAGGCATTATTGTGTGGCCTTCTGAGCGGATTATGGGTTTTGGTTCCTTTTCTATATCTTGATTTGAGTAGAGACTATAGTTCTTGTGGCTTAGTTATTCCATTCTAGGTTATCAATTATGAGATTGATCCCGGTTTATGCTTATCTTGAGAGTTTGTGGTTTTTAGTATGATTCTGTTATTGTATGGCTTCTAGTTTATTATGTTGGCCTACTTGCTTTCTTTCCTTTTTTACTTGATGTTACCGGTATACCGCCATTTTGTCAAATCTCTCACTTTATTTGCTTATATTATTGTGCAAGGACTCCAGGTGCGTTCTTCTTTCCTTCACATGTGATTCTGTGTATTTATATCTTTTGTGCTAGCATTGTTTTCGTATAACTCTTGGTTGTCTATTCTCCGTGCTAGTTCTTTGTGCTTTCTCTCTTCCTTCGGTGACTGCTTTCTTGCCATCTGCTATTTACTTCTTTTATATCTTATATGCACTCAGTCGACTGATGATGCCTACAGGGTACCCGTTGCTTTGCAATTGGTGCTCATACTACACTTCTGCATCTTTCTGGTGCAGATATTAGTTGAGCTTTTATCGTTGATCGCGTTGGAGACTCGTGCAGCTTTTGGATCTTCGAGACTAGGGTGAGCGCCTGGCGGTCGGTCCTTGACCATATCTCATCTTCTGTAGTGCTACTCTTTGTATATTCGGAGACAGTTGTACTTATCATTTTTTTACTTCTAGCACTTGTATTCTATTAGAAGCTTTTGTACTGTCGATGTCAAGTCTTGGGGTTGGTGTAGTTTCAATGTATATATTTAGGTTTTGCTTCCTCTTTGTCTATCTTTATATTCTGCTTCCGCTTATTTTCTTCTTATTGGGCGTATTAGTTAGGTAGTAGCCCATTACTAACCGTTCTTGGCTACGGGGATTGGTTTTCCTATGGGGGGTTGTAAGTGCCATCATGACCTGAGAAATCGGGTTATGACAGCTTGGTATCAAAACTTTAGGTTCACCGGTGTCGTGGTACAGAAGCAAGTGTCTACGTAGTCTCTTGGATCGGTACGATGACATCAGTATCCTATCTGCAGGAGGCTACAGGGCATTGATAGGAAAAGTTTCATCTTCTTGGCTCCTTATCGTGCGTTCTTGCCTCTATTGGCTTCTAAGCTTCAATTATTTCTTTCCTTCTTTGATGCCTAAGATGAGCTCGACAACGGTTGGTGTCAAGGCTTCTCTGCATGTTGCTTCAGTGATTCCGTCAGTGCCAAGACTTTAAAGTGAGAGTTTACAGCATCGGATAGGGAGTATAGGGCCAGCCTAGCCTCCGATTGGATTTATAGTGACCCCAGTTCTTCAGGACACCGTGGCTAGGACTTTGCCCCACAGTCCCACTTTACAGTCAGTAGGGTCAGGATAGCCAGCAGGGCTGTGGTGGTTCAGGTATCCATCCAGAGTCGACAGGCACTGTGCGTCGAAGTAGGAATGCTTTGGGCTGCTATAGGTGTGGGGTGATTGGTCATTATTCTAGAGATTGTCCCTGTCGAGGGATGACAGGGCCTTCAACTTCGACTACTCTAGCCAGTGTTAGACACCGTCAGTCCGATGCTCCTCTTAGTGGACCAGAGGTAGAGGTTCCTGATATCGTTACTCTAGGTAAAGCTTTTGTTATCTTCGGCTTGTGATAGGTCTTGCTCGCATTATGATTCTATCCCTTCTATCATTTATTTTGCTTATATGCCTACCTGCTACTTGATTAGTTGTTTGACTACTTGAGTTGTAGTGTTTATGCATTGTTTTATTGGTAGTTTATTCCTTAGTAGTGGATGGGGGTGAGTTATCCTTGTGAGGTGTTTTACCCAGAGTTGTAGCTCATGAGTAGTTCTTGTTAGTTTGTTACTGATTGGGTGTGTTTCCTATTTCGCTGTGGCTCTAGACTTGTATTGATTCTTTCCTATTTGAGCGGTCCTAGATGGTTGTTGCCTGGGCTATTTTCTAGCTTTTGCTAGCAGTTCTGCTGTTGGTTTGGTGTTACCGGTGGTAGTGCCGGAGCTTGAGCTCTTGTCTTGAGTTAAGAGGTGTCGATTATGCTAGCGTGCATTGATTGGTTTGCTTTTCTTGGGTGTTTAGAATCGACCCTCTTAGTTTGGTTGGTTTAGGAGGTTGGAGTATATGTGGGTTGTTCCTATAGTCTTCCTCAGTTTCTTGTCCGGTTGGGTTGTCTTATTGTTTTCCCCAGTTCCAGTTGGAGGGAATTTTGATCATAGTCCTCTGGTTGAACTTTTAAATCAGTATTGTGATTGAGTTTGTCTTTAGCATTTTGACTAAGTGTTGACCGTATCCTCGTGGTTTGGGATGTATTCGTACCATTCTGGGTGAGTCGGGCATTCAGCCCATTCTTCTCCTGCCTTGTTAAGTTTTGACAATGTAAGTATGGTAACTAAGGAAATGGCTCCAGATTTGATTTGAGAAGGAGTTGTAGGGTTCAGTATATGCTAAGGAAGGGGTTTGTTTAGTTAAAGAAGGAGGGATATGACTCTTTATTCGTGCTTGTATGTTTTAGTAGTTGACTGAGGAGACAACAGATGTTTGATTTGGGTTGTGTGTTGGTGATTTGATTCAGCTATTTACAGATTGTAGTGGCTTTTCCTTCGAGCAGTTTGGGGTTCAGTAGCATCTACGGATTGGACAACTTGTTATTCAAAGCCTAGTTGGCTTCGGTTCCTAAGGTTTTATTTGCAGCATACGGGTTCGACAAAGGCTTTGGTTGGCAATTTTAAAGTTGGGTTTTAGAATCGTGGGCTAGCAAACTACTCCGTATGGTTCATGGTTGGTTCTTTCAATTGTAGCTTTTTGGGTTGGAAGGCATTGAGTTTGGACAACTTAGCTTACCTATTTTCCGTTATGGGGTAACAGTTGGCCTTTGACACCTAGGGTTTGGCTAACCTTTGAGTTAGGCTGGACATTCCAGATTTCATCGGTGCTCTAGATAGTACGAGGTTCCTTCTTTCATGGTTGGATAGACTTAGCGGTGTAAGTTCAAGATTCAGCAATGGTGTATGCTATATGTGGTCAGGTTGCACGAGTTGAGGCTAGCGAGGCTATTTTAAGTTCTAATGGTACTTTGAGATTGATCACCTTCCTTGTTTCTGAGAGTTTGAAATGCTTGTTTCGTTGGGTCTTCATGGGTCATCTTTTTTATGAGGTTCCAATGTTGGTTAGACTCGGCCAGTATGGACTAGCAGTTCGGTATGATATATGCTTCAAAATGGTTGGTTTGTGTGCTGATATAGTAGAGGGGTTGATTTGATCCAAAGGGATGAGTTGAAGGTCTATGCAAGGATTTCTATGGCTAGATGGCAACTTTGAGCCCCAGGCATCTTTTCCCTTGCCTTCGGGGTGTCTTGACTTGATATTCATGGTATGGTAGACTCCTTCCTAAGTTGAGATTTGCAAAGTAATTTCAAATCTGAATGGCGTTCGAGCATTCAGAGTAGCAGCAGTACTTCTTAGGGTTGGGAGCTTAGCTAATGATTACAGTCTTCGTGGTAGGCTTAACACACTCCTCGCAGGATTTTGGTTTTGGTTTGGGTCTTTTGGGCAGATTTTCTTGGTGCCTTCGTATTCAGTTAGTTCAGATTGGGTCCGGTTCAGCGAGGTTGGTTTCGTTCTACAGTTTGGAAGTTCTTCATCAATGCAAGGTATTCATATATGCTTTTCCTAACTTGGGTGTGCGGACTTCAGTCGGGTTCAGATGGGTTTTTATCTTGGATGGCAAAGGCTAAGCAGACTATAGCTTGGCCTAGTAAGAGTTTAAGCAAAAAGGGGTGACTTCGTTCGTGGCAGAGTATAAGTGGGAACTATGGATCTCTGGTGTGTCAGTTAATGCCTCGAGGGTGGTTTGAGTGTTCGACTTGCATGCAACTTTCTGTTTATGGTGCAAGAGGGTTTAGTTTAGAATAAAAGGGTTTTACGGATCAACGGGTTCATGGTTTAGAGTCTTGGTTGTTGGCTTTTCTGGTAAACTTGGTTGTGGTTTCAAAGATTTGTCTTCTATGTTTTGGTCTGTAGTGCCCCAAACTTAAGATACACGTGCAACTCGTAAACGTGAAGGAATCATTATGAACCAAGAAGATAAGGTTGTGAATGGATAACTATACAAAGGGACTCTTATACTAAGCCATTCGAAGTGATATACCAAGGTTATAGACCAAAGGGAGACTTGGAACAAAAGTTCAAATTGAAGGATTCACTACGGTGGACTATTTCAAGCAAGCTAGTTAAAGGTTTTACTTATAATGGGTATATATCCCAATATAAAATGATTTAGAGGTCCTATGAAGTATTAAATTAAAGTTATTTTAGTCTAGTTTGCAACGCAACAAACCACTCATCCATACAAGTTTGGAGTAAAAAGTTATGCTCATTTTACTACAGACACGCGCACTGCCCAATCACTGCGGGACATGTGGCAGCCTTGGGTAAGTCGGCCAAAAGTGGTGTATTTATATTGAAACTTTGGTATTTCGTCTCCCATACATATCAGAACACAAGGGACCTACTTAACACTTGTTTTCTTCAGTCCTTCTTCATCTCAAGATCTCCCTAGCCTAAGGTAAGTGAATTCCTTCAAGAATCAAGTGTATTTTTCATCGTAGGTCACAGAAACATACTTAGTCAAGTGTTTTCTTGAAGGAAAAGGTGTTGTTCTTGAAGATAAAAAGGGTGCAGGGATTGTATTCTTATTGATAAAGGTATGGTTGCTGTTCTATCCCTATAAATATGACTCTAAGAGTTGTTTTAAGTATAGTTTACGGGTAGGACTCACGGGACAGTGAAAGGAATCCGTGAGTCCATGTTTTCCCATTGTAACTAATATATTCGGTGAGGAGGGAGTATGTAGAGGGATGTAATGGTTGTATTGTTGACTAAATAAGGTGTGTATTGTGGTGTATTGAGGCATCAAGCTTGCTGAGATAAGGAGGGACGCTAGGTATAGCAAACACGATTTCTATGGCTCTTGCAAGCTTGTCCCCTGTCAAGTGTTTGATAAAATGCCTAAATAGATTGAGGATGTTGTTTATATGTTATTTGGCTTCCTATAACTATATTAAATGTTATAATTCTCTCCCAACTTAATCTATGAGCGTAAAGGGTCATTTAAAAGCTACTAAATAAAGAACTCCCGAGGCGGTATTTAAAAGTCGAGGGGTCAAGTTTATGACCCTGTTTGGGATATGGAATGGGCTGCATATTGTAAGGAATTGATGGAGGGACTAATATTGACTTCATAGGTGGTCATAGTTCAGTTGATAAGGGGAAAAGAGAGAGGTGGGATGATACACCATTTAATTATCTTATTTGCTAAGCTTGTCACTCGTAAGCTATTATCATCTTCCCGACCTTGCCATATTTCTTGGTTAGTCGCTTATACTATTGAATATGTTGTTATGTCATAGATAAGGAGTGTTTGACGGGAACCAACGAGCTACATAAGGGAGAGAGAGTCTTGAAGTAAGGTATGTAAAGCTAAAACCTCTTTTCGCCATCAAGGCACGACCTAAAGTCACATGTTCCTCCTATAAAGGTCGTCATAGATTATATGCTTCTTGAAAGCAAAGCTTATTTCTATTATAGGTCTCTCTCGGGTGGAGTTCTAAACCCATAGAGTTATAGTACTCATTTCTAGTCAAAGAAGTCACATGTTTCACACAATCATACATGTCTTCGGTTGAAACTCTTAGAAGTTACCGAGCATATATGTCACGAACTTAGAGAAATTAATTGGCCACAAAATAGACCTGAGTATATAGACCACATAGATATATGATTCTTCAGCTAAAAGAAAGTAATCAATAATTAGATAACGAGTTATATGATTCATAAGTTGCTTACTATGAGCCTTTACTAGCAAGATGAGATTATAGCCTACTCTGCAGCGTGGGGTGGGTATCATTAGGGCCACTACGTGCGATGCTATTCTGTGCACAGAATTCAGACAGAGTCAACTGGAACTTCCCATCGTGGATTCCCTGACTACACAGGCCTGCGGGCAGACCTTACAGGAGACCTAGAGGGCGTACCTTGACAAACCACGTTATACAGACTATGAGATTTCACACATGGTTATGATAGTTGGCTACAAATGCCAAACAGGTGTCACCGATCGCCGACAGCAGGCCATCTTGTGACTTCCTGACAGTTCGTATTACATAAAGAGTAGATAAGCTATGAAAAAGGGTAAAGATGTCACCTAGGCAAATTCTAGGGATTTTAAACATATGTAATTAAGTAGTGTATAAGACGTTATATAAGGACCTCTGATATTGGTCATTGTATTAGTTTCACTTTCAGTTTCAGATTACATTTCCTGTATGTGTATGCTCAGATTTTCCTATCTTTGATATTCAATTCAGTGAACATTCTTACATGTCTACTTGTTATTCAGTCTGCTTTACATACCAGTATATGTTTCATATGTACTGACGTCCCTTTATTTTTGGGCGCTGCATTTTATGAATGCAGGCTCAGGTACTTAAGCTAGCAGACATCCACAGTAGACCAGTGCCTTCCAGTTGATCAGTTGGTAAGCTCCACCTCTCTCTGGAGCTATCAGAAGCCTAGGTCACATGTTTTGGATTCATGTACATATTGCATATTGGGTATGTCGGGGCCCTATCCCGACTAGTTATCAGATTTTCAGTTACAGGCTCTTTAGAGGCTTCTTAGACATAGTTTTGTTTCAGCTGTACAGTTTGTCAAGTGGGCCCTTCAGTTATTTATGTTTCAGAGTATGTAAACACATGTTGATGTCCATATTGTTTCTTATCAATTTATAACTTTAGCATGAGTTTAGTATATATGTTTAGCAGGTTCTCGTATAACTCACTTGACGTCCGCCCCTCCTAGCTAAGGGCGTGACATGATCTTCTTGCTTCTCTAGTTTCGGTGTTGTGTTGGTGCCATCCGGTTGAGATTCTCGGGGTTCAGGTTCGGGTTGGCAGACCCTTGGTATTTTGAAGTTTGAGTTTGGATTTTGGCTTTGATAGTAATGAGTTTAGGGTTGGTTGTTTTCTTTTGTTCCGTTCTGTTGGGTACCGTCCAGTCGTGGAGGCTACCCGGGTTATCTGAGAGAGTAGTGCAGGCTTTTCTGTTAATCTCTAGTCTTTCTTTCTTTCTTGACTTTTGGGGATGAAAGTCGTTTTAGTAGTGGATGATGTAATGACCCTTTCGGTCATTTACGAATATTCACCTTTCTTGTACCGTTAGATCTTGCTTGTAGCGGCCCCAAGTCATTTATGGCTTGTTGGGACTGGTAGTTTGGTGCCCGACCCATTTGTTTGGTATTTTTGGTTGTTCTTTATTTTAGAGCTTTAGGCTTTTAAAATCATTGACTTCAGTCAATATTCTTGGTGAACGTGCTCAGAATTGAATTCTGACAGTTCCGTCAGCTCCGGAGCGTGAACTTTGGTCTAGTGGGACCTTTGTCGGGATTCGGGAGCTTTTCAGCTTGGAATTCTCTCTTATTCTGTGTTTTCAGGCCAGTTGGGCTTGTTTGGTTGACTTTGGTCAACATTCAGAAAAGACGGCCTTGGATGGAAATTTCGTCAACGCTGTTAGCTCCGGAATACCGAGTTTGTGTTAGACAGTTGGTCGGTTCAGGTCCCAGGTGAGCCGGGCTTATTATAGATGTTTGGTTGGCGTTAGCTAGTGTTGACTTGGATCAAAATTCCTCGGAGACGACCTAGTATAGAAGTTTCATCGATTCCGTTGAGTCCGGAACGTCGTTTCCACTCCGGTAGCACTATTGGTTTTTGAGTATCGGGTTCTGATTGTGCCCGAAATGCCCGAAGAAGTTTTGGTTGCTGCTAGTTTTTCTGCTTCTGGTGGCCTTCAACACGATCGTGCTCCTTTAGCGTGATTGCGCTGGTCTGTGATTTCCACTTCAGCGTGATCGCGCTCCTGTAGTACGATAGTGCTGGTTTGTAATTTTTCCTTCAGCGCGATCGTGCTCCTTTTGCGCGATAGCACTGACCAACGACCAATAGCTATATATTTTTTATCCTTTCTTTTTTCTAAATCTTTTTCTCATTTATTCCCAACTCCATACTGAAAATCCTCTCCACCAAAATTCTTATTTTAGTCTTAGCTTGGAGAATTCATCAATTGGATTGGAAAGTCTCGCTTCTTGGACGATTTTGGTAAGTTCTTCTTCCCCTAAGTTGTTCTTTTCCAATTCTTGGAAACTACCATTGTTGACCCTTTCTCAAAGCTTGAAAATCCTTTGTAGAAGCTTACTCTCTGGTGTCTTCATGTTTGAGGAATCATTCAATTTGCATTCTTGACGTAATTCCCTCGTTGAGGTAGGTAATTCTTGCTCTATTTTTGGATTTATTCCTTGAAACTCCATCCTTAATTCTTGACTTGAGCACGCTGTTTTGAGCCCCAATTGTTGTCCATTTTCGCTCAAATTTTGAGCATGTGTTTCCGGGATGGTAAGGAACACTTTGGTGTTTTTCATTTCTGGTTTTGGGTTATGGGGCCCACGAGCCCATTTATGACTCGAATTTCCACCTGATCATGTTTATAGCATTATGGGTACCATTAGTCTCGTATTAATGTATAGATTATTGTGTTGATAGTATTTCCATAAATTGCAGCTTCCCAGAGCAGTTTGAGCCGGGACGACACTGTTCTCGCAGCTAGTCATCGGATGATAGGTAGGTTATGACTTTCCCTACTTGGAGTCTGCGTATATAGGCTATAACTCTATTAATTAGTATCCTTGGGTGGGTTGTTTTAGGTTGGTACCCTAGACCTTGCCCGTCTTTTCTGTCCGTGTATTTCATATGCTGATTATAGTATTCGTGTAGTATTGTATATTACCCTTTTGGTCCTGTGTGGCCTTGTATTGACTTTGGAACATAGATGGTGAGTTATTTGGGAATGTACGTGAGTCTCGGACATAGAGATATTATTCTAGGCTGGTTATGACTGCTGTAGAGCTGTTAGGCCTGTGCAGGGCCGGTAGGAATATTTATGAGCCGTTGGGCTAATTTATATTTGTGTGCGAGCATATCATCCATGAAAAAGGTTTTTCCCTGCATATTTTATCACTATTTTGGCCTCGGGCCTACTATAGACGACTTTCTAAACCTTGCATGGCCCCGAGGGCCCATTTTCAGTATAAATAATGATGAAATGGTATTTGGATGATTTCACACCTAATTTCCTACTGATACTAGGCTCGGTAGGGTAGAGCACTAGACTTGATTTCCTACTGATACTAGGCTCGGCAGGGCAGAGTACTAGACTTGATTTTTTATTACTGATTTAGACCCAGATATGCTCTGGGCACCCTTTGAGAGGGTTATTGATACTTTTATCACTGATTTAGACCCAAGTATACTTTGGGCACTTTGAGAGGGTCTTTTGAGATTACTACTGCTGTTTTAGACCTAGTTTAATTCGGAGCACATATTTCAAGGTTCTGATTCTCTGAGATTTCACGTTTGTTACAATATATGGTTAAGGACCTCCATGAGCCCTGCCATTCCAGGACCTGTCCAAAGGGCAGAGCGTGCCGGAGGAGGGGTATACGATATTGGATGGTGTATAGCGGGTACGTCCCACCATGGGTCTTCCTGTCGGAGTACCGTAGGAGGTGCATACAAAGTTACTATTACCGGTTCCATCATTATCATCATCATGCATATCACACTCAGATTCCATCCTTGTTTGTTGTGTGTTCAGTGTACGCGCTGGTTGTATGAGCGGTCATAGGATTTGTTTTCACTTGATTGCGTTCCTCGGTTGTATGGGCGATCGTTGGGACTGTAGGTAGATATATTACTTTTCGTCATGTTATAGAGATTGTTATAGTCCTTGGTTCTTGGTGGATTGGCAAGTTTTAGCTTGTTGAGGCTCCAAGTTTAGGCTTGAGTATTGAGGGGCTAGTGAGTCCTATATCTTTGAGGCATTATTGTGTGGCCTTCTGAGCGGATTGTGGGTTTCAGTTCCTTTTCTATATCTTGATTTGAGTAGAGACTCTTGGTTCTTGTGGCTTATTTATTCCATTCTAGGTTATAAATTGTGAGATTGATCCTGGTTTATGCTTATCTTGAGAGTTTGTGGTTTTTAGTATGATTCTGTTATTGTATGGCTTCTAGTTGATTATGTTGGCCTACTTCCTTTCTTTCCTTTTTTTTCTTGAGGTTACTGGTATACCGTCATTTTCTCAACTATCTCGCTTTATTTACTTATATTGTTGTGCAAGGACTCCATGTGTGTTCTTCTTTCCTTCACCTGTGATTCTGTGTATTTATATCTTCTATGCTAGCATTGTTTGCTTATAACTCTTGGTTGTCTATTCTCCGTGCTAGTTCCTTGTGCTTTCTCTCTTCCTTCGGTGACTGCTTTCTTGCTATCTGCTATTTACTGCTTTTATATCTTATATGCGCTCAGTCGACCGATGATGACTACAGGGTACCCGTTGCTTTGCAATTGGTGCTCATACTACACTTCTGCATCTTTCTGGTGCAGATATTAGTTGAGCTTTTGTCGTTGATCGCGTTGGAGACTCGTGCAGCTTTTGGATCTTCGAGACTAGGGTGAGCGCCTGGCGGTCGGTCCTTGACCATATCTCATCTTCTGTAGTGCTACTCTTTGTATATTCGGAGACAGTTGTACTTATCATTTTTTTTACTTCTAGCACTTGTATTCTATTAGAAGCTTTTGTACTGTCGATATCAAGTCTTGGGG
Source organism: Jaltomata sinuosa (assembly GCA_003996215.1). Taxonomy (NCBI): domain Eukaryota; kingdom Viridiplantae; phylum Streptophyta; class Magnoliopsida; order Solanales; family Solanaceae; genus Jaltomata; species Jaltomata sinuosa. The sequence goes on from QJPP01000438.1 coordinate 565,262, forward strand.
TTGGTGTAGTTTCAATGTATATATTTAGGTTTTGCTTCCGCTTTGGCTATCTTTATATTCTGCTTCCGCTTATTTTCTTCTTATTGGGCGTATTAGTTAGGTAGTAGCCCATTACTAACTGTTCCAGGCTACGAGAATTGGTTCACCTACTGGGGTGTTGTAGGTCCCATCATGACCTGAGAAATTGGGTCATGACGATGAATGATGAAATATGGCTTGAGAATACTTTTAAAATATTTTATTTACTTTTAAAGCAACAACATGAGTGTTGAAATATGATTGAAACTTTATTTTCACATGTAGTACTCCAAACCTTTTTTTAAATAATATTTTTATTATCATCAAATTAATTGTAATTTTATCTAAATCGGTCTTCACCTTCACTCTGATAACGCTTGTTGGGATCAAAATAATGTGGAGAGACCAATAATTGCAAAATTTGAACGACGATAAATCATACGATAAAAAGAAGTATACTGAAAGAGCCATGTTATCTTAATATGGTTAGATTAATTGACCTAAAAGCCAACATAAAAGAAAACAGTAAATTGTTGATAGAATTATAATTTTCCCTTAAACAAGACTATTTTAGATAATACATTGTGAATGTTATTGTGTTATTATGCGAATATGAATGATCTTCAATTCATAATAGTCCAAAACATATTCCTCCAAAAAAAAGGGGTTATCCAAATATAAAAGATTCATTTTTTTCTTTTGAGAAAAGTATAAATCGATTACCGTAAATTCTTTGTCATTCTTAAAAAAAGTAAAATTAAAATATGGTAAGAAAAGCATAAAAGACCCTAATACTCCTCCCGTTTAAAAAAAAATACCTATTTTGACCTGGCATGGAGTTTAAAAAAATAAAATAGATATTTTAATTTTATGATCTTAAATTAAAATTATGTCAAATATACCAAAATACCCTTTAATCTTATGGTCTTAAACATGCCACTGAAAAGCTAAAATTAAAGTGTTACCAAAAAAGGAAAGGGTCATTCTTTTTGAAATAAACTAAAAAGAAAATTAGGTCATTCTTTTTTAAATAGAGGGAGTATGATAAAGTGCATTTTAATGTCTTTTTAAAAGGTCTTTTAAAATAATATATGTTGCTACGAAACTGATTTGGGAGAAATACTAGTAACACAAATGATAGAACATACAAGTTACAACACCTTTATAACGATCAGGTTCGTCGTTACGGGTAGACTTTTCGTGCCAAGTTTCAAGTCAGAAAACTTTTAGATTTGGGAGCTGAAAATTCAGGGCTAGGCTAGTCTTGATCAGTTTTGGAGCGAGGTGTGGTCTAGGGTAATTCAGATAAGAATTGGGTAACGTGTCCTATTTTGAGTTAGTTTTTCATTTAGCTAAGACATAAAGGAGTCCGGAGGACTTTTCAGAATCAAATTCGGGTAAGTAGAACTCCCGGTATCGTGGTTGACGTGAAGGGGTTGTTTTGAAACATCAGGAAAATGATTGTGTTGCAAAATGGACCCTTTTGAGAGGATTTACGACTTTTTGTCCCGTGTCAACCACTCTAGCGATTGACACACCGCCATAGCGACCTCCGCCATAGAAGAGAAAATACCGCTACAGCGAAAGTCAACATCGGTCAGCCTCCGCCATAGCGGTGGACTCCGCTATGGCGATACCACTATAGCGGAGCGGACCGCTATAGTAGAGCGTGACAAGATTTAATGCAGAAACTTCCCCAAAAATAATCAGTTTTCTTCAACACCTTTTGGGAGAAGGGCAAGGCGATTTTCATCAGTTTTCCACCAATTTTTGTCCTAAAGGTAAGAATTCTACTCCCCAAACTCCTTACTATCTTTCCTACACTATAGAATTGCTAGGGGTGGACTTGGAAAAAGGTTTGGAATGACCTAGGATGGTAGAAACTGAGAAAATAAGGGATTCTAAGGTGTAGAATTCTTGGGTGTTGATGATTTCATTAGATTATTGATCATGTGACCTTAGTTCCCTAAATGTATCCATAAAAATGGTAGGAATAGGTGAATTAATGGTGAAAAAGCCCGGAAAAAGGGCGGGATGATCATGATTGGCCCGGGGTTTGGGATTTTTGCATAATTCAGGTAAATTGTAGCTATAAAGATTGATTTTGGTTATTATATGTTGTTTTAGATCAAGAACCGGCAAGAACTTCGGGAAACGGGAAAGCTCCCTTTGAATAGAGCTTGGAATATTTCGAGGTAGGTGATGGTTGTTGATTTCTAATATGCATTATGTGTTCACGTACTATTTCATAGTAGTGTATGAGTTGCATGTTTAGGGAATATCGTGAATGTCTAGTTGTCCAATAATCAGTCTTGTGAAATGAACTTCTTTTGTTTGCTTGTTGGTTTTACAAGTATGTTTGTTCATTGGGTGTGATTGATTTGAACTTGTTATGACATTGAATTGGCTCGGGTACCACGCCTGGTATGGGTATACTAACGGTTGGCTCGGGTACCATGCATGGTACGGGTTTACTAACGGTTGGCTCGGATACCACGCCTGGTACGGAAAATCCTAATGGTTGGCTCGGGAACCATGCCTGGTACGGTTTGCTTAAAATTGCATTACTATTTTCTTTTGATGGTTCCATGAGTGGACCGAGTTGTATTCTTGAACTGTGATATTTGCATAAGGTCCATTAGAGGCCGGATGATTTTATTTAAATGTGAGTTTGGTCTTAGGGTAGACCGGGATGGCATGTCTAACACTTAGGTGAGGTTAGGAGGATCCTTGGTGGGTCTGAATTATGTGGAAAAATGATATATGTTGTTGTTTTGGGTGTGGTCAATAGTTGTTATTTGGTTCATGTGTTAATATGCTAAGAGAGGAATTTAATATCTGGATAATTATTGACTTACTATATGTTTTTGTACCTTACTATGTTACCATTCATATTATGTTTATTGGAGCTGACCGATGATCCTACCAGTGCACAGTATTTTTTACTGACTTTGTACTTACTTTCCTTTTTGTGAGTACATGAAATCTTCCGGCGGCTGATACGCGACCTCACCTGTAATCCCAGCGCTTTCAGACATCAAGGGTGAGCTGTTCGATCGAGCTACCTTGGTCTCTTTCATTTAAGTTATAGCCCACTTATTTTGGGCTTAAACTCTTATTGATTTTGGGGTTGCATCCCCGCATTCTAGACTTTTGGTAGTGTTTTGGTATGATGACTTTCAGGTTCTAGGAAGGAATTTTTTGCAGGTTATTTATAATAATATTGAGATTGTTATTAAATTGCTAATTTATTTTCTTGCACACTGATTTTGAGCTGCTAGAACATCTAAGTTTGAGGTTGTTGATGTTGGGTGAGCGCCGCTCACCCGGGGGTTGGGTGAGTGCCACTCACGGCGGTCTGAGTCATGACAATCTTGGGGAGGAAAATGTTATTAGTAACAACTTGGTAACCAGGGCCGGATCCAGGGGTTGAAGGGGGTTCATCCGAACCTCCTCGACAAAAAATTTTGCTGTACATATAGAATATTTTTTTTTTATGTATATATAGAATTTGAATTCTCTGAGAACATGACTAGTGGTTGACTTAGTAGTTTATTAGGTTCTAATATCTATTTTATATGGCCTGTTTGAATAGCCACCTTGAGAATTAAATTTGGTGTAATTTGGTGTAATTACACAGTTTGACCTGTTTGGTTGGCCAGATAATTACTTGGTTTGCAGGTAATTGAGTGTAATTGACAGGAGGTAATTACACTCTCCAATTCTCAGGAGAGAGTTGAGAATTGCTGATAATTACACGGTGTAATTACAAGGTTACTTTTTAATTTCTTCCTTTTATTTTTATTTTAATTTCTTTTTGTTTTAATTTATTTTTTATTTCTATTACTTTAAATTTTTATTATTCTAATATATTTTTTAAAAATATTTTTTATTTCACATTATTTATATTTCATTTCCTTACTTCTCATTTTCCAACCTTTACTTCTTGTGATTCCATGCAATTGTTTGTATTTTTTTTTTCATTTAACATAATTGTGTTAGTATTCTAATTATTTAAATTAAAGTAGAATTCATTATTGAATAAGGTTATAAACTTACATTTTTCTTTTCTTTTGAATTATATTTATGTACGTTATGTTGAACTTTATCATAAGAGTATTATCTTAACTTTTTTTGTTTTGAATTTTGAACTTATGTTATATTTTTGATTTATATTTATTTATTTTAGTAGTATTGACTTGATATTTCACATTGCAAACCATTTATTTTTCAGTGTCTTTTTATCAAATATTTTAATAATTTTATGACATTATGATATTTATGATTTTAATCTTTTTGTCAAATATGCATTTCATAATATTTTTAAAAATCATGTACTTTTAGTTTTTATGCTTAATTTAATTAATATATACTAATTTAAAAAAAAATTATATATATATATATCAATTATTTTTTATAATATTAGTTAAGAACATATGTTAATAAATTAATATATCTTTAAAAGACAATAAATATCTTAAATACCTAATTTAATACTATCATTTATAAAGGCCTTTAATTGTCAAATATTAATTTTTTAATTTTTGATAATTAAATTTATTTTAAAAATTTAATATAACCACGTAATTATACTTGTGCAACCAAACAATATACTTGTAATTACACAGTAATTACATTGTGACAATCAAACAAGTCATTATAATTATTAGACTGTATAATTACTACCATATTAATTACATTAATTCAAATTACCAGGTGGCATTCCAAACAGACCTATAATGTAATATACTCATTTAGTTTATCATATCATGAACAGTTAATATTACTTTAATTTATGTTATCTTATCATGAAGCCTTCTTCTGCTCTTCTCTCTCTTTCTATCCTTGTTGTCTTTAACATTTGTAAAATCTACAAGGATGTGTTTTTTGTAAAATGGCAGAATTAATCCATTCTGCGTGATTTATGAGCTACATAGAAAATGAAAACAATTGAACTGGGCTTAAGACAAGACAATGGGTATAGCTAGCTGTTATCAATTGGGTCAAGTTATATCTGTAGTAATTAAGTTGAAAAGAAGTGAGCCATATGAGTTATGACAGTATTGACTGGACCCTTTAGTTTCCGTTTCTTTTTGTTTTTACCCGCTTTTGTGGGCCTTTTCTTTGTTTTGGATTTGCTTTATTTAATAATACTGGCCAATTTGGCCACTTTGATTTATTTTATTTTATTTTTAAAAAAAGAAGACAGTATTGACTGGAGATTAAGTCGTTCGCATTTATGAAGCCCCCCTGTTCCTGCATGTACGAATATGAAGACCATAAATCAGGCTGCATTTTCTAATCAGGATCATGAATATATATGCACAAACATTTCATACCTCTACTTGAAAAAATGTCTAAAATGCATATGATAAAAGTAGCACTGGTAGTACTAGTATTGGGCTATATCTGCAGTAATGATCAAGTTGAAGGGCAGCTCTCTTACGGTTTCTATGATAAAGTTTGTCCGCAAGTGGAAGGCATTGTTAGGGATGGTGTTCAATCTATATCTCTCACTGATCCTACTACTCCTGCTGCTCTCTTAAGACTTATGTTTCATGACTGCCAAGTTCAGGTTCATTTTTCATTTCTTAACCTAGCCAACAAAATATTACACAATAGTCTTTCTGTTTTTTTTTTGCATAAATTAATTAAATTAATAAAACACATCTCTAATGACGTTTGTTGTTCTTTTTTTAAAGAAAGTTGGTGTTTTCAAATTTTGGAAAAATTGTTTTAGTTACGGTGAAAAAGAATACCTAGTATTAGTTTCATTTGTGCTTGTAACTTTCATTTTTCTAAAATTTACGGATTGTCGAGACACCTTGTCTATCAAGAAGATTACTTAGCTTGATGTGATTATTGTTGTTGTTAATGATGAACTATTCAAAGCATGTTAAAGTGATTAATTGGTGATTTTATGCAAATTAAAGTTGGAGATAGGGGGTTTAATTAAGTGAAAGAAATTGTGGCAGGGGTGCGATGCTTCGATCCTGGTGGATTGGGAGAGTAATAGTTATTACAAATCAGAGATGAGATCAAGCAGAAACTTTGGAATCAGAAAGAGAGAAGCAGTGAATTTGCTTAAATCTCTGGTGGAAGCCGAATGCCCGCAGCAAGTATCATGTGCTGACATTCTGATTTTGGCTGCCCGTGAAGCTATTTCTATTTCAGGGGGTCCTAGAATTGATGTTCCTTTGGGCCGCAGAGACTCTACCAACCCCCCAAATTCATCCTTAGCAGATTCCTCACTTCCTCCCCCAAACTTGGGAGTCGATGATATGCTTCGTCTTTTTGCTCAAAAAGGCCTCTCCCTTGAAGAATCTGTTGCCATCAATGGTACGTACCTATTGATTTATATACACATATGGCTCGTTTGGTAGAGTGTATTAGAAAATCTAATGCTTGCATTAGCTTTGTGTATTACTAATACCTTGTTTGGTATGATTTTTCTATCTATGTATAACTAATGCAAGCATTAGTTACACTCTATTGTGTATTGAGATATGCATTACTAATACCATGGATTTTCCATGTATTAGTAATGCAATGGCTTCTAATGCATGCATTAGAATGACTAAAGACACAATTGTCCCTCAAAACACTTTCCACATCATTTCTACTATATTTGTGGAGGGTATTTTTGTAAATAATTTTTTTTTTAGAAATTATGCAATGCATGTTATTTTTAATACACTAAACCAAATACTGCATAAGAAAAATCTCAGCATAACTAATGCAAGCATTACTAATGCAAGCATTACTAATACACCATATTATGCATTATTCTTATACACTCTACCAAACGACCCCATAGGAGTACACAAAACTTATACCTACTTTTTCATTTTCCCCATTTCGGAAATTTTAATGAATTAATATTTTTTAACATATTTCTCAAATCTTTGTGTCCAACTATATATTTTGGTTAGTTGCCCTTCTTTAGATTTTCAAATTTTAGTTTCAAAGAGAATCAAATTTTAAGTAATTAGATAACATTATATTATACCATCAAACAAACTTTGTAGTCTAGGGATACTTATGAGAATATTATGACTTCTCACTTTTTCCTTGCTCCATGTATTTTTCAAGTTATTTTTGTACGTATCTTTACGTTTTATTTTCAAAATTTGGATTAGCTTATAACCAATTTAACTAGTTCAGTTACAAGCATCAAAATAAAAATGTCAAATCTCTTGAAGTTTAAGTAGGCATTTGGCCATATGATTTGAGATTCAAATTTGAACTTTTTGATTTGAAATTAATATAACCGATTTAACTAGTTCAGTTGCAAGCATCAAAATAAAAATGTCAAATCTCTTGAAGTTTAAGTAGGCATTTGGCCATATGATTTGAGATTCAAATTTGAACTTTTTGATTTGAAATTAATGTTTGTTTATGAAATGCGAACAAAACTTTAATTTCATTTTAAATCATGATTTGAAATTTCATTTTTTTTTTTCAAATTTCAAGTCATGATTTCAATTTATTTTTTTAATGTAAAACTTAAGCCATTAAGTTTATATTTTGTAAAACAGACTCATAATTTTTAATTTTATAAAAAAAGATGCATGGCACATGCTTGACCTGAATAAATTACCCGTATCATGTGGGGGGAAAGATTATAAAAAATAGTTGTTACTACTATTGTTGATTTTTGGACCAGTAGATCTTTAATTCTAAAATTATGTGTATGCAAAAGTTTGTAATAACATGTAATTGCAAGTATTTATTTATAAAGGAAACATTGATATATGTGATTTTTTAATGCTAAACCTTAGAATATTTCGATACCTTATTTATGGACTATTGTTTGATCATTTGATAAAGATTGTAAGAGAGTTGAGAAAATTTTAATAATTTTCACAAATTGTGGGATTTTCATATTTATGGAAAAAAAAGATAAGACATAAGTACCACCCCAAACTATGAGCGAAATCTCAGAGACACACCTAAACTTTACATAGGTCCTGTTACCCCCTGAACTCTTTTGAAATGTAATTATTTACACCTTGAAACTAAACAATTAAATTTCTTGCACAGGGTGTTGTGCACGCGCGGCGAGCTGAAAATTATTTTTTTCTTTATTTTCTTCTTCTTCCTTACTTTATATCCCACTTAAATCTCTTCTTTTCTTTTATATTTTTCTTACTTAGGGTGTGTTTGGTACGAAGGAAAATAAAAAATATTTTCCATGAATATGTTTTTATGAAAAACAATTTGGTTTCTTACTTATTTTCTCATGTTTGGTTGGTTAATGAAAAATATTTTTTTAAATTATTTTTTAGTGTTTGGTTGATAAGTGAAAAAATACTTTTTATTATTTGATTAGAGAGTAGAAAATATTTTTTATGCGGTAGATTGGGGTGGGTGGGTGGGGGGTATGGGGTAGGATAGTGGGTGGAGGTGGAGGGGTGGGTTGTGGGTTAGGTGGGTGAGGGTGGGGTACAAAAGAGATTTTTTTTTAAAAAAAATGGGTGAGCTGGAGGAGGGGTGGGGTAAGATGGGGGTGGGGTAAGGTGGGTGGGGTGGAGTACAAAAAATATTTAATTTATTTTTAAAAAAATATTTTTTCTTTAAAAAAAGTGGGGTGGGTGGGGTTGGCGGGTTGGAGGTGGAGGAGTTGGGGTAAGGTAGGTCTGGGGGTACAAAAAAATTAAAACTTTTATGAAAAAAAATTAAAAAATAGGGGGTAGGGGTGGAGGTGGGGGTGGGGTACGGTGGGGTTGGGTGAGAAACAAAAAAAATAATAAAAAATTGGTGGTAGATGGGGTGGAGGTTGGGGGTAGGGGTGGGTGCGGGGTGGTGGGAGTTGGGAGAGAGGTGATGATAAGGAGAAAAAAAGAAGAAAGAGTAATTTTTTGACTTCTCACTCTCCTTGTGAGCGTGAGATATACTCTCTCTGCCATATCAGCACAAAAGGAGCACAAAAATACACAAAAAATGAATTTAGGGGGTAATAGGACCTATGTAAAGTTTAGGTGTGTCTCTAGGATTTCGATCATAGTTTAAGCTGGTATTTATGCATTATCTCAAAAAAAACTTAAGAGATCAAAATTTCAAATTCAAATCAACCTGAATTTAAATGTTGGCATCACTTATCATGTTTCAAATGTTGACGCAGGGGCACACACACTAGGAGTAACACACTGCTTCAACATCGAAAGCAGGCTATATGATGAACCAAAAAGAGATCAATGCAATGAATATGGGTTTGAGATGTACTTGATATTGAGCTGTCCAAAAGGCTCTTTAACGTCAAACATTAGCTTTGTACTAAATGAACCTACAACACTCACCTTTGACAATCACTACTTCATCAATGCCATCAATGGCCGTGGAGTTCTGAGGATCGACGCTGAAATCCCTTTCCATCCTCGTACGGCTCCCTTTGTACAACGTTTTGCAACTGATCAAGATGCTTTTTTTCAGGCTTTCTCTTCTGCTTTTGTCAAGCTTTCTTCTTCTGGGGTTCTCACTGGTTCTCAAGGCATGCTTAGAAGCAGCTGTAATATATTGACTAGACAAAATATTAGTAATTAATTTGGAGGATTTGAGCAACATAACACTATTTTAATTTGGCCGTTGAAATAAAACTTTGAGGATTATGTATTAGTTATAATTAGTAGCTAAAGCCACATGTCAGCTGAATAGTACGTAGTTGCATAGGACAACTTTTGTTGATGGCGAGAATGAAGTACTTGTATTGTCTCTTAGAAAAATTATTCAAGACCATTTTGATTTATCAAGAATCCTCACTTTGGGGAAACATGTTTGTTCAGATGAATTTTGTGCTTGAACAGGAAAAATTACAAGGATGAGAAAACATTACTGGAGTATTAATTAGCTAGAACAACTTCTCGTTCTGTCTGGAATATAATAAGGGAGACAAATGAATAATCATCGTGCCCCTTTTCCTCATTGTCGTATACCTTAAGAACCATGTTGGACATATGTTGAAAAACACACATAAGAAATTGATGTAGCGTGACTACACATGTATGAAATGATAATATCTTTTTCTTTCATTTTTACTTGTCTTTGTCTTGGCACACTCCTTAAGAAACAACAAAATAGAATGACAATTTTAATATATTAGCTTTTTGAAAATATAATAAATTCAATACTTTAAGAAATGCATTACGTAGAAGATGATTATATTCAATAATAAGGGTAAAATAACAACTAATTAAGTAATAAATTACTCTCTCGTTTCAATTTGTTTGGCCTACTTTCCTTTTTACACTACTAAAAAAAGGCCAAAAAAAGACGGCCAAAAGGGAGGCTAGCCGTCGTTTTTTTGGCCAAAAGCGATGGAAAAGCGACGGCATCGCTCACGTGAGAAAATGGCCTGTTGCTTTTCCAGAAGCAACGGACAACGTCGCTTTAAAAGCAACGGACAACAACGCAAACGAAAAAACGATGATTTTTGTTCTTTTTTTTTCAGAAAAGCGACGCAGTCCGTCGCTTTGTTCTTGAACTTGAAGAACAAAGCGACAGACAACGTCGCTTTTCCTGGTAAATATTTTCTAGAAAAGCGACGCTGTCCGTCGCTTTTTCTGAGAATTTTTTTAAAAAATTCCATAAAAGCGACGAACAAAAGAGACGCTATTCATTGCTTTTCTGTATTTTTTCCAGCTCCAAAAATCTGCATTTTCAATATGCACCACCTGCCATTTCAAAAACCTATTCAATACAGCCCAAATCAGCAATTACAACATTCATAAAACAATTACAACATCAACAACAAACTAAAAATGAAGTAATAATATAACTAAACACATAAAAGGTCCACCAAAAGGACCTATAAAGTATTCAATAGAAAATGAGTCAATCCTAACGGGGGGTAGTATCCACATACTCCTCATTTTCACTAGTCTCAGTAACGTCGTCACTTGATGACGAGGAGGAAGGAGTATGATCTACACTATGACGGCGACAACCAACAAAGGATGACATTTGTTGTTGAAGAAACTGGACGGTCTTGGACTAATCATCAGTGGTCTCAACCCATTTTCTCTCGAATTCTGCCAAGGCCCTAGTAAGATCTGCGATCTGCTGCGACATATGTGCAAGCTGAACACCATCAACCAACTCAGCCTGGTGCGAGGATCCAATACCATCCAGTCCTGGCTGGATTCATCGCAAATTATTCCTAGAGCCTAGACCATAAACTCTCCTCTTTTGTCTCCCCCTGCCACTTTTTCGGTTCATATTTTAGTGGCTTTATCGTTTGTAGGCTCTGTCGGCAAGTCCAGACCTTGCTGAGTCTGGCTGTACTCAGACAAAACACGTCCAAACTCATCCTGCATATAAACAAATAAAAATTATAATATATACATAATAAATATATATATATATATATAAATATATGTTAGTACTTTAATTATATTTAAACTTTAAAACTTACATAGGCGTCTTGAGCTCTCTGCTCAATCCATACATCCGGATCTGATTCATTTTTTTTGTCTCTTATGTGGCCTTTCTTAAAGAGCTCAGCCTGAGTCGGAGGGCGCTCAAAATCCTTCTCCTGCAAATAAAATAAAATTTAACATAATCAAGTAATTAATATTATTTAATCAAGTTTATATAAATAAATAAGTTAAAAGGTTAATATTATTACTTACCATTTTCCTTGCAAGGTCCACTACACTCTTTGCACCCATAGTATGCAACGATCCACCTTTGACACTGCTTCTGGCTTTCTGGCCTTGTTCAGACAATGCTTTGAACTCTTTTGAATCCCAATATTTTTTAAGCTGCTCATGAAGATGAGGTAGAAGTCAAGATCCACACTTTTAACTATCCCGAATTTTTTTAAGCCATTGGCGTAGCCTAGCACTGGCCTTCCTCTCGAAAGTAGTGGAAATGATCTTATTGTACTTTGGCTTCCAAGTACACATTGTCTGAAAGAGAGAAATGATTAGTGTTCGATGATTTATATATATATATATATATATATATTATATATATATATATATATATATATATATATGTATATTCCAATACTATAATATATATACCTTAAACTCATCAAACATGGCATGCTGGATCGATTTTGAAATCTCTGACTAGGAGCTCCAAGGTTCTGTAAAAAGCCTCCTAACTGCCTTCTTTAAAGCACGTCGGGGATCTTTCGTGAGAACCCACCTGTAAAGAACATAATAAGTATGTCATCAAGTGATAAATAATTAATTAATATAAAAAGACAAAGTTATCAATTAATTAAAAAAAACTTACGATGATCCATCAGGGTAAATCATGACTCTACCAATGACGTCCTTCTCGCCGGGTCTCAGATTTACCTCATCTTTCTCCTCAGAAAGTGCTGATGCAGGTAATTACGGAAGTCTATAATATCGCTGAGTCAATGGGGGAGTAGAAGTCTGTATGTCAGACTCAGATATGGTATGATCTCTAAGTCGCAAGCCTGATAAGTGGGGGGAAGAAGAATCATGTGGGGATAGCGTACCAGATGATAATCTGGTAGTCCCGCTGCCATGTGGCGGAGGCATAGTGAGTGTAGGCATGAAAGTCATGTGATGATGAGAAGTAGTGAGTCTAGGACCATGATAATCTGCGGGATTTCCAGTGTCATTGTCATGACCCAACCTACCAGGACATGGAAGCGCCTACTCTAACCACCTAGATAGACGAACCCTCACCACCCGTCCAACAGGTAACTCGCGGAAATTAAATTAAACCATTAATCAGACCATTTTTATACATGAGAAATTCTTTTACAGAAAATATTCATAAAATAGACGACTTAAAGAATTTGCGGAAAACCTTTACAACCTTTAAAAACACCCTCCCTAAGACCTAGTCTAAGCAGGTACAAGAACTACTACAAGATTTATACAGAACATGTAAAAGAGACACAACTTCCGTTATGAAATCGAAGGACAGAAGCTGCTGGAGATCACCATCGTCATGTTCCTATAAAACATCACCAACCCTGCAACAAGACTATACCAAAAAGGTATAGCAAGAGTAGAGTCAGTACAATCACACGTACTAGTAGGCATCATTGGTCGACCCGAATCAACACTTACCATCATATAGAAAAACAAGAAAAAATATGAAAATAAACATTATAGCTCCCTCCTTCATCTTTATCCTTGACCCTGACATCTAGGACTTCCCAAGTCTCACTCATAACTAGATTTCTCAAGGTCGCCTTGTCACCCAGACTTGCCAAGTCACCTTGTCATGTAGACTTCCCAAGTCACCTTGTCATGTAGACTTCCCAAGTCACCTTTAACCTTTACCCCAGTCAACTACCTTGACTAAATACCCAGACTAAATCTGGCCCACTGCCCAACCAAACCACTGATACCTAAGTATTACCTATCATTTTCCGGACTTTACCGGACCTCTAGGACAGTTTTACCACCTGCTTATATTAACCAATAACCACACTCAGACTCTCAATCTTCCTCTATATTTACCAACCACATGCAATTCACCGAACAACCATTGACACCTTCAATGACCACCATAAAGCTACATCTAAATCCCTTCTTGGATCACATAACCCAGACCCTTCGAGGGTCCTCCATCCACACCTAAGTGTTCAACAGACTACCCCGGTCTACACCAAGACCCACCCTTAGATTATTAACCATGATAATTCATGACCAATATTATTACACTTAATGACATCAATTTATGAGCACATAACCTCTTTTAAATAGTTTGGACCCACCCGGATCCCCCTCACAAATCTAGTGTTAACAGGACAAACCCGGTCTACACCAAGACCAACTAATAACCAACATAATAACCCGGTCTACACCAAGACCAACTAATAACATAATATAGCAACTCGGCTTATACCAAGACCAAACTCACAATATACCATAACAACCCGGCCTACACCAAGACCAAACTAATAACATAATATAGCAATCCGGCCTACATCAAGACAAAACTCATAATATGCTATAACAACCCGGCCTACACCAAGACCAAACTAATAACATAATATAGCAACCCGGCCTATACCAAGACCAAACTCACAATATACCATAAAAACCCGGCCTACACCAAGACCAAACTAATAACATAATATAGCAACCCGGTCCACTCACAGAAGCAATACCAATCAACACAATACAACAATATCAATGCAATAATGCTGTAAAATAAACCCGTATCAGGCGTGGTACCCGAGCCAACCGTTAGTATTATTCTGTACCAGGCGTGGTACCCGAAGCCAACTAATTATTATACCCGTACCAGGCGTGATACCCGAGCCAACTGTTAGTATTATCCTGTAACAAGCATGGTACCCGAGCCAACCATTTATTATACCCATACCAGGCGTGGTACCCGAGCCAACCGTTAGTAATATCCCATACCAGGCATGGTACCCGAGGAAACCATTTGTTATACCCATACCAGGTGTGGTAACCGATCCAACCGTTAGTAATATTCCATACCAGGCGTGGTACCCGAGCCAACCATTTGTTATACCCGTACCAGGCGTGATACCCGAGCCAACTGTTAGTAATATCCCATACCAGGCGTGGTACCTAAGTCAACCGAATGTCAACAATCCACAGTCACAACAATGAACAATTAACTTGTAACCAATAAGCAAAAATGCACAGTTCAATAACCAGACTGATCAAACAGGACTATAAGACATTCTAATTCATCTGCTAAGCAATGCATCTCATACAATCACTTAGATAAGAGTACAAAATATACAACATTCACAGGAATCGTAAACCATCACCTACCCTTTTTCCTGAGTATATAACTTAGCTTCGACCTTCGTCCGAAGACTAAACACACTCACCCTTTATTTATGAAAAATGAATGGTTTCCATTTTTAGCATAATTTAACAACCACATTGATTTTGAAACTTGTATAAATAATAAAAATGTGAATTACCACCCCTTTGCCCTTAGCAAAACCAACACTACTTATCATGACCTTCGTATTCCTGAAACCTCACCTAGGAGTTTCCCATTTTCATACCCATTTAGTTATCCTTGCAATTCCCGGTTCCCCAAACCTTTTCGACATCCCAGTCCCTGAACCCTATCATCTTATCATACCAGGACAACATAAACAACCCCAAATAATTATCAATATCACATAATTTAATCCAACCAATTCCTAGCACACACATAACCAACACCGAATCCACCAGACTCTGTGCCTAGAGGCCTAATCATGGATTATCCTTTTCCACTATACAATAAGTACAGAATGTAAGCAGGTCTATCTACTCAATGAAAACCTAGCCTACCTGGATGCCGAGCAACTATTCCATGCCCTTTCTGGCTCCGTGAAGGCATTCCCTGACGGTTCTGCAGGCTCGAATCTGTGGTTTCACGTCCTTTTTATCGAAATTCCTCCTCCTCATCGCTCCCAAGCCTTGGAGCAGCCTAGGAGGGTTTTTAGAATAGCTCTCATCTATTTTTGGAGTTGAAGGGAAGAGAATAAAATTAAAAACCCATTTTCTAGATTTTCTGGTCCCGTTACTCTGCTATAGCGGTACCACTGTAGCGGAGTCAACCGCTATGGCAGAGGTTGACCGTCTTGACTTTTGCTATAGCGGTAATTATTCCGCTATAGCGGAGGTCTCCATGGTAGAGCGGTAGTGCTCGTCACAGATAGAAACTCAGAAAATTCCTGAAAAGAGCCCTTTTTACAACACACCTTGAATCCCCAATGTTCCAGAATAACCCCTTCGCGTTAACCTTGATTCCGAGAGTTCTACCTACCCGAATTCACTTTCGAAGAGTTCCCCAGACTCCTCTATGCCTTAGCTAACAGAAAAATTAGATCACAACAAGATACATTGCCTATACCCGGATTGCCCTAGACCATACCTCGCTCTAAAACTGGCCGAGACTAGCCTAGCCCAGAATTTTTAACTCCCAAACTCGGAAGTTTTTCTGACTCAAAACTTGGCACGAAAGATTTACCCATAACGATGAACCCGGTCGTTATGACAGATACCAATTTACCTATCGTTCGTCCTCGAATGATCTCTAAGGTGGAAAGAGAAGAAGGAGCCCTCCCCCTGGACCTTAACGCTCTTCTCATGACCGCGTAAATAAAATAACCTTATGCAACCCACCAAAACTTTCGAATCCTCTGGTTTACCCATCTCAATCAAAATTTATCTCACTCCCGCTCTTATCAAGAAATTCCTTCCTTCGAGCTGCACAAGGCTAACTAGATTACCCCTCCCCGAGTGTCCAAGAAATTCGGGGCCTCGTTGAAACACCGGAGCCAAAGAAACTCAACTAACAAACAACACAGTTTTTCCCTGCCAAGAGGACTAGATCCCACCATGGCGATCCCTTTCCCACTATATCCGGAATTCAACTAGCTTGAACTCCATTCTGAAAGCTTACTACGGGGTACTATGCCCTCACATATCATAATATCACCTTACTCCTGACAACACTGTGCCTTGAGATACCACGTATCTCCATATCACGCAACAACAAAAATTCCATTGGAACTCATCCTGGCTTGAGGTTTCGTCAACTCTCGTCTTAGAGGGAAATTCTATTCGGGCAATTACACCCTAACCAATGCTATGGGGAGCACATCCCACCACTCAAAGAATGGTAATACCGGTATTATCATGACCGACAGAAGGAATAACCATGTTAAGGGATTCATTTAATAACCCCATTCCCCCGACCAACCCTACCACTAAGGGTTATCAATAATAAAACAAGTCAATAATCGCCCTCACAATATAAGCCTATGAGCAGTGTCCCACACTATTCAGCTAATTACAGGTCATTTGTCAAATTCTACATGAGTGACTATTCCCACCAATGGTCCATCATAATTTTACCAATATCCCGGGCTACCATATCTACCCCTTCCTTTTTATCGCGCATGGATGCTAAATTTCTGACAAATTCCCTTATACGTATACTATAATAGCTAAATCATTAGTTCCCTTGTCTTACCTAGCAATTCGCAGCTTAATACTTGGGTTTACATTGCCCCCGGGAAGGAATGAAAATAGGGGAAAAAAGAGCAAGCTTTCTGCCTCGCGCACTTCCGCTATAGCGTTGGTCACTCCGCTATAGCGGTTCTGCCGTAGCGGTTGGCTTTCGCTATAGCGGTCCTGACGGTAACAGTACATGGAATTTTATTTCCAGCTAAATGCACTCATCCCCCTTCCCAGTTACCAGTGTCTAAACCTATAAATCCCGCCATGGTCTTAAACCACCCTCAAGACCATTCCTGGCATTAACGCATCGCAATTCAACATGACACATCATAAATTACAAAGAAATCACAACAACAATTATTTCCCGACAATATCTTCCCGCCATTACACACTAATGACTCCCTTATTCCCATGGTTCCCAACCAAGTCCCGACTGTTCTGAAACCAAAGTTTCCCTACAGTCATAGTTCTCAAGCCCTTATCATCCTAACCAATGACAAGCTTTTTAAACAGTACCACTTTTTAAATCAAGACATTTAACAACTTATCACCACCTAAGGTACACATAATTTTCAACTTAAAGACCCTCTGTGGACTCAACATGTACGGCAGGAAACAATTTACACACACTTTAAGTAAGTCACACAAAGATTGTACAACACAACAATTCAGCTTCAAGTCATAACCAAATCAATCATAACCGAATCAAGTCACAACCAATTCAAACCACACAGTTTCACCTTCATTCATACCATGGATGACCATTAGCCGGTTATCCATGCTTGCCACAACCTCTCAGGCCAGATACTAATTGGAACCTTCCTAGTTCCAATTTTTTCTCTTGCTTGTCCGGTCATAACCGAAGTACCACGACCTCCTTTACCTTGCTGAGATACCAATTAGAATCGAGAGATACCAATTAGACTCAACCCATACAAGTAAGTAAGCAAACCACATGAAAGAATGAAAGAAGGGAGATGTTCCCTAGAATGCCTTATAGCTCCCCAAAGATTAGATGTGGACGTCAAAACACCAATCCGTAGGACTCTATTTGACACTTTGCTCTTGTACTGGGAGACCAATAACCTAGGCTCTGATACCATCTGTCACGACCTAACCTACCAGGCCGTGCGGGCACCTACTCTAACCACCTAGATAGACGAACCCTCACCACCCATCCAACAGGTAACTCACAGAAATTAAAGTAAACCATTAATCAGATAATTTTTATACATGAGAAATTCTTTTACAGAAAATGTTCATAAAATAGATGAATTAAAGAATTTGCGGAAAACCTTTACAACCTTTAAAAATACCCTCCCTAAGACCTAGTCTAAGCAGGTACAAGATTTATACAGAATATATAAAAGAGACACAACTTCCGTCATGGAATCAAAGGACAGAAGCTGCTGGATATCGCCATCGTCATGTACCTATGAAACATCACCAACCCTGCAACCAGACTATACCAAAAAGGTATAGCAAAAGTAAAGTCAGTACAACCACATGTACTGGTAGGCATCATCAGTCGATCCGAATCCACACTTACCATCATATAGGAAAATAGGAAAAACATGAAAATAAACATTATAGCTCCCTCCTTCACCTTTATCCTTGACCTTGACATCTAGGACTTCCCAAGTCTCACTCATAACTAGACTTCTCAAGGTTGCCTTGTCGCCCAGACTTACCAAGTCACCTTGTCATATAGACTTCCTAAGTCACCTTTAACCTTTACCCCAGTCAACTACCTTGACTAAATACCCAGACGAAATCCAGTCCACTGCCCAACCAAACCACTGATACCCAAGTATTACCTACCATTTTCCGGACTTTCCCGGACCTCTAGGACAGCTTTACCACCTGGTTATATTAACCAATAACCACACTCAAACTCTCAATCTTCCTCTATATTTACCAACCACATGCAATTCACCTAACAACCATTGACCACTATAGAGCTACATCTAAATCCCTTCTTGGATCACATAACCCAGACCCTTCAAGGGTCCTCCATCCACACCTAAGTGTTCAACAGACTACCCCGGTCTACACCAAGACCCTCCCTTAGCTTATTAACCATGATAATTCATGACCGCCATTATTACACTTAATGACATCAATATATGAGCACATATCCTCTTTTAAATAGTTCGGACCCACCCGAATCCCCCTCACATATCTAGTGTTAACATGACAAACCTGGTCTACACCAAGACCAACTAATAACTAACATAATAACCCGGTCTATACCAAGACCAACTAATAACATAATATAGCAACCCGGCTTATACTAAGACCAAACTCACAATATACCATAACAATCCGACCTACACCAAGACCAAACTAATAACATAATATAGCAACCCGGCCTACACCAAGACCAAACTCACAATATGCTATAACAACCCGGCCTACACAAGGACCAAACTAATAACATAATATAGCAACCCGACCTATACCAAGACCAACTCACAATATACCATAACAACTCGGCCTACACCAAGACCAAACTAATAACATAATATAGCAACCCGGTCCACTCACGAAACCAATACCAATCAACATAATACAACAATATCAATACAATAATGCAGTAAAATAAACCCATACCAGTCATGGTACCCGAGCCAACCATTAGTATTATCCCATACTAGGCATGGTACCCGAGCCAACCAATTGTTATACCCGTACCAAGAATGGTACCCGAGCCAACTGTTAGTATTATTCTGTACCAGGTGTGGTACCCGAGCCAACCATTTGTTATATCCGTACCAGGCATGATACCCGAGCCAACCATTAGTAATATCCCATACCAGGCGTGGTACTTGAGCCAACCATTTGTTATACCTGTATTAGGCATGGTACCCGAGCCAACCGTTAGTAATAGCCTGTACCAGGCGTGGTACCCGAGCCAACCATTTTTTATACCCATACCAGGTGTGGTACCCGAGTCAACCGTTAGTAATATCCCATACCAAGCGTGGTACCCGAGCGAACCGAATATCAATAATCTACAGTCACAACAATGAATAATTAACTTGTAATAGACAAGCAAAAATGCACAGTTCAATATACATACTGATCAAATAGGACTATAAGACATTCCAATTTATCTCCTAAGCAATGCATCTCATACAATCACTTAGATAAGAGTACAAAATATACAACATTCACAGGAATCGTAAATCATCACCTACCCTTTTTCTTGAGTATATAACTTAGCCTCGACTTTCGTCCGAAGACTAAACACACTCACCCTTTATTTATAAAAAATGAACGATTTCCCTTTTTAGCATAATTTAACAACCACATTGAGTTCGAAACTTGAATAAATAATAATAATGTGAATTACCACCCCTTAGCCCTTAGAAAAACCAACACTACTTATCATTCCCTTTGTATTCCCAAAACCTCACCTAGGAGTTTCCCATTTTTATACCCATTTAGTTATTCTTGCAATTCCCAGTTTCCTGAACCTTCCTGACATCTCAGTCCCTGAGCCCTATTATCTTATCATACCATGTAATGACCAAGTTCATTGTTACGGGTAAACATTTCGTGCCAAGTTCGAGTTAGAATACTTTCGGGTTGAAAGTTGAAATTTTTTGGCTAGGCTAGCCTCAGCTGGAATTGGAGCGAGGTATAGTCCATGGCAATCTGGGTAAGGATTGGGTTCAATGTTTCAATTTGAGCTAGTTTTCTATGTAGCTAAGACAAAAGTGTCCGGGGGACTTTTTGGAATCAAATTCGGGTAAGAAGAGCTCTCGAAATTGAGGTTGATGTGAAAGGGTTATTCCAGAATGTCGAGGATTTAAGGTGTGTTGTAAAAAGGGCTATTTTTAGGAATTTTCTTAGTTTCTGTCCATGACGAGCGTTACCGCACCACCACGGTGACCTCCATTATAGCATAATAATTACCGCTATAGCAGAAGTCAAGACGGTCAACCTCCACCATAGAAGTTGACTCCGCTACGATGGTACCGCTATAGCGGAGTAGGGACCGCTATAGCGGAGCAACGGGACCAGAAAACCCAGAAAATGGGTTTTTAATTTCATTCTCTTCCCTTCATCTCCCAAAACAAATGAGAGCTATTCTAAAAATCCTCCTAGGCTGCTCCAAGGCTGCTCCAAGACTTATCATGCCCTTTGTATTCCCAAAACCTCACCTAGGAGTTTCCCATTTTTATACCCATTTAGTTATTCTTGCAATTCCCAGTTTCCTGAACCTTCCTGACATCCCAGTCCCTGAGCCCTATTATCTTATCATACCATGTAATGACCAAGTTCATTGTTACGGGTAAACATTTCGTGCCAAGTTCGAGTTAGAATACTTTCGGGTTGAAAGTTAAATTTTTTTGGCTAGGCTAGCCTCAGCTGGAATTGGAGCGAGGTATAGTCCATGGCAATCTGGGTAAGGATTGGGTTCAATGTCTCAATTTGAGCTAGTTTTCTATGTAGCTAAGACAAAAGTGTCCGGGGGACTTTTTGGAATCAAATTCGGGTAAGAAGAGCTCTCGAAATTGAGGTTGATGTGAAAGGGTTATTCCAGAATGTCGAGGATTTAAGGTGTGTTGTAAAAAGGGCTATTTTTAGGAATTTTCTGAGTTTCTGTCCATGACGAGCGTTACCGCACCACCACGGTGACCTCCATTATAGCATAATAATTACCGCTATAGCAGAAGTCAAGACGGTCAACCTCCACCATAGAAGTTGACTCCGCTACGGTGGTACCGCTATAGCGGAGTAGGGACCGCTATAGCGGAGCAACGGGACCAGAAAACCCAGAAAATGGGCTTTTAATTTCATTCTCTTCCCTTCATCCCCCAAAACAAATGAGAGCTATTCTAAAAATCCTCCTAGGCTGCTCCAAGGCTGCTCCAAGGCTTGAGAGCCATGGGGAGGATGGATTCCCATGAAAGGGACGCGAAACCATGGATTTGGGCCTGTAGAATCTTCAAGGAATGCCTTCATAGAGCCAGAAAGGGCATTGAACAGCTGCTCGGCATCCAGGTAGGCTAGGTTTCTTCCCAAGAGTAGATTGACCATTTTTATTTCCTATTATTGTGTAGAATGAAAGGGAGAATCCATGATTAGGCCTTCAGGTATGGAGTCTGACGGATTCAATACTGGTTATGTGTGAATTAGGAATTGTATGGATTGAATGATTGGTTTTATGATACATATAATGTGGATATTTTATTGATTTGGTAGAATAAAATGATAGGCTCGAGGACTGGAATATCGGGAAGGTTTGGGGAACCGGGAGAATGCTTAGACACTACGGGTAATGGAAATGGAAAATTCCTAGATAAGGTTTTGGGAATGTAAATGGCATGAGATGTAGCTGTTGGTTTTACTAAGGCTAAGGGGAGGTGTTCCCACTCTGTGTTCGGTGTTGGGTAAAGTCTCGGGAATCTCGTAGTTGCTAAATTATGCTAAGAAAGGAAATCATTCATTATATGTCAGTAAGGGGAAATAGGTTGATCCTCGGACCAAGGTTGGGCTAAGTCATCCACCCA
This sequence comes from Jaltomata sinuosa, assembly GCA_003996215.1. Taxonomy (NCBI): domain Eukaryota; kingdom Viridiplantae; phylum Streptophyta; class Magnoliopsida; order Solanales; family Solanaceae; genus Jaltomata; species Jaltomata sinuosa. Next base: position 587,742 of record QJPP01000438.1, read on the forward strand.
GGGAGGGGTAGGTGATGGTTAACGATCCCTGTAAATGTTGTATATTGTGTACTCTTATCTAAGTGCTTGTATGAGATACATTGCTTAGGGAATTGTTAGGAATGTATGTTATGTACTCTTATCTAAGTGTTTGCATGAGATACATTACTTAGGGATTGTTAGGAATGTCTAAGAGTCATGATTACCGTCTGTGAATTGAACTGTGTGTTACTTGTGATTTTACAAGTTGTTTGTTCATTATTTGACTGTGGATTAATTGACATTCGGTTGGCTCAGGTACCACGCCTGGTACGGGAATACTAACGGTTGGCTCAGGTACCATGCCTAGTATGGGTATAACAAATAATTGTCTCGGGTACCACGCCTGGTATGAGATACTAACGGTTGGCTCGGGTACCACACCTGGTACAAAAAAATACTAACGGTTGGCTCGGGTACCATGCCTGGTACGAGTTTACTTTACTGTATCATTTCATTGATATTATTGTATTGTGTGATTGGTGTTGGTTCCATGAGTGGACCGGGCGGTGTTTATAAATTGTGATATTACTTTTGGTCTTGGTGTAGGATGGGTCGTTATATTATATTGTGTTAGATGGTGTTGGTGTAGACTGGGTTGTCATGTTAACACCTAGATGTGTTAGGGGGATCTGAGTGGGTCCGAACTATGTAAAAGAGGTTATAACTTTACAATTTATTGTCGTTAAGTGTGTTAATGACTGTCAAGAATTTGTTGTGGTTAATAAGCTAAGGATGGGTCTTGGTGTAGACCGGGTAGCCTATTGAACACTTAGGTATGGTTAGAGGATCCTTGGAGGGTCCGGGTTTTGGGATTAGAAAGGGATTTAGATATAACTCTGTTGTTGTCATTGAATGTGTCAATGGTTGCTAGGTGATTTTCATGTGATTGGTCAATTGGGAGTATGACGGAAAGTCTGGGGTTGTAGTTGTTGGTTGTTATAACCAGGATGGAAAGTTGTCTGAGAGGTTTAAGAAGGGACAGACACTGGTAAGTAATACTACGGGTATAAGTGGTTTGGTTGGGCAGTTAGCCGGGTTAAGTCTGAATATCTAGTCAAGGCGGTTGACTTGAGTAAGGGAAGGGTAGTCCAGATATGGACATTGTTATTGGTAAGGATTAAGTGAGACTTGGGAAGTCTAGGGATAAGGTGACTTGGGAAGTCTAGGGATAAGGCGACTTGGTAAGTCTAAAGGTTAGGAAGGTCGGTTCTGAAAGGTGGAATTGATAAAGGTGATGTTGAAAGGGGTGGAGCATTTACATTGTGCATTTTATCTTGATTTTTATATGATGGTAGGAGTGAATTTGGGTCAGCCGATGATGCCTACCAATACGTGTGTTTGTACTGATTCTACTCTTGCTATACCTTTTTGGGTATAGTCTGGTTGCAGGGTTGGTGATGTTTCACAGGTTCAGGATTGCGGTGATCTTCCAATAGCTCCTACTTCCTTCTATGGTGGGAGTTGTGTCCATTTTATGTTATAAGCTCATCTTGTAGAAGCTCTTGTACCAGCTTAGACTAGGTTTTGGGAGGGTGTTTATATTGTTATTTAAATTTCCGCAAGTTTTAAAGGTTGTGTAATTTTTGAAAGCTGTGGTATAAAGATTTTCCAAACATTTGGAAAGGGATTCCTCATGTATTAAGGGACTTATTTAATAGTTTTTTTTTCGCATTGCTTGTTGGTTCGGGTGGTAAGGGTTCTCCTATCTAGGTGGATTAGAGTAGGTACCCGCACGGCCCGGTAGTTAGGTCGTGACATACCAGGAAAACATAAACAACCCCAAATAATTATCAATATCTTACAATTTAATCCAACCAATTCCTAGCACACACATAACCAACACCGAATCCACCAGACTCCGTGCCCGGAGGCCTAATCGTGGATTCTCCTTTTCCACTATACATTAAGTACAGAATGTAAGAAGATCTATCTACTCAATGAAAACCTAGCCTACCTGGATGTCGAGCAGCTATTCCATGCCCTTTCTGGCTCCGTGAAGGCGTTCCATGACGGTTTTGCAGGCCCGAATCCGTGGTTTCATGTCCTTTTTATCAGAATTCCTCCTCCTCATGGCTCCCAAGACTTGGAGCAGCCTAGGAGGGTTTTTGGAATAGCTCTCATCTATTTTTGGGGTTGAAGGGAAGAGAATGAAATTAAAAATCCATTTTCTGGGTTTTCTGGTCCCGTCTCTCTGCTATAGAGGTCCACGCTCTGCTATAGCGGTACCTCCATAGCGGAGTCAACCGCTATGGCGGAGGTTGACCGTCTTGACTTCCGCTATAGCGGTAATTATTCTGCTATAGCGTAGGTCGATGTGGCGGAGCGGTAGCGCTTGTCACAGACAAAAACTTAGAAAATTCCTGAAAAGAGCCCTTTTTACAACACACCTTGAATCCCCGATGTTCCGAAATAACTCCTTCGCGTTAACCTTCATTTCGGGAGTTCTACCTATCCGAGTTCACTTCCGAAGAGTTCCCCGGACTCCTCTATGCCTTAGCTAATGAAAATATTAGCTTGCAACAAGATACATTGCCCAATCTTCACCCGGATTTCCCTAGACCATACCTCGCTCCAAAACTGGCCGAGACTAGCCTAGCCCAGAATTTTCAACTCCCAAACTCAGAAGTTTTTCTGACTCAAAACTTGACACGAAAGATTTACCCATAACGACGAACCCGGTTGTTACAGCCATAGGGGACAGACACTAGTGGAGTAGAGAGAATCTGTGGTGAAGATGAAAGATGACCTGGAATATCATCATGCTCTATAGGCCTCCTAGAGCTCTTCCTAGACTTACTAGACTTTCTAGTACTTTTACTAGGACGACCTCGATCACCATCACCTGATGACATCTGTATGCATAACCCAAAACTAATTCAAAAATTTCCAAATTCAAGAAACTAATTCAAAACTAACACTAACCTAAAGTTGAAAACTAATAGCAAGCATTAACCTAAACTAAGGTTCACAAAGACTAACAATTTAAACTAACAAACTTAACTTAAAAAAACTAAGATTCAAGAACCTAATTCAAAAGGTTAAAGTTAAATACTAATTCAAGATTCTAAAACAAAACCCAAAACTAATTCAAGCATCTATTTCAAATTCAAAGTTCCCAAATTCAAGTTAATAATCTAATTCAAGAACATAATTCCAAATTCAATAACCAACCTAATTCTAGTTCAAAAAATCATTCCTAAAGTTGAAAACTAGTTCTTAACTCAAAACTAACAATTTAAACTAACAAACTTAACTTAAAAAAGCTTAACTTAAAAAAACCTAGATTCAAGAACCCAATTCAAAAGGTTAAAGTTAAATACTAATTCAAGATTCTAAAACAAACCCCAAAACTAGTTCAAGAACATATTTAAAATTCAAAGTTCCCAAATTCAAGTTAATAATCTAATTCAAGAACATAATTCCAAATTCAAGAACCAACCTAATTCTAGTTCAAAAAATCATTCCTAAAGTTGAAAGCTAATTCATAACTCAAAACTAATAATTTAAACTAACAAACTGTCACGATCCAACTTACCTGGGCCATGCGGGCGCCTACTCTAATCACCTAGATAGATGAACCCTCACCCCCTGTCCAACAGATAACTTGCAAAAATAATAAGAAGTAGTGAAAACAACCTTTCCTTTTATTATGAGGACCTTGTTATTACAACATTGAAGTAGAAAACAGTTTTTGAATATAAATCACCCTCCCTAGGACCTAGTCTAAATAGGTACAAGAGCTACTACAAGATGACACAAGAGGAAAAAGACACAACTTTCGCCATGGAAATCGAAGACAGAAGCTGCTGGAGATCCTTATCGCCGTGAACCTATGAAACATCACCAACCTGTAACCAGACTATACCAAAAAGGTATAGCAAGAGTAGAGTCAGTACAAACACAAGTACTGGTAGGCATCATCGGTCGACCCGAATCTACTCCTACCATCATATAAGAAAACAGGGAAATACATGAATGTAATTAACATAGCTTGATTTTCATCCTCCGACATTCTTCCACTGCTGACTCCCTCATTCTCAAGACTTCCTAGTCATAGTAACCTTAGACTTCCCCAAGTCACCCAATCCTGAACTTCCCAAGTCTCAATATTCTAGACTCTCCAAGGAACAATACCCTAGACTTCCCAAGTCACCTTACCCTTCACCGATGTCCGTGTCCATACCTGGACTACCCTTCTCTTACCTAAGTCAACTGTTCTATTTGTCCTTCAGACTTAGCATGGCTAACTGCCCAACTCAACCACTTATACTCGTAACATTACTGATCGGGGTCCAACCCTCCACGGATCTCTAGTAAACCTTCTAATATATTTACAACAACTAGAACCACAAACCCAGACTCTCAGTCTTCCTCCTGGTCTAACCACCCTTTGAAATCCACCTACCAACCCTTGCTACCTTCAACAACAACACTAGAGTTACATCTGATTCCCTTTACGACACATGACCTGGACCCTCCAAGGATCCCCTTAACCACCCTCAGTACTAACAAGCTACCCCAGCCTATACCGAGACTGAACCTTAGTCATTAATCACAATTAATACCCGACCATGTAGGAACACTCAAGGAGACAATATATATAAATATAGGCACTTACCCGTCCTCTTTTACATAGTTCAGACCCACCCCGGGATCCCTTCTAAACAACACCTAAGTGTCAATGATCAGCCCGGCCTAACCTAAGACCACACAATAATTATATAGAAATTCCCGACCCCTCAAGGACCATCAAAATAATAACACATTTTTATATGCAACTCCGGTCCACTCACGAAACCAATATCAATCAATACAATACTATAATAACTATGCAATGATGCAACAAAAGTAAACCCGTACCAGGTGTGGTACCCGTGCCAACCAAGTGTTATACCCGTGCCAACCATTTGTTATACCCGTACCAGGCGTGGTAACCAAGCCAACCGAATGTCAATAATCCACAGTCAAATGCATGAAGAAATAACTTGTAAACCAACAAGCAAATACCGTTCAAATCACAGACCGAAAAGTAGGAAACTTAGACATTCTATACAACTTTCCTAAGCAATGTAATTCATACAATTACTTAGATATGAGTACAAAATATACAATGTTCACAGGAATTCATAATCCATTACCTACCCCTTCCCGGGTACAATAACGAACCGTCAATCCCGTCCAAAGACTATCCCCGATTTGCTCTTATTATTCTAGAGCATGTAACAAGCAGATTCCCTCTTTATTAATCATATAAACAGACACACAATTCCCTTCCTCAACCTTAGTAAGACCGCCGCTAAGTTTTCAGGCCATAAATATTCCCGAAACCCCACCTAGGAGTTTTCTATTCCCGTTTCCCGTGACTCCCCAATCACTCTTCCGGTTCCCCCGAACCTTCCCAACATATTAGTCCCTTAATCTATCAAGTTATCACACCCATATACATAATGTAAACACATAGACAAATAATAAGACCAACCATTTACCCCGTACACCCTAGAATTAACACAACCAATCCCGAATTTGCCAGGCTCCGTGCTCGGAGCCTAAAACATGGATTCTCCGTTTTCACTATACAATAAGTACGGAAAGTAAACAGGTCTAACTACTCAAGAAAACCTATCCTACCTGGATGCCAACAACTGAATTGATGCGTTTCCAGCTCCGTGGTTACATTCCCGGCTGACCCGTGATCCTGGAACCTGCTGTTCCACGTCCCTTCAGCCATGACCCCTCCTCCTCAAGATTCCCCAGCCTTGGAGCAGCATGACAGGGTTTTTGGAGGAACCCTCGTATGTTTTCCAACTAACGAGGAGACACTTTTTAGTAAAATCCCATCACAGGCTACTGCCTCCCGTAGCTCCGCTATAACGGTCTACTCCCCTGCTACAATGGTTCTGCTATAGTGGAATAATTACCGCTATAGCAGAGTGATGTCAGCCTAGACTATTTCCAAAAATCAGAAGTTTTTCCATGATGTCACCTACTTACCCCGAATGGATTTTAATCATTTTCCCTAAATTTACAAAATCGAAATAAAATTAACATAACGACGAACCTGGTCGTTATAACAGATACCAATTTACCCATCGTTCATCCCCGAACAATCCAGGGAGAGGAACTAACCCGAGACTCTCACTGTCCCAAGTGACCGCGAAATTAATGAACCTACGCAAGTTATCATACCTTTCCTTTACGACTACTTTTATTACCTTACTTCGACGATGAATCTGCGAGCTTCACAAGGACAATTACACATGTCCCCATCCCGAGTACCCAAGAAATCTTGGGCCTCATGTCACGTGGGGATGGACGAATTGAAAAGACCCGGGAGAACTTTTCCCTTACTGATAACTGACCGAACCGTCCGCTATAGCGGATATTACACCGCCATAGCGGTCCCGCTATAGTAGACTACCGACTGCTATAGCGGTTGACTACAAAATGAAATGGGGAGAAAATGGATTTCACCCCCCATTCTCCCCATATCCCTCCTTTCCTTACTTTCTTGCACGATTTTGTACATAAATGTGGTAGAAAACTAGGAACTTCTAGCATATTAAAGTGGGTTTTGGACTTTAACCTTTGGTTGAATTTTTGTCGGATTTCCAAAGCATGGACGCTTCCCTTACCTTTACAATGCCTCCAAGGCGTTCTGGGCATAAGGATTATGCTATTATTGGCCAAAAAGGGGCCAAAAATGGGTGGGAAAGTGAAGGGTTGTTCTTGAACAAAAGTAGTGATTAGGGCGATTTATAGGGATTAAAATGCCCAAATTTTTGTAGAAACTAGTAATGGGGTACTTTGGGTCGGTAGATCTGGACTTGGGATAACAAAAATGAAGTTTTGGACCAAGGGTCGCCATTGATGCACCCCTTGAAGGTCTGGGATGATGAAGACCGCTATAGTGGTTGAGCTCCGCTATGGCAGTTCCTCTATAGCGGATATTTTACCGCGATAGCAGTTCCGCTGCAGCGGTCGTGTCATCCGCTATAACGGACGGCCGCAAAATAGTGGCCTTCCCCAGCCTACACTTAGAAAACTTTTCCTCCTTTTTCGTGTCCTATTACTCTTCTAATCCCGTTTCCTTCTTACCCTTGTAGGATAACACAATGGCTGAACAACAAGTACATGAATATGACTATAAGCGATTTCCCGACGAAGCTAGTCGGGAAAGGCTAAGAGATTACCGAAGATTTGGCTTCTGCTATGACAGAGGTTGCCACATGACTGGGATAGATGGAAAAGAGGCTGATTTCCACCGCAGGGTCCAAGAGTTCTGGTGAGAACCTTTGCTAGTGGCTCCTCCTCCAGCATTAACCGACTGGGTGCGGGAGTTCTATGCCATCCTCCCTATGGTCCGCTAGAGTGAGCCAAATCCTACCATCCGGCTATGAGGGGTGGATGTTCCCGTGGATGCCCGGACTATCATTGAGGTGATAGGGGTGCCCCACATCTCCAATGCAACATACATGGCTAAGTCCTGGCAATGGGACATGACGTGGTTGAGAGATACTCTGGTGGACCCTGTATCCAAGGACAAAGTGTACTGGGTCAGCCCCGAGGGAATTACTAGCGTCTACTTCTCCTCCGAGGCTAGGAGGTGGCTAAATTTGGTGTCTCGGAGGATCCATCCGTCGAGAAATCAAACTGACGTGACCTATGCTCGAGCTCTGGTGATCGCTTGTGCCATGCAGGGGATTATCATGAATGTGGGGGAGCAAATCAACTCAGAATGGAAGAGCTTCTATAGTGGTCCCAGGAAGGGCCCTTATTTGCCCGGGCTGGTTTTGGATCTATGCAGGCGAGCTGGTGTGCCTCAGGACCATACGGATGCAGAGGTGGCCATGGACGAGCCCTTTGACCTGGTCCAGGTGAAGGACATTTCCAAGAAGAAGAGGAAGGTGGGTGAGGCCGGGAGCAGTCAGTCGGTGGAGGAGGCCGGCGATGATGATGATGAGGATGCTAATAACCCTGCCCCTCCCCAGTCCCAGCCCCTGATCTCTAGAGCCCAGCTGGAGGAGAATCTAGCAGCTGTCTGGAGGTTCATGGAGGATCCTAACGCCGGAGGCGCAGCCCCACACCCAACCACTCAGGAACTTGCAGCACTCCAAAGGGAGTTAGAAGAGGAGAAAAGAAAGAGGCGCTCCCAGGACCGTATGTTTGCCCGGACGTGGAAGACCAAAAAGGTCATGTTCTCCTGTGTTGCTCCTGGTCAGGAGCTCCCCACCCTCGAGCCCGAGGACGTGCATGAGTTCCCCTTCCTGAGCGAGGATGAGGCCTAGGACTCATCCCTTGTTACTGATATTTACTGTTGGTTTGCCCTCTTTTGGGGCTCGTTTCAGATAATCTTTCCCCTTCCCCTTTTTATTTTGGGCACGTGGATGCCGTGTTAGACACTATTTCTTTTCCCGCATATATATATATATATATATATATAGCTGCTTTTCCTTGGTTTATACGGTAGTTTTGGTGATTTAAGCTTGTTTTTATCTTGTCCCCGGAAGGGACAAAAAATAGGGGAAAACAGAGTAGCTCACTGCCACGCTGCCCTCCGCTATAGCGGTTGGTTATTCCGCGATAGCGGATATTTCACCACTATAGCAATCCCGACGGTAATTGCACAAAAAATTTGATTTCCAACTATATGCACCCAACCCCTTCCCTGTCACCACTGCCCCGACTTGTAAGTCCCTCCATGGTCTTAAACTACCCTCAAGACTATTCCTGGCACCAAACGCATTAGAATCAAGCATAGCACGTCATAAAGTACATTGAAATTTATAAGAAATTCACAATAATTAATTGTTTTCTGGTAATAATTTCCTGCCATTACACACTAATGACTCCCTTGTTCCCATGGTTTCCAACCAAGTTTCCGACTGTCCTGAAACCGAAGCTTCCCTACAGTCACCGTTCCCAATCCCTTATCATCTTAACCAATGATAAGCCCTTTCTAACATGCAGTACCCTTTTTTAAACCGAGACAATTAATAGACTACCACAATCTAAGGCACACAAACTTTTCCACTTGCGGACCTTTCGTAGACTCTGTATGCACACCAATTGAAAAATCCACACACATTCCAATTAAGTCACATAAGGCTGTACACACAACAATTTCAATTTTTCAAGTCACAACAAAAGCAAATCATAGCAAATCAATTCACAGGTCCCACCTTCGTTTGTACCATGGATGACCATTAGCCAATTATCCGTACTTGTAACAGCCTCTTAGGCCCCGATACCAATTGGAACCTTTTTGGTTCCAATTCCTCTTGCTTGTCCTATCGTAACTGAGGTACGGAGACCTCCTTTACCTTGTTGAGATACCAATTGGAATCAAGAGATATCAAATGGACCCAACCCATACAAGCAAGTACGAACCGCACGAAAGAATGAAAGAAGGGTGACAATTCCTAGAGTGCCTTATAGTTCCCCAATGATTAGATGTGGACGTCAACACACCAATCCGTAGGACCCTATTCAGCACTTTGCACTTGTACTGGGAGACCGGTAACCTAGGCTCTGATTCCATCTGTCACGACCCAACTTACCCAGGCCGTGCGGGCACCTTCTCTAATCACCTAGATAGATAAACCCTCACCCCTTGTCCAACAGGTAACTTGTAAAAATAATAAGAAGTAGTGAAAACAACCTTTCCTTTTATTATGAGGACCTTGTTATTACAATATTGAAATAGAAAATAGTTTTTGAAATATAAATCACCCTCCCTAGGACCTAGTCTAAACATGTACAAGCGCTATTACAAGATGACACAAGAGGAAAAAGACACAACTTCTGCCATGGAAATCGAAGACAGAAGCTGCTGGAGATCCTTATCGCCGTGAACCTATGAAACATCACCAACCTGAAACCAGACTATACCAAAAAGGTATAGCAAGAGTAGAGTCAGTACAAACACACGTATTGGTAGGCATCATCGGTTGATCCGAATCCACTCCTACTACTATATAAGAAAACAGGGAAATACATGAATGTAATTAACATAGCTTGATTTTCATCCTCCGACATTCTTCCGCTGCCGACTTCCTCATTCTCAAGACTTCCTAGTCACAGCAACCTTAGACTTCCCCAAATCACCCAATCCTAAACTTCCCAAGTCTCAATATTCTAGACTCCCCAAGGAACAATACCCTAGACTTCCCAAGTCACCTTACCCTTTACCAATTTCCGTGTTCATACCTGGACTGCGCTTCTCTTACCTAAGTCAACTGTTCTATCTGTCCTTAAGAATTAGCCCGGCTAACTGCCCAACTCAACCACTTATACTTGTAACATTACTGACCAGGGTCCAACCCTCCACGGATCTCTAGTAAACCTTCTAATATATTTGCAACAACTAGAACCACAACCCCAGACTCTTAGTCTTCCTCCCGGTCTAACCACCCTGTGGAATCCACCTACCAACCCTTGCTACCTTCAACAACAACACTAGAGTTACATCTAATTCCCTTTACATCACATGACCCGGACCTCCAAGGATCCCCTTAACCACCCTCAGTACTAACAAGATACCCCAGTCTATACCGAGATCGACCCTTAGTCATTAATCACAATTAATCCCGGACCATCTAGGCACACTCAAGGCGACAATATATATAAATATAGGCACTTACCTGTCCTCTTTTACATAGTTCGGAACCACCCCGAGATCCCTTCTAAACAACACCTGAGTGTCAATGATTAACCCGGCCTAATCTAAGACCACACAACAGTTATATTGAAATTCCCGGCCCCTTAAGGACCATCAAAATAATAACACATTTTTATAAGCAACCCGGTCCACTTACGGAACTAATATCAATCAATGCAATACCATAATAACCATGCAATGATGGAACAAAAGTAAACCCGTACCAGGCGTGGTACCTGTGCCAACCAAGTGTTATACCCGTACCAGGAGTGGTACCCGTGCCAACTATTTATTATACCCATACCAGGCATGGTACCCGAGCCAACCGAATGTCAATAATCCACTATCAAATGCATGAACAAACAACTTGTAAACCAACAAGCAAATACCGTTCTAATCACAGACTGTACAACATGAAACTTAGACATTCAATACAACTTTCCTAAGCAATGTAATTTATACAATAACTTAGATATGAGTATAAAATATACAACATTCACAGGAATTCTTAAGCCATCACCTACCCCTTCCCGGATATAATAATGAACCATCAATCCAGTCCGAAAACTATCCCCGGTTCGCCCTTATTATTCTAGAGCATGTAACAAGCGAATTCCCTCTTTATTAATCATATAAGCAGCCACACAATTCCCTTCCTCAACCCTAGCAAGACCGCTAAGTTTTCAGGCAATAAAAATTCCCGAAACACCACCTAGGAGTTTCATATTCCCATTTCCCGTGACTCGCCAAGCACTCTCTCGGTTCCTCCGAACCTTCCCGATATATTAGTCCCGTAATCTGTCAAGTTATCACACCCATATGCATAATGTAAACACATAGCCAAATCATAAGACCAACCGTTTACCCCGTACACCCTAGAATTAACACAACCAATCTCGAATCCGCCAGGCTCCGTGCCCGGAGCCTAAAATATGGATTCTCCATTTTCACTATACAATAAGAACGGAAAGTAAACAGGTCTAACTACTCATGAAAACCTAGCCTACCTAGACGCCAGCAGCTAAATTGATGCATTTCCGGCTCCGTGGTTGCATTTTCGGCTGACCCGTAATCCTGGAACCCACTGTTCCGCGTCCCTTCAACCATGACCCCTCCTCCTCAAGATTCCCCATCCTTAGAGCAGCATGAGAGGGTTTTTGGAGGAACCCTCATATGTTTTCCAACTGAGGAGGAGAGACTTTTTCATAAAATTCCATCATAGGCTACTTCCTCCCATAGCTCCGCTGTAGCGGGGCTATAGCGGTCTACTCCCCCGCTACAGCGGTTCCTCTATAGAGAAATAATTACCGCTATTGCAGAGTGGCGTCAGCCAGGACTATTTCCGAAAATCAGAAATTTTTCTATGACGTCACCTACTTACCCTGAATGGATTTTAATCATTTTTCCCAAATTTACGAAATCGAAATAAAATTAACATAACGACGGACCTCGTCATTACACAAACTTAACTTAGAAAAGCTTAACTTAAAAAAACTAAGATTCAAGAATCTAATTCAAAAGGTTAAAGTTAAATACTAAATAAAGATTCTAAAACAAAACCCAAAACTAATTCAAGAACCT